>OY390720.1:5619287-6219287 GCA_959613375.1 Heteropelma amictum | reverse complement strand
AACAAGTCAGGCCCAGTACTGGCTTTCCCGATTTGATATCGGGGCATAGCCAGGCTAGCCAGGCCGGGATCCGGCTAGCAATGTAACGGGTAATAAGTCAGGGCCTGGTTTGATTTCCATACACCGGGAAATAATCGGGAAATGACCAGGGCCTGATCAGCACCCGCTCAGAACAGTAAGCCGGGAAATAGCCATGCCCAGCCATGGCCCTTACTTGGTTTTCAAATGTCATTCCATGCCACAGCCCGGTTGGAATCCGACCTGAGACTCAATATGAAATCATACACATTTGTGTAGGGAAATAAGGAAGTAGAGCACACGGAATAAATTGAAACATAAAATTCAAATGTAAGCAAGATAATATTTTAAATTCTATTTTTCCCTTGTCGCACTGCCTTACCAACGAATGTTGCGCGTTAGGCGCAACGAAGGCGAGCATATCGGGAGTATATGTATATAACTCAGAACTCGGAATTGTATTCATGGAAATCCCGACCAGGCCATGAGCATTTTCTGACATGGAAATATTGACGAGAATAGCCCGATTTTCCCTATTTGCCCCTTACCAGGCCCCTACCTAAAAACTAAGACCAGGCCAAACCAAGGAAATCCAGACCAGGGCCCGGTCTAAAGTCGGGACGTCCAGATCAAATTTCTACACGGGTGATGATCAATGATTTTATCAATTTCTGGACAAGAGACAAGACACAATTCACGCCTCGGTATTTTTGTTCAGATTCCGAGGCGTCTTTCCTCTCGTCGTGAACATCTTTTCTCTATAAACTCCGCGACCTTAAGGGGTCACACCCGTCACAATGAATATTTGTCACAAAATGACGTCCTGCAAATTTTTCACGACGCCATAAACATTCATTGAGCATTCATTGATTTTTACGAAAGTTCGCGAATCGACTTGGATCCGAGTTTGTTGCTTGTTCAATAGTCGCAACCAAGTCGTGCAATTCGCGAATAACTTTTTGCCGCTGTAACTTACGCCACAGGCCAGTGTTTGGTCGCACACTCGCACGGTGCTTTCGACCTTTGAAAATGAAAATCGATCACCGGATACCGCGGAACTCGAGCGCTTCCGTTCTCAGCAGACAAGAGTAAATTCGCCATGGTACAGATAGATCTCCGATGGGGAAAAAGTTTGGCATGTGTGACGAGATGAAAGGTGGATGGATTTTTGTGCAACATCCCGACAGTGAAGTGGGTAAGTTGTACGCCCGAGCTTTGCGAAGGGAAGAGCGCAAAACTCGCGGAACTTGTGCAACGTCTGCGACTCGATAAGGCGAGCTTTTCCGCGTTTAGCTGTCGCGCATTCGATGTTGTCTTATTTTCGTCGTTAAAGCAGCAGCCGTCGCCGACATCCTTTGTTACTCGAAAAAGATTAGTATTGCTTCTCTGATCGATCCGAGAGCGAAACGATGGATGCATAAAGTTTCAAGCGATAGCGATAAACAAGCAAAAAAATACACCGCTAGCTCGAAGAGTCGATCAACAGTTTTTAATCCGTTGAATTACGTGAGATTCTTAAAATAAAATGAATTATCTTTCGCGAACCTATAACTGGAACGAAATGACCCAAAAAAAAACCCAGAAGGATCCTCCATCTGCAGCGTTTATCCGCTGAAAAGAAAGCGATAAAGCTTCCGACAGAAAGCGAGATCGCTTACAGCGGAGAGAAACCAGCCTCGCATCTGCAGACAGAGATGAAAAGGATCGGGATCGCGCGGGAAGTAAAAAGAAATTGCGGAAGTGTTCCTTTTTTTCGCGCCAAAGGTTCGCGAAGGAGCCGGTCGTATTCGATATCCGGTGAATACTACAAAAGCAAGCTTCCAGTCATCCACAAGTACATATACAATATACATATATACACCGAAGACGTATATACGTTTTCGCCGTGAGCCAGCCAATTCGAGTGCTCGGGGAATCCCGTGGAAGTCGTACGAGAACACCGCACGACGCAGACACGATTCTGCACTTCTCTCTAATTGGCAACCATCCGGGGATTCTTTCAGCCGGCCACTCGTGTGGTCCGAGCGCTTTTTCGCGATCACTGACTCGGTCGTACAGGCGTCGTTGCCATTTACCGATGAAAATAAGTAAAAAGAAGGCCGATCGAAGCTTCGAGAGCATACACAACGTAGAACACAGAGGGTAGAGGACGGACGTAATCGTGGGCGAGTGTCGTTTAAATGACGCGATCTTCGTGGATACAAGAAACGTAGGTGGAACCGTGAAGTGGCCGGCACGGAGTCTAGACGTCGTAAAACCCATTAGCTCACACCTCCGCACTGGTCGAGCCTTTCGTTTCATCCCTCTTGACTGACCACTCCCATCTTCTCAAAGCTTTCTCATGTCTTGCACAAGTTGACAATGTCTGGATGTCTCATAAATATTGTTTACGCGATAAGCTCTTGTTCTTCCGATGAACAAAATATCACGTGTACCAACATCGTTTAACCTTTGACCTTGTCGATCTTATCCACGATAAAAAGCGGGTCTTGGGCTGTACGCCATGATTTTTCCGTTTACTTTATTCCCGAGTACAATCGTCCGACCGTGTCGTTGGCTCAAGTGTCATACCACGATGCACGAACGCTCCACGAAAAATACGACCAATCGACGTTGGTTATATGCAGAGGGAGGAGGAATGAGAGAATTCATGACAAGTGGTTCGACGGTATGAAACTTGCGAGTTTCGAATCGCGATCGCGAAGAGGTCCAAAACCTGTTTGCAGCCGGCCAATATTTGCTTACGCTTTCTGATCCGTCGCCTCGTTACTCTCACAAGGGTGAGAGCACAGCGAGGGTGAACAGGATCTCCTGCAAACTCGAGGAGCAGAGAGCGGATGTTTAATGTTCCCGGTGGAGGGTCGTTTTACGAAAACTACCGACCGATCGATTACCCTGGCTATGTACATCGCGGCGCGTATTAACCTTGGTTTTTTTTAGTTCACATTAAAGCTATAATATAGAAAAAAACAAGCAGCTATACTTTAAAAGAAAATAATGTGAATTTGTAGATGAAAAAAGAAATAAACTTGTATCGATGATGATCGTGAAGAAGGTTGACTGCGGTGAGGCTTCTGATAATGCGGGCAACGCGGTATAAGTGTCTTCCTCCGAACAATATTCGTGATCCTATTGTTTCCGTTCTCTTTTACCTTCGTTATTCGATTTATCTAACACACTCACGTTCCTGCGATGCGTTATCCGATAGCGAGGATGCGGGACACAACGAGGCGTGCAATCTAATGACTCTCGAATTTCGTACAAGATGAGCCACAGTCCGGGAAAAACACTCCGGTAACACAAGGATTTTCACTCACTAGATTCGATATCGCGTTGCTTCCCCTCGTTTCTTTACTAACTCAACTGAGCACGCCTACTTCGCCGTCTCCTTTTACTGACGACAATAAGATAAATTCCATAAAAAAGTCTCCGATACCGGAGATGCGAAGCAAAGTTTCTCGGGTACGCGGGATTATGTATTTTTACACCCTGGCTTGTTTTCTCCGCTGGTACTCCTCCGCTTCCGGCTGCGCCTCTCGTGTATATCCTAACATTCGTAGCTAGGCTGACTCGAAAACATAACGTGCTGGGCAATGCCTCTGAAGCTATCAACTTGCAGCGGACTATCAGTCATCATCGACCATCGATCTTCCTTGTTACCTTGTCCTTACCCTTCTCCCGATCAAAGTTCGGAATATACCTGATACCTAAGATGGTACATTTCATCCGATCCGATCGAACCTTAGGTTTCATGCAACGTTGGACATTGACGCAAGTACACGGAGAAAACTAAACCAAAGCCGTCGCTACGTTAACCGTAATGGTTACTGCATCAAGAGTGACGTTTGGGGAAAAAAAACGAAATCGTTGATAGACAGTAGCGATCCTGGTTTGAGACTGGATAGTTCTTGCATTCACCGTAACCATTACTGCGCAGCACGGTAATGCTATTGGTATATCACGCATGCGGCTGTTGTGCAGAGCGTTCACGGCGATAGCAGTAACCTTTACGGTTTACTTTTCTCCGTGTAGAATTGTATTTTCATATCGCGCAGCATGACGGAGTGAAAAATAAAGCTAACAAGTTTGCCCACAAATTTCGTGAAAGTGACAATCATATATAGGGTTTCCAATTCCCTTTTTATCTTTTGTAGATCTGTTCGCGAAATGGGACTCTTCGTCGTTCTATGCTCCTATGATTTCGATCGATAACTATGCCAGCCAGCACAAGCCCGCAGCTCGATTTGCCCAATGCTTGGTTACGGTTTGCTATGCCTACTCATCGTCAGTCTTGTATCAAACCTCTTCGTCAACCCGATAATCTACCCGCGTAAATGACGAGCTGACTGTACCGAGGCTCGGTTATATTGTTGGCTCCTCATACTCAACATGGCTGTCAGTGTCACATCGTTACCTATGTCAATTTAGAAACAATACGACGGTATGAATTGGCATGAATGTGCCCGCATAATAGTCTAGATATATGGATTACTATCACGAGGTGGTATTCTCGCCGCCAGCAGGACAGTCAGCCCCGTCCACAGCGTACCCTCGTTGGTACGCTGTCTACTGAAAATCAATATCGGATGGAACGACCCGATAAAATGCGACTCCAATGCGACATTACGACATCGGCGTATTGTCGAAATTACCTTGCTTTTTTTCTCATCGTGTTATGAAATATATGTGAAGCAATAACGATAAATCAGCAGCGGAGGCGTAAAGTCGGATGTAATGACAAATTTTATCGCTTATATCGAGCAGGGAACTCGTCAAATGCGGTAATGAATTTATACGAGTAATGGATATTTTCCCCCAAAGCTACTTACCTCTACTGCAGCCGGTAAACTTGTCTCGGAGAACATTCAGCTGATGAACTTTGCCGTACTCTTCGAACATCGCTCGAAGATCATTTTCCCCCATGTCTTTGGGTACTTGACCGACAAACATCTTGATGTTGTCGGGATCAGGTTTTTGGACCTTGTTGTTGTTCATGATACTGTAACAATAAATATCGAATTTTTCGTTGATAAAATATCCCACCGAGGACAGGGAAATGCAGAGCGATAAATGACGTTTGCGGCTTTGCGATGTTTTTTTTTTTAAAGATCATCGTATTTTTCCATAAGATCCCAGGTGTGTCAAATCGGTGATGTAATGATCATACCTACAATCGCGGACATAATCGGCAAGAAACACCTACGATTGTCGGAGTACTATTAAGAATCATCAAGTTTTCCGATCCGACTGAATAGAGAAGATTTAATACGCTTTGGGGTCAACGGGGATATTCGGAAGGAGAGACGATGTATATAGTCCCGGTACTTCGAAGTCGTAGTGATCGGGGATGAAAAAGGTGCGAGCGGAAGCGTCGGAGAAATAAAAGTTGCGAGGAAGGATCGAAGAGCCTAGGGGGTAAGGCGAGAGAACTGCGCCGAGTCTTCTTGGGAGTTAATATTAGCCGGCTAGCTGCGGCGTAGCTTGAAACGATTTTCCGCACGAGTTGTTTCTTGCACCCTCGATAGCTCAATGGCAAAAGACACCTTGAGCGACAATTTTTCTCCTCCCCGCGCTCTTGAAAATACCCTGTCCAGCGACAACCACGCTGTCGTGAGCACGCGGAGCACACAACGAACGCGTCGACATGATCGTACCGAGCGATGAACGCTCCAACACCTGACCGACACTATCTTCATTATTTCTCTGTTCATTACTTCGTCACGTCATCGAAAAAATTACTCTCCGGCTGGACGCGCGAACGTCACATGCTGTTCAATGCACCAGAGCCAAGAGTCGAATTTTATCAGAATATTTCAAAGCGATCACATACTTATTAATAATAATTGACGTATATTCATTCGACTGCAAATAATCTGCCATACCGAGGGCATCCTCTCGTTCGAAAGCAACGCGATATTCCCCAGCCCTTTCCCCGATATTTCAAACGTGTGGGTCAGACGTACGTTCGCCAAAACGTTGGTACTTGCACAACGAATATATAAACTGGCAATGTACCTAATTGAATCACCTATGCATCGCACCAGTACAGAAGTATTAATCGAATTATTATTTCACCATCACCGACCACTCGAGAGTCTGGCTCTTCATTTCTATCGAACTATCGTATAGAGGCATACAGAATCCGGCAGGGTTTAGAAATGGAAAATGAATTTTCAGAGACAAGCGCAGTGCCAGCGGGCGAACGAGGGAGAAGGAGACAGAGAAAAGCGGTGTGGATGTACCAAAAACAGCGGGTAATAGCTCTGAGAGGGAATTAAACGAAACAAAACTGTCTATAGTATGTACGGTTGAATCATTGGGGTATCAAACTGTGAATAAATTTAACAGATCGGCCAGCACGTTCGAGAAATTGAGCTCTATCCCGTCGTCACTGTAATTCGTTCCCTAACGGACAGTCACGCCATCCTCCAGGGTATATCGAAGGTTGTATTCCGTTTTGAATAAATGCACCATACCCCCAAATTCGGTCCCATGACAAACGTCCTTCCATGCTAGTCTATCGCTTTCATACACGCCGGTTCATGCGTTTCTCACACTCTTTTACTTGAATCGTCAAAATTTGGATGATCAATAAACGGGTTTACTTTGCTGGTCTCGATTTGGACAAACTTCCTCGGATCGAGACGCAAATACGCGAAGTGGACGAAGACGTATATAGGTTTAATAAAGAGAGAATCTTTGGGCTGGAACGTGCGGGTTGAGTCGAAATATTAGTCTGCAGAAAGCATCCTCGCGACGAATTGCAATCTGAGAAAGTACGATAGTTACAGTCTGTTACGTGTCGCTTCGGTCCTTCCCTCTCTCTCCCTTCGTACCATTCGTTACGAAGCAGTTTCGCGCGGCCTCGTCCACGATCGACGTTTTCTCGTCACCCACGCAGATATCATCGCATATCCTGTTTGTTCGGATCCAGCGCCATGGACCCTTGAGAATCGCGGGGGTTGTGTTCAAACGATGAAATGAAATTCACTTCGTTTCAGTGAACATCGGTTAACGCTGTTCTGCCTCGTTCGCTCGAACGAGGCAGACGATATCGACACTTCTTTCATTACATTTTAAGTTTACCAGCTGACGCGTACACTCGACTCAATTTATTTTATAGCTTTCTCCGCTACGTTTGGAGTTTTCGTCTTCGAGATATATCGCAGTAATAAGAGGTAACTGCCTGTTCAAAGCAGCTCGACCAAACTTTGGTGAAGATCTATGAGAAAGCAAGTGTCGCGAGAGAGAGAGAGAGAGCAAAGACAAGGGGCATCTACTGGCGCTGTACGTACGTGAAAAGAGGAGAAAACGATAATTTTCATTTCGAGTAAAGGCTCAGCTAAAGATGCAACAAAATCTGCTTGCTGACAGTGACATGTCGTTTTTAATGGAAATAGAAGCTATTTCCAAGGGGCTTCGAAAATCAACGGGAACAAACGAAAAATGAACTGATTTCATTCGAAAGTTACGTGCGGTGTAGTGTAGAGGCTGGTAGCTTCTTGAAAAATATAACGTTGCACCTTAGCACAGAGGAAAGAGTACAATGGTCCTCGGACGAAAAGACGCGGAGGTGTGAGCTCGGCGGACGAAGCCTGTGCAAATCGCCGTTTTTCAGGTCATATATATGTGCGTGGAGATTCAAAAAAGTTAGCGTGAAACGACGAGAACAATGGCTCACCAGGAAATACCCGGGGACTTTTATCTTTTTCATGGTATGGGCCTCGATGTGTATGTGTATGTGTGAAGCTTCTCCGTTCCTTCGCTTACTGCCTCCCTTCGAAACTTTGCCAATATTTTAGGAGTTGATCGTCCGGAGAGAAGGAGAGCTAGAGAGAAATGATGGTATACGATGGGGGTGCAAGGGAGCGAATGTTTCCTCGGCTATACCGATCTTGTAACATTCTGACTGCGCTATCGTTCCTCAAGTATACTCGTCTGAACGCGAAGAGCGCTCGCCGCGTAGGCCCTTGGGACACAAAATTTCGGGAACATTCGTAACTGAGAGAATAAAGCGCGTAATGCAAAGAAGTTGGCTGTCCCAGGAGAAAAAACTATACCGGATGGGAATTCGTGGTGCGAGGCTGCAAAGTCATTTTTTCCGGAATATTATCACAGAACTTTCATAATCTCGAAGAGGTCCGTGAGCATTGTGATATTTTATATTTTTTTGTCCTGGAAAGTTTTCGACGAAGCTAGCGATCTGATATTTTCAAAAGTGATGAGAATTTTCGAGTTCCACCCATCAGCACCAACTCGAAAAATCTCGAACTGCTCCGTAATTATACCTACAAGCCCTAATTAGACTGTACGGAGTGTAAAATGGTCTCCACCATCAGTCATTTTTTTTCTTGTCGCTGTTAGAGAATACCAAAAGTTAGCTACCAACTCGCGACATTTTGATGGAAAATCTGTGAACGCCTAAAAAAAAAGAAAATCACTGAACAACACACGTGCGTGATCGAAGCGTTCACCGTTCTAAAAGCCCTGTCTGAAACTAATTTCGTCGTCGCGCACGCACTGACGGGTAACCAAGGATCGAAGGTCGTGCTAGCGTGTACGTGAAGCTCGGGAAGCGAGAAAGACTGAAATCAAAGGAGGAAGCGTTTGTAGAAGGCTCTGCAGAGACATGTAGGAAAGATTGCAGGTGTGTGTGTGTGTGAGAGAGAGCGTTGGAGCAATCGAGTTTATCGAACAGTCTAATTAGAGGGCGAGGAAACACACAGGGATCCGATCCCTCGGGAACGAAGTCTCACGCACATCTATACATGGGCTGCGTTCCATCTCTCTGATACTGACAAATAATCGAACCAGTAGAGTTCGTCCACCTTTCGGTCTCACGTCCAAAAACAAAACGAATGATCATTCGTACGGTAAAAAAAAGTATTCGACAAGTTATCGAGTAGAGCAAGTTCAGCAGTAAAAATATTTATCGTTGTAATAATCGAAAATCGATACAGAAAAAAACGGAGATGCTTGCCATCGCTTTATACACGCTTCAAGGCAAACCCTCCATTCTCGATCGTTTCTGCCAGCATCCTTGTTAGAGCTATTTATGGTCTCTTAAGTTTTCCCTTTGGCGGAGCACGTCTGAACTTCTCTTTTTCGCTTGGCTCTCTCCCTCCGTAACAGAGTCAGCCATTCACTATACCGTGCTCTCTGCAGAATTGATTTTAATTATTCCCTGCTCAGTTCCACGGGCTTCCTCTCATTTCTTCTCCCGCGCCATCGGGGCTTCGGCCACTTACCGGCGATGATGTTCGTGTCCGAGGTACAGAGGTCTCGTTTTTCAATCTCGTATAATCAACTAAACGAAGCGAGGCGCTGTGCTCCACTGGCACGCGAAACGGAGAAAAAAAAAATGATAATAGTCTCGAGGGGAGTCGAGCGCGATACTCGCGCTGGAAACAAGTGTGGATGAGGAAAAAAGCAGCTGGAGGAAAAAAAATAACGCGAAAGATGAAAGTGAGAAGAAAAAACCGAACGTCTGGTCTGTTTGTCGAGCTATAACGAGCGAACGAGCCTGGTCGTGATCAGAGACCTTTATTTACAAGTTCCGTCGGATGGACTAGGTAGGATCGCGATCCATGAACTGATAAACCCCTTTGCTCCATTGTTCGGTTTATTGACGAGCTGGCAAATTGCAATGGACGTCAGATTGTCGTTCAAGGAGTATCCAGACGCAGGAAAATCAAGGAATAAACCATTAGATTGCGAAGCCCGATACCAGATGGAACGTTCCGCGCCATCGGACGCTCTTCCACGAGCGATATCGGTAGTCGAGTTAGAAGCTTTCCGGTAAATGAATGCTTGCTCAGCGGCAACGTGGCTTCTATCTTCGCTAATTCGTCTAGCTGCTATTGCTTCAATTCCCCACAGAAGATACTACCTTCACTTCTACTCTGTGAGCATCAATGTCGCTGCATCCCTCAGGATCGCTGTGTATTTTCGTGTTGCGATGTGCAGCGAGTTCTCCCTTCCCCTCCCATGTCTCTTTTCTCATCCGTCTCTTCCGCACACGTATAGCATTGATTTCGAGCTTGCAAACACGACCCAATTTCACTGCAGGGGAAAATAGCAAACATCCCCGTTTAATTCAGGCGAATTCTGGCGTAGACGTCCCAGCTCGAAATGCACATCTCACTCCGCGCCAGTTTGTCATATTTTTGTTTTCTTCTCAATGGCCCACTTTGGAACGTGAAGCTGAACGTATTCATCATTGCGCTTAAGGTAGTTCTATCGTTAGATTCAAATCGAGAAATTGTTTTGCAGTTTTTCTCACATACAAAATGGTTCGCGGGCTTCGGTTAAATAAGAAAAGTTGTTGCAAATCGACTAAAGAACAGCATACTCCAAATTCACGGTCATCCCAAGTGATATGTGCTTGCTCTATAATTACAAAAATTGCGAAAAAAATTTTCTTAAGATTTTTTTGGAAAACTCCAGAAATCTTCTTTGATGTTGCATAAAAATGTATGCAAAGTTTTAGAAGGCTTCACCACGTAGAAGCCAAGATATTCATTGATGAAAATGCAATTTTTAACACGCGCTCTTACGAGAGACTACCGAAAATTGTGATTTTTACCAATAAATATCTCAACTTCCATGTGGTAAAACCTTCCAAAATTTATTACACACGTATATATGACATCAAAGAATACGTATTCAAATTTTCAACAAAATCTTAAGAAAACGATAAAACGATAGAACTACCTTAATCACCGATCAATTCTTTTTATTGAAAAGAGACAGCTTATTGCTTGTTGTTTTCATTGTAACGTAAATGAAATGTTTGCCACGTAAAAATACAGCGTCATAATGGTATTAAATTGTTAGTTAAATCCTTGAATGATTTCCACCGTAAGAACACTCACTCGCACAATCGTTCCTCGCACTGTTCTGCGATGGTTTTCTTGCGGACACTTGCAAGCGATTACGGCTAGTCGCAACGGACGAGCGTCTGACGAAAGACCGACTCGTACCACTTTATACCTTACACGTATATGTCTGTATACTCGGCAACGTTTGTCCTTTTTTCCCACTGGCCACTTCTCCGGTATTTTTCTTTCACTTTAAACCGTTAGCTTTAACACGGGATTCAAGGACTTTTTCCTCCAAATTCAATCGAGAAACGGGGTTTTATCGCTTCTCTCGCCGAACGTCTGCAAGTAACGAGCACACGGTCGACATTCGCGTGCGAGTGACGATCGTACACACTGAGTTATCGGCTGGTGCGATTTTGACGAGGGATTTTTAATTGAGAGGAATTTTTATCAAGAATTGTTTGATTTTTATAGATCGAATTTGTAAATTTTCAAGATAGTCGAGTTTTGATCGAAAGTAAAAGATTGCGAAGATCAACAACTTTGGTTACTAGCCTGGTTGTCATTTTTTAAATTTCTCGTGCGAATGAAACGTACAAGGAAAACGGAAGTAACGGAAAAACACATCCCGGATGCCGGATTATGCAAAGGAGTAGCAAACCGGGACTCTTGTACCGTCTCCATTTCCCGTTGGTCTAACCTTTTTTTATTCACGTGCCTATCCATCGCCATCTTTCTATTCGAAACGATCCCTTTCCTCCGTCCCGAAACACGGAACCGCAGCAATAGCACATCTCTCTGGCATTTTGCGGCATGACACTCACCCGACCACCGTCCCGTGAAATCATGGTTTCTGAAGCCGAAACCTCCCCTTTGAATCCCCTTTCGCTTCTCTCCATCCACTTTGATTCTCCCTCGTGAGTTGCCCTGCTCGTGCACATAATTCTACCGAAACATTTCGAGCCTTTTCGAGGCTCTTTTCGTTCTGCTCGTTTATTCCCTGCCATCTTCTCTCTTCCTGATCGATTCGCTGCATGCAACTTTTTAACCCACTCTTTCATCGTCCGATCACACGATCCGGTAGATTACGCACGAGACGCGATTAGGAATTTACAACGCGAGGGTTCGCAACGTGAGAACTTTGTCATACGCGTCATTGAATTTCGAGTCACGCGAGCGACTGTTTTTATCAAGGAAATTTCGTAACTGCCGGACTTTTTATCGGCTCCAGCAGCAGCATGCATTTTTTGCAAGTACAACTGATATAGCCTACTTGGGCGCAGGTGAGCTGAAAAATAGTACGCATTTTTGTAAAAATGACGATGTGCTGTACGACGGAGCGTTGTTTGAAAAATAACTTGACGATGGTTGAGGAGTTTACCGTCAATAATCGAGACAAAACTGAGGCGGGCGATATTCCATTGCAGGGGATGAAGATGAGTTTCAATGGAATGTGGAAAAATGTAATTTCGTAGATTGAATTTTATAAAAATAGCGAATCTACAGAGTACGTGCCACGGGATATTCAAGCAGCCGGGCATAAAATCTAACGTTCCTTTTCCGTATTTTTTTCGTGAGAAGCCCACAGCATACAGTTGAAACTGGGTCAAACTAACGTAAACCATCCGAGTTGGTTCAGAGAGGATATGAGCTTCGGTATTTTGTGCAATTTACATAAAAGAATCGTAGAAAACATTTTCATTTTTCACTCGCTTTAATTCCGTGTCCAAAAAAAATTCTCCTCCTGTTTATCAAGAGGGTATATAAATGTCAGGTTTTAAGATGGAAAATAAATTGATGAATATATCAGAACCAAGCCGGAACTGTCCTTTCGTTCGAATCGCCATTTATAAAGCACGAGAAATCCTTGACTCCTCGTATTTCTGCCGGGAAATACTTTATACCATTTCGTGCGTAATTCATTCAGCTATCATCGTATACCAAAGTTAGTTGGATTAGTTTGGACGATAGTTTGTGAGAATTGCTCGCTCTGAGATCGAAGTCCGCGCGCGCAGAAGAGCTTTGGCGTTCTAACGACGAATGATGCTATTAAAGGTCGTGAAATTCTCTCGTTTCTCCGCGGCAACATATATAATCGACTTCCTTCGTCTTTCATTCGTTTTACAGGATCATTCTCTTTCCTCCGTGCTTGCTCCGAGAAAACAAGTCGGAGCGTTTTCAACGGAGCAGCATGAGATTCTCATCTCGCGCCTTTAGCTTGGTTTTCTTCATCGTTCGAAACCTTCATCGCGACTGTCCCTCAAAGCTTCCACAGCTCGCTTGGTCAGATTCCGAGACTTCCGTCGAAGTCCTCTCTCCGCGTATATATGTATCTGTATAAATACGTGGCAGGTCTCTGACGTCAGGTCATAAAAAAAATTTTTTTTTTAATTACTTGGCGTCGAGACGCTGCCGCGTCTCTTGATATATAAATACACCTTTTTCGGCGCGAATTTCCCATCAGCGACGATTTCGCTCTCGGAAACTTTCGATTCAGTCGCTGCCCGAAGAATTTTGGAACGTCTGACTTTTCGATTCACGTCATTCTTCTCTCCGGGTCTGCATCTTAACTTTCGAGAACAAAGTTTGCAGCGAGGTCGAATGGACGCGTTTCCGTTCACATGGCGACTCAATCGCCATTAAAGTGACGTTTCCCGACGATTTTCTCATTATCGCAATTAAAGTTGTCTTTGAAGTATCGAAAAGTCAATTAGATCGCTAACGATCTAATCGAAACGAGGAACGAAATTATTCCAATTATAAAAAAAACTTTAAGATCGCGATAATGATCATCACTCCATCGAATAGAATGATTAAAACACATATCGGAACATCCTCTATCGTCGTAGTCGCCGCGAAGCAACGGAGTGGCAAAAATAAACAGCGTATCTCAGTGTGAAGCCGTAGTCATTATTTTTTTATGAGAAAATCACTGGGAAAGGTTTTGATCTCTCTTCCTCTTTTAATTCTGTGGCCGCTAGAGGCCTAAGCCATACTTCAACGCTTGGTCTGGCGCGGCATACAGCGTTCGGTGTTCTCCCCTTGGCCGTCGAAGCGGTAAGCCATCAAGTTGTCGAGGGAGTCGATGGCCGTGATAATTTAATGGGCGGGACATACATGCAGGGACACAAACGCTCACATTCAAGCAACCTCATCCCCGGGAATAAGGGTTGGTCTTCGTTGTATCCCGTTGGTTGGTATCCTTCTCAATTCTCTCGTTGATTTTTTCCGCGACATCGCAAAACTTTGCTGGCACTGTGGAGCGAGGAGAAATAAAACTAAAGAAGGGAAAGCGGAGAGGACGCGAGAAAACACGAAGCTAAGTCGTTTGGCGAACGATATCGCGCGAGTTTTCTTACTTTCTTCCATTCATTCTGTGGTTCCTTACACGGCGTAGATACACCGTTCTCGTGTGAAATAACAACCTTGATACCAGGAGCAAGTAGTGTGTCGAGAGCGATCGACGGACGTGCGAAGAATATACGTGCTCACTGAGCATATCCACGAGGCGAGTCGGGTAAAAGGGTTTCTGACCGCAGGGCACGTGGTGGAAATATCTCACCTGCGGTTCTGTTCTTACATACACATCTTACATCCACTGTATACACAAGTTCGTCGAACGGCTTCGGAAAGTCGGGAAACAAAAGGTATAAAGAAAAATAATGAGGAGCGGGGGATGTTTTCCGGTAACGTAGCTTTCACGATCGATCGCCAATGGGCAAGTTATATCCTCCACGGTTAAAGAATCGCGGAGATATGTTACCTCGATGAGGATGCTTTCATTTCGTTCGCAACGATTTATGCTGATTTTTGGTGAATTCGTCGCTCGCCATTTATCAATGAACGATCGTGTCGTTGATAGAGTCATTCGGGGTAACCGTGCGCAGTGGGTAAGTGTGCGCATCCCTTTTATTTATAAAGGGCAGAGGGGAAAGTCATAATATGCATAGGGAACTAAAAGGTATGACAACAAGGACTTAATTTATCGACAAGATTGCGAGATCGCATCGTCCATTTATTTTTTAATAAAAATAAATGGATTTCGACGCTTAAACTATAACTTTTCTCATCTTGACAAAGATTGTCACATCTAACTGAATATTATCATCAAGGTAAATCATTTTTTTTTATGTCAGTGAGTTATTTGAGTTTATAATTCTGTATTAGATTTGAGGTTATGTTCAATATGAGTAAAGTTATACAAGTATCCATAAAAAATCCCGCTCAGGGGCAAGTGTGCGCGGGTAAGTGTGCGCGTTCGTAATAACACGCCGTACGAATCGAGTTGCTTTGAAATCGCAAATTATTATTTCTAGTCCTTATAAACAAGAATTGGAAGAAAAAAAGAAACTTGAAGAAGACAAAAAAAAACCTAAAAGCGTCAAAACTAAAAAATTGTACCGACAAAAAATAAGTTGGGAGAAAAACCGAAAGCTCCCAACTCTAACTCAAAAAAATATTTTTGTCCACTTTCATACAATGTATAAATGCATGGATTGGTGGCATGAACAATGTATCTTTTACGAACGAGGTAGTTTTGAATGTGATTGCTGCCACATAACTATTAAGAAGCAATGCGCACACTTACCCGAACGAATGCGCACACTTACCCGCAAAGCGGGTCAAGTGTGCGCATTTTGAATTTTTCTCAATAACCATTTCTTTTTTTTAGTGCCAAAGTTCTATATGTTATTACTTGATTCAATTATTAGTTCAATAAATACTTTATCATATGCATGGGTTCTTTTGTCCTTATTCCTTATTGTTTATGTTTAACACGACTTTAAATCCTTACGTGCGCACACTTGACCCGAACGACTCTATCACTGTTTAAACAACGAAAGATTAATATCGTATCGTTATCCCGCTGTGTATGCAAAACCCTGTGCACGCCGATTCCCAAGTGTCCAAGCGGCGAGTGCTGAGATTACCGGCGCAATATTACACCGCAAAGTGACCAGGGATCCTTTGATCGGTAGCAGAGAGAACGATATCCCTCTATCCCCGCTGTGATACGACCAATGAGATGAAACAGCCACTCGGAAATGGGTTTGCTCGGCTGCTGGATCGCGTCTCAGAAAGAGCGACTGCGGGAGGGAGAAAGCCCGATGAACATTGGGATAGTCTCTGTGACCCTGGCCAATCCAGGCGGAATTCAGTGACAACCCGGACCCTTGGGTTGTGATTATGCATAGATATCGGGACGTGGAATCGGTACAACGTGATGCTGCTCGCTTGGGAGAAGTTCGAGTATGGATGCTGGAACGATATATATATATAGACAGATGAGAGAGATGGAGTTACTCTCTATCTCTCTCATGTTGCATGTATACACCGATGGAGGTTATATCGAGCTAAAGGAGATTGAACGGAGACGGTATCTGTCTTGAAGTGGGCGCATGGCAGTTTGCGTTGGAGAAATAGGGACGGCGCGGACGCGCCCCACGAGGAATACTGGTCAGTTCTCCGGGTACTCTGGGTTCCGTGACCAAAGACTTCAAAAGCATATTCGAGGGAGAAGTCTCTATTCAAATCTTAGGCGGGCCTGTGGTAGGTTTGATATCTATGTACAAGTTGGTCTGATAAAGTTCAGTGGGCTTGTGCGATATGCTGGTGACGTTGATGATCAAAGATGTCCAGAAGACTAGACACTGTACACAGACATATATATACGCATAAGTTACTGAGGTATGATGGATGAAGACGGCATGTACGAATGGCGAGTTCTGAGAGGATAAAGGGGGTTCTGCGATGGAGTGCAAAGGGCAAATGGAAAATAAGAAAGAGAGACTGAAGGAATGTTAGAGAATACTGGAACAAAAATCTTCCTGCCGAAGAAAGGAGAGTACGAAATCATCACTGCTTCTTCAAAGATTCTAGGAGTTGAAATAAACATGACACGATAGTGTATGAAAAAAACCAAATTTCGACTGCGATGTATTCCGCTTCTCGAAACGGAAAAGAGTCACCGATGTGAATTCAGCTTCGAATTAGTTTCGTTTCTAGTAATGAATACCGCGGGACACACGGTATAAAGTGAACACATGTGAGTATCCTGGAGCATAAAGGAAGTCTGAGTAGTGCTGATGCTCTACTGCTGCCTCTCTGCTATAACCAGAAACGGTAAAAGTGTTGCTTTCACGATGAGATAGGGAATGAGCGAAACTCCTTTGAAGTATTTACGCTACAACGATGAAAAGCTACGTGAAGTGTGGCACTGGTACCCTCGCTGTATAACTATCGTTATAGTTGTTCTTACGCCTCGAGATTTTTTTCCGATGAAAGCAACGTCAAGCATGATGATACAAGTGATGTTATATAATATCACATAAAACTCTCAAATGGTTGCAAAAAATTGCAATCGACAAGAGGAAAATCGGCACGAGATTCTCGCGGAGCGAATTTACGCCTGGAAATATTGAGAAATAACAAATGCGGCGTTTTTTTCCGCCTCATTGCCTCCATCAATTTTGAACGAAAGATGTTCGAAAAATGTGTGGGTTTAATCTACTCTTCGCACGGGATTAAAAATATATAAACGATAGAATCGATCGTTATTGATCAATAACGCTCATTATTGGCGTTGAATTTCGTGGCAAACAGTCCCGGGGCGGAATAAAGTCGTTAAAGGATACTGGACATACGCATAATCGCCGAGCTACGAAAAAAATCGTCAGTTTCGTCGATTAAAAGAATTCCATTGGATGTCACGTGAACGTATCGGTAAAAAATGAGATATTATGAAACGGAGGTTGAAACAGAGCTAGGGCTTGAATGGGGTGCTCCGAAGGTTGCTGAATGACAGGGATTTCCCCTTTGGGCCGTATATTCAAGATCATCCCTCGGAATACCGTCACAAAACTTTTCGCCGACATATTCGTGTATATAATTCTCAAATTTTTGTTACATCGTAAATGGTGGTGGTGGCTGGTTTCGAACATGCTTTCGTTGCCGCTCCGCTGGAAAAACGAGCGCGATATGGTCCCCCAAAGGGACCAACAGCATCCATTAACGTACACAGGGTGGTTGCATGAAAGCATCGAACGCTACACACTCGTGCAAACCAAGTCCCCAATACGATCGTGGCGTGGTTGCTGTGCGTGTGAATTTGTACGAAACGAGAAGGTATAGAAGTTGCGGATTTGAATTGATGAATAGCTACCTGTACACGTCGAGCAGGTGTATTGAATATTACAGAATCGACTGCGCTCCGTTGAGAGGGACACAGAAGGGTAAGGAACGAAGATCGATTTTATGCTCTCAAAACTCGTCGTTGCACACGAACTTTTCAGCCTTTATCCTACGCGCCTTTGGTATTCTTGCGTCACTCGGTCGCTCCTGCCTAACCCGATCGTTCATTCTCTCTTCTCTACACTCCGACACAAACAGCATCACCGAGGGAATGCCGTAAAAAAAGGAACAATATGAAAAAAAAACAATCTACGCGAACAATATTGAATGAAACAAACGCCGGGAGAAGCAAAAAATATAAAAGCGAAGGAAAGAACAAACACAAGAGAATCTGGAAAAGGTATTGATGGCGGGAGTACCATTTCGATTCACACTCGTGGATTTTTCATCAGTTCAAATAATGTTTTCATCGTGAAAAGCTGTATATTCTTTTGATCGATGAGCAACGCCTGCCGTTCGATTGAAAGGGTTGAATTAATTAGAAAACTGTTGAACACGGAAATCTGAATATCTCGTGATTCCTCGTGGGGCTTTGTAGTAAAGGTTTCAATTTTATGATTACAGCGAAAATTTTTCGTACCCGAGTATATTCGAATGGGTCAACGTCACAATTTCAAAGTATCGCTCCAGATCGTTCATCACGGGATTTTGCACTGACATAAATCGAAAATAGATAGGAAACTAAGGTGCCAAATGCGTATATTATTTTCGCTTTTCCAAACGATGTAAATTTCAACGCGAGATCGAAATATTCGTCAGCAACTAAGGATCGTTACGAGGTTTATTGTTTCATTTCGAACATTTCGATTTTCTTACCATGTGATCATTAATACAAGCGCTAGAAACCTTTGTATCTCTCGCGGCAATTACCGATCGCAGGATGATCGATTCGCTCTGCTGCAAGAACCGTGTTACACACACACGCATATATATATATATATATTTACTTGATATATATTCGATTTATATATATAGCCATTGCTTCACCCTCATGAATGACCTGGCAATATCGGGCGAAGGGGTTTGGTTAACGAGGAAGTAAACGTTAATTCGCATTGATTGCATCTATGGAACAAGGGTTACACGCGCGGAGACATTTCGAGATAGCTTGGTGGGGCTGTCCTTCTGTTGGCACTGTTGATGGGTTCAGATGGACTATCTGTGGTGAGACTGGGCTACATGTAGTGTATTATACCCGAGAAAGGAAAACCATGGAGTTTGGAAATATATAGTCGCGATCAGCGAGACCCGGGAGGTTCCGTTGTGCTCCAGTCTACTTTGCTGCAGGGAGAAACAGAAATAGAAGGAGAGATATAGCCGGCGATTTCAATTTTCAAAACCAATTACTCAACCGTACCGAGCAATCCATGTTTCGGTGGTGACTTTTGTGTTGGAGGAGCGCCTAAGGTTTGGCGGTATCATGTGAGTTTATCGAGTTTTTACCGGGTGTACGTCACGGCGAGCAAGTACAGCACCGCGAGAGTTTTACCGAAGGAACAATGATTTCTTCGTCGCAATCGAGAAATGCATGGGAAAAAACATAAGCGGTATACAATTTGAACAACAACGTGAAGCTTTTCGCCCGTGGAAATGTTGCTATACGCTGAAGTGTTGTGCTGGTTCGTTCGGACAAATGTTTGCCTCATCAAAGAGTTCTGCACACTTTGATTATTCCATTTTTACTATGGAGACTGTGTTATAGTAAGCTTATAAGGGATAAAGTTTTGTGGGAATATGTACACAGCCGCGGATGCCTTGTATGTAAGAGACCATTACCAAACCTTGTGCAAGCTCTGAAGATATACCGCAAAACCCCAGGTGTACATACCAGTGTTCCAGTACTGCTCTTGGATAGTTGAAAGCTATAGGTTGATGCTGCTTTGGTACAGAGGGAAGAAATGAGAAAGAAACGAAGCAAGGGGAAAAAGGGAGAAAGAGAGATGGAGAGAGAGACGATGGGGGTGAGATCAGTTGGTTGGTTGGTTGGTTGGTTGGTTGGTTCGTTCGTGGTGAGCCGCGGCAATTTGCGATACAATTTAAAGAAGGCTGGCTGAAGCGGTAGGCGAGAGATCTCTTCGTGCGTCGCCCCTTCGCTCTCTTTTCCACTTTATATTTCGAGTTTGTAATGGTAAAACTTTCATAACGACTCGTCCGTTTGAATTATGCACGAAGCGGTGGCGTTCGTGAGATGACAGAGAGAGAGAGAGAGAGAGAGAGAGAGAGAGACATGGTGAGGAATATAGAAGCATATATAAAACATACATATATTTATGTATGTATATATAAATGGATAAATGCGAGGAGGAATAAAAAAATTTTATCGCACGTGACTCGGGCCAGATTGCTCGACGGTGCAGTCGTATCTCTGCTGAAAAGGATCCGTGTCCCGTCTGTCGATACAGATATTGTCAAGCGTATGTTCACTTTTGTAAACATTTATGCGTCTGCACAGAGCTTCTTTTTCGGCACATGACACATCACATAAGCACTCGAGCTAATAAAGGTGGAACTTTGATTAAACCCTCATCGTTCAACAAGTCTGTTATCCAACGATTTTTAGCCCAAAAAGATGTAGCATGTCTCAAAACGTAATAAAAATTCAATCCAACTCAAAGCTTTCGAAAAAAACACTCAATCGTCATCAACATCCTCATCAAAAGTGTCCCTTGGATAGCTGCACGATAATTTCGATTCCAACAGACTTTCGAACACTTCAGGGATCTTTCCCCAACAATAGAAACAAACGCAACAAAGAAAACAATATATTAAACGATGAAAGCGCACCAGGCTGGTCTTTGTGTCCGGTCGCCATCTTGTTAGCTCGGCAAACCGCTCGAACAAATTGCAAACGCTCTGTACGACTCGAGATACAGGAAAGGACAGTCCTTAGTTGGACAGCGAGCTTTGCTACATCAGAGTCTCTATAAACATGGTCGAAGAGCACAGATACACAGTGGACCTTAGACAGGATACAGCGGATGCGGTTACGGAGGCTGTGGTTCTTTCATTGCTCCAAAGCTGCATAAATGTTCAAGTCCAACCTGCAAACATATACCTATACAGTCCCTTCGTCTCATTCCCACATTCCCCCCAGTCCTCTCCGCTGTATCATCATCTCATTGTGCGTCTCCATTTCTAGCTATGTACCGCTGCCCTTCGAATTACTTGGTTGGTTTCCGTTGCTGTATCACGGGTTAATTAGCTTTACGCGTTCAATCTAGGGGGATGCGTACGATTCTCACTCTCGAAAGCCACACCATACGCTTCTGCCATCCCATGTTGAACGTCAGAAGGGCTTGGGAAGCGAGAGAATAAACAATGAACGTGACGTCGATTACGCCCGTTTGTTCACTGGCAGGTGACTTTAGGTTCACTTCGATGTGCGTATACATGCGACAGACGTGTATACACAGCTCTCTATCGCCCGAGTTCTGTTGCTCCGTCAAGGTACTCTCTCCACGGTGCCTTCACCGTGTGTCGTACCGGAGATGCAATAACGCGCGACCTCGCGCAGGTCTCTCCGGGCACGAGATCCGGCAGTCGCAACTCTCAGCTCGCATACGTGGGATTACCGAACGAATGCTCCACGCGAGCAATACAACCCTGCCGAATGCCCGCGGTAATCCGTATTACCGCTTCCGTATTCCCGGAGAAGGCGGCAATACACATCTCGGGACTAGCAACCGTCTGTTTTCATTCTTCCTGCTGGCTTCTCTCATTTCCTCTCCCTCTCCCACCCTCTCTCTCTCTCTGTATGTCTCTCAGTTTACGCAGGGCTGTGTGTGAATTGAAGCTCGCGAGGAGGCTTGCTCACACACGACCCGTCGGGTAAAAGCTGCCACTATTAACGTGTTTTGAACCATGGAAATGAAAAAAGAAGGGACGATAATTTCTCGATTTTTCGAACAAAAAAACCCAATATCAATTATTATAAAGTTTATTAAAAATCGAGTCGAGTATCAGAGGAACATACGTTGAACGGCAATATTGATTTTCGCGTTTTAGATAAATTCTCGTTTACTTCTCTTTGCTGAATAAGATCGATGTTACGCAGGACTGGCGAGTACAATCAAAGTACCTTGATTCGTAAAGATTTTTCACGAGGAACGAGCGAGCGACGTTTTTCCTTGACCATTATTTCCCTGTTAAATTTTGCACAGGAAGTATAGTCGTTTTATCGCAGAGGTTTGCAGAATCGGGTCGTGAATTAATTGCAAAGCCTGACAAGCAGAATTGGAAAAATGAGAGGAGATTGAGACACGATGCTGACAATCGTCGTTATTCTCGTCTTCGTGTCTTTATCGTCGTTGGGTGGATGTTGACGTAGCTGATACAATATTGCAGTGACCAACTCGAGATTTGCATAAAACATTATTTTCACTCCCAAGCTGAGATGTTGATCGATATCGTTCAACAATATTATCACAGCTGCTTCGTTGAGTAATCGAGGCGGGTTTTCACGAATAAAAGATTTTAATTGCTATACACCAGACGGTTGGAATTGACAATCGTGAAGTATCCTCGTTATATTTCTATTCTTCATTCAATCCCTCGTTCATTACCAATGCTGATTTGTATTACGACTCGAGGGAATTCTTCGCACTGCGGCAAGAGAGTGTCTTTAGGAGAAAAAAAAATCGCTCGCATTTTCCCCTCGGGAGAGAAAAGCAACGAAAATTATTTCAATTTTTTTTACTCTTCGCGCACTAAATGAGAAGTCTCATTGCGACGTGTGTATTTTCAACGGCACTGAGACACGCGAGGCGCGAAAATTTCAATTTTGAAAATTCTCTCTTCGCAAATTTCATTGGAATATATAACAGAATTATTTTTTTTTAAGATTCAAGCGTTTTATTTTCGCAAACGATGGACTTGTATCTGTAGGAAAAAAAAGAATGCAAATTTTTTTCAGCTTACGTGTTATATTTGAAACTTTCCGGAGGCTTTTGATTTCTCATTGACAGTTGCGACGTTGCCCCGGGATAGCTGCGATCACTTTTGCGAGAAATCGGCGAACGAACAGCTGATTTAGCACGGGATAAGCTCGCGAATCGCGTGTATACAATAGAAATTGAAATCCGCGCAGTAACTGGGGAAATCCGAGTGAATACAGGGAAGAAAAGCAAGGTTTATACCGAGCAAATAGCTACAAATGGAATTAACGCTGGGATACAAGAGTTGCCGCTTCATCGAATGGTTGATTTCCCAGCGGTACAAAAATATCTTTTAAACGAGTGAGACGGAATATGATCGCGTGTACGTAAGAGAGAGACAGAGAGAGAGAGGGAGAGAGAGAGAGTAAGAGCCACGAACTGAAAATCGTGGATCCGGTTGGCGAAAGGGAAAAAGAAAAATAAAGCGGAAAATCGGAACGTTTCCATAAAAAATTCGTTTCCTCGCCTCACTTTTCGCACTTTCTCATTCTCCCTTGCCATTCTATATTCCGTTATTTTCTATTTTTCATTTTTTCTGTAGATTTACCTATAGATCCGACTGTCTCGCTGGTATACCCCCTCTCCCAAGAGCCGTCGTTTTATCTAATTGCAAATCCGCTCACGTATCGTACTTTTCAATCTCGTCGGCATTTCGCGCTCTATGCGGGTCTTTGTGTATCTGTATATGTTGCACAGTACGAGGAGGCCAGCTACACTGGCGAATGACTGTTTTATTTTTTCATCTCACTCTCGCTTCCCGTACGAATCCACCCCCCTCCGTTGGACAGGGATGGAAATGGGAGAGAGCAATCGCATATAATCATGAAAGCAAAAGCTTCACAATCGGTAATAACACCGCGGCATTTCAACTGAATTCATCGTTGTTCTTTCGCCAATTGCGTGCAGAAGGATACATTTTTCACGCGGCATGCATTTACGAATATTTCGTAATGGACGAATAATAAAAACTGATCCGAACGTAAAATACGTAACGTATTTTGGCGTTTTTGTACTTTTTTGATTTTTTATGCTGTATGTAAATTACCAAATTTATCGCAGAGAAACATGGAAGTGAATATTATTTAGCAAAGTTCACCTTTGAAAGTGTATTCCTAATAAACGTGTAGATATATAAAATTACATAAAGAAATTGAAGAAAACGCGAAACGAGAAAAAGATTCGTCTCGAATATAGCAGCTACGAGAGGTGGAGATAAGACACGTTTTTTCTTGAAGAACAAGTGGAAATGTCAAGTTATGTCAAAAGAGAGAGAGAGAGAGAGAGAAAGAAGAATGGACAGGATGAAAAAGGACGAAAAAAATGAAGAAAAGAAACAGAGATCGGTTCTTTGTCCGATCCACAATGAATTTCCCACTCAAGAACAAACGTAAGTTACGTCTCTAAAATGTATCCCATCAGTCTGCTGGATGTAACCTACAGATATAAGTTCTGCAGCTTCACCAAAGGCCACACCGAGTTCGAACAATACGAACGAAGCACCGGAGCTTGCAGCATCTCCGAAAGAACGATGAAGAAATTTAAAATAATATTCAAACTGTTGCTGATGGGAAAAAAATACATCCATCGGAGAATAAACGAAAGAATCTCCATATAGAATCGTAGGAAAACAAACTAGACGTTTTTCTTCGTCTACTGTAAATAAAATTGAGCATAATAATAAAAAGTTATTAGAATCCACAAAAGATTCGACTTTCGAGTATATCAAATGCTGTGGGGCGCAACGTCATGTGTATTTCTTGATCGAAACGAGATTATCAATTGCATCGAACGTGCGAGCAGTTTCGAAAACGCATCGTACACGTTTATCCTGAAAAAATGCTCCAGAGTGACCGTAAAAAAAATGTTGAAAACGAATTTATGCGACCACCCATGGGCAGTTTATTCTCCGGAAATGTACCACTAGCGGAGGTGTCTTTTTCCAGCATTAGCCTTTCGCATCGTATCTCTTCTGTAGCCTCAATGTACCTGGGTAGATGATGCTGGATGCTGCTGGGTTGCCGCGAGATTCACGGGGCAAAAACCATAAACATGAATGCAGCGTGCCACATGGCACTACATAAATATCGGGCGCAGACGCGAACGCGTTTTCGCTTTGCTTCCCTCTTCTCTCTTCGCACCCCCTCAAAAAGAGGAATGGCGAGAATTTTATGTGCGAGGTTCTCCGTCCAGTGGACGACATGTTGTCCCCGTGGTTATGCGGTTAACCGCGAATGGAGCTATAATACCCAGCGATAAATTATTCCGATTTTTATGTTTTTCGCCATGTTCGATGTGCTCTCCTCGATGCTCGTACAATTTTCCAAAAAAATCCGTCATGTTTTCCAAAATTCACTGTGTGACTAAGCACCGAGGGATTTTCGAAAATACGGAGCGGGATAGTTTGAAGTACTTGAGGCTATTTTTTCAGCGGATATCGCGAACGATCATGGAATCTCATTGATGCATGGGTACACCCAGAAAAAAATGTATTATCTTCAAATAAAACCTATTTAATTTGAATAGATTTTTTGCTTGGCTCCTGGCAGAATAGACTTTTATTCAAATTCAACATATAAATTTATTTGATTCAACTAGTGTTATTAGTGTTATTTAAAAAGTATTGGAATGAGCCTGGAGTTAGTATTGGAAGTAGTTGTATAGGATGTGATGACCCGAACGGTCTTGCAGTGGTGGGGACGGTCCAGTGACGATGAGTGAACGGAATGGTGGCCCCGCCGCTGGATGGTCTCGAACCCGGGTCCTCCCGATGAGAGCGATCAGCGCTAACCACTGCGCTACGGCTACTTATGATTTTTTTCACTCGAATCGTCTATACCTCAGTAATGCTGGACCGTCACAAGGAATTGTAGCCACCATCGTAACTACCACCGCCATAGCCTTTCGGTTATTAATAACGATGCTTGATATCAGCATTCATGCACTATACGAAAAATATTTCTTATAGTATCATTTATATTCGTGTAATTTAGTGATTAAGTATATCTCAATGTTAAATAAATATATATGTTAGAAGCGAATACATAGGCAAATAAATCAAATAAAAATTTATTTAATCCAACAAAAAATTTATTTGATTGTAATAAATGAAGATTGAATAGACGAATCTATTCAATCATAATAGATCTTTTCTCTGGGTGTATCGGACGGGTGCAAAGATCGAATATAATGGAATCTTTGCTTGATACCGTATACTGACCGTAAGCCCTTTGGTAGGCCACCGTCGGTACTGCCGAGATAGGAAAGGGAGTTTTAGTTTTTCGAGGCAGAAAGCGGAAGGATCGAGGGCAATGACTCTGTACGAGGCAAGAGAAAAAATGTCCCAGAGTCTCTTTTTCCACGGAACATGATGGTTTTCCCTAATTAAAAGACCCTCGTAGTGCAAGAGATGCGTGTATAAGAAATTTCCCTAGTGAGAGAAAACGAGAATATGAGAGTAACCGAAGAGCTGTGATGAGAGAGCTTTGGCTCTCATCTCGTGATCTAGCGACGCTATTTTCCGCAAAGGTCATTTTGCTCTCACCGAAAACTGTGGATGAAAGACGCACGGTGACTCCTTCGAGTCTCTCGCTCGCTCGCACTGTGCACGTGCATGGAAGAGGGATGAGAAAAAAGAACGGAGACGGAAGTATACAAGAGCAGTGAAAAGAGGGTGAAAAACCTATACCGCCATCGTTGCATTACGTGATTGCCGACGTTGGGAGCGGAGAAGGGCATGTCGGTAACCGCGATGACGAGGAGCCAACATGAGGCCAAGAGCAGGAGCAAAACAAGATGTGCACGAAAGCGAAGAGAAAACTGCGTCGGATCGGAAAAGCGAGAAAATGAGATGAAAATACGGAAAACGAGAGAGCGAAATAGGATGAAGGGTCGGTCGAGGATAGAAGAACGAGGGAAGACACGGAAACGAAAAGGGAAAGGACGAGAAGACAATGTGAAACCACGATAATGCGACACTGAAAAGAGGGTTCCTGCCTCCCTCTCTCGCTCTCCCTCCCTTTCGCGAGACTCTGTGAAAAAATGCCAAAAGAGCTGAAGCGAAAAGATGGATCGGAGTATCTAATCTTTTTCCCCACATTCTCCGCAGCCTTTTCCTATTCCTATTCTGATCCTTTTTCACTTCCGGAGTTAAGGTTGCAGTATACCTTGGCTTTTTGGTTTACTCAGCCCTTTTTTCCGTTTCTTCCTTTTTTCTTCAACTCACACGCGCGTTTGCTGAGAAAAAAACCCAAGGACCTTGACTTTATTGTGTCGGCTATATACTTTGAGTTTGAAAAGTTTTCAGAGACGCGAAATGAAACTGCGACGTATCAGCATCTTTACCCCGTTTTGTTCGTTCTCCTGTCCCTTGCGTACCTTTTCTTCTGCGTCGATCTTTTATTTTTTTGTGTTGAATTTTATCCACGAGTCTGCGATGAAAAGCGAAACGTTGCAGGTTTTTCGAATCCATGGTCGAAGCGAAACTTTGACAATTCGTCGATGTGAGTACCTCGCGGCGGTTCCCCACGTAAACTCGATGTAAAAAATGTGAAGAGAAGGAGGAAGCAGAAGGAGAGAGAAAGATAAATAGACGAGCGAGGGATAGAGCGGAGGAAGGAGAGTGTGCGAAGACGAACGTTGTGAAGCCCAGAATCGTAACATCTCGATGACGTGCTCCATCGATGAAGTATATGAGATATCGATGCCAAAACATACTCTCATCTTTGCAGGCTACTTTGCCCCAGATTTACCAACTGATGCGCCTGATATACTGTCGCATGACTTTGTGTTCGCCCGATGGAAATCTTGGTTCAACGATTTCAGAAGTAAAAGTATACCGAAGAGGGAAAAACTTCACTGGGAACTTCACTGCGGATGTATTTACGCATTTACGCTTTCAGTTCATTCGCTCTCCGCGACGTAAAGAGAAAATGAAACTTTCGTACGATTCTGCGCTTGCAAAAATCGACGTGAGTAATTGATTCGATATGGAAAACTTTTCAAAAGTGTCTAATTAAAATAAAAAGCGATGTCTATCGAACTCGACGTCTTTGATCGATATTTCTTCGAGTTTTTTTCGAATTCGATTTTCCTTGATTCTCCATGCAGTTCTTCGCCCTTTTTTGCGTCACTGACGATAAACCGAAGGTACATCGAACTCGGTAAAAAAATAAAAAAAAATTAATCGTCGAGAAATCAAATCTGCTGCGAAAATTCACGAAATCTTCCGCGTCTCACTCGCGCAAAAGTTTTTCTCCGACGAACTGCGAGAACCGCGTCGGGAAATCATCGTACGATTTATGAGACTGCTGAAATGGGGCGATCGAACGAGACGTCAATTTTCTTTTTTCACCGTTTTTCGACTATATATACCCTTGCACGCGACCCCTAAACTATTTCCTTGTCACCGGTGCTGAACAAAGTTTTCATTCCTGACCCGCTTGATCGTCTATGCTCGTCAATGATGAAGAGGAAGAAGGGGGAGGACGAAGATGAAGAAAGAAGAAAGGAACGCGAGTCTGATGCTGGGTGGCATGGATGCTCTCGTCTTTTCAATTTTATGCAATTTCCTGGAAGCTTAAAGCTCGTGCGCTCGTTTCAATAGGCGTCTCACCGATCGAACGAGCAACGGAAGAGTCAAGTTCTATCATACCGTATCTCACCCTGTCTCTATGTACCTCTCTCTCTCCCTCTTTCTCTCATACTCCCTCATCCCTCATCTCTCTCTCTCTCTCTCTATGGACAATATTTTCGCTCTTTGCACGAGCTCTTTTCAAGATTCCTCCGTCGTGTCGGGTACCATCGACGATTCCTTCCGCAAACGAGAGACCCTACTTCTCTCGTTCTCAGCCACCATCGGAATATTTAACTTTATGTGAAAAATAGTATTTCCCAAGAAGCTGAGAATTTTTACGCCACAGTCGTGACAATCTCGCGAAAACTCGTGTAAATAGCTCATGAATGCACACATCTATATATGCGCCATCGATTTTGTGACAAAAAAAAAGCAGGAGGCGAGGAAAAAAGTTTCTCACCGAAGAAGTTGCATCGTCCGATGCAGTTTTTCTTATATACAACGTGGCTGACCCTTGGGAACCCTTGGAAAGCTTCGCCGGAACGCAAGAGCCCCTCGTTCTATCTTCCCTCTCTCCCCCTCCCAAGCCATTTATAACTTGGACGATTGACGAGTCAGCCAAAAACTTACTACAAACTTTCGCTCTACCGAGTGAATTTTAACGTCAATTGGAAAATGACTCGCACCTCTGAATATAGGCCTCGATAGACACGAAATAAGATCGCGAGTTCGTTCGAAATGTCAACTGCAAACTTGTCGCTTCGACTTTCATTTTTCTCTGCGGGAAAAATGTCTGTCCATGCCCGACGAGCTTGCAACTTGGAAAGAATGGAAAAATGAAATTAGACGCTCGTCGTAAATCGTTCGAGATGTCGCTGAAGTTCGTCCTTTTCACCTTTTTGCCGTGTGCATGTAGCGTATATGTGCATATTACCTGGGGCTGTAAAAATGGCTCTGACGATCTCTATAGAACGAGAAGCTTTTAAAGAGATCCATGATGTTATATACGGGTCTTGAGGTTCACGGAGCGAAAAAAAGTCCTGGTGGAAAAGTTCCCACATAAAAATATTCCCAGATTTATGAGAAAACTTGGCACACCACTGGATCATATGTAAATATACATGCATATATACGTGTGTCTAATATATATATACATATATTTATGTCAGTTTGTATATTCGTGAATATAGGTTATTCACACGGTGACAGTAATTGTCAAAGACGTATTGCCCTTCTCCACGTTTTATCCTCGCGAATATCGTCCTCGACAGGATGTACATTTTACTCTCGGGTTCCTCCTGATCTTGAGCGATTTTTCTTCGGATTATGTAATAAAAACAAACAAAGGATAAAGCATCAACTTCGGGACCCCATCAACTTTTTATTAGAAGGATTCGATCGAAACACCGTTCGGCCTGCGCGGTAATGCGTAAATACGCTTATTGTTACGTTTACGTTAAAATTCAAAGCGGTACATGAGAAGTTCCGCTTTGATGTAGTCTTGAAAAGCAATCGCGAGACGGTGCTAACTTGATCGATACAATCTTTTGTGTACGGTGGCAAATCGTTCGTTTTTCATTGCACATCTTCCGTTTGTGAATCACTCTGTACGTCGTTTCGGGTCCAGAGCGCACTCGGCAATTAAATTAATGTAGCTGAGCGAACGCGTGTATACTCGTAGCACTGTTTCCGGTGAAATTTCAGTCGAAAGGGCCTCGACATAACGGGTATACACGGACGAGGGAATCCGAAGAAAGACAAGAGTCTATAGAAGACTGAGTGATGAGAAAGCTCTCGGTCGAAATGGGGTACTCTTGAAAGGTCAGCGAATTTCGCGTCTCTCTATAAATACCCGTCTCTCTGTATCTTTCGTATCTCGTTCGATGCCGACGCAGAAATTACCGCTGTTAACATTGTTGGTTTAATGAATTACGGGAATTGAGGAAAGGACTTATCAACTTGGGTCATTAACGTTATTAAGCTCATCATTCTGTATTCGGAATGCATCAGTGGTTTAGAAAAGCCGAAAAGGTCCGAGTGAACCATGCACGGTACGTAGTTTTTACCATGGATTGCGCGAATTTCAATGCAAAATTCATTTCTCACGACGTTGAATGATAAGGACACGAAAATTGATACTTTCGATGTGATGCAAACTTTCGTCCGCATTGGCAAAGTATCTAAAGCAGGAAATAGTAGTTTTTAAACGACAATCGCACTGATATTCTTCATTTTGAGAATAAAGAAGCGAATCTTCTACGTTCTTTGTGAATATTGAAAAATTATCATTTTTTTTTAATATCGGAGAAAAATTCTAGCAGGAATAATGAAAAAAAGTAATTACTCATTGTCATTGAATCATGAGTAGACACCAAGCGGCAACGATTGCTGATTGACGGCAGACGAGCATTTTGTATTATAAAAGCTTCGCTGAATCCGAATGGTCGATCGAATTTCTCAACACTTTATTATTCCTAACGATGTAAATTTGAGCGTACGGGCTGTGGGTTGACAGGACAAAATTGATCATCCCTTCAGCGTCAATCGCTGACTCGTGTGACGAGAGCACGAGGTATTCTCGATGGGAGTCCATTTTCGCTCGACTAGCTTTCACCCTCGAATGAATGGGTAAGTTTTTTTTTCTGCAAGCTCGTTTCGCGTTTTCCCGCGTGTGTGATATCAAATGTACATTTTGACGTCACGAGGTACACATTTATATGGCGCGTGTATGTGAACGTGAGCTCGCGCGGGTTTTTGGAACTTGCGGTCATCAATTCGACCGAGTAAGTCTTTAATATTGCAGGCATCGTCCGCAGAGGGCGCTTTCCACCGAACGAACCGACGAAAATAAGCGCCACCCTCTTCCCAACCTCTGGCTGCCCCTTTCGGTTCTACCGTAAGCGGATTAAATTCGCTCGCGAAGAGAAAACCGGAGCTTTCACAACTGTTTATAGTTATATACGTACTGTATAAAATTGCCAACAATATTTATTTAAAAAAATTCCACGTGGAGTGCGTTTTTTCTTCCGTAAAAATCGCTAGTCGGTTATACGCTCCTGTTTTTTTTTTTAATGTTCTTTCTCATTCGACAGACCTTTACGCGTTAATCACTCGCTGAAGTAAACTTGGTAATTCGATGTATGTGGTTATGTGGTTGATGGCATCACCGGCTCAAACTCTCGAGCGTCGTTCGTAAAACTTCAATCTCGATAAAAAAATTCTTTACTCATATTCAGTGAAAAATATATATATATACCTATATGTTCAACGTCTTTTACATCGGAGGGAAGCTGTATAGCTCTCGTTTCCCCATAATTTTCGCTCAGCCGATAAGTTTGTTTATAGCATTTTTCGCGCGGTGCTAAAGTCGGTCATTCGTTTAGATTAATTTTTCGTACAACGCGAACAAAGTGTCGTGAATAACTGGGAAAATCTGAGTCTTGCACTTTGCTCGTTCGTTCCTCGCAGGCGAAGACAAATTTTTCTCGAGCTTTTTTCTCCCCTTCTCCTCGCGTCGAAAAATTCGCCAGGGGAATTTCGCGAATAAGATTTTTTCGATATCCTCAAAGTATTCCTAATCAGGAGAGAAAAAAACGAGGATGGCTCTTGCTAATGAAGAAATATAGATTTTTCTCAAAGTATCGCTATACGTGTGGAATTTTTAATTATCGCTTTTCATCTCGAAATTTTTATCTCGATTTATCCTTGTTATCGGAGAGCAGAAGGACGTGGTGCTGAAAAAGCGAGAGAAGGCGAGAGAGATTGAGCAATTTGAGAAAAAAAAAAAAAAAAAAGATGAAGAAAAAGTCCAGAAGTTGTCGCACGCAGCTTCGTGCTCACAGGCGTGAGCAAACTTTACTTTTTCTCGTGGCAGTCTGTTGCGGTAAAGTTACGAAACACCATCGTCGTATGTGTGGGTCAGTTGATTTCAGTGTTATGGGAATTCGTGGGCGAGATCATCCCAGCGGAACAAAGACCTATTAAAAAATGACCAATCCACACATACACGCGTATACAAGTAACGTGTAAGCGAATACGCGTCCACATTGGCAAGTATAACCGGGGACGTTTACGATGCCATTAAGTTTATTACAGCCGGTATATTCGCGCAAGGGGAGTTTAAGACTTCCGCATGCCGCCCTCGCGCAGCTTTCATATTATACGCGTCTAAAAACTATAACCATCTTGTTCTAATTTTCGATATATAAAACAGCTGTAAAGCTGTCCGTACTTCTGTGTCCACAGCTCATCTCTGGCTTATATCTTTTTTCAAGTACCACGCAAAAGTTATTTTCGACTTTTCTCGCGCAATGTGCTTGTCCCTCGAGGAAATCTGTAACGATTTTGTTTGTCGAGGATATCTCATGCATATTTATCGATCTTTTTTTGTTTACAGCACGAAAGGTATCGCCAATTTGCGCGGTGTATGGTGTTTGTACTTTATGCGATGCGATACTTGGTTCAAAGTTCATTTTGTGAGCGTTGTAATTTTCGTAATTCGCTTCCGATCTTTCTGAATCACGGGAGAACCCGCGGGTCCGATCGCTCGTGAATTTCGACTTTAACGTTGACGATGTAGACTTTATGGAGACTTTTTTAGTCATATTCGATATCGACTCTTTACAGTCACGTAAGAAGGAATCGTTTGTAAGACGAAAAATCGAGATTTTGAAAATGAACAATTTTCAAAAATCATTTTTGACGATTTTTCGAGAACCGTAGATATTTTTGCATATTTTTCATTCATACTTTAGCCTTTACTTTCATGTTGTTCACTCCCGCTCAGGCCAACGACGCACAAACACATTCATTTGAAGCTCGATTCCTAATTAATGGCCAATGACTGTACCGCACGCTGCTCAGGCTCACAATAGAGCTCCAACCGAAGCACCAGAGAGGAAACCTCGCACGCAATATCGAATTTCGATTAATCGATCGGTAGACCATTACGCGGTACTACCCTTGGTTCCATTAATAAAAGAGCTTAATATCGTAAAGAGGATCGAGTGGACGCACCGGACCACCCGGTCTCGCGCACAATTTCATACGTCTCTCTCGCTGTCAGATGGATGATGTTGTTGCGGAGGCCCGGGAAGTGGCTGGATATATACAGGTTGTTCCAGAGGTCACTACGAATGTTGCAAATTTGCGGATGAGGAATAATAAAAATCTTTGTCAAATATAATCACGATATTATTGCCACCTAGAATTCCGAGTTCAACTTGTAATTAGATGAGGAAATTCGAGTACTCGACAATTCTACGAAAATTTGTGAAAAATTCAATCGCTTTGTTCCAAATTATGAAAAAAAATAGTGCCAATTTGAAAAAGAATTGGAAATGGTGGAATCTTCGTATTTTCATTACCAACCCTCGATCTATACCTTCCCTCCTCCTGAGGCTTGCCCCAGCGTCATAAATAGCTTATGAATTGAACTCGAGTGTGTGGTTATTATTTTGGATAAACAAAGCAGCAATCGAAGGTTTATACATAGCTCCCGTCTCTGTTATGATCGGAGTTAATAAGAATCATATTCACAGGGCAAAGGACTTGATAATCGTGAAAGGCTGCTGAGGAAAGTCGAGGGGAACGAAACGGGACGGATATTATATATATATACGAGGGAGAAGAGTACAGCAGAAGGGTTGTGAGGCGTAGTGAAGAGCCGGATACATTCGGTCTGGGTGCTGGCTCTCGTGAGTCTTCGAGCATACCATTGAGAGGCCACTCAGCATCGCAAATAATTGTTTTTCACTCGTTTCACGCTACGATCGTCCGCACTCGAGCGGGAAATTCTTCGATCGAAAATTGCGCAACTCGATGGTGAACCGAAAGCCTCGATGAAGTTTAGAACCCAGGGGTGGTCGTCGAAACGCGTGACCTTGATATTTTCGAAATGTCCAAAGTTTCATAATCAACTATAACGCGCGAAAAGATGTACCCTTTTTCATGAGAATTATTTATACAATCTTACACATTTGTTTCAAATCTGGTGCGTTATATGTATGCTTTTATAAATTTCGCAACGTTTTCACGGGAGGAACATTGCACGGGGTGTAGGAGAAGAAAAGGACAATCTAGCACAGTGATTGGCATACTTCGATTATCGCTGCACCGATGGATATTTGTTATGCCGTGTGCAATTCGTTGAGAGAATTGTCGATAATTGTACCATTTTGCGTCAGTACAGTGACATTGGACGACAAGGTGAAGGGACCATATAGCAAAGCGTGCGAACAAAGCACGCGCTCTGTGCCAGTACGGAATGTAATTAGGCTCAAGGCATTGTCAATCCTAGCATTGAGTGTGACCATTGAATACCGTAGAGAGTACCCTGGGTTTGCTTTGCTTCGCCGGTGTCCACCAACCACGTTGCATGTCCCCCCCTTCGTGCACGTTGTCCCTTTTAACAACCAACCATCCAGCATGCAACATACTGACACACACACACACACACAAGCGCATAAATATCTCATTCATGCTACTGCAGTCAGCAGCTATATAAGCTAGGAGGATTGCTAGCTCCAATTGCCTCTCACGTTCTCCCGGAGTTGGCGAAAGGTCCTCTTCTCTGCGGGCTTACTACAAAAAAACAACCCCTAGAACACAGACGCATGGATTTGCGCAAGGGCTGGATCTCGTGTTCAGCCTTGCTGAAGGCTCGCCTGTTTGTGAGTTATAACCTCATGACGCGGATATAAGATCGGGAGAATCGACGAACGGTCGATGCGCATTTCCATGTTTCGCGATGCATCCTCAAGACGGATCGTACGAAGCGACGGCTTCTTTGTTCTCCGAGCGGGCAGCGAGAATTGATGACGCACCGTAGGAAAAGTGAAAGAGTATACGCGAGTGAAGAACGGAATGAAGAGAAATGGTTATAAGGGATGGAAGAGTGTAGCATCGCTTCAGGGTTGAAAAACGACCGAGATTCGCAGCCATCTTGGGCGATCGGGTTGATATCGAAATACGCGTCATCAATATTCCTCGACGTGAATCTATACTCTCAGGCGTTACGCGCAAGAGTTTTTTTTCCAATTTGCTTGGGTTCCGGAGCGTCAGAATCGAAAGACAGCAATGTTGCATCGCCCAGCAGCTTCTGCGATGTGCAGACGCGGATGTAATCGCTGTAATTCGCGTCATAAGCTATAATGCCAACAAGACACAGACCGGATACGCATCAGGAGAGTGTATCATAGCGGCGTTAGTGCAAACCAGCAGCAGGAGAGGGCGCTGGGGGTGCCCGTAGCTGTGCGGGAGGGAGCAAGGTAAAGGGGTATGTCTGCTGACGTTAATTCGATTAGACTTCACTCGAGTCGACGTTCGGACATGGTGTAGTCAGAGGGCTTGAAAGCGTTTGTCAAGGCTGTTGCAGTGGACGGGTCTGTTCTCCTCCGGCAGTCGCACATACAGAGGGAGAGAATCCATGTGAGATAGCGAGCTCATAAGCATCCCACACCGACTTGTACTCGGCTAGACGAGCCTAATGGGGAGTCTGAGAGCATATGAAATCTTTACACTATCCGTCGGTACATCGCTGTACACTTGAGCGGCCAATCACTGTACCAATTAAGATCGCGCGCGATAGTTGGATGCTGCGCGTCAAGAATTCTTCGAGCGCGTTCCATTATAGGAGAACATACGCGTCTCGAGATGCGGACGTTCCAACGATCCTCGTACTTTATCAAAAGAGGTTGCCGAGCTTCCGAACGGTGATTATCCGATAATTCTCGCTTCGCGCGGATTAATACCGACGGTATGATTTTCTTGATGAACATCCGCAACTGGCGGTTATTCAAGTGAACATACGGTTCGATCGATCGCCGCTGTATGGTCGAAAACAGACGTGCACCAGGAGTGACGTTTGTTGGATACTCTTGTATGGGGTGTCATATACACACGCACACACAGGAGCCTCACGTACACGCGGATCGATCGGGACATTGCTTTGACGGGTAAACAAGGAGTCGTGTCAATTACCGTATAGCTCATTAAGTCGGAATATCGATCAGTTCTACAAGGATGGCCGGGACGACAGGAGGTCATCGTACAAACAGAATGTCCAGTTACGTCGGATCAGACTTCGTACTTCTTCCGACAAAAAATAATTGAATTCCATCGTAAAGCCCACCGCTGTTTGAACTCAAAAAAGATAATCTACGCATAGTGACGCCAGCAACGCCAAGTCCCGTGGCGGGGCCGTTCGATTTTCCATCAGACACGTGAAGAGCGGATCATTCGCGCGTTCGCGCGATATCATCCGATTAAAATGTCATTCTTGGCGAATGGAAATTCATTCGACAGCGCGCGGTCCAGCCGCGATTTCGTTTGGGAAACTATATGTATACTTTCCTCTCTCGATCCGTTATTTGAAACGCCGTAGGAAAATGAACGAAAAAAATGGAAGAAAACGGTGACGAAGTTTGACGCAGCCCCGTATTATCTTGCTCACTCGAGTAAGCTGGCATAATAGCAGATAAAATTGACTGGTCGGGTGGAAAACGAAGGAAATGGAAGAATCGAATGAACGCATTTTCCTTTTTTTCTTTTCGGCGTCTATGCCGACAGCGTTAGGCATACGAGGGGGTGGTGTAAGCTTTTTCATCGAGAGGGGTTCATATCGCTCGAGGCTGCATTCAACGCGTGGTAGCTTCCGGTTGCCTCTACACTCTCGCGGATAGGATGTTTGCTGTGCGCGGACGCAGGGTCGTATCTCGCAAAATTGGACGTTCGTAGTCCATAAGATACGTCCTTTTGTTTATGAGCAATGGAGATATCTACAGATTGACTCTCAGAACTCTCATCCAAATTTCTCTCCGACCATCCAGGACCGAACGCATTGTCAGTGGGTTTCGCGCACTGGGTATGGAATAGTACGCGGGTTCAACCTCCCACGGTAGTTTCGCGCAGTGTCGCACGTTTCATATACATAGTCCATACATAATGTGTATATGTATATGTTAATATATATATATGTATACTATATACATCGCAAATATATACTATATATAAGCAGGTTCCCAGTTTCGGCAGGGGACTTCTATACAGGCTTTCATTAGCCGCAGGAAATTAACCGGGTGCTGCTGGTTTCTCCGTTCGCTCGCTCACCCTCCGTGGCCCTTTTTGGAACGAGGTACATAGATATATACGGGAAAGTTGGTGAGAAAGACTTCTCCTCGCTAGACCGAACGTCGAATCGTGGACACGCATTTAAAACCGCCGCGGCGCTAGGATTCTACCAACACTGCGAGGGTCGAACGCACGAATGCGCAAAAAAGAAACGAGTCGAAAATAAACCAGAAAATAAAAACGCGAGATGGGAAGCTGGAAAGATTGGGTGACGCACGACACACGGACGATTCTTCTCCTTTCTTTTTTACAGAGGAGCGACGATTGTGCATGATCGAATGAATTATCGACGCTGGTCGATGCAACAGATGCGGCGCGGATGCTACGTTTTGTGGCAGATTTTTACATCCGTGTTCTACAGGCTGGGGGATGAGGAGGGTGGAAAATATTCAACGGCAGTGCCGAGAAAAAGGTTTTTGAAAGAAACAACGGTCGCGAAGTACATACCGAGTACACTCAAGTTTTGTTTGTCGCATTCATTACCGAACAACCCTCAATAAGGAACAATCGACGACAAAATTTGTCTAATCACGAAGATACAAATTTTCTTGATGAAAACAAAGTAGAATTGTAGACAAAAAACATTTCTCGTACGAGGAATCAAAGTCAAAATGCAATTAACCCGACGCGTTTCATTTTGCCCGAAAATGCTAACCCTGACGATTTAACACACCGAGAAAAATAGTTTGGTTCCATCAACCAAATAGCGTATAGTAGCATAATTTTCTCTTTGAAACTATCAAATTTTGGTGTATTTCAACAAGTACATTTGTTCGACTTAATAAAACAGTTATAATTGATTCGCCTTAGTTATATCAAACAAATTCTTTTTTAAGTGTAAATTGCAAAGAAACATTTTATTAGATTCAAACAAAAGTGATATTTCTATTCACAAGTTTTGCAAGTATCATCTACTGAACTACCTATTTCATTTAAATAAATGCTTTATTAGACTATGTAGTACTCCATTCATCAAGGATTTCGTTATGTCAAAGAATTATTCATTTGTTTCAAATAAATCGCTTGGTAGGAGAAAAAACGCGTCATAGACAGTGTCATAGCAACACTTTCTCAATAACGACATAGCAACGCAGTATTAGTAACGACATAGCAAGACATAGCAATCCAAAAAGTGTCGTTAAATAGAATTTTATTTAAGTCAAGTAGGTCTCTTTTTTTATAAATGAATTGCGGTCGATGAAAACATTTATTTGGCGTAAAGAAACAGTTTCATTAAAAATCATTCAAACGTTTAGTATCGTCGAGATATAATGAATTTATTTGTTGGAAGCAAACAAATTATTTCACTGAAAGTCTAACAAAAGTTTGGTATGCCAAGATACAACCAAATCTTTTTTCTCAGTGCAGCCGAAGCCAAACAGCCGAAACATGTACGCGGATGGTTCTTTAATCGAGTTCCTTTTTTTTTATTGTAAATGCGGCGTTATCCGGTTTTTCTTCGGTCGACCGCTATCTCACTCTGCCGCAGCTCTCGCCCTTTTTTCTTCTATTTTTTCACTGTCCCGATGCTCTCGCGCGACGTTTCGCGTCAGCGCGCGTCACACTATCCAGTAACCCCCATTCCATTGAGCCTGAGAGACCCTCGATTTTTTTTTCCATTTCCATCCCCTCCGGAAAACGTCGGGTATGAACGGGGCAAGAATACGAGAGGTGTACGAGATCTCTCGCGGGGGATGAACGAGAGACAATGCGAGCGATGAGAGGGTGTGTGTGTGTGTGTGCAAAGGAACGACAATAGCGATGGGTAGATAAAAGACGAGGAAATGCAGACGAAGAGAAAAGTATATACATGCATATACGCGTATATATGTGTAGGGACGATGAATTTGCATAATTGTTTTCAGTTTACCATCGGCGTTCTCTCCTCGGGGCGTCCATGGCTAATGAAGAAAAATACGCTCGAGACGCGGAGGATATGGCGAGATAAAGAAGGGAGAAAGTTGCGTGAACGCGAGATACAGAGGCTAAGGCTAACCAACCGATTTTCTACGCCTCCGGCGCAAAACGGGGTGCAAACTTTGCCCCTTTCTCTCGCTTTCGCTAAAACCTACACTTTTCTCACTTCTGTGTCTCCGCGGGCTACCCTGAAATCCGTGAAACACCGCGAATTCACATTTATACGTTTCACTTTGTCTCGTTATCGCGTTAATTCGGTATTTTTGTGTGACTGAACTTTGAACAAATGAATCAAGTGTCTCTTTCTATCCGACGATCACCGCACGTGTGACAAATACCAACCACTGAATTTTCATGCCTGCGAAGTATTTCAATCTTCCGGATATTCAGTTTATTCGATCGAGGATCAAGGAAAAGTTGAAAAAAGGAAACGTAAATCTTTTCGTTATTGCCACAGAAATCATCGAATTGTAAGAAGATTTCTGTAAGGATATGGTTTTCAGTATGCCGAGTGATTATATCGTCAATCTTTCGCCGATAATTTGGAGAATAATGCCGTGAAGGAAAACACGAGAAAGATCGATGCTCCCAATCGCTATATGAATTTCAATATTCCTGCCACGTATCCGCAATGCTTTTTTTCACTACTTTTCATCTCTCTCTCTCTCCAGCATCTTCATCTGCGTCTTTCCGTCTCTCTCGCTCGAATCACATCGTATGCATGAATAATTTAAATGTCTCGAGGGCTCCGAAGAGAGGACGGGGCGTGAGGGCGGCGGTGGAAAAGAATTTGCGCGAATTGTGAAACGAAAGAGTGAAAGGATATATTGATTTTTCAGAGTAACGTGCCGCACGAGAGATAGTCGGTGGATTGTTACAACGAGAGAGAAGGCGAAAGAAAAAGGGTTCGGTGAAGCGGTATTGAGGGACGGTTCCGCGATTCAAAAAAACTCACTCCCTCGTCGTCTCATTGCGCAAGGGCGGGGGATTTTTGCAGTCGTGGTGCAAGTATACGCAAGGGTGGAAAAGTCTAGCTTGGTCACGTGTAGTGTCCGGGGCAACGCGAGCCGCATATCAAAACTCTTTTGAGCAAAGCCCTCTCTCCCCCATAGGTTCGGTATACGGTCCGCAAAAGCCCACCCTCTCGCGACTATACGTTGCTTCGTCTCTCTGGCCCTGGCTCGCGGAATCGTGCAAAAAAAAAAAAAGAAAGAAAGAAAAAACCCCTCATACCCGCGACTTTCTCGCTAATCCCCGTATTTTCTCTCATCGACCAACTTGAAGTTGCATTCTCGAGTACAGCGATGTCTTCCGCGGGAGGATAAAACGGGGCTGAATCGAGAGGAAATAATAAAAATAAAACGAACGACGTGCCTTCCGGCGTGACTCTGCAATTGTTTTTTTCTTTTTTCATCTCAATTCATTCTCACACCTATTTGCAGTAAACTTTTCCTTTGATCGTCCTAATCCCCGAGCCCGAATCGACGTACAGGACGAACAATTCCATTTAGATGCGAAAATATTTACTCGATTAGCTGAGAAAACACAATTGAATAGTACAGCGATTCTCGGATAAAAGGATCTCAGGACAATTAACGAGAAACGTTGATCACAAAATTCTCTCATTTATTTTTTCATGATAAATTTCGTTTTTCTCGCTCTTTCGCGCGCTGTTCCATGTAAATCGGGTAGAAACTTTTAATTCAACAAAAGACAAGGGGGAAATATTTTCAAATCGAATTTAAAATACTTTCTCCCCCCTTCTCTCTCTCGCTCCCTCCCTCGATTCGACGTACCACCGACATCAGCCGCCTTGAATAATACGAACGTATATTTCAGCGACGCAGATGCAGGGAATTTCGTGGATGATAATAACGAAATACTAACGAACGGGTGCTTCACTTTATCGTCTGTATGTGTCCCGCATAGCACTTTCGCGAGTGCGGCAGGACGAAGTACGGCAGGAATGAGGAGAGAAAAGAATTTTAACGAGACCCTCGACAACTGTCTTCTCCCTCTCATCAGCTACACTAATTTCCATAAGCGAAGAGACGAGAAGGGAGGGCGAAAAACGGGGGAGAGAGACATTTTTCCCGATTGGTCACGTGGGGGTGCGATTCAAGTGCCCGGACGTTGAGAGCCATGTTACAGGGCTATATCATCTGAAATAAAGACGTAACGAACGAAAAAAGGGGGAAAAAAGGAGAAAAGAACGAAAAAGAGTAAAAAACGAATGAAGGAAGAAACGGGAAGCGACGACGAGCGGAAAAACGAGAGATAATGAGCTGCGGAAAAGTGCAAGATAGAGAGATTCCTCCTCGAAATAGAGGGTGGAAAAAAAAGCTTCGTATCGATCGCACCGGAGATCTCGTGATTAAATCACCAACTCCTTGTTTTCCGTGGAATCAAGAAAAGGGTGATGAGAGAAGGACGGTTGGGGCGAGGGGATTGTCGGAGAGTACGAACGGAATAACCGAACGAGAACGCGAAAGGGGAAAAAAGGATAATGCGGAGAGCGCCCGCGCGATCGGCTCGTCGCGTTTTCTCCCGCCGATGCTCGATGAGCTCTCGAAAGAAAATTATTCACGATCAGCGAAATACGTTCGTTATGAGGAGAAAAGCGAAGAGGAGAGGCGACCGCGCGGGTTCCATCCACACACACACACACACACACATACACACACACACACACACACACACACACACACACACGCACGCCACAGTTCGTTGTCGAGGATATATTCATAAAGGGATGAATTTGGACCAGGCGATAAAATTGGGCACTGCATTTTCTCGTCCATGGATCGTTAGCAAAATTGGAACGAGTGTCAAAGTGCTTTCTGGCTCATACGAAAAAGATTGTCGGTATATGAGTTTGCGAAACGAGAATAATCGTCCGAATGCTGATTAGCCGTCTTTCACGCGAACTCGAAAATGCGATTGTCAAAATTGTGGCAAGTTTCATCGTGAAATAGAAAAGATTCATCTCTGTACGAGAAAAAAAAATAGAAAAGTGTATAAAAATTCGCAAAGTGGTCCAAATTCACACGAAACGTCGCTTTACACATTGTTAGGGAGCATCGTAAGCTGCTGCGCTTCGTCGGATTGGTCACGGAAAAGTACGGAATCGCGACACGAAGGGAAAAGAGGGGTAGTGACGAGCGAAATGCAGAAAGCCAGGAAAAAAGCGAAATTGGCGAGAGGGTGAAGGTTGGCAATGATAAGGGCCTCGATAGGAGTTGAAAAAGGTTTAAAAAACAGCACATTCAGCAACGCCCAGTGCGGGAGTGCGCTACCAGATTACTTTTTGTGCTCAATCGTCGACTTGCTCCATCCCGTCTGTCCTCTACTCGTCTCCCTTGCTTTTTTGTCTCCAACGATCTCTCCTCTGTCTCCCAAACTCTTCTCGATTCTGATTCTTCGCTCGGAGAATTAGTGTTGACAAGGTTGAGAATAAAATGCTGATCATCCATCGAAATTCGCATAGACAATGCTATGTCGCAACGCAGATTATTTCGAAAAAATTTTGAATCAAATTAGAGAGTATAATTTTCGCAGATTTGCGAAATGTTTCCTTCCTTTTCACCCTAACTTTGGTCTTGGAATATACACTTTCCTGCTATTCGTTTAAAATCCGGTAGAGAAACACATGGAACTGATATCGCTGTTTTCGCCTCGGGAATTCCCATTGGAAATGTTAATGAACAATTTCGAAAAACAAATTATCCCACTGTAGGACGAAAGCAGAGTTAATTGACTTCTATTACGCCCATATATCTTCTCTACTTTAATACTCTTCTCCGGCACTGATTCAGTACGTGCCACCATGTCCCATGTTCCCATCCGTTTGTCAGTCGGTTTACCCAACCTCCGCCTTCTGCAGGTAGCTGTATCATCCCCTATATAGATATAACTTCATTTCTACTGTACCACTCTCTCTCTCTCTCACTCTCCCATCGTCTTATTCTCTCCGGCGCATTTTGCATCACAGAACTGCGGAGATGCTGCATCAGCTACAAAGAGAAGTGTCGGAGAGGGAGCGAGAAAAGTCGAGGAGAAAGAGAAGAAATTCTTCCGCCAAATCGAGCCAGCACAAATTGGAGCTTGCAAATGATCCGTCTTAAGGATTCCGCTAATTGCACCCGCTGTGCGGTTGCTTTCTGGCGCGAATCGCACCACCCTGCGGACGAATAAACGGCGAGTGTGTTGGGGAGAATAAGAAAAGGAAGGAAATGAAGATAAAGCTGGTGGATAGAGGGAGAGAGGGACGGAGGGGGGTGGATGAGAAAGAAAGACCGGAGAGGGAAAAGTGTGAGCGTAAGACCGACCCTTAACAGAGCCATATAGCCTTATCCCGAAACTAATTGCGACGGTGTGCTGCTGCGACGCGACGACGACGACGACGCCGACGACGACGACGTGAAAGTGAGAGAAAAGGAAATGACGGGATGAAAAAAGAAATGTGGATAAGATAGAATAAGAAGATGGAGATGGAAACGACGCAGCAGGAGCTTTTTTCCTCTGTATCTCGATGAAATGAGCGGAACGGAAAGACCCAAGCAGCAGACACGAATGGCAAGACTGCGGGAGTGTTATCAGAAAAGGGAAGGTGAAGGAGGAAGCGGGTAAAGGAATTCAATGACGGAACCTCGTTTCTGAATGCAGAGACGAAAGTGCGACAGAGACAGCAGAGGAGGTGACGAGAAAGGGTGGCGTAAAGATTCCCGAGGCGAGATCTCTCTTCTGCTGGTAGAGAAGTCAGTGAACAGATGAATGTTGGCGCGAGAAACGAGAGATATGGAAGGTTGATGGAGAGATATTCGATTCGCAGCGAACCGGATATCGTTGGAAAAGTAGGTCAACCTATTTTCCAGTGTTTTTTACTCCTTCGCTCCGACTTCGTTCCTCTCGCCCTCTCATTCTCTAGCACACTCTCTCTCTCTCATCATTATCGATATTATATTCATGGAAAAACGCAGGTCTCTGGCAAAAAATCACGCCTGATTGGAAAATTTCCATTCAGAACCAGTTAGACGCGGAGCGGTGGTCGATTTTTTTGTCAATCGAAATTTTGTGCTGCTCGGGAGTAAATTGATGTCTCGTGCATCATGTTTTATCCGCTTTCATTACTGTATCATTACTGACTGTATCATTACTGACTGTATCATTACTGACTGTATCATTACTGACTTTCCCAGAGGAACATTCAATGTCGTCCGAGTCATTCGATATTGTCCTCTTATTCTTTGTTCGAAAATCACCGTTCAATCGACATTGAGATGAACAATTTCCCCGGCGATCGAATCGATGCGCAGTGATTAAAGTTGGCGTTCGAAATCGATGAATTGCATGAAGTCGTGGCAATGATCGTCGGACGTTCGATATTTCGGAGTGCAAGAAGACGTTGGACCGATTGGTACGAGTTGCTGATACAGCGGTTTGTCCCCGGCTGCATTTTAATCTCCAATTGTCACAGGTCAGCATAAAAAAAGGAGAAAGACAGAGGGAGGTAGAGAAAAACTGGTGTGTATAGAGGCTTGACACATTTTCGTTCGGAAACATGTGTCACGAGAGATTCGAGTTGAGATTCGAATGCTATCATGATGCTTCTGCCCTACACCAATCCTTCGCTTTCTCGTATGATAGCGCATATGGCGGAGGCTCTCTATGCCATTTGCCACAGAGAGAGAGAGAGAGAGAGAGAGAAAGAGAGAGAGCTTCGATGGCAACTCTATCGAGCCAGAAGCCCGCAAACACGACGGGCGCTCGCGCGATCGTTCCAGCCGATCCGGTAATCGCGACTGGATCCTCCGTGTCACGCCTCGATGGCGTCCAATTGTCCATTTGTAATTGGGGACAGAATTTCCGCGGCGTTTGAATTCGCACGCAGCTTCGCCTCTCACGGACATATTCACGCGTGTGTCCTCCAAGGCTTCAAAATTCCTCCAACAGCTCCAAAGTCTCCATCGATCCGACAAAACGTAAACTCGATTTTCAAACATTTTTCCGCTCCCAATTGCTCTTCACACTCATTTTCAATGCCTCTTTACAAAACTCCGTAGTTGTAAATTTGTCAAAATGCAAAAATAAACGAAAAAGTATTCATAGTTGAATTAAAAAATTGAATCGTATTTTCGTTGCTTCACGAGAATACCGAATAATTCCGTACCGAGGATGTAACTTTTTCCGCACGTTTAAAATATCGCCGGAATATAATTATCCAGAATCACGGACGAAAGAAGACGAGTAATGATTATTAGTCGTATATTTGTATGCAGTAGAAAATTTATGCAGTATGCAGTAGAAAAACATGTACGCGTGTGTTTGTTGATCTTCGACTTTTGCAGCGCCGGGGCTAAATCGATGATGCGCGGGTATATATACGCAGGGCTGTACCGTATTAACGTACGTGTAACCAAGCTTCGAACCAGCAGGTGATGATTGCTGAGCAAATGTATTCACAGGGATTGAGCTGTGGTGATCCATCTCTCTCTCTCTCTCTTTCTCTGTCTCGTTCGTACAAATTTGCAATCCGACATCAACGTCATCGTAAATTTGAAGATCATGATACTCGGAGGCGAAACGACGCACCGGTGAACGCGATGTATACCAAAGTCGAATATACTTTCCCGAGTACCTAATTTTCCTATTCCAACTTCATCCAAGAGAATCTTCGCTCCTTCACCTCGCCCTGACTATTGATCCAATCACCGGAAGCGCGAAACTCGAGACTCCCATGTATACCTTGCACCTTGTAGTGCTTCTCAAAGTTGCTCCAAAAAATCTGCGGAGTTCGTGAATTCTGATACCGGAAATTAATTATCCAGAACCAATATCGAGCGTGCAGTTGCTGCGTACAAGGTTTCTCGGGAGTGAATTTTGGCCAATTGAAGCCAAATCAATGATGAAATTTCGAAGGGAGTAGAGTCCGAGCATATAATGTTCCATCGACAAAACGCTGATTAGTTATCGAGCATTAAAGTTGGACCAACGGGGATTCGCGCCAGCGCTCGGTAGGGGAAGCGCGCCGCCTTTGATCGACTCGATATTATTTCGTTATGGTTACACAAGTAACCATAACGACCAAGTGCTTAAGGTCATACGAGTGTCGACTACCATACCCCTGTACTACACCGAGAAAAATAGTTTGGTTCCATCAACCAAATAGCGTATAGTAGCATAATTTTCTCTTTGAAACTATCAAATTTTTGTGTATTTCAACAAGTACATTTGTTCGACTTGATAAAACAGTTATAATTGATTCGCCTTAGTTATTTCAAACAAATTCTTTTTTAAGTGTAAATTGCAAAGAAACATTTTATTAGATTCAAACAAAAGTGATATTTCTATTCACAAGTTTTGCAAGTATCATCTACTGAACTACCTATTTCATTTAAATAAATGCTTTATTAGACTATGTAGTACTCCATTCATCAAGGATTTCGTTGTGTCAAAGAATTATTCATTTGTTTCAAATAAATCGCTTGGTAGGAGAAAAAACGCGTCATAGACAGTGTCATAGCAACACTTTCTCAATAACGACATAGCAACGCAGTATTAGTAACGACATAGCAAGACATAGCAATCCAAAAAGTGTCGTTAAATAGAATTTTATTTGAGTCAAGTAGGTCTCTTTTTTTATAAATGAATTGCGGTCGATGAAAACATTTATTTGGCGTAAAGAAACAGTTTCATTAAAAATCATTCAAACGTTTAGTATCGTCGAGATATAATGAATTTATTTGTTGAAAGCAAACAAATTATTTCACTGAAAGTCTAACAAAAGTTTGGTATGCCAAGATACAACCAAATCTTTTTTCTCAGTGTACCTGTTTTCCCTGACCTCAACGGCTCGCTGCGTTGTTGCGGGGTTAATGAAAAAGTGCAAAATTCTTTTACTCAAAGAGTCCGATTTTTTATAAAAATAAAAAAAAATCTATATAAAAGATTCCGCAAAGAATCTTATAAAGTTACATGGAACGGATGCAACTTAAATTATTCACCTATAAACCTACCGAATCGCGGGGGATATTCAATAATGAACAACGTCGAATTGAAAATTCTGCGCCAACGTTTCCGCTGGAAGAGAGGATAAAATATTTCGCGGAAACGTCGGAGAAAATCTTTCCTCATCCCGTAGAGAGGCTGAACGTTATCCGCTTCGCTATCTTCATGTTTTAACCTCGTTTTTCGTATCCGAAAGCCGATTATACGCAATTAATGATGCGGAATTCGCGCCGATCTTTCTTCCCGCGTCTCTCCCGTTGCATACGCATACTCCGAAAGATATTGCGAAGAAAAAAATCAAACGAGACGAGATCTCGTTAAATCGTCAGGATCAGTATAACGTCGCGTGTAGACTCCTCGTAGAAAAAGCTCGCGATGTGCCGGAAACGCTAAGCGACGTCGAGAGGAGCACGCGGAAAGGAAAGTTTATTTTCCACGCTTCGTCGAGGCTAACCGGGCGATAAGCAGTTATCGGAATATAATTCAATTACCGGATCTTCACGGTGTCTGGAGCACCATTGTACTTCCCCCCCCCCCGCTATTGTAATTCGTGCGTCACTGTGCACCCCTGCGCGCCCATGGACCATGTCTATATCGCACGAGTTTTCTCTCAGTCCATCTTTCTCGCTCCTCAACGTTCGTCCAGCGCTGACTCACACTACTGCCGATTCGTTATCAACCCTCGCCCTCTCCCTGCCCCCTCTGCCCTTTAGCGAGTAGACACAATGGTGTTAAACAGGAGATAACTGAACCGATAACTATAACGGAGGGTAGCGGGTGAACGCGAGCGAGCCTCGCGGCTGCGAACTTCGTTAACGTACTGCTTCCGAAACCGGCCAATAGTCTGCACACACATATATATATAACCTGTTAGGCCACTGCAGAGGATATCCTATAGCTCTGTCAAGAGCAAACTCTCGATCCCAGCGGGGTTTAACAATGGATCGAGGTAAAAATGTTCATCCCCAAAATTCGAGGATTCTGTGATTGACTTTGAAAAAAAAAGCCGAATGTCGATATTCCCCCGTTTTCCTCAGTTGCGTGCCTCAGTAGCGGGATTTCGCGATTTTTACAATTATTTATATTCATTTCTTATTCAGTATAAACACGAAAACTAAAATGAAAACCGGAAATTAAGATTGTTTCTTAAATTATTTTTCGTACGTCGAGCTATGTTCGAATTATCATGCGAACGGGAGAATATTTCGACTTATTTATCCGTGTTAATTTTCGAAAAGGTTTTCTCGTTATACATGGCTCGAATAAATGGAAAGTTTTTTCTTCGCTCGTATCGGAAAGAGGCGGGAACGCATGTGTATTCGATGATACGCTTTGATGACGATTTGTTGTTTCATTTTTATAATTACGAGCTATCGCGAAAGTTGATCGCTATCGAGGAGGAACGGGCAGCAAAAATCCGTGTAGTTCGAACGGGAGATGAAAGAATTAACAAGGAGGCAGAGGGATAATTGATAAATAAAAAGGGAGAAAATGAGAAGTATTTCCATGAGATTTGATGTGTTCATTGACTGGAATGTAGATACGAGGTTTTGTGTTCGTCTATATCTCACTCTTCTTCCTCCCTCCCTCTCTCTCTCTCTCTCTCTTTCTCTCCCTCGCGACTGCTCTCCTTTTTTTTTGTTCAGTCGATATCCCCAATTTCGAACGAGAGAAGCATTCGTGTGTGTTCCACAAAAGTTTTCTCGTCGTCGTTTTGTCACCCTCTCGCGCTCACTCTGCCTTCCGCGTTCTCACTCGATCTCTTTATCACCTCTGCTTCTCCGTCTTGTTCATCCGCCTTTTCCATCTCTCTCTCTCATTCTCTCCATATTTTTCTCATTTTTTTTTCAATGTCTTTGTCTCACACATGGAAAACGTCGTTTCTCCATCTCTCTCTCGGCAAATATCGGTACGCCGTTCGAAGCTCCGCGTTCGGAACCCACCTCAGAGATAACGCGATCGCGGCCACCGTAAATTTCGGTCGAGCCTCGCAAATACCTCCCAGCCTGTCCGACGTATCGATCGATCCTGATTTATTACAATTTCGTACACAAAATCGAATAAAACGCGAAGAAAAAAAAGCTGCCGAACGGCGCAAATAAACGAGTTGCAGGGTATGTGATAAAATGAAACGTTTAACGGGGAGCTTCCTGCTGTATTTTGCGGATATGCTTTTGATGATATATTTTATACTGTAATTTTGTAAATTAAATTCATTTGATACATTGGACACCTGACGTTGAGAATATCGAATAATTGAGACAAAATCTTGTGGCTTCATGGTCGAAATACCGAAATAATCGAAATGAGTGCCTGCGGTTTTTGAAGTACTCGAACGACGGTGAAAGAGACGAGAGTTTATAAACAGTGGCTTAAAATTACCTGTTTTTCTGTCGCCCTTTCTCTCTCTCTCTCTCTCTCTCTCTTCCTACTCTATTATTGAATATCCATTCGCACGTATATATTTTTCTGTATCCCACTTTCGTTGTTCTGTGGATTTGTGCTTCGATGAAGGAAAAAAAAAGTGTTTTTCATCGTTTACCGAGAAATGTATACAATGATCTCACCCGTTGTACCTACCGCGTTTCAAAATTTACCACGATTATCTCTTCGACTTGTATAACACATTTCGAATATAATATACGATCGGCGAATATTCGCAGGTCGAAATTGAAAATTTCGTCCAAAATCCAGGGAATGAAGCGTTTTTTTAAACCGGTTACCAAAAATTTGGAAAGATTTATTTTTGTTCGCAGCCGAACAAACTTCGATTGCGATTATTTGCCAAAACTATTTTCAATTTTGCGATAACAATGGAGAACAGCGCGTAATCGATGAAAATTTGCATTAAAAAAATGATATCGAAAAACTCACCACTCCGGCCATGATTGGGCGTTATTATTCGGATCAAAATCATCGAATATGTTGCATAATTGCATCAAAGAGCTTCCGGTTGTCTCGCCCGACGCAATCTGCGACAGCAACGATTGAAAACGCATCTTGGATCGATATTTCTTACCGATTGCTCCTGCGCGCGTATCGACGCGATTTGAACTCCGCGGCAACGCAATAGCGATAATTTAACGCGGTATTTTTTATGGGCTCGCTATATTTCTTCAGAGGGATGTAAAAAAATTGTTTTTTACCGAGATAGAAAGGGATTTAATGCCGCTCGAGAAATACCGCACGGGTTTACGAATTTTTCTTTTATTACGTATAACAAATGCTGTATCGAAACTGATGAGAAAACAAAAGCGAAATAAGATGGTAAAGGTTTGTTAATAATACTGGTTATTAAAAAACAAAAATGGGGGATAAATCGCTTCCGCAAGAAAATACGACGTGCCAGCACGACTTTCGAGCAAGAACTGACGGCGTCGTTAATCGCGCTGGAAATTTCGCGAAGAAACCCGCAGGCGTCTCGCTTCTCCTCGATACAACCGTCTGTCCAGCAGTCGATGTTATTGTCCAAACGATCGAGGTCGAGTTTTTCGAATCGATTCCTCGATACTTTGATGAATACCACAACAGAGGTGTCAAGAGACACGGCAGCACCTCGACGCCGAGTAATTTAAAGAAATTTTCGAGCATTTACATGCACATCAGAGGTGAGACATTTTTGAAACGTCGAAATAAGAGTCGAAATATTTTCTCGAATTAAGCATTTTTTAACATTCATCACACCGAGAAAAATAGTTTGGTTCCATCAACCAAATAGCGTATAGTAGCATAATTTTCTCTTTGAAACTATGAAATTTTTGTGTATTTCAACAAGTACATTTGTTCGACTTAATAAAACAGTTATAATTGATTCGCCTTAGTTATTTCAAACAAATTCTTTTTTAAGTGTAAATTGCAAAGAAACATTTTATTAGATTCAAACAAAAGTGATATTTCTATTCACAAGTTTTGCAAGTATCATCTACCGAACTACCTATTTCATTTAAATAAATGCTTTATTAGACTATGTAGTACTCCATTCATCAAGGATTTCGTTGTGTCAAAGAATTATTCATTTGTTTCAAATAAATCGTTTGGTAGGAGAAAAAACGCGTCATAGACAGTGTCATAGCAACACTTTCTCAATAACGACATAGCAACGCAGTATTAGTAACGACATAGCAAGACATAGCAATCCAAAAAGTGTCGTTAAATAGAATTTTATTCAAGTCAAGTAGGTCTCTTTTTTTATAAATGAATTTCGGTCGATGAAAACATTTATTTGGCGTAAAGAAACAGTTTCATTAAAAATCATTCAAACGTTTAGTATCGTCGAGATATAATGAATTTATTTGTTGGAAGCAAACAAATTATTTCACTGAAAGTCTAACAAAAGTTTGGTATGCCAAGATACAACCAAATCTTTTTTCTCAGTGCAAAAGACAAAGCATTTTCGTCAAAAGACAAAATGCCGGAGAAAATGAACGACGAGAACGATATTTTTCTCGGAAGTGTGCAAGAAAGATCGTTTTGAAAAACAAGTTTCCATTATTGTAATTGAATCGACGGATGCGGACGATTTTTCAGATTTTTATTGATTAATGTCGAAGGTTTTTAATGCATATTTCGTCATGCTGCAGCGTCCGCGATTTTCTCGTACAATCGCGCGAAATTTTCAACAATTTTTACGCTCGTATTATCCTCCGGTGTTTCGATGAAAATGACGACGATGACAAAATGAATGTTACGACTCGTGACATTACACTATAATAAAGCGACTCGCGTTACACTAATTTCAGCTTTCTCAATTAATAAAACGTAACAAACATGCACCGCATACCTCGCAGCTTGCGAATATTTGCCAATATGCATGTATATCCACGAGAGCAAACAGGCCATAGGCACTCTAATATCCGCGAAATACAACATTATTTGCATTTTTGTTACGCGTCCATAATAATATCGTACCTTCAATATTTGACGTTCCAAACTTTGCTCACCGTATTACGCACAGCGGAGGAGTGCGGAGGATACTTTGCAAATATCAAGAGTTCTCTGCTGTAACAACCGCTAAAACGTAATTAACAAAAATTGCGAGCTGGAACGCATGGGAATAAAAACGAGAGCGCGGACGTATATCGGATGAAACGTATATTAAAATCAAATATAGAAACATCGGACCGCATTTTGTGTTTGCAGAGAGTCTCGAACGTTACCGTAGTCTCGTCGTAGTCTGGGCCATGTGCAATATTTAATTTACCTAAAATATTTCCACCATACCGTTGGAAAATAATAAAACGAGCTATTTCAGAGTAAAAAAAAAGCGAGTCGACAAGACTTGAATCCAAATAATCTATTCTTCTTCCGTTTTTAAACCGAGGGGTGGATAATGGAACAGGACTGAGCGTTGCAAGTATATATCCTTGTACCATAAATGAATTCATTAATTTTCTCAATACCCGTAAATTGCACGAAGAATCTATCGATGTTTCGAATTTTGAATAAAATTTTCGATAATCGCCGGAATTATTCTTCATTATATAAATATAAATACGCAAACGTTTGCGATTGCTCGTGAGAAATTTCGTTCAAAAAATGTATCATCGGTAATGATGTTGTCTGAGATTCAAACGTCGTGCAAATTTGAGAAAATCGAAAATCGATCGTACGAATATAAAAGAACGAGGAAAAATGCATTCGACGAACCATCGATCTCTCGTGTTACGTACGTCGGAATATTTCTCCCGTCTAACTCAAGCTTGTTGATTTTCTCTTATTTGCAGTGTATCGATTATGAACTCAAACATAATGCTAGCCAACGTGTTCGTTCAGTTTTGACGATAATTATGTTTTGCTATCATTGCGAGTCGACGGTCTATACAAATATTCACTCGCCGTATAACTTGTTTGAGGTGAGCTCAATAGAGAATCCTCGACTGTACAAAATGCGAATTTAATCATGACTAAAATATCATCAGCACACGCGTAATTACAGCGAAAATTGATAATACACCTTGTTTGGCAAATGCAAGCATTCGGGCTATAATTACCGAGAAATTGTTGTTATTTTGTTGAATTTGTGAATTACATGACACTGGTCCACTCAGCTTTACGATTAATTAACAGGTTGACGAAAGATTACATTTCAGCGGCCCGAGTTAATCAAAAACTTATTTTTCCCGCGGTAGATGTACTAAAAAAATCGAAATCTCTCGTTAAAATCGTATTTTCCTTCTGCACATGAACTCGACCATCACTCAGCGAGAAAATTACATACCGACAGCGTAGTAAAGTTCGCAGCTTCAGTTTCAACATTTGCAAGCTAGGAAACACGAATGAATCGGCCAGAGCTATTTGCACGATCGAAATTTCGTTCAAGAACGAGTCGATACAAAAAACATGTTCATCGAGAGATTTCTTCAAGATCCACGGTGTAATGGACCGACCTGCATATGCTAATGTTGCATAAAGCTGCATACGCTCAAGACTGCACAAAGGGGAGGCTTCCAGCGTTGAATATAAATTATCGTTTATCGCGAGCGTTAAATATTTAAGCAACGAAAATTACCATTAAACGTTTCGGTACATTAAGCGGCGGAATTCTTCCAATTAATTCGCATCGATGCTGATTGCATTTTTTTATTTTTCGTACCGCACAGACGAGCACCCTGCGGGATCGTCGATGTATGAGAAGAGGATGGGAACTGCTTGGGAGAAAGTAGTTGCGAACAAAAAAGAAATTAAACGAAAGAGGCCCCTTGCTTGCACAGGATTAACGAGGCGAGCACCGCGCTCGAGGGTGAGGAGAGTATACGTGGCTGAAGGTAATTTACATTCAATCCGAGAAAATCCCAGATGTCCATTGGGACGGACTGAGATATATCTCGTATACAGACATATACGCGTGTAAGTTTATGTCGCTTTACGGGAGAGCCGAGAATGAAAAAAAGCGCCCCCAGTTCGGATAACGACATCGAGACTTCCGGTGCGCATTGCGGAAGGATATATTCGGGAATCTGCATAATTCTGCTTCCATTCTTTTCGCGTTGTTTCCGTTCTTTTTTTGCTTCACTCTCAAACCCTTTTTCCTAACCTTCCCACTCTTTCCATCTTTATCTTATGAGCAATTTCGCGGGACTTTGTAATTTCATCTGAACTAACACGCGTTTCATTTTTTTGAAGATTATTTCAGCGCGGTTTTTCATCTTGATATTTTCTATTCCTTTTGCCATCCGACGGTTCAACGTTCGTGTATATTTGCGCTGTAATCCAAGGCGCCAACTTCCGGAAAACTCGAGTTCGCTCGCTCTCGCTTTCGCAGCCTCCCATGGACCCGAATGATTTAACGCGAGAGCAGCAGCCTATCTATGTTTGCGCACTTACATATGTATATCCCGCGAAGCTAATTAAACTTTTAGCTCCCTTTTTGTCTTGATTCTCACGAACTTCTGTTTGCTAACCGTTTTACGCGAAATTTTAATATTTCATTGCGAACGGAGGTGCAACGATTAAAAATAATCGCGATTTCATCTGCACACTTGGGACTCAAAATTAAAACAGATTCGTCGGTTAACAGTATCATCTGAATCGGAGGCTGCAAGGATCTTCGGGATCTTGTCGAGGTCGGCGATTAATTACTGTCACTGAGCTAGTTTTTTTGGCAATTTTTTTCAGAAACTATCGTTATTTTGGACAATTATTCTTCAACCGACATAAGTGCAAACAAATTTTCTCTTCGAGTTCTATCGGCCGGCGGAAATCACTAAAAATGCTGGCAATCAGCAAAAACTTCGATCGATTATCGCCCCTGGCGCCGCGTACTCTGTGCGATAGAATCATTGACTGATTTAAGGTAGTTCTATCGTTAGATTCAAATCGAGAAATTGTTTTGCAGTTTTTCTCACATACAAAATGGTTCGCGGGCTTCGGTTAAATAAGAAAAGTTGTTGCAAATCGACTAAAGAACAGCATACTCCAAATTCACGGTCATCCCAAGTGATATGTGCTTGCTCTATAATTACAAAAATTGCGAAAAAAATTTTCTTAAGATTTTTTTGGAAAACTCAAGAAATCTTCTTTGATGTTGCATAAAAATGTATGCAAAGTTTTAGAAGGCTTCACCACGTAGAAGCCAAGATATTCATTGATGAAAATGCAACCTTTAACACGCGCTCTTACGAGAGACTACCGAAAATTGTGATTTTTACCAATAAATATCTCAACTTCCACGTGGTAAAACCTTCCAAAATTTATTACACACGTATATATGACATCAAAGAATACGTATTCAAATTTTCAACAAAATCTTAAGAAAACGATAAAACGATAGAACTACCTTAAGCGCCGATTTTCGGAAAACCCAGCACGATTTCCACGACCGTGTTCCGCGTATAAATTGTGCAATGTTCGTCGTGGCCGGAAACAAACGTCGAAGCGCATGATGATCGGGGGAGTAGGAATGATCCGTATAAGCAGATTTATAACCGTTGCACGAGATGACGTTGAAGATAGATCGAGGCTGCGAGCTTTCGACATTGATTCGCGGACAGTTTATGGTCGTTGCGAACTCACGGAAGATCGAGTTGGATATAACGTGGCATAGACACACACATATATATTTAATATAAGTATCGGAGATATATAGACAGAGGAAGGGCAGGAAACGGACGAGCGATTCGACATTAGGATTGACCACGCCGGAAAGCATGCCGGAGGGCGATTGAGAGATTTGTAGACAGAGCCTGTAGAAGCTACTGTGTCTACAAATGGAGAAACGGAGTATTATGGAGCGGTGGAGCAACTCGAGAGTTTGACCGAAATGGAAATCATGCAGAATCATCGAACAAGATGCGTCTGCAGCCAGCAGCATTAACGTTCTATCACTGTACGTAAGACTCTGATGTGCATTAAACGCACGAGGGGGAAATGGATCAGTAGAATTTCCGAGTGTTTAGCGGGGGTCTGTACGCAAACTGGAGTAATCAACGGTGGCTCTGCAGTACGCCAATGGGCAATCGACTGATTGTGGGCAGAGGGCTCGTACGATGAAGAACTCGACGAAGGTAAATGTCCAGGAGTGTCGGTCAAAAGACAATAGGATTGAAACGACTATGGATAGCGAAGCAAGTACAAGGTATGTGTCTTCCCGGAGCAGGATATTGCATCGCCTCGGGTCACTCGGACTTGTGCAGTCGATCAAGTTCCTAATGCCGTACAAAGTCTCTGTTGGACTTTGTGTCGTCGCTCCCTTGTCTTTTTGCATGGCCGATGTGACGCGAAATTGGACAGGACGGAGGAACAACGACGCGTATATCATTCCGGCGGCGGAGAGAAGGAAAACAAGAGGATTTTTGCGAGCTATGCTTTCCCTGGAGGAAAATTACGAACGCCCCGGTATCGGGCGAGCATCGCGACGACGGTACCGAAAAATTGGCGGCGATTTTCCTAGTGTTCCATTGGGCGAATGTTAAAATTATAACATCGATCTAACGCTGGTTGTTGAAAAAGATGGGGAGATTAAAAAAAAAATATTTTTTTCCATTTTAATACTCATTTTTCATGTCACCAACGAAATTGCTACAAAAATGAGAATATTGCTGAAAAAATCGCAACTATATTTTTTGACCAAACGAACGAACCACCTTTCACAGCTACGCGGCATACAGGTGCTCGGTACAAGTTGGCTTTACGCGGGGATAAAATATTTTTAAACGAAAAGTGCGCTGATAATACGAGGCAAAAGACATATCGTTCTTTCCGGTGGTGCGCGGTCTCGTTTTCTTAATTGTTCCTCTATTATACTACGGTCTAATTAATATCCTTTAAAAGTGATATTTATTACCGAGGACGCTCGTTTTATACAACGTGCGAGCCGAGCATCACGCCATCAGGGCTTGTAAAGTGTGAATTTCTTTTCCGCTCCTTTACTCATTTTATACACGCGTATAAACTATACGCAACAATAAAAAACCATTTTTTCAACATCCCTTTCTCATTTCGATGAATGGAGCATGATAAAGAGCATCCGGGTAGAGAACAGTATCTCGCAAACTAATTGCGTGTCTCACTGCTTTTTCCCGTCGTACACTCCCCCTCCTCTCGTCCCTTGTTTTATGACGCTTTTCAATAATTGCTTTCGAGTATATTCGAAAGTGTGAGTAATTCCAACAATTACGTTAATTACGCGATATAGCTCAGTGTCATTGCGAATATTACAGTAAAAATTTGGAAAAATACTTCGCTCGACAGCAGTCAATGATAAAATGATGAATTTTGATCTTTTTCTCAACGTGTCAGCGGCAAACGGATGCTTAATTTCCAATATTTTTTCGAAAACACATGTATTCGCATTTTCGCAAATACTTTTCACGAAATGGCCGAGTTATTCCCAAAACGATATTTCCGAGTCTTCCGACCCGCAGGAGTTAGGTAAAAGGTTTTTATTGAAGGTAGAACATATATATATATCTAACTATACCTAACTATACACGTGTATATATAGTTACGATGTACAGAGGAAAACCGAGAGAGCCAAAAACGTACTGCTGCTTTTCGCAAATCCTCGTGCATACTACGACCCACCCCATTCCCTTGAAACTATGTAAAGCAATGCTAATCCACCGATAAAACCCAGCGACGAACGATCCACTGCTGATGCTGCGGCATTCGTGCCTGTTCGGCTCTCTCGCCCGCGGCTCGAGAGCAAGAGAGCGCGGGAAAACAGCATCAGGCTGAACGAAAGAGTACAGAGAGCGTTAGCGTCGAAGGGAAAGCAAAAGAGAGCGAGAAAATGAGAAAGACAGAGGCAGCGCGTGTCTGTGTGAAGAGCACCGCGAACGAGAGAGGGACAACGCGAGAGCACCATGGAGGCTCACCGCAATTTCGCGTATCCGACGTATTTTGTAGTAATCCCGAAACCCTGCGGCGGTAGAAGGGATAGATGATATATATATACACAGCCTACAATCCTCGCAACTCTATTAGATTTTTCGCCCCCCCCCCTCCCCACAAAAGAACCTCCGTACTTTTCACGTTGCGGCACATAATTCAATCCTTACCTTCGCAAAATGACTTTGTCGATGATTCAATCATGACGATGGTACCGCATAGTGAAATCACCATCGTAACGATGTCTCTTTTCTCACGACTGCAAAGACATAATGCAATTCGTCACATTGAGACGGAAAATTTGTGTTTCAGGAAAAGTTGAGCACTGCCGGAAATAGCGATGGCCTTGAGGTGATAACGAGAGAGAATGGCGGACGAGAAGTTGCGGGACAGAACGAAAAATGGAGTTTGAGATGATGAGACGAAAGTTGAGAAAACGTGTCCTTAAGGGTGAAAAGCGAGGAGGCTTCGAAACCCTCTCGGTTTCTCGCGATGTCGAGCTTTCGGGGCGCGAGAAACGCTCTTCGGATGTTCGAGGGGCACGAGTGATAGAGAAAAGCAGAGGATCGCCACGTTTCTACGAGGAATCTCTGGAGATGTGCTGGATGGGGGGTATGAAGAACTTGCGGACGCTTTATTCGTGGCATTAACGAAGGAGGTATTTAAAACTTATTCTCTTCTGCTCTGTCTTTCTTTCTACCTTTTCGCTCATAGCTCGATCTCCCTTCTTCTCTCTACTTGAGAAGTTTCCATGCGTAAACATTAAAGCCCAACCTGATCTCCCCGGGGAACTCTAAGTGGCGTCGTAACCGCCGAGTCTTGCCGGAAGAGAATAGCCGCAATTTTGGCGACTTTACTTTGCCTCGCGAATTTTCCCATTGCAATCTTACATTTATGCCTAATCACCGATACTGAAAATTTCAAGGTACGATACTTTGAAATTTTCATTATCATCGCTGCAACGGAGGAATCTAAGTATACACGCGTTGTCTTTTGGGATTAAGATCTCATTTTCAGTACGCTTTTCATTTTTGTTTTCCCTCTAAGGAACCCTTCTTGTTCCCTCCTCGAATAATTTAGAATAGTCAGCCTGAAAGTCTCGAGAATTACGAAGGGAAACGAAAGGGGAATCTGACAAGCGTGTATCCGCGCTTTCGACGAGATCTGACCGGTAAATGTGAGGAATTTTTGACAAAAAATGTACGCAAGTGCGGATGGGTGATTAATTCGGCAAGAGAAGAATAAGAGCTTGCGATTGGTTAAGAAATTCAGTGTATATGCAGCGGATTTTCATGTCTGAACATGAGAATTTAAAAAGATGAACATCGGATTGATATATATCGAGGAAAAAAGTGAAAACAGACTTTTGATATCGGCCCCGAGTGTATAACCACGTTTCCGTAAGGCCGTGTAGAAATAACCGAATGGAAAATCAATTGTTACTGCACGGGTCTGTGACTCGCGTGGGCTTTCTCGTGTACTGCTATTATACCGCTGCGTGATTCGAATTCAAACCCTCGGAAGGTCTTATCGAAATTCGATGCTCTTCCCAATTCGTATTGGCGGCATTGATCAAATATCGAACACTTCTGTTGATGCCCCGACTATCTATATGCATCGATAAATGTCCCATCTCCGTCGTTTCTTCACTGACTGGATAATTCAAATGGATTTTGTGTGCACATGTATATCTATTTTTTTTTTTTTTTCATTTTTCCGTCTTGTCGATTATCAGTACGTTATCAGGCAAACGTCAGTCCATGCAACTGCGATAAATACGCGTATAAAACCAATTTGAATTGCGAATTCGGCACTGGATCATCCGATAATATGTCTACGTAAAAATGGTCATCAGGTTGTAGTTACACCCAGAAAAAAATCTATTATCTTCAAATAAAACCTATTTAATTTGAATAGATTTTTTGCTTGGCTCCTGGCAGAATAGACTTTTATTCAAATTCAACATATAAATTTATTTGATTCAACTAGTGTTATTAGTGTTATTTAAAAAGTATTGGAATGAGCCTGGAGTTAGTATTGGAAGTAGTTGTATAGGATGTGATGACCGGAACGGTCTTGCAGTGGTGGGGACGGTCCAGTGACGATGAGTGAACGGAATGGTGGCCCCGCCGCTGGATGGTCTCGAACCCGAGTCCTCCCGATGAGAGCGATGAGCGCTAACCACTGCGCTACGGCTACTTATGATTTTTTTCACTCGAATCGTCTATACCTCAGTAATGCTGGACCGTCACAAGGAATTGTAGCCACCATCGTAACTACCACCGCCATAGCCTTTCGGTTATTAATAACGATGCTTGATATCAGCATTCATGCACTATACGAAAAATATTTCTTATAGTATCATTTATATTCGTGTAATTTAGTGATTAAGTATATCTCAATGTTAAATAAATATATATGTTAGAAGCGAATACATAGGCAAATCAAATCAAATAAAAATTTATTTAATCCAACAAAAAATCTATTTAATTGTAATAAATGAAGATTGAATAGACGAATCTATTCAATCATAATAGATCTTTTCTCTGGGTGTATACGACGTTGTACTTATTGTAGCACAGTAATTGAACATTGTAATATTATTCGTTGACGGAAATCGCCAATTGCGCTTTTATTTTATCTTTAATTTTATCGCATATGATGCAAACTGTATTTATGACAGTTCTGCAAATCAATTTTGTATCGAATAGCCTTCGAACCCGTCGATCAAATTGATACAAGAGAATATCTTTTATGAGTATAAACTACTTTACCGGAGAATCATCGATCATCCTGGTTGGATGTTCAATTAACGTCGCGACTCGTATAAAGCCGATGTGAAGAAGTCAAACTTACCTGGAACATAAAAAGAAAATGTGCGGCGCGTGAATAAACGCTTTCCATCGTAGATAGCAAAGATCATTGGTTTTTAAATCGATAATGAACGCTCGAAAATGGAAATCCATTATTCGCATGGAAATCGCGAACATCCTAAGTGATGTTACATTTTTTCAAGAACGAAAATGATAAGAATTCGGATTTCCGTTGTACTTCGACGATGCACATTTCAACGTCATTTCGATCTCATCTCAATTATAAAGACATTAAATTCGAGTATTTCGTCGATGCTTTGCGCCGTGGTAATCAAATTATTGAGGGAAATCTCTTCTCACGCTCGTCGGAAGATAAATATCCGCATGGAACTGCAATGTGTCTTGTGCTTTTGGTTTATGATGTTTACATTTGTTCGTATGGACTATAGTGGATCTCGGCAAGTTTATACGCCAGAAATAGAAAGACGGAGATGCAACGGATGAGAGAGAAAGAGAGAGAGAGAGAGAGAGGCAGAGGGGAGGAGCCAACCCTGCAACAACAACACGGATGCTCATTAGTTCGTTCTATAGGAGGCCCATGCACCGTATCACGAAGGGGGTAAGGGGTTCGAGTTGCACCGCCAACTAAAACGATATATCTGGCTGGGAGGTTGGCAGAGTTGTCTCCCGTCTACGCGAATCTCTCCGGCTCTATCTCACTTTTTACTTTCTTCTGCTCGCGGAGTTTGCAGACCTAGTGAAAGCTTGCCAGGAACGAGATAGCGCCCGCTCGGAGAAACCAACTCCTACCTTATCATCTCTCGCCGTCCCCCCCCCCCCTGCCCTTCTTCTCTTGTCCCGCTGGGTAATTCACCTTACCGTTCTCAACAAGATCCGATAAATGCCAACGAAATTAATTAGTTAATTAATTAAGATTTGACGGTAGATTGGTAAGCCTCCTCCTCCGAGGCGACATGTCATCTCCGAACTTACTTTCCCGGTCGGTAGTGCAGAGATATCGCGAGAGATTATCTCTCCGTCGTGAGATAAGAAAAGATAACGTATGGCAAAGTAAGTGCGAGCTTGGTGAAGGTTCAACGAGGTTTAGGATTGAATTTTTGCTAGTAAAAATTTCATATAACGATTAAAGTGCGGCTGAAATGTGGGAGGATTTTTGGGTTTTGGTTGGACCATCGAGGAGCCTTCTGGCGGAAGCTCCTGCGGAATCTACAACCGCAGTATCGCGCGTCGAATCGTCGATGACATTTTTTCAAACGATGAGTCAACCGGTCGATGTTGTTTTGTTCGAAAGATATCAACAGGAATGGAGCAACGAATACAGTGTTTCGCTCAAAGTGGGATTGTATATCATAGGCATTATCCTGTCGATGTTTTCAGGATGAAACCCAGATTTTTTGAGTGCCGAGGGGATACCATCGTAATTCAGTCAGGCCAGCGTCAATAGCTGCAATTAGATAGCCATCATTCGTTTGATTCTATTGTGAAGAGGCACACGAGTGCGCTGTTGAAAGTTTTCAGTAGAAAAATCTGCTCGAATGGAAACACTGTCAAACGTACGCGCGTCGAATGAACGGAACGAAAAATTCGCGGATTGAAAAAATGTTCGTGTCTAGGAAGAAAAAAAAGCACCTGAAGAGGGTTACCCGGTATGCACTGAGAAAAAAGATTTGGTTGTATCTTGGCATACCAAACTTTTGTTAGACTTTCAGTGAAATAATTTGTTTGCTTCCAACAAATAAATTCATTATATCTCGACGATACGAAACGTTTGAATGATTTTTAATGAAACTGTTTCTTTACGCCAAATAAATGTTTTCATCGACCGCAATTCATTTATAAAAAAAGAGACCTACTTGACTTAAATAAAATTCTATTTAACGACACTTTTTGGATTGCTATGTCTTGCTATGTCGTTACTAATACTGCGTTGCTATGTCGTTATTGAGAAAGTGTTGCTTTGACACTGTCTATGACGCGTTTTTTCTCCTACCAAACGATTTATTTGAAACAAATGAATAATTCTTTGACACAACGAAATCCTTGATGAATGGAGTACTACATAGTCTAATAAAGCATTTATTTAAATGAAATAGGTAGTTCAGTAGATGATACTTGCAAAACTTGTGAATAGAAATATCACTTTTGTTTGAATCTAATAAAATGTTTCTTTGCAGTTTACACTTAAAAAAGAATTTGTTTGAAATAACTAAGGCGAATCAATTATAACTGTTTTATTAAGTCGAACAAGTGTACTTGTTGAAATACACAAAAATTTCATAGTTTCAAAGAGAAAATTATGCTACTATACGCTATTTGGTTGATGGAACCAAACTATTTTTCTCGGTGTGGTAATTAACGAGCTCGGAGTTTGTGAGAGAAATCTGTGAATAAAATAACGATGCGCCATGAAAGCCATTAGCGATAAAAAAAAATATTATACCGTAAAACTCTCTTACTGTTACTTTCTGTTTTTTTTTCACCGCTCCGGCAGTTGTTACACAACTCTTGCTGTATAATGCAGATTCAAGAAAAGCTTTACAGTGGTGTAAAATCCTCCCTGCGCGTTTGAACTTGGCAACGCGAATGGGGGTCGCGTGCAGGGGAAACGCTTTGTACCGCTCTCGCTTTAATTTCACTCTCCTCATCCGCCAACTTCATCTCAGCGACGAGACATTTGTGAAATTAACATAAAGTAATTATTGAACTGGAACACGCGACGGCTGCGGACGACTCTAAAGGGAATTACGTATATAACCAACCGCATGACGTTCCGAATAACTTTTCCTCCGATCGCCTGTCTTTTCTGATTCCTATTTGCTCGTGTCCAAGCGGAAATGACCTTTTAATCGACAGATTTTTCGTTTTGGAGGTAAAACAAATTACGATTTCCATGCAAGAGACGAAATAAATAAAAAAGAAAACGTCCGACCGTAATAAAGTTTTATACAACGCGAATGAAGTTTTAATTGCATTTCATTGAAACAAACGTCGGTTTTAGCTGGGAAATTTCGAAATTGCACAATCGAGGGTCATGCGGATTATCGACTTGATTTTCACCGACGGTTTGTGCGTTCGGTTTACGCTCCTCCCCAGCAGCGAAATTTCGTCCGGAACTGATCAGTTTGTCACATTTGCCACTGTAGTAAACCTATCAGCTGGTACGTAGCCCAGTCGTTTAAGTTTCCAAAATGCTCTCGCTGGTAGTTGGACACCTGTACCCGACTATGGTGAGCTACAAATCGCGAATGGGGGAGGCGACTGGAATATTGAGTTTGTACAGAGGGTACGGAGGTCGGAGTTACCGGTTTAGAGACCTCTCTCGAAATTTCTGCCACCCGACTCTTCCGCTCCGTTCGTACGAGAAGCAGAAGCACCTCGAGAATCTGATACAGGGAATGGGCGCGCTTCGTGTATAGTTCGGACAATGGGCAGGTTTGTTAGGTCGGCAACCGGCTGGCTGTGTGCCAGGTACATTGTCCATTCAACGTTGCCGTACGACCTAACTTTCTCTCCCGGCTTTCTCCTCCCCGACTTTGCCCGTTTCTGCACACGTAACGAACGAATACGCACCTCGTACCGCGACAACCCTCGGAATACTTCTCAATTTCTCTGTTCCGCCGTGTATCCCTTATCTGTGGACGCTGCTGCGCTTGGAACCTTTCATTTGTTTTTCGGAACGACCGGCAGGCCCACCCTACGTCGCCTACATTCCTACCATCGATGCGCATATTACCGTTCCGAAGTAAAGAGCGACCAAGCCTTACCGGAACTACCCGTGTAGAAATTTGATCTGGACGTCCCGACTTTAGACCGGGCCCTGGTCTGGATTTCCTTGGTTTGGCCTGGTCTTAGTTTTTAGGTAGGGGCCTGGTAAGGGGCAAATAGGGAAAATCGGGCTATTCTCGTCAATATTTCCATGTCAGAAAATGCTCATGGCCTGGTCGGGATTTCCATGAATACAATTCCGAGTTCTGAGTTATATACATATACTCCCGATATGCTCGCCTTCGTTGCGCCTAACGCGCAACATTCGTTGGTAAGGCAGTGCGACAAGGGAAAAATAGAATTTAAAATATTTCTTGCTTACATTTGAATTTTATGTTTCAATTTATTCCGTGTGCTCTACTTCCTTATTTCCCTACACAAATGTGTATGATTTCATATTGAGTCTCAGGTCGGATTCCAACCGGGCTGTGGCATGGAATGACATTTGAAAACCAAGTAAGGGCCCTGACTTATTACCCGTTACATTGCTAGCCGGATCCCGGCCTGGCTAGCCTGGCTATGCCCCGATATCAAATCGGGGAAGCCAGTACTGGGCCTGACTTGTTCCCGATCAAAATTTCTACACGGGTACCAACACCCATGAAATCCATAATGAAGAAGGATCAAAGAGTTTTCGCGGAATTTCCGCGACGGATCTTGGAAGGTGGACGTTTTTGAGGATATACGTTGTGCATTGTTGATTCGTAAAGGATAAACTCGATCTATTTTTCGGGCGTTTCGTTCCCACTCGTCGTTTCATCGTATTTCCTGGTCGGACCTCTGTCACGCGTTTCATTTAGCGTAAACATTCTTTTTTTTTGTTACCAACAAGTTCAACAACTTTGTGCATTTTCGCTGAGGGACAGTTTTCACAAGCGTTTTTCCGTCACACGAAGGTTACGCGCCGAGAGTTCTCGTGAAATTCGAATCCAAGCACGTTGTTCGAGCGGTCCTGTCGGCTCTCCCGGCTAAGCAGAGACTAATTTATGCGGTAATCAAGTGCTCTAACACCGCCACGGTCTCTCTCGCTCTCTAAAGCTCTCGGTTTGTCCTTTGTGCGCCTCGTTTCGACTGTATTCCTGGCACGCCGAAGGATCCTAGACGGGGTTGCGCGGCTGCAGTCGCGGAACCAACGCAACCACCGAACGACGCTCCTCTTCACTTCTCTCTCTCTCTCTCTCTCTCTCCTTCGTCCTTTTGCTCTCACTGGTCCACCAACGCCTATCGTGAGATCGCAGACACCTGACCCGGGAACACAACAACCAGGACGTCACCAGAAGCAACGCCTCATCCTCTGCAACCGCCACTTTCACCCCGGTATACTCATCATACTTTAACAGCGCGTAGGTGACGCTATCGACTAAGAGCAGCCTTGTGGACCAGCATCTTTGTAGTATCTGCTTAATAACACGTTTATATGAACAGCCACTCGAAGCATCTCACCACTCTATCCACACACGTGGCTGACACAAAAAATCTTTCGCTCGCTTATCTTCAAACTTTAGGCGTCGCACGCATTAATCCGTCTATGGATTTCATTACAGCCGAGTACGTAATACTCTCGGAGTTTCACGTTGAATTGATGACATGCCGATTTTACGCTCGTACCAACCGATTCCGATAATGAAACTGATAAATCTCGGATCGATTGATGCTATGACGTATGTATACGGATTGAACTGTGCATCCACCAGATCCGCATACGTTTGTTCGTGGTGGTGACCGCATGCGGCTCAATCGTCCGAACGCAAAGTCCAACGAGAATAACGGTGCTATTAATGACGAATCTTATCCGTCAATAGAGTACATCCGGGGTGGGAAATCGTCCGTTCAAAAATGGGAATTAATCGCTGTGTTTGCGATAACTAATGCACGTTATTTGAATCAACTGCGAATCAAAGATCCCGTAATGTCCGGATTTGCGCGAGATTTACGACGTTTGCGTAAACGTAACATTGTGTATCTTGCTTTGATTCGTGTATACCGACGAGCTCGTACCAATTTTTCAATTTCTCCGCGAACAGAGAGCATGCTTCTGGCGAGCCAACAAGCTTTCGCACGAATCGTGTACATGAAGTATACACACGTGTTCTATTTCTGTCTCTATTTCTGCAAAAGAGCTTCGCTATTCTCAACGCTCGGTCTCGATTGATTGCCGGGTTGGTTGATAATTCGTGGCGCGTGCTGCGCGGTTTGCAGCGCTTCGTCTTCCCTTCTGGGAGCACGGAATATACCGTTTACGAGTATCTGATGTCTGCAGCATCCCAAATCTGTTCGGAATATTCGACTCTACGATCAAGCGTATTAAAAATCACAGTTGTCGCATGTTACACCGGATTTAATCGTCAGCTATTGTCCATCATCGCTGCAGGCATCCGAAAACAAAACCTGCTCGATCGATTCTCGATCAGGTTATAATTCTCTCTCTTCGATCGCAGTATGAAAAACGCGATTCTCCCGTTGAATTTATCGAACGCTGGGCGTGAAGAATTTGCGAACGACACCTTTGTAATTCGAGAAGGAGAATACCAGCGGGGAAATTTAAGATCGAGACAAAGGTCGTGCCATTAGGGGGCTGTAGCGTCGAGAGTGCCTCGCAAGGTAACGTAGAGGGAGATACTCCGACACTGGGGCGTCGAAGTAATGCCAGTTTTATGAGAACTCATCACTCTCACTTTCGTAGCAGGGCGGGGAGAGGGGGGGGGGGGGTTGATTTCTCTCCTATACTCATTCCTGTCTTTCGTAAGTTTTTCCGCAAGATTCACATCGCTTTTTGCCTAGTCTCCTCTCTTTTTGCTTCTTTCGCGACTATTCGACGGCGCCCATTAATGTCCAAGTACACGAGTAGACGCCGAGCATAATGTGCGGAAAAGAAAAAATGGGCGACGGCATTATCACATGTAACGTTGTATTTCAGTAGCATTAGTGCTGGAAGAATGGTATGGACATGAATATGGGTTAGGGGATGGTGCGAGTGGCGGAGAAAGGAGAAGAAGAGAGAGATCAGTGAACTCAAGAGGGTGTGATATCAGCACACCTCGTAGTAATTACCCCATCTGTCTCAGCTCCGTGACCTCTCGGGCCAGGCATCTCCTCCGACAGTCCCTTATACCTATGGGCAACTCACCTTTGCCCGTTCGTTACGCCATCTCCGTTACACACAAAGGCGCGCACAATCTAGTCGTTGTTCATCCCTCTCTCTCTCTCCCTCTCGACTCACGGTGCTGCTCCTATCATCTTCTCTTCCCGAGAACGTGGCTTCCATACTATCTATACAGACTCTATCACTGCCTAAGACAAATTTATTACAGGGTTAGCAGAACCGCAAAGACCTAGACCTAGACCTAGACCTAGACCGGTCATCACTCGCCTCCCTTGCTATCGAATAATCGAAGCGCGGAGCTGTGTACTGAAAAAACAGTAGGGAATACATGAGGAAGAGGAGGGGTACAGCGAGGAAAAGGAAGAAACAGCGGAGCGCGGAGGCAGAGAGCGTACGAAAATGAACGATCCCTTAACGATTATTTTCCGTCAGCTTGGATTTGTTCGCTTTTTTCCTGTTTTTTTTTCGCCGCGTCTTTATATCCAGCCAGCTGTTTTTTTCCGTCGTCTCCGTTTGTTGTTTTTATTTCCATCGTAGGGTACTTTACGCGATAGTCGACTTCCTCCGGACTCTTTTTTCCGTCTCTTCGCCGCTTCGTGTGTTTTTTCTTCGGTACCTCGTTTTTTCGATCTACTTGTTTTCTTTTTTTTCGCTCATACATAAATCTGCCGAGGCTTTATCTCCTCCTTCCATTTCTATTAGCGATTACATTTCATCCTGACTCTCTTTTCGTACGATTCGACTATTTATAGCCGGGATAATCGCTCCCCATACCACACAGAGAAAAAAAAACTTTTTTTCCATCCGGTTTTTCATATGGATCATTTTTCATTATCGCTCGATATACGATCAGTAGGTTGAAGCACCGAATGTCGAGGGACGAAACTTTCAATGTGATCACCGCGGTATCGGTATTTAACGTTCTTTTTTCCTGGAACGTCGATCGAATTTATTAAAATTTTGTCCTCAATGCATCGACCGTTGGATTCATTTCCCAGGTCCTTTCTTGCCATTTACAATTCGTTCCTTTAATTGAATTCGTCTCAACCGGTTTCTCCGAACGAATCGCGAGATACGACGTCAGGGAAACCGCGAAATATTTGACTTGTTATACTATATTGAGCCAAGAAACCGAGCAACCTGCAAGTTGAATACTCCAAGTGGTGCAGTGGAGGCAACGAACACCTTGAGGCATACCGACGCTCTTGCTGCGGGTTCGTATAGACGCTCGGTCTGCCGAACATGCCGGAGCTTCAATCCAGCTAAGGAACTTGAGTAATCCGGGCTATGCATCCATCTTTCTCGCTGCTGATGCAACCACGGTCGGCTTCTAGCTTTAGCTCCTATGGAACGTCTCGAGATATCGCTTTGCGACCGGACACTGAATGGAATCTCAGTCTCTGTCGTAGGACATCCTAGGATATCACTCTTGGAATCGATGGCAGTGAATCCCACCATACGCCGGGGCATACGCAAGTACCCGACAGGGAAGCCACGAATATTCTTGAGTCTCGCTATGAATTCCGCCTTAATACACGAATAATATGCACTATGCCGCGTCGTATTATGCGAACACATACGAAAATCGCATTGTACGCCGCTTCGATCTTTTCCCCTTCCGGAATTTTAGGTCGTCGTGGTTTCGGATACTTTGACGTAAGCTCTGTACAGAGTGTTTAGTGAATCATGCATTACCTTTCCGCTGCTGGTTTGGATGCACTAGGACCGATTAGAAAATGGACTTTTGTCAATGGAGACACTGCCATGAGTTATTGGCACTTTCGTTATTGTCACAAATTATCACTTTAAAACGTCGAGTCTGCAGTTCGCTGGTTATATACGCATGGACATTGTGCCCATCCGTGAATTATAACCGTTGGAAAGTGCAAGCGAGAGATTACCATGATTTTATATATATATATATATATATGTATGTGTGTGTGTGTGCATATTTTATTTATTTAATTGTCAGCCGAGCATTATTATACAAGAGGGAAAAGCAGTGGTGCTATCTTTGCCAGTGCAGTGGGACTACAATTTCAACCGGCCGGAAACGTGAAATTGTTTTCCACGGGCAGTAGCTCTTTTTAACAAAACGCGGATGCCAGCCACGATTCCCTCGTGGCGGGGTGATTTCGACGAGGAATGGGAGAGCGAGGGGTCGGATAGGGAAAGGCTCAACTGTCGGCGAGCCAACGCGTTATCAACAGGATGCACGCGAGATTCACCAGCAGGGCACTGGGAACTCACGCTCGCGGGGCTGCCGGTGCGGGACTCCTCAAAAGGGATCGACCAACCTGTCGGAAATATATCCATCTTTCATCCCCCGGTATAATGGCTTATCTCGCAAACGGAATTAACGGGTCTGTTGATGTGGTATAATGTTTTTGACTGAAGATTAATGCGTGCACATTTTCCGATAGCGCATCTCTTTGCCAACGAGAAATCACGCACGCGTCTGATCCGACACTGACTTTTTCTACTGTGGATTTTTTACACCACGTGTGCTGTCACAGCTCGAACAAAGTGTTGCACCGGCCTGTCTCTGCGGGGAGTATTTTTCGTTGATATTTTCGAGGAATTCTCAAAATGCCGAGCTTATTCTCGAAATAAATCTTTCAAATTTCGATAAAACGATGTCCACGTTTTCACGGCGTTTTCACAGGTACAAATATGGGCGGATATTGTTTTTGCGCCAAACGTGTGCTCCGACTCTTTTGGGCCGAGTATAAATTAATTTTGATAGCTTCGCACTTTTTCCTCTTTTCTTGAATCCATTTTTACGTTCGTATTTGAAGCGAAGAGTTGACGGTAATTAGATAATAAATTTGCAACGCTTATATCTCAATGTTGATTGATTAAAAACAAGGAAGCTAATTTATCAACTTCGTTTTTGCAGCATAAATCTCTCGCAGAGGCTGCCGATATTTCACCTCATGTTCCGGTGTTCCGTAATGAAATGTGTGCCCTTTTCATCTTCGCGTCTGGAATTTTTAATTAATAAATCATTCCTTTTTCCGTAATATCGAAGATTGCCAGTCCACCCGGACAATGAGACTCGTGTATATACATATACCGCGGTTATAAAAAACTTAACTATATTTCTCGATATTTGTATCGCCTCTTTTTCTGCCTCTCGTTTTCTCCTACTAATCGCGACGAGTTTTAATCTACGAGACAGACGGAAATACAGGGACCAGACGTATAGAAGGTCGACGACAAGAGGGAGCTTGCAAAGGGAGGGGCGCGGAGAGGGGGGCAGGGGATATTTTAATCTAAGGGTCGATGTATTCGCCAGGGTGGCTCTAGGGTGGTAGCTTTTATCGTGAGAGCCGTACGACACGACGTCGGCACTCATTTCACGTTTCACCAAAGCTCATCTCGTGTTTTCTCGCCGGGTCTTTCGTCCTCTCGATACGCGAACGCGTTTTAGTCGCATCTTTTTGCATTCGCAGCGAGAGCCACGAAAATATTAAACATCGAGGAGGGTCGTAAACAAAATGAGGGGATGGTCTCTCCGTTAGCTTTTTTGCACACGGCAGACTCGAGTATTTCCCGTGATATTCGCAGCGGTACAACTGAAAACGTTCGCTGTTTTTCTACAACCGGCGGAAATGAAAGCCACATTTCACGCCGAGTCGAAGAAAAAAAACGAACGTTAAATAAAGCACGGCGTATTGCAAGCTTGAAATATTTCTTGCGATGAAAATCTCCAAGTTTTCGATGTAACGATCATGAATACCCGTGAAAAACTTGTACAACCTTGCAAACGGCGCACAATGGATTTTGTATATCGCGTACGATAAATAACAATTTTGTGATAAAAAAAAGTCCATCGGATTGGAGGTTTGGATACACCGCAAACCCATAAATCCAACTGTATACAAACGTGAAAACAGAGGGAAAAAGTGAGGGTACATTGACGCACTGAGCACCGCGTGAACGTGTGTTTGCCACGTTTGTTTTTTTCGTCCCCAGAGGGATGCTGTAAAGATGGCAAAGAGAACGACAGACTCGTATAAAGCTCGCAGAGATCTCTCGGTCGGACGAGATTTCACCCTGGCTGGAATTACGTATTTACGAGACCAAAGTCTCGTGGTGCGTGCATCTATCTCGCGGTGAGAGCAAAATGTTGTTTGGGGATGAAATTCAACATAGAATGGGAGATCGAGACTCGACGGCGTCACTCTTCGTTTCGTGCTCAACTCGTTTATGAATAAAGTACCATGAGAATATGCCGTATAGGTGAATTTGAGTACACTCGTACACCAACGTGCCGCAAATTATGACGCGCGTGTAATCGAATTCCGTTACGCTCGGTGATTCAAAATTCGGTTTATTCGTTCAATTTGATACATCATTTTTCTCCGCAATTTTATTCGTAAACGTGACAAGGAAAAATCGATAATTAACATTCACGCAGTCAATGACTTTTCCGGAATATTACATAATTTCTGATTGTCGGTGGAACGCCTTTTCTTTCCCTACCAATCAACGATTGTTAATAAACTTTGGTATTTAATTTTTTTTGTCTACAATCTTTCATTGTCGAATGTAGAGACGAATATGCGATATCATATTCTCCTATCTATTTGCAGTTATCCCCCTCGTCGACACAAAATCGACCAAATTATTTCATTTCATTGCGCGATACCTTTCGAATTAATTAAAGACCGCGGAGAATGTACGAGGTTTCAGTTTCGGCCAATCATCATCAAAGTAAAACTTCGATGAGGTATTCGTTGTTGTTCGTTCAATGACGTGAATTTCGTACAGGTATTTATCATTTTACAAATGATCCAACGGACGAAACATCCGTGAATGTTGCAGGATATGCAAATCGGATTATCGGCATTTTTCACTCTTTCGGAACACTCCGAGCGCTGTATATTATGCTTACGTTCGCGTACAAATCGTCGTAATATCTGTATTATATACAAATATATCGACAAAAGTATTTTTTTTAAATACCAATGGCTCGTGCGGTTATCCTGGGATCGACGCGGGTCGTTGAATGCTAACTGTGTATACCCGATCGTATTTACTCATTCCTAGATAAAAATGTATACACGCCGATGTTCTACACACGGCCATTGAACGATTACACCACGGTTATTGCAAAACCATAGCGACGGAACCAGCGCCGCAATGTCGAAACTCATTGCGTACGCAAATTCCTCTCGATTCGCCCGTCTACGTGTATCTGCTCTTCTCCTGTGGCATATACATACGTATTATCTCTTTTGCATACTGTGATATATCGCGTTCATACCTATGCATGCGTTTTATGCCGAAACGAGAGGCGAATCGGGCGCACGTTTGGTGTCAGGCGTTAACGAGGCACACCGACGATGTAGCTACTGTTTCGATTGATCGCCCGTCCATTTTCTCTCTCTATTTTCATTCACTCCTTCTCCCACCCGTGGTAAAACTACCGATTTCCAAACGATTACAGTGTTTTTCGACGTAAATTCATTTTACCCGCGATAAATTAGTTCAAGGCTCGTCAGCTTCGACATTTACGATACGATTAGCGATGGAGGATTGATGAGAATTTTGAAAAAAAATAATAATTTCGCTGTTAAGGTAGTTTTCACGAAAATGCGATATCTCAAGAGATTCATCGGTCCGAATCTGAGACATTGCTCGTGGAAACTCAACAAACACGTGTGGGTTTTTTACGTCAAATCGCTTTCAGGATGAGACTTTCATTTTTGATACAACTACCTTGAGAAATGGACCATTTCGTTCGATAAGTTGGAGAACGGAACGAAAATGCATCAACCGATGTTTTGACTCGAAAAAAAAAGAAAGATCACCGTCTCTCGGTCGGAGCTTTCGTCCCCACAGAGATTCAAGGTAACGTGAACAAAAATGGGAGTGCATTGCGTTAGTACGTTGCGATAAAATTTATACCGCGATATCGCGACTTTCGATCTCTCCCATTATTTCTGCACCCCGCATTTCCCTTTTTTCAACATCTCCCTGTGATATCCCGCAGAGAGGCAGAACAGCAGTGCCAATAGCATCAGTGGCAGTTGCAGCCAATAGCAATGGTCGAGAGGCAAAAGCGGTCGCGGTATACAAAACAGAACGATGAATGTTCGCTCGCGGTTGGTCCCGTATAGCAGCAGCCTCCCCCCTCTCACCAACGTGTATCTACGTTCACCACGCACATATCCTGGGGGACTTTTCTTTTATAGGCTAGGGGTGGAAAAAAGCCCGGTCGTGACGCGAACAAAGCTGGTCCATTACCGGTACTATTTTTCAGGGTGCTTTCTCACCGGTCGGCTCCACTGTCCCGACATCGACGACGACGACGACGACGACGACGACAACGACGACCCTGTGGACCGAGCTTTCCATACGAAAGCTTCGAGTAACAGCTACACGGAACCCAGGAAATGCGGTAGATTACCTCGCGTCGAAGAATAATTTTGTTCATCAATATGATCCGAGTATTCCCTCTCCGTGTTGCAGTTTTCTTGAATGAATAAGAAAGGACGAGAGAGAGGGAGAGGAAGATAGCAAAAAAACGACTTTATCGTCGATCCGTTCGCTCGGGGGAGGTTCGCGGGCTCTGTGGCGTCGATCTTCGCATTTCACTCCCTGTTTCCTCTCGCTATCGTGACTCTACGTACAGAAGAATTCCTACAAAAGGACATTTGAAATTGCCGACACTTCCGATCGGTTTGAGAACGACGGTTTTTTTTCTTCCACCCTCCGAGACCTCACAGGGTCTATTTGATCCTTACTCAGAGGTTCTATCGCATTTGTTTCGTTCAGAAATATATACGGCCCCAGGTTTAGACGGAAGCATTCGAAAAAGAAAAACATTCGATACTTTTCTTGCAAACCGTGCTTTAAAGAGAAGAATTTCATCATTTTTTCTCGAACACGTTAATGTTAATGTCGATGAAAAATTGAGATACTTTTGGGTAAAATTAGTCAAGAATGAACCAAGAGCCAGCAGTCGTTCGTGCCAGCTCATTGTTGACTCGTTCGAAAGGCTCAATTACCCGACCGAAAAGTTGTCTTTCCTTGCGAGTGCCACTGAACAGTGCGACTGCCTCTCTGGCAGGGTTGTTCGCTCGTGACGAACAGAGACCTTCGCACAGGGAACTCGGAGAGCAAAACTTCGTTCCGCTCATCTATCGTCATTCTCGCTTCCTATATCCTCCGCTCCACTCCTCGATGTTTTCTCTTCGCATTTTCACGCGTACACCACCGGGAATACATATAGTGTGCGAGCGAGAGCCTCGGAAACTCTCGGAAACGTTCACGAGTTTCTCGGTGACTCGAGCCAAACGCTGTCGCGGACCGATTAGTCGGGGATTATTCGAGGGGTTTGATCTCGGCAGATGCGCCACATTTTGCCAGCAAATCACTCGGGAAGTGCGACACGGAGTACCATAATCTATGCACATAAATATACGTGCGTATATATTAGGGTGTTCGTTATTTCCCAGGTTGACTTTTTTCGCTTGGGTACTCTCCAAATCCTTCGTAGCCCAAAAATAATTAATAAACATGGGATTTTTCCTACAAGTTCGTTTTTTCCCCGGCTTGTTACAGCCATTACATTTTTCAATTATGCTTCGACCATGATCCTTTCAGATGAACGGATTTTCATTCAGTGACTTTTTCGATTTACGAAAATTTTGAAAAAAAAAATTTGGTCACGTCTAAATTTGTCATCAACGTACAATTTTAAATAAATGGGGACGTTTCAATGTTTACGTAAGAACTAGTGACGGTTGAATTGTTTTTTGAGCTACAAACTACCGATGCGAAGAGCACCCACGTGAAAAAAGTCAACTTGAGAAAGAGAAGACACCCTAATGTATATATCCATGCAAAGATATCTAGTAACACCGCGTGTGGAACATAAGAGAATCAGCATTTGTACAAAGTGATGACCTGACGCACGGCACACGATGCATCGAATCAATTACTCGAGCCTCGCACGCACGCTCCAACCCATTGTAGCTTCGAAGCTTCTCCTCTCACTGTACAACGTTGGAACTCGCGCGATTCGAATGCAACGAAGAGAAAAAGCTTTTCTTCATTCGTCGGGTTTCAGTATCGTCTATTCTCAGCGAGAAGAGACCGTTGGAGGAACAAAATAAATTTCGCAGTCCAAGGAGACGGCCAGAAAGCTTTAGGAACAACGTCAGAGCTGTTGTATATGTATGCACGGTTAAAGGTCGCTTAGGAGACCAGACAGCCTGGAACGCTGCACAAACTCGTTAGTTACAGGACCCTGGGAGCAGGTTGGAGGCTTGATAAGAATAAGGGGGTCGTAGCAGCGAGCAGAGGTTATCTCCGCGCTGTAAACCTGGTGGAAACGGGTTCGCCACACCGAAAGAAGAAACATCGCCGGTTCCCTGTATCCCTATTTACCTTAATTCTCCTCTTTTGTCCAGGACGACTTTGGCCAACAATCGCAAAAATCATCAACATTGCGTCACAAACGAAACGTGCGCGATATTCCCCGTTTTCTCTAAACAAAGATCCGGCGTTTGACGGAACGATGTATTTTATGGCGAAATGATGAAAAAGTTGCAATTTCTCATGGCACTTTTTCCCGAGGGTTTCCCGAGAACTTTTTCGTCCGACAGGACTTCCGGTTAGAACTGTACGAACAGGGTGTAGTTCTGGCGCGTTTATAAACGGTAATTAACGTCGCTTAGACGCAAGCGCAGGCTACTGTTTGTTCTGGGAATTAATGGCTTGATAAGTGGGCATCTTCCCCATCCGCGAAGTTGCGCAACCAAATCCGATCCACACTAAATCTTGGCAAGAAGCGAGCACTGTTATTTGCATCGGTAATTTAGTTAGTCGGTAGTTGGGTGACTAGTTGTCGGTACTGTGTAGCGATGCCGCGCCACTACCACCACCACGATCATGACAATGTGAGACGATGACGATACCATCGTGGCTCGTGCCATCCCGCTCGTGAATGCAAAGTGGCATTGTCGTGGCTGAAAGTTGTGCCACGTCGAACGCGGGAGAGGCTGCGCTCGCAACCAGCAGAGCCGTAACCTCGTCCATGGACAGTGAGCTCACGATCTTGCGAGGGAAGCACTGCTGGGAGAAAGCGACGTGGAGAGCTCGGCCAAATCTGCCGACTTTGCTCCCTGCACGAGGTAAATGCTGACCCACGGGAGAACTTTTAGTTTGTTAACTCGCTGGAGCGTACGGGGGGGACTGATACGTCGATGCCTTTGGAGATTCGGTTATCAACAGCGGCTTTATTATCGAATAAAGTTGGAATAATTATCGAGCTCAAATTTTTGGAATTCCGACTTTTTGGTCCACTGTTTATTAAATGAGTACCAATTTTTGACGCGGATTGGCGCTGGAGCGGATTCGGTTATCAACAGCTGCTTTATTATAGAATAAAGTTGGAATAATTATCGAGCTCAAATTTTTGCAATTCCGACTTTTTGGTCCACTGTTTATTAAATGAGTACGAATTTTTGACGCGGATCGGCGCTGGAGCGGATTCGGTTATCAACAGCGGCTTTATTATAGAATAAAGTTGGAATAATTATCGAGCTCAAATTTTTGCAATTCCGACTTTTTGGTCCACTGTTTATTAAATGAGTATCAATTTTTGACGCGGATTGGCGCTGGAGAGGATTCGGTTATCAACAGCGGCTTTATTATAGAATAAAGTTGGAATAATTATCGAGCTCAAATTTTTGGAATTCCGACTTTTTGGTCCACTGTTTATTAAATGAGTACGAATTTTTGACGCGGGTTGGCGCTGGAGCATTCTCTCAATTTTACCGAAACAATTTTGCGAGGCACGACGGATAATCGATCTGTCAAAAGTCAGCAACTGTCAAACTCCCCGAGGGAAAGGAAAACAAAGTTGAGCGCGCGTGAATTTTCGCTACCGAATTCATTCGTTTATCGAGCGATCCTGCGAATATAATATTCATCCATCAAGCTGCTTCGGGAGAATCCAGCGGTTGCATAATCTCTACGGTAGATTCGGATGTTACAATTTCTATATAATTTGAAGACGCGAATCGTTGTCGGCGTCGATGGCAGTCTACCGTTGGATGCTCCAATGGCAAGCTGAATAATTAATCGTTTGATCCGCGTGTGAAAATTCTTTCCTCCAAATTATATGGTAGCATATACAGGGTGTCTCAAAAGATGAACGTCGATAATTTCGACTCGAATTGGCGATGAAATTCAGAGTTCAAAAGAGTTCCTTACTGTTGCAGTTTGGCCAACAGTCCGCGAGGACCCCACTCGACGCGCCGGAAGTGGGAGTGCGCGAGTCTGATTGGCTCGGACTTTGACGTTTGACAACTCTTCGGGATGCTTTCTTACGTAAAAAGTAGATTCGGATGTTATAATTTCTATATAATTTGAAGACGCGAATCGTTGTCGGCGTCGATGGCAGGCTACCGTTGGATGCTCCAATGGCAAGCTGAATAATTAATCGTTTGATCCGCGTGTGAAAATTCTGGTAAACGTTTTGATTCCCGCAGCTTACGGTTTACAACGTCGGGTAATTTTGTGAAATTGCAAACACCGGTGCATCAATGATGAAATGAGAAAAAACGTTTGAACAATGTATGTACATTTTACGAGCATATATTCGATGCTGTAACTCTGCATAGTGTTTAATATGCGATTTTGAGAAGCGAGAGCTTGCGCGGTTCAATTGCAATTACATATTTATCTCGACGAAACACACGCGCGCGAATTGAAGAGCCGTACACGCTGCTTTTACTCGGTCAAAGGATCGACGGTATAACCAGCACATCCCAGAGTCTGTGTACGAATAACGCTCGTTGGTTTCAGAAGCGGAGAAAAACCTGGAGCAAATTCGTTCAATAGGATTTCCGCTCGACGAAAAAATCACACGAAATACACATACCCGCGCGCGGGCGCTGATTTTGCGTAGGTAAGGACAGATGAAAACGCGCACTCATACGAGAAGCACGGACCGAGATGCGAAAGTGAGAGAGAACGGAGTATTCGAGGTGAAAAGCTGGAGGAAAAAAAAAATGGAGCACAGAAACGGAAAATATCCCGTGTGCATCGAATGACGCCTCAATCGGAGTCATTTTTTTTATTCGATACTTTGCCAGATACGAGATTGACCGAAAAAAAGGTGCAAAAGTAAGTTATATGCCGGGAAATAATAGTACCCACGAAAATTTAAGCGCCGATTTGGAACCCTCGAATATCTATCCTGGACGACCTATGGAAAATCAGTCAGTTACGAATGGCCTCACTTTTGTTCCAGCCTTCGTGAATTTATGCCCGCACATGCGATAAAATACAACGACACAGCCGCAGAAGAAACAGACGTGGGCGGAAACGTCCCAATAGTCGAGAGTGAAAGGGGGGATGCTGTAGAAAGAGAAACGAAGAGAGAAGGCAAAGAAAAAAAAGGGAATGATTGACTTAGCGCACACAAGCGTCGAGACTTCAAGGCACTTTTCTTCCGAAACGATTGGCTCGGAAAACCATGTCTGCCGTTCTTTCCTCCAAATTGTATGGTGGCATATACAGGGTGTCCCAAAAAATGAACGTCGATAATTTCGACTCGAATTGGCGATGAAATTCAGAGTCCAAAAGAGTTCCTTACTGTTGCAGTTTGGCCAACAGTCCGCGAGGACCCCACTCGACGCGCCGGAAGTGGGAGTGCACGAGTCTGATTGGCTCGGACTTCGACGTTTGATAACTCTTCGGGATGCTTTCTTACGTAAAAAGTACTCGAGCACTTTTCGTCTCGGAATTTCATCACGAACGTAACTTTTCGAATGATCGTCACTCCATCAGGGGTCACCCTGTACGTACACGATGAATTCTCGCGCAACTACCACGTGTTTACTCTTTGATCGGCTTAAAAGGGGAAACTGATAGCATCCGGGAAGATGTTTTATCTTCCTCGAGAAGTTTATCTTCGAAATCGATATGTTCCAATGTGTTGGTCCATATATATAGCCACAGTCCCATCTCCCCCTGGCCTGAATCTGTATTACCTCGAAACTCTGTTATATCCAGAGCCACATATGTATACGCTAAAATCAACCATCCTCTGTTCCGCTTTTTCACCGAGGAAAAACTTGACTCTTCATAAAGACACCTTAATGAAGGTTCGCGAGTCATAATACTCATACGAGATACGCGGATGCCACGCGAGACGCGTATGTTGCATTGTTGCATCGTGTTTTCGTATCTCCGAACATGCTCTCTAATCACTCTCATCGTACGTGTGTTAATTTGCATGGGTTTGCTTTTTCTCTCGTATTTTCATCTTTTATTTTCCGAGAGCATTATTTGGGTAACAATGGAGAGAGGGTATGGAGTGATGCAGCGAGGCGAGCAAGAGCAACGCAAACTACCCGTTCCCGTCCTGTTTTGTGAATGGAAAGGTATAGTGAAAGGAGTACGGGGATATATAACCAACACGATTATGGACGCACCAAGGAGCACAGCAGCAGCAGCAAGAGCTGGTGTACATATATATATATATGTTTATATAAAGGGTGGAGTTCTTGCTGGGGCTCAGCCAGGCGAGCCCAAATCTCTCGACTATATGTACGTATAACCGGTAATATTTCGTGGTCGGACCATCCCGACAATCCTATCGGCTGGTTGGACGGGCCAGAGAACCCTCCAGCCCTCTCTCAGTCTATCTATCCTCTTCCTCTATCATCCTTTTTTTCCCTCTTGTTGCTCTGTCCCTCTCTCTCTCTCTCTCTCTATCCATATCCTACTCTCTCTAACATATCATCCCTACAAGCCGCTCCACATGTTTCCCTCAACTCTCCATTTTCCTCGCATCCTCATCTTCCATCTTTCCCAGCAGCAGCGCCCGCTTCGTTCTATCTATTTCACCTAGCCAACCAATCCCCGTCATATTTCGCGAAGTAAAACCTGTTCTCACTCATGCTCCTATTTCATCCTCGCTTTTCCTACACATCCACGTATATACCCCGCTCGAGATACAGTCCTCCTCGACCTCCAGCTTAATTCTACCGCTCTTGCCACTCGACGTCCAGCACGCGTATTACTCAACAAGATGGAATTCGAGAGAAGAATCATTTTTTAAACTCCCGTACCCGTGAAATATTGGCTCGATTTGAATGAACATTTAAAATTCATCATCGAGGTGCCCCCCCCCCCCTTAATCCGTGGAGGTAATTACCGTTTTTTCTGCTCTTTTTTTTCAACGGTCCAAAAAACGCACATCAGGATGACGGATGAGAAGCTCGAGCAAAAAATTACGGTCCATGCGCACTCGGTCAATGATATAAATTCACCGCTGCGATTTGACGCTGCTGTGTAAATCGTTTTTACGTTACCCAAATTGATGAATCATGGAGGCTCTTGTTCTAGACGCAGCAAGACAAGAAACTTAGCTGCAGCACAAGATAAACGCAATTTCAGAATTGTATACTCCATCGCGATAAACATTCACAATTATTTCGTTATATTATGATATAAGTGCGCGGATTTTTATGAGGGCACAATCTACATTGTACGCGAAAAATAAATCTACCGAGGTAACGCAAGGTTTGCCGCGACAACGTGAAAATGTGGGCCTCGTCGTCCGTTGCGCTTCTCCATCTCGTATCTCGAGCCGAAGATGAATGGCCGAATGACTGTTCTTTCAGTGAAGAGACTTCTGTGTTCGTGACTCTTACGCCTGAGAATATAGCCGCAGGGGCGGTCTCGGGTGTGTCGGGCTTTAAATCATCTCAGAGTCGCGCCAGACGTATGATACCGATTTAGAGCTTGCAGGCAAGTCCACTGCTGCATTTTGCCCGCGGGCTCCCGGTAACACCAGCGCGTTTCTACTTAATTATCCTACGAAAATGTATACGCCGGACGTGTGCGCGAGATGAGCAGATGAGATGCTGAGCGTTCCGCCTTTTCGCAAAGACAGACCGATCTTCGTGTCAAAACACATTGGGAAACGATCTTGCTGCATTTCCAATTAGTTAATTACACGGAAAAATAAACGAGACAACTCGACTCATTTCCGGTGCAAATGTATTTCGCAACGACAGAAAAAACTTTTTCAAATTTTTACACCGCAATCTTTTCGCAATTCTTGTGACATTTATATTTTTATTTACACATTTTTCAAGGGATTTATAAAATCGCAAAAACGTTTGGCAAAAAAAGGATTCGAAGAACGTTCGTTGCATTCGAACGATGGAAATTTCAAAATCGTGAGACGAGTTGGATCATTCTGGCGATATCCAATAAATTATTGCATCACAGCGTGGGCATGCAGCTTGTAATTTTATCGCGATGTATAAAGCACAATTTTTTACACCGATCTTTTCGCGATTCTTGTGACATTAATTTATATTTTGATTCACACATTTTTCAAGGGATTTATAAAATCGCAAAAACGTTTGCCAGAAAAAGGAATCAAAGAACGTTCATTGCGTTCGAACGATGGAAATTTCAAAATCGTGAGACGAGTTGGATCATTCTGGCGATATCCAATAAATTATTGCATCACAACGTGGGTATGCAGCTTGCTGTAATTTTATGGCGATGTATAAAGCACAATTTTGACAATACCATAAAACCTTGTCAATGTTTCCCGTATGGTAAACGTCTAAATAAATATCGTCACCCGGCCCTGTAGCAGGCTACGATCGAAATAGCCGAGGAGTATAAATCAATCTTTTTCGGCATGAATTTTCGCGAAATCGTTGAGAAAAGCCCCATTCGCTTCAAGGAGAGTCACGAGAAGAACTCGTCGCACGGTGGAAGAATATTTCATCCGACTCGACGTTGACGTAACTTGTGATAAATAACGCAAGACGCATGGTAGGATCCTTTCGAACATCACCCCGGCGTAAATCAGAGAAAAAGCTCGTATTTGCATACAAAGACAATGAGATAACGTCTTAAAAGCGATACACACACGTGTATGCCTTGCATGCTTAAATAAAGATACAAAAAGGATGTTTGACGCTTCGTTGGCAAAAATGAAAAAGAAACGAAAGTAATTTCTTCATCGAACGACGTTCTTTCTCATCGCTGACAGGTGAAGAGCAAAGACAACTTCACCCGAAGTGTGTAGTTATTGTTTTCCTCTCTTTTTACGCTTTTATCCAGTCTCCGAGCGTGATATTCGAGTAGACGTTCTATCAACTATACTAGACGACCATCAATTCTTCACACGCCGTACATCCCGTTCCAAATGGTGTATATTGGGATGCTCCATTGAAAACATGAGTGAGGACGAAAGACGATCTCCTGGAAGAGAGAGGTTCCAGGCTTTTTTGTGGACTGGATACTTTTCCTTTGGCCAACCACCCAAGCCAAACTCTCCATCTCTCTCTCTCTCTCTCTGACACACATGCACACGCAGTCTTTCTCTCAATCTCTTTTTTTCCGTCCTTTTATCGAGGACCTTTACCTCTCAGTGCTCGGATGTCTGTTGAGAACGATGGTGCACGACGTCTGGTCGTTTTCCACGCTTCGTGGACTTTCGCACCATTTGAACGGTCGAATACAGAAATACGGATATAGATGGGTAGCTGAGTACCTGAGTACCTGAGTTTGGTCGAGGTTACGAATACACATATATATATATACACACGAAGGAGTTATGTACGCGTTTCACAGAGGGCGAACGTCGGATATACGTGTACGTAGCGAACGCAGGTATACTTGGGCAGAGCGTCAAGGCAGAAGAACGGTAAACTATGGCTGCACGTGACAGTTGCCCCGAGCGTTCGAACTCGAGAGCGATTCAATTCCAGAGAGGTTCTCCTCCGTTTCACCAACTTTCGGTTAGGTCCGCCGCACTACGTTGGCAATTCGTTATACATATATACATGATTCTCGCGCGGGCTCATGCAACTTTGCTGCTTCTCCGGCGCTGCGATTTCTCTTACGCGGCGGCGCGCCCCTCGCACGCTCGACAGATAGAAAACGAGCAAAGTGGCATTCTCGTTTCTCCGCGCCGTTTCTTTTCGCCCTTTTTCCCTTCTGTATATATACTTTTCGCGAAATGTTCGATCTCGCGACGAGCGACCCACCGAGATATCGATAAATATTCACGACCATCGACTTTCGACCGTCTGATCTATACCCGCGAATTCCCCATGGACCGAACACGAAAAGTCGATACAGTCTGATCTCGCCAAGTTTATCGATTTATTTATACGGCGATAGAAGAGGAATTCTGAAAGCTTCATGATAGGCAAAACTCTTGGGGATATCGTTTATTTTTCAAGGAACTTGCACACAGCTGTGCCGCGCTGGAGGAAGACAAATTTTGTTTTCGCGAGGGTAATACCAGAGGGAAGCGAGATATTTCTTATTCCCAAACAATGCGAGCTTTTTTATTCCGAAAATAACATTCATTTTTATCGCATTTAAACGTATTTTGAGGCCTTTTTTCCATCATCGCCGAAAGTGATGTACGTCGAGGGACACTGTGCGTGCTTTTTCGTTAAATTCATTATCTCAAAAATACAAAAAAAAAAAAGACATCGCGTCTTTGAAGCTTTCTCAGCTTTCTCGCCCAGGAATTCGTCGAGACTAAAACTCTCTCTCTCTCTCACTGTTCCTCGATTGAATTATCGAGTGATTATTTCCCATTGTTTCTCGAGTATAACAACGTTAAATATTTCAAGAATTTTCGGATCATCGCAGCGCCGGAATAAAGCCCCATTTTGAAAGTTATACCCCTCGAAATTTTCCGTCAATTTTAACCCTCGAGAATGCGGACGTCATGCGGTTTTAGTGCTGAATACGCGGGATCGGTGAACGCCGAGGAAAAGTTTCTCCAACGAAGTGAATACCGTTAATGAGAAAATATGATACAAGCGAGAGTCGCGAGGGGCATTTTCCCGTAGCTCGAGGCTGGGGAAGGTTCTTCATCGAAATCCCGGGATACCAATTAGAAGAGAATACACTCGAGCTCTTCCAGCGCGCAGCATCCCATGGACCCTCTTGGCCCTTCCCTTTCAGCCGCTCTCGATGCTCACTGAAATAGAATATCGCGGTTGCACAGTTACACAGGAGCATCTCACTCATCGCGGGCCTTCCCCCCCTCCCCCAGCCCCTACTATATCTCCCTCTATCGTATGACTAAAAAAGAGATGGCAAATTCATAACGCGTATATGAAGAACGATGGTACAACGGGTCTTCTGATTAAAATCAATAATTTGCGCGTGTATATTGTATCACGAGCGTAATGGAATATACTTGTACAGCCAAGGTGAGGCATGGCAGCACAGGGGGCAAAGAGAGCGAAACCCCTCGATCGGATGAGCTTGTCACGTCACCGCGGTATTTTCGCAGTACCTTTCGATGGTGGATGAATATTCGAGTGTCGGAGAGATTGGTCGAAAATCAGTCATTGGCAACTTTGGACGCCGAGGAATTTTCAACAAAATTGGAAGATATATCGCATATAAAATTGTCTTGAAAAATGTGCGATGAATTTTTGTCTGCTCAAAGCGATTATCAATAGCAGAATGTTTATTAATTCCGTATGATTTTGGATACCAACGTAATTTCGTAACGCGACATCGAAAATTTGATCTTTATCAATAACGTAGAAAAAAAAGTGCACCCGACAATGAGAACTTGATGAAAAATCTCTGAGCAATCTGTGACTTTGAGAACATTTTCTCCAGTGCTTTTCCCCGTGTGGACAGTCACTGTGCAAGGTGTTTGAACAGAGGGTGAGATATCCGAAAACAAAAAGCTTGTCCGAAGAGTTAGGTGACGCACACAGGATACGGCGTCTCCTTGCAGATCGTTTCCTAACGAAGCCGAGGGCTATATTAGAGACGAGGGTAGGAGAACATCGTCGCCCTTTACCCCTGTTCTACGAGGAAAACCAATAATCCCTGTCGGGACACAATGAAGAGGGCTTTCGTGCAATTTTGCGGGCTCGACGCGTTCTCTTGTGCAGAAACGCGACATAGTGTCTCTCAATATCGATCCCACCGAGGGTGAGTAATACAACAAGGAAGATAAAGTTCGGTACACACGGAGAAAAGAGATACGAGAGGAGAGGAAGGGAAAGGTCAGCGTCAGTGAGAATATTTTCCGGTGTGAACTTTTGTTCGTTCGTCGCTCTTTCATTTTAGGATTCCGCACAAAAGCACATGATCTTAAATATCGCGCAACTCGTGTGACCCACCCGCACTGCTTCTCGTTTCATCAAAGATAAAGAAAGCCAATGGTGCTTGTTATTTCGTCTTTCTTACCCGAAGAAATCAAGATCGAAATTTAGATGCACTTTGTTATATATATTGTTATGATTATTAAGATGAACATCACTGACCGACTGACTTACTTCACTGAGATCCTCATTTTACTAATTAATAATAATAATTGGGGAGTTTTACTTGCACACCCTTTACGGGTTTTTACAACCCACCCAACTACTACCCATTCTGTATCATTTCCTCGTACCTCCTCTGTTTTTCTGGGTGGGTGGATTTCCTCCAATAGACCTACTTTTTTACGTGGGTTCCGAACCACGAGAGAACAGTTTAAGACACTTAGTCCTCATTTTACTATTATTTGATATCAATCGGGCCATCCATGACGGTTGCTATGGGGATAAATAGACATAAGAACAGACTTACGAGAGACTCGATCGCGACCGGACGTATCAGGAGAGCTCTCAATTTAACATAGAGAATAAAGACTCCTTCTTTTATAATAAAGTGGTTATTTATTAAATACCCGCGCGCAACAATATATTCATTCGTAAAATTTCCGGAAGCGTCAGCACCGTATCCGGAAAAACGAGAAGAAGCGTCGCAGCATCCCAACGATGAGACACAAGCCATTGCAGCAGCGATTTAAATCGGCAACGTAAAAGTGCTTCAGGACTCTCTCTCTCTCTACACGTTGCAGCATTATCCCCGTCCCGTGAAGCTCGACCAGAAATGGTAATTAAACCTGAGAGCCAAATCGGCTTGCAGCCTCTCCCTCTCGCGCGCACATCTTCAATCTCGGTACTTCAATGCTCTTTCGTCCGTTTCCATTAGCAGTTACGGTGTGCTTAGCTCCCGAGACAGAATGTTGCTTTCACCCTGTATACCGTAGAGGACGCGATAAGGTAAAAGCCTTTGGGAGTGAATTTCCGCCAGGACACAGAGATTGAACCGAGCGACACTATGGTGTATATGCGCTTGCATACTGTGAATTCTTCCGCGATCTACCCCCGTCTGACGATCAACGAACTGTGACTACTGCGTGCTAAAGGACTCGGAATCAATAACGTATCTGCCATACCGGAATGGCGATTGTCCGAAAGATTCGCGTTTTAGAAGCAAGACAAAGCGCGCAACGAGCAATTTCCATCTCTTTTTGCTGCCAATGCACGTGTCCCCGTGTGTCAATTTTTAATTCATTTTTTTATTTTCTCTCTGCGTTCGCCAATTTTTCCACACACCGCCCGCGTGCATTGTCTACCCGTTTGTCGGCATCGCACGTCCTCCATAAATATTCACACTTATTGCGCGGGCTTTTCAAGAACACGAGCCGCAGGTGCATTACCCCGTGGTGCGGTCGAGTATTTTTAAATGAACCGTTGCTTTTTTCACGAATTATGCTCTCTCGTTTGTTGCTCTATGGTATACGCGAATGCGAACATGAATGAGAATGAACGAACGGGAGCGGAAAGCGCGAGGGTAAAATCGTGAGTGCGGCATTGCGGTGAAGCGTCGAGTTGCCGCGACGTTTCAACCTCCGCGTTATTAACTGGCAAAAGAGAAGCAGGCGCAGAGTTGGTCAGTAGTCACGTGCTCGCGCTTTGCACACACTAAATACGCGACACTGTGCGCGGCTGTACGTGTACTAATAACGGAAAATACGATCTGTCGTCGTGGTTTCCGGAATTAATATGTTTTTCGTCTTTTTTTCGATCCTTTGACTTGTCATGTAACTACGTCACGTATGCTCGCTTTTTCATGCATATGACCGAGTGTGTCGCTACTGTGGACAAATTTTTGACTTTTTCCGACCTTTTTGCCACGGCGATGAATGGACCATGACGTTTTTAGGCAGCTTTTGGATCGAGCTGTTTGGTTCTTTGATTCAATAGCGCACGTTCGCAAAACTCAATCATGCTAGATGCGAGTATTTAGTGACTCAGCTTCGAGCATAGTTTAAGGGGTGGTTGTCTCGCCAAAAATGTTTTTATAGGATCCCCGGCTAGGTTTGGACATTTTTTTTATCAAATACAACGCCATTTTTACATTTTGGGCCGGAATCCGCAGCTTTGATTGCCCAGTTCCGGTAGTGCGGTATTTTTCATACGTGTAAAATAAAACAGCGGACATAATAATTCGCGCAAAGTTGTACAAATTCTCGAATATCGGCGAGCAAACTAACTTTAGCGAGTGACTGTCGCTAACTACCTTAAACAGCCTTCTTTTACGTATCCCATCGTAAAAGTTCTGTCGATGGATGCTTATCAAGCTCTCTACCGTAGAACCCATACCACCTTAAGGTAGTTCTATCGTTTTATCGTTTTCTTAAGATTTTGTTGAAAATTTGAATACGTATTCTTTGATGTCATATATACGTGTGTAATAAATTTTGGAAGGTTTTACCACGTGGAAGTTGAGATATTTATTGGTAAAAATCACAATTTTCGGTAGTCTCTCGTAAGAGCGCGTGTTAAAAGTTGCATTTTCATCAATGAATATCTTGGCTTCTACGTGGTGAAGCCTTCTAAAACTTTGCGTACATTTTTATGCAACATCAAAGAAGATTTCTTGAGTTTTCCAAAAAAATCTTAAGAAAATTTTTTTCGCAATTTTTGTAATTATAGAGCAAGCACATATCACCTGGGATGACCGTGAATTTGGAGTATGCTGTTCTTTAGTCGATTTGCAACAACTTTTCTTATTTAACTGAAGCCCGCGAACCATTTTGTGTGTGAGAAAAACTGCAAAACAATATCTCGATTTGAATCTAACGATAGAACTACCTTAAATGAGAACGATGCTTTACGTTCAGCTGTGCTAACGGAGAAAGGAAAGAAGGCAGTGTATTTCTTCGCTATTTTTCTTCGTTCGAAATGCCATCTTCCAAACGCGATAAGATCCTCTCCGGGTATGGAAATTGCATTTTCATTTCGTACGTTTGTACCATCTACATGGAAAACTTGGTGCGAGTAAACTCGAACAATCGTTCTCCATGAACGACGAGCAATGACGTCCGATGATACAGACGCAAGTTTATAGACGAAGAGCGGTAAACGGGAGGCTGACAACTCCGAGTTTCAAAGAAAAATCACTGTGGATGGACTGCACGCGGAACGCCGGTCGTCGAAGAACTCGTGAAATAAAGCCACGAGAGGAATCGTATCGAGAAATACTAGAGTCGCGTAAGATGTGAGAACGGTCCAGGGCATTATCTTCAAACGAAGATTGCGCGTTCGCGCGAACGCTGGAAAGCGCGAGGTCGATACAGAACGGTCCTCGCGGCACTTTTGTGTACTAACGTGTGTTGTATGTACTGTCGCCGAGAATGTAAGATAAGCTATCTGGAATAGAGAGAGGGAGAGAGGGAGAGACACGTATGTACAAGCTCTCGCGTCAGGGGGATGTAATTAACGCGCCCAGCTAGCGGCACGAGACTGACGTATCTATCTTGCCGGGCTGACGCAGTAAAGGGGTCGCGCTCACTGGCTCCTACATTGCTCGATGCATTGTAACATACATTTTATGGTATAAACACGTTACATATTCACCGTATGCATTGATACACGGTGAAATACACGTATGTATATCTCGGTTTCATGCAATACACGGTGTGGTACATCAGTGTGCTCGCTTGAGGACGTTTCGGAGGTACAATCCCAATAAAACTCGAATGCAGTGCGAATTTCGAGTACTCAAGGTTGGTAAAGATTGTTTCGTGAATTTTGAAAATTTTATTCAAAAGTGACGGCTCTTCGTTCGCACGATCGTTATTATGAACTTTGAATGATCGGAATGTTTGAAGGTGAAAAAAAAAATTGAATAAAATGTCCCGCGCGTATTTGGGAAAATATTCGGAATTTTATCTGAAACTCACACTGTATTTCGATTTTATTCGGATTGTACCGCCGGAAAATGCTTGCACAGAGGGGTTGAATTTCGTCGACCTAGTTGACTGCGTTTACAAACACCCTGTAATGTCTGTTCTCTTTCCACTGCAAGAACACACAGATTCCATCGATCTTACAAGGAGACACATTACCGTTGTTTCGCGGTTCAAAGGAGTCGTTAATTAAGACGTGCATCCTGATGATATCAAAGGTAACAGAAGTATACGAAAGAGATCGAGTACGTGATTCGCGAAGACGGAAGGATTCGATGTACGAGTTACTCGATTTACGTGAAATCGTCGGGGAGTAATGATTTTTTCGTTTTTTCTTCGTCCTTTGTGCAAAAGACAAAAACGAAGATTCACTAATGAAAAAGTGTGCGAAGAGAATAAAGTAGGAAAGCCCTTGAGTAAAATAATTGAGTCCAACATTGAAAATGTTCTGTCTTTTGTTCCTCAAACTTTAAAACATTTTGACCCTCCAGTCGACCAGTCGGACGAGAGCGTTGATAAGCCTCACGAAGGCGCTTGAAAGAACGTCTTTTCGATAAGCTACTTCAGAATCTTTGAAGCTTTTGCAGCAGGACTCCTCTCTCAATCCTCTTCTCTCTCTCTCTCTCTCTCTATTTCTTTCTCCCACTTGTTCTCCGTCTCTCTTTCTTCATTTCTTTTTCTCTCTGCCTCTCTGCAGCTCTGCACTTTGCGCGCACTTCTCCTTGTGCATACGCAAACTTGTGCTCGGGTGAGATCTCTCGGGTTTCGAATGTTTCTGCACTTCCCACTTTCTCTCTTGCACCCACTCGATTGAGATAGTTTGTAGGTGGCTATGAAAGCTCCGAGTACGAGCAACCGAAGCACCTGTCGGTCAGCTAATCTTGAACACGTGTTACCAAGCACACGCCACATCGTACGTCCATTCTGGCATTATGCCAATAAGCGAGAAGCGAAGGGGGAGAGAAAAAGGCTCGGGCACACTGTATGAAAGCAGCGACGTCGAGTCGCAAATTATTCAACTTCTTACGCTGATTATCGCCATGTTTTAAACGAACCTCGTATCACCGTGACTCGCGAGCAAACGAATGTGAAAGGTTGCGTTTAGCACAAAAACGTAAACGCTCATTTTCAAAATTGCACGCTAATTTCTCGTTTTATTGCATTCGTAAAAGTTTCGTCTACGAGCTAACAACTTTTTATCATCGACTTTACGATCGATAAATCTTCGCAAGTCGGTTCTAACGAGATCCGAGAAGAACCGTGCGTTTTCGTATGCACTTTTATCGATTTTTCTTTCAAATTTCAACATAAAAACGCTAGAAATTCGCAATGACGTCTCAATCGAAACTCGTTCGATGTGTACGGAGAACCTCGCGTGAAACCGCGACTTTCGGGTGTTCCTCGGGACTTTCTCGGGGCAAAAGTGATTTCGGAGCACAAACGAGTATTCGAGAGCCCTTGCCCCTCATAAAACACTTATCCCCGCGTTTGTACACCGTCAGGGGGAATGGCTGATGACATTCGAGATTAAGTCGGAGAAAAAAAGCTCGTAGGTAATCCAGAAAATAAAACTGGTGCTCTGAAATTTGTAAATTAGTCATTTCGTCGAGCTCTTTCGCTTCTTTCTTTTTCCTCCGTCCCTGTCTACGTGCACGCTCACTTTCCTTGACAACCCTGGCATGCTCATTCTCTTCGGCTGTTGGAGTGGCAATAAAGATCTCGCCGATTACCATAACGAACGAGCAGCGAAGGAACTGACTTCCCTCGTCTCATCGTCTTCGTCGTCCGGATCTCAAATGTATATACATATACATATAGTATTATATAAACACATACAATTCCGAGACGGAAGCGTTTCACGCCGTTGACACTAGGGATGGTGCTTATTTTCAACAAGAGAGAGGTAGGACCCTCGCGTTCCTCGCTTTTCTCGTCCAACACATGGGTTTATAATTCGCCGCCCTGAGTTTACACGCCGTATACGCTGTATATTTCACACTCTTACGGAGAGGATGAGAGGGGAGGTCTCTCCGAGCGTTATCAATGTTTGATCGGCGATAAAGTGCTCACAGGGTGAAATTTCACCGTAGCTCCAAGGTACAAGCTTTAACCCTGAAGATAAGGGCTATCTACCCCACGGCATGCTTCTCAGTTACGTCGAGCTTATGCCTCGCTTTGCTTTACCCAAAAGGTTTTCATCCCTTGAGATATATATCACAACAGCTGCTCTTCTGTATGTTTACACTTTTTTACGCGACTCTCCATTTCACTTTGCATCCCGTCGTACAATTTCTTCAGGCAGAGTCACGGTAATTCGTACTGGACATGAAAGGCAAGACTGCGATATTCCGCGCGCATTTGGGATGAAATTCCGATTCGAAAAGTCCTTAAGCACATTTTGATCCGACGAAATGCCATCGAGTTATCGATCGAGCATACTTTGGACCAGTAGGAAGCGCGCGCTCGCTCGGCCCCCGCGGGAGAAGGGAGAGCCCGCGTTCGATTGGCTCAAACTTTGGCAATTAATAACTCGCCGAGTTTTGGTCGTATGAAAAAATGCCAAAGGACATTCTGCCAGGGAATTTCATCCCGAGTTCAACTTTGGATTTTGGAAATCGAGGTTTTGGACACCCCGTATACGTGGTGACATCAGCACCGAACCGTCCAGGTCGGTCCTTGTCGTTGTTAGCGATGGACTTTGGGAGAACCGACGAGATACGTGCCAACCTTCTTCAGTTCATGTATACATAAATGCACGTGTATGTGCACAAGTACAGGCGACTTTACGGAACAACGGCCACACAACGGTTATTGGATTACCCGTTGCCTCGTCATCTAGCCTTTACGGAAGTCTCTTAGCCTTTTCCTGTTCTCGTCTTTCGCCCTCGTTCACGGACATCAGCATTATGCTGATGTCCTGTTTTTTTTTTGTTTTTTTCGAGACGCGGAGGTTTTCCATCTTTGCGCATCAAGGGTGAACATGAATTTCATTTCTCTTTCGACCAATGACGTTTTTCGGTCACCGGTGCTTGCGTAAACTTTGGATGAAACGCGGACAACCGTTCCATACCGAACGGATCATCGTAATATGCGATAAGTTACCTTCTTTGTTTACATTATGTTTTTTTTTTTTGGATTTTTCGATTCCGAATAGAATAACTCGTATAATTCAGCGACTCGCCCGGAAACCCTCATCGACGATGAAGCGACGAAGCTCCAACGAACTATGACGCGAGCGTTCACTTTATTAAATATCACTCTGACATCTCAGCTTCGCTTCACGGTTACAGAACGATTAAATATCGAAGAAATCGGAAGAAGAATGAGAGCATCTTGGGCATAAAGAACTTCGCTCGGACCTTGTTTTTTATTTTTCTCTTATTACGAATATTCAATGTTGAATAATGAATCTCGATAATGGGATTAATCATTGTCTGTGTTTCTTGCACCTTCGTGTCGTTATTAATACCGGCGGCGAGTCTGAGATGGGGCGAAGATGAAGGAAAAGTCGAAGGGGATGATGAAAAATCGTTCTTTCGAGTTCGCGAAAGCTGAAGAGCTTTTTCGCAGCTTCCAACCTCGCGAGCCTTGAACGCACGAGGAGAGCTGTTTCTTTCCGTCCTCTCCGGCAAAGGAGAGCCGAGAATATCTCAGATGTGCCAGCTTGCTCTTTTAAAAGCATATTTGACTCGGTATTTCCGGGGTACGACTCTGTACATGTTGATCCAACGTGGAGCTGAACAGTCCATGGAAAGAGAGCTCACGGTGGACCAAGTTTACGCTGTACCAATGGTGCCAGCGAGGAGCACCGAATTTCTTTGTGACGACGAATACACGACGACCACGTAAACGAACGTTGGTGGGTCTTTACGGTACGTTCACTCCGTTAGCACGGCCAGAGCTGTGAGAAAAGCCACAAAGAGCTCAGTTTCCCGCATTCTCCTTTTCTTTTTTGCAATGAGCTTTTTGTCCCGTCCTTTTCTCTGTATCTCTATACATTTATACGTCCAACCACAGTCCTTTCCGTATAATTTTTCCATTAACGAATAAGAGAAGAAGAAGAGTATGGAGGAAAGAGCGTTCTTCCTCCAGCTTTTGTATCCTCGCTCTTTCATCTCCTTTTTTGGCCTTTTTTTCACGCTTGCCCTCGTGACCTCCTGCGGACGGTCACGAAAACTACCAACGCGTATTATTCATAAATTCCGATTGCATTTCACCTTCTGCCGGTGTCATCTCGATGATTCAAGATTTTCCTTGGCCTTAAGGTAGTTCTATCGTTAGATTCAAATCGAGAAATTGTTTTGCAGTTTTTCTCACATACAAAATGGTTCGCGGGCTTCAGTTAAATAAGAAAAGTTGTTGCAAATCGACTAAAGAACAGCATACTCCAAATTCACGGTCATCCCAGGTGATATGTGCTTGCTCTATAATTACAAAAATTGCGAAAAAAATGTTCTTAAGATTTTTTTGGAAAACTCAAGAAATCTTCTTCGATGTTGCATAAAAATGTATGCAAAGTTTTAGAAGGCTTCACCACGTAGAAGTAAATATATTCATTGATGAAAATGCAACTTTTAACACGCGCTCTTACGAGAGACTACCGAAAATTGTGATTTTTACCAATAAATATCTCAACTTCCACGTGGTAAAACCTTCCAAAATTTATTACACACGTATATATGACATCAAAGAATACGTATTCAAATTTTCAACAAAATCTTAAGAAAACGATAAAACGATAGAACTACCTTAATTGATGCAATTCCCATTCGAAAAGGGATCGCAGCTTGTTCATCGACACTCGGAAAAAAAGAAGAGGAAAGACCGAAAATAACGAAAATAAACGAATTCACGTGTAAATTCACGAATTTTCACCTAGTATACTTGAAATTCGAGTTCTATTTTGGTTTTGTTGGAGCTTCATCTCCAGACTGTCCTTGAGTGAGATCCCGAAAAATCGTGGAATGAAAAATTTGCAAACGACAGCAGGGATGTAAAAACAAACGAGAAAATCTTTCGATGAAAACGTACTCATATTTTTATTGCTGATGATTTCTACAGCTTCCGTCATTGCAATCGCGGAAGCAGCACATTTGCTGGAATGCTTCTCGCGAGTAGACTGGAAAGCACACACCCCGTTGCGATATACGTTTATACAATGGGTGGATACCACACTATTAGTTGGCGAAACACGAAAGGCCTCTCTCTTGCTCTCTTGCCCGTGCGTCGACGTTGAGCGCTTACCAGCCACACCGATAAGACCAAACGCCCCGTTTCACCGAGCATATGCGCGCAGGGAGGAGACCTTATCTAATCGGGCTATGCTGCTACTCGAGCCACGCTCGGTGGACTGTACGTACATTCACGATATACATATACATATGTTTTAATATGTGTCCACATACATGTATATAGAGGCATCTTCACCCCCACGGTATATGTGCTATTAACGCGGAAACACGATGTCCCAGTACGTGAGGTTATCGAACGAACATCAATTGCACCGAACTGTTATGCTGCCAAATCTACCGTCAGCCATCCATACACTTTTTACCATTTTTAACGCTCTCTCCACTCTATTTTCCAATGAAACTCTCTCATTCTTAATGAGAAAAATTCATCTATCCCATAAATATCGGAGTCTCAATAAAATCTTCACATTCGATTGACCCTCCGAAGCTGCATAACGCGATGCACACACGAGAGTCTGTGCGTCCACTCCTCTCATTTTTCACGAGATGGTTAAGATCACAATCGCTTTAAAAAAAAATGGAAAAAATAATCATCGATCTGAATAATGAACACATGACACTCGCGAAAAAACTTCAACAAAAATTGAGCAAATTTCGATCGTGGTAGGACAAAAGTTTCACGACTTTTTGGCAGTGATTCCGTAGATCGACAAATACGATTTTGATAATTATTTCCGGTAGAGAAAGAAAAGAGGACTAAAAATGCAGGCAGGTGATATTGAATATTGGGTGACGTCGGTATCGGACGATGGGATCCCCAATGGGGTGAGAGTAGACAGTGGTATTAGGCCTGCTATTGTACACCAGCAATTATCGGATAACGGAGAATGTTCGAAGATGCCGAACGTATTGCGATAATCGATGCCCCGAGAGGGTATCGAACGTTTGGTTACCGAGGAGAACCTGACGAAGGCAGAGGGGGGAGAGGCCGGAGGGAGAGAGCATATGAGATAGAACGAACGGAGTGAAACGCGGTCGACTATTATAAGCTTCTGCGACCGTTGCCTCCCTCTTCCGCGATCGGCCGTATATATACACTCGCATAATTCGTAACGTCAACGCTGATATCGAAATCCTGTCACCTTGCTGTCGTAACAGCATCGAACGTTCGACCCAATTGCTCGTTCATCGTATATACATATATATATATCCCAACGTAATTCGACTATCCCGTAGAATCATGACCATAACGGATTATTACGTGTACGTTCGCGTGTGTCTCGATATGTATTCTATACGTTAATGCTCTGTCAATTCTCGTTTGCGCCGTCAATATAATTCAATGCTGAACAATAGATGGAACAGCGGGGAATACGAGTGCGAGCGAGAGAGAGAGAAAAAACGAGTGGAAATCATTGTTACGCCGGAGCTAAACATTCAATGAAATACGAATAAATCCGTTTGGCGATACAAAAGCCAGCGCACGATGTATTTTACATCCACCGTTACAAATGGAACAATGAATATTATTAAACGAATAATACTCGTAATTCGATAATCTCGATTACGAGCTGGAATTTCAATGAAGTTTTTACTCGGCGAATCGCGCGTTTTCCACTCGCGATCGACGATATCGACGTTCAAAATTATCAAACCCGACATATTGTCCGTAATTTCGCGCGATATTCCGTCTCTTCAAGTACGACAGGCGAAAAAAAAAATCGAATTAAAGTATCGTTCCTTTTCTCATCCTTCCTTTTTTGCTCGTGCGTTATTATAGGTTGGCCACGCGGATTCGTGTCGGCAAAAGTTCTTTTGCGCGTGGAAAGTTCGAGAGGGGAAAAATGCAATGAAAAAAAGTACGAGCTCTCGTGAGTAGGAACGATAGAAGGGATGTGTAATTTTTTTTTTTTTTTTCTCGTCGGCAATGATCACAATCTAAATTACCGCTTTTGCATCTCGCTGTACTTTCTGATGGTCGTACGAACGGGGAATCGCCCGGAAGTGCTTCCGACCGGTCCCCTGGCGGAAGAGATCGAAAGTTTCATGAAGGATTTCGCTACTGAAGGGAAAGTGAGTGAGTGAGTAAGAGAGAGTGTGTGAGAGAGAGAGAGAAAGAGAGAGAGAGAGAGAGAGAGAGAAAGAGAGAGGGAGAGAGAGAGAGAGAGAGAGAGAGGGGGAGAGAGAGAGAGAGGGAGAGAGAGAGAGAGATGGAGAGAGAGAGAGAGGAAAAAAAGAACAAACTTCCACACATTGGTGATGGACGAGGATAAAGAGAAGAAAGAAATAAACGAAACGGTCTGGCTATAGTATCGGACGTCGCGTTGAGGTTTTTGATAGGCTGCTGGCTTCTCCTGTACGAGCGATCAGGATGAAGAGAAATTATACAGTAGCTCGGTAGAGTCGCGGCGTATTCGTTCGTGGCGCCATCGGCACTGAGGGGATGATGTCCGCACGGTACGAAGGGCCATTTCTCCGTCGTACGGCCAATCGTTGCTCGGTCCATCGGAAAATAAAGTTCTTCAACGTACCCAACGTATACGAATGATTTTATCGCACGCATGCACACGACTAAAACAGCTCGTCCCTTTTGTAATCAAATGAATAGAGCCGAAGGATATATTTTTTCGGCATTAACGTCAGCCAGTAACGGGCAACATTGAAACAGCGTAAAAAACGACCAATTGTTTCCGGTGGAGAAAATAATGAAATCGTGGCCAGGGAAATAAACTCCCACCCGGAAAATGAGTGAGAAAATTTGAAAAATCGCCGATCCAGGTGTATAACTGTAGACTTTTATTCCGCCAATCGATTATTCCGTGTTCCGATTGAAGAATAAAAAAAAAACGATTATAATGATTCCCAGATTTGTAGAATGGGATATTTGATGAAGGGGAAAGGAGAGCGATTAACACGGTGTACATTGTTAAAAACGTAGATTTATTGAAATATAGAAAAAGGCACCCCGAAGCGATGTTTATTGCGTGTGGCGCTAACGGCTACTATTCGTCCCTCTCTCAAACTCACGCGTCGTACCTCGCGACGAAAATCCCCTCTCAGCCCCTCAGCCTGCCCACACCTCGCTCGCTCGACAAAGGCACGACTTCACGCACACCAAAACAAAACAAAACAAACGCCGCTTACGCCGCAGAGGAGTTTCGCGAAAGCAGAACTGCTACATTTATACATGGCAGCAAAATCCGACACTACAGATTTAATGGACAAAGTAACTTTTTTTATTGATTCATTCCAGCTGTAGAATGATTTAGAATTTAACGATCAAATTAGAAGAGTAAAAATTCCGATGATCGTTGAAATAACGTCGCGAGACTCTCGAGCATCGGTCATATGCTTAAGCGTTCGGAAGTTTCGGCTGCTTCAACGTTCCCACAAGGCAGTACCGTCTACGTGATTCTATGTACAGATACAAGTACTCTTTGGTACTTTCGAAAAGCTGCTGCTTTCGCTATAAACGTTATCCTTTATAAGCAGCAGCAGCTGGGCACTTTCTCCCTTCAACTTCCGGATGTATTCAATGGCTGCGGTTGGAGTGCTGCGGAGGAGGCCGCGAAAAGCACTGGCGTTTCTGTGAATTGCCCCGTAATTTCGCGGGCCTGTAAGTACTCTCCTCGTCTCTCTCTCTCTCTCGGAGCGACCGTCTGGTTAGGAGGCGCGTGTATACCTTGAACCCAGAAACCTCGACGGTAGCCGCAGGACCGCGCGCGCTGCAAGCTCCGCGGGAGCGCATCGGGACTCTTCCGTAACGACCCGGCGTCACGCCATTCAAATTACCATGGCTACTTTGGTGGCCAACGATCACGTTCGACTTATCGATTTCTCGGCCGCTTTGACAACGCCTACACCCTCTCTTTCTCCTTTGCATATCGCGCGGAGAGAGATGCACGTGATGTCTGTCGGGGGATAAACGATCGGCGTCGCTTTCGCCAAACGCACCATCGATAAAGGAGACGAAGGAAGAAATCGATGAAAAAACAACGGAAAATTGACAACCGACCAGTTTGGGAATTGCTCGTTGATGTTAACGAGGCTGCGTCATCTCTCGGAGGATGCAAACGCGGAAGTAAGATCCTGATTTTTGTGTATACACCCAGAAAAAAATCTATTATCTTCAAATAAAACCTATTTAATTTGAATAGATTTTTTGCTTGGCTCCTGGCAGAATAGACTTTTATTCAAATTCAACATATAAATTTATTTGATTCAACTAGTGTTATTAGTGTTATTTAAAAAGTATTGGAATGAGCCTGGAATTAGTATTGGAAGAAGTTGTATAGGATGTGATGACCCGAAGGGTCTTGCAGTGGTGGGGACGGTTCAGTGACGATGAGTGAACGGAAAGGTGGCCGCCGCTGGATGGTCTCGAACCCGGGTCCTCCCGATGAGAGCGATGAGCGCTAACCACTGCGCTACGGCTACTTATGATTTTTTTCACTCGAATCGTCTATACGTCAGTAATTCTGGACCGTCACAAGGAATTGTAGCCACCATCGTAACTACCACCGCCATAGCCTTTCGGTTATTAATAACGATGCTTGATATCAGCATTCATGCACTATACGAAAAATATTTCTTATAGTATCATTTATATTCGTGTAATTTAGTGATTAAGTATATCTCAATGTTAAATAAATATATATGTTAGAAGCGAATACATAGGCAAATCAAATCAAATAAAAATTTATTTAATCCAACAAAAAATTTATTTAATTTTAATAAATGAAGATTGAATAGACGAATCTATTCAATCATAATAGATCTTTTCTCTGGGTGTGGGAGAAATATACCTGGCTCAATGTTCGTTGTGCGATTAACCACACTCGTCCCTCTCCGGATGCTAATTGCTTCCTGTATGTCCACAATTGAAATATCAGAGTATCAGTAAAGTTAGTGATGCTGGGGATGAAACGATTGCTGTGAAATTATTATTGCTCCAATAATCGTAACCCTGACGTATCGTGGTTCAAACAGTCGACCAACAAGAGATAACATCGCGGTCAACGATTCCGGTTGGAGATTTAACAAAATGGAAGCTGCAACGTACGTTTGATTGTAATTCGATATGAGATCGAGCGAATTGAGCTTTTTCGGAGGCAGTTTGGTCGCGTCAAACGTGTCAAATTCGTCGAATGGCGAGGGCTCGTTGTGTCAGTCTGGCTTTTGTGTATTTTGGATGCATGCTCCGGTGTACTTCCGTTTTGGAGGCTTGATACAATGTTCGAACGAATCGTTCTATGTATTTGTCCATCGCTGCATTGCTGCACTCTCAAGCAGGCCGACTCGGACGAATTAAAGAGGAAAAGAAAGGAGAAGATGCAAGTTTTTGTTTTCCCGTCGAGCCATTCACGATTAGCAGCTCTGGACAGGAGAAACTGGTATCATAAGTGCCCAACGGTGTGTACATAACAGTCTTCGCAATTCCTACAACAATGTACGACAAAAATGTTTCATCGATAATAAACAATTTCCTCAAGCTCGCGGTCCTTCTCTCGCTTCTCATTTTTATGAAAGAACCGGACTGTACTTTGGGAAGTTCCGGAATCAATATCAGTGAAAGTAACGAGAAAGAAGATTGAACGGGAAGTTTCATTTTTTCGTCGATATTCATACAATATATAGACGAGAAACTTTTTTTTATGCATTTGTAACCGCCGTGATGACGATAAAATGCGAGTGGATTCGAGTAAAATGAAGCAATTAATTAAACATGGAAGAGAAACTAGTTTTCCGAATGTAATTTGAGATTTTTTTGTGTTCAACAATTTCTTTATAAATATTCCTGTTCTTGACGCGATGAATATTCCTGTCGGTTCGACAGTTGTTTCTCCGTCGTTGAAAAATTGAAAATTACAAGAGAGGACGAAATTCTTGACGAGAATCGGTCGGACGACTAATTATCGTTCTGATTTATAATCAAGCCTTTCGCGTCAAAAGCGTAACCTCTCCGCGCTGTTGTGTGCATGTAAACGAGGAAAACGTCCGAATGAGCGAATGACTGTGCGTTCGATTATACGCGGTGCGTAGCGTATCTGGCTCGATGCCAATTGCCCTTCGAGCAGCTTTTGATTCCACGTCGTCCGACCATCATTCGCGCGTGTATATACACCGAGAAAAATAGTTTGGTTCCATCAACCAAATAGCGTATAGTAGCATAATTTTCTCTTTGAAACTATCAAATTTTTGTGTATTTCAACAAGTACATTTGTTCGACTTAATAATACAGTTATAATTGATTCGCCTTAGTTATTTCAAACAAATTCTTTTTTAAGTGTAAATTGCAAAGAAACATTTTATTAGATTCAAACAAAAGTGATATTTCTATTCACAAGTTTTGCAAGTATCATCTACTGAACTACCTATTTCATTTAAATAAATGCTTTATTAGACTATGTAGTACTCCATTCATCAAGGATTTCGTTATGTCAAAGAATTATTCATTTGTTTCAAATAAATCGCTTGGTAGGAGAAAAAACGCGTCATAGACAGTGTCATAGCAACACTTTCTCAATAACGACATAGCAACGCAGTATTAGTAACGACATAGCAAGACATAGCAATCCAAAAAGTGTCGTTAAATAGAATTTTATTTAAGTCAAGTAGGTCTCTTTTTTTATAAATGAATTGCGGTCGATGAAAACATTTATTTGGCGCAAAGAAACAGTTTCATTAAAAATCATTCAAACGTTTCGTATCGTCGAGATATAATGAATTTATTTGTTGGAAGCAAACAAATTATTTCACTGAAAGTCTAACAAAAGTTTGGTATGCCAAGATACAACCAAATCTTTTTTCTCAGTGTACGCGATAATATTCTCGTATCTGCGTGTAACACATTTGTTTCTTTATGCATACATCTCGAGAAAAATATTTTGCGAGCCCGTGCGCAGCGAAGACGAGTGTGTTTGCGCGTGGCAAAGAGCGTCACGTTCGTGCGAAACATCGCGAATCATCGTGCGCGAGAAGTACAAGAAGGAGGTCGTGAGAGGTCCACGGAGAATTTCCATTATCGGTGTAAGATGCGAAGACGAATTGCGCCGGCGCGGTGTGCACGCGGTGACGTAAAGAATGCAGATTGGTACACCGAGAATCGTTGACTAGTTTATGAGGGATACCGCCGCGTAAGTGAGTAGAAGACGAAAGACGAGAGAGAAAAAGGGAGAGACGAGGAAAAAACGCTCTTTCGCGATCTCCGGGAAAATCTCGCGTTCGCGAGACTCCTCTCTCCGTTTTTCCAATTCCGCACTCGTGAATCCTTGCAGAGTGGAATACGCACAAGACGGATAGTGAAAAATGCATTGTCCGCAGGGAGAATGGATTCTAAAGGCGAGGGAGAAGGGAGGGGAAAGACAAGAACTCGCCGTGGATGACAGAGGAAAAATTGGAAAAACGGGGATTAAAAGATTTTTTTACGTGACGGAAATACCGGAATTTTCCCCAGCGAAGATACGCTCTTCTCAATGTACCTACGAATTTCCTATGTAACGTATACGTGGCGCGAACGCGCCAGTTTCCGCTCGTACGAGCGCGAAGTCAACGCGCTTTTTGCGCTCGTGTTTGCTGTTTGCATACGCCCAGAGGATACATTCCTGCAAAAATGCAGATTTCTTTTCGCGAAAATCAGCGATGCGATGAAATTTTGAGATTGGAAAAAAAACAAAAGACACAGAGAGAGAGAGCAGAGGTGGAGCCGGGGAAAAAAGCTTTTTCGTACATTGACGTTTATTCTATTAAACCGAATTTTATATCGGGGTTAAAATCTTTCCTGCGCTTTTCCGAAATTGCTCCTTACATTCGTTGAATCAAACGAGAATAATAATTAAACGTACATAGTTGAATATGTCTCGAAAATTTGCCGAAAAATTCTCAACACCGTTGACGAAAAAGTGCCGATAAAGCGTGGAACAACGGAGGCGGAAAGAAGAATATTTCGAGAGAGAGAGAAATTGATAAGAAGCGAAATAAAAGACATAAGGTAAAAGAGGGTGGAGGAAGATGAGAGAAAAGGACAGGAAGATGAAGATGAAAATGGACGACCTCGTCTCTGTTATTTATCATCATGTGCTAGCAATGGCAAAATCTATCTCCCTTCATCCGTCGACACCTTTCCATAACTCTCTCTCTCTCTCTCTCTCTCTCTTACCATCTCTCCTGCCTCGGTACATCATTGCACATTATTCATACGATGAAATTTGAATTATACATTCAATAAGACGTCGCGACGTCTGGCTCGATGCCGTCGCTGCATTTCTTCTTCCACTACGACCGGATAATAGCACACAGTCACGAGAAAGTACACGTAAAGACACGCAAAAATGCTGCTATATATTCATGCATGGAATAACGCTGCATCGATAGCCAGTGGATACAGGAATTTCCTTCAAACTGAAACTACCGACCGTGAAGATACTCTTATTCATAGAAAATGTTGAAAGGTAAAAAAGAGTTACAGCGTTCGTTTCCGAACGATATTCGGAATTCGAATTCACCGGAAGATTAAAAAATGACGCCTCGCGGTCCCACGACCGTGCTCGCATGTGCCATAAAACAGTTTCTGGCGCCTGCAGCCTCCTTTTGAAATCGACAAGTCGCGCAAAGTTGATTCGAGAAAAATAACATCGATTTGTTCGTTTGCATTTTTCAATTTTCAAAAACATTCAACTTTCCTCGAATAGATTTGTGAATTTATTTATAAAAAGAACAAACATGGAAAATGGAAATTTCGATAAATCCGTGAGTTACGAAGAAACGCCGAGGCGGGAACGATGCGCCGAATTTCCAAGGCGGGCGAGAGAAGTGCACGCGTATTATGTTAACCGCGGAAGTATTTTACATGCAGCGCAGTAAACTTTTAGGAAGGGTGGTTCTCCCTCCTTCTCACAGACACGCGAAACGTGTCTCGTGTGTGTATACCCGCGTAGAAATTTGGTAGGGTTAGCCCTATTTCAGGTCAGTCCCTGACCAGGGAGTGCTATGGCTAGCCTTATGATGGCAAGCCCTAAGTAGCCCTGATACGGTTCTAGAAAGGTTTACTGTAATACTGCCCTTTTCTGGAGCGCCTTACAGGGCCCAGCTACGGTGTTCCATAATATGGCCGTCGCAAGGCTAACTCCATAGTAGCCCTGTAAGGCTCGCCGTACTGCGACCACATGCATGCTAGCCCTACAGTGCCCCCATTCTGGCGGCGCTCACGCCTCAACGGTCACCCATCCAAGGATTGTCCTTGTCTGTGTACGAGAACATACAGCACTTTTATGGAATATTTGTTATCCCCGATGTTATTTAATAAACACACACACATATATACGTATACATATTATATGAATACGTGTGCATACAGTTAACGAGGAAAAAAATGAGTTCCGGAATTTTTGTTCAACGTATGTCTTGGATATATTCATTTTATTACCTTTCTTTTTTTATACGCAATCTCTCATTTGTCTACAAATCTCTTTTATAATAAATGTTCATGAATAAGTATACAAGAGAAAATTAAATAAATTATTGTGTAAACTAATTAAACCAACAAACAAAGAATGTAAAAGAATAGGATGAATCTATCAAAAAGAAATAACATGTATGACTCTAACATGTATGACTCTTGAAGGTTGAAAAGTTTTTATACTGTTAACAGTTGGACTAGCCCAGCGGTAACGTTCAATGCTCCGGTCCACGGGGTTCTGGGTTCGAATCCCAGTAATCGCCAATGAGTTCTTCATCATAAATACGATTTGCAACTTAAGATGAAGATAAATACGTTAGTGACAAGAAACATCCCGAAGAAAAACAGGGGAGAAAAAACTCTTTTAGCGTTTGTGAGCTATTTAAAAAAAAACGTTGATCAGGCAACGTTCAGGCAAACCTGATCACGCCCTTAGATTTTACGTCGTAACATTGCTCAGCAGGGCACTATCAGGTTGCCTTATCAGCGCCCTAACAGGATAATGCGGCAACCTGACAGTGCCCTGAAGCGATCCCTAACCAAATTTCCAGACGGGTATACGTGCACGTGAAGAATTTCGAAAGACATGGATGAAAAAACGCCAAGTCTTGGGAGGGGGGGAAGCGCGGTGAAAATATTTTTCTTCGGTCCATGAACAACCAATCTTTTCCTTTCGCTTTCTGTTTTTTTTTTTTTGCAATCGCCCTGTATAACTAGAACGAACCAAGATGGAGCACACGTATAGCTGGAGGTTCCTGAAACTCGAAACTTTGAGGTATAGACGAAACTCGAAAACTCTACGTGGTATACATTAAAGTTTCCAAAGGTGCATATATAAACATCTGATATGCGGTATGGTATGGAGGATGCGAGTACATCACTCACACCCTCTGCTTCCTCCTTCGAGAGAGAAAGAGAGAGAGAGAGGGAGAAAGAGCGACGAGCTTTCTCGTGTTAATGCAGCAAAACACTAGTCACCAAGTCGCGGTTGCGGTTTAGAAAGACTATTCGTACAAGGGACTTGGGTATTCGTGCCTCAACCCCCCCTCCCCCACTCTCTCTCTCTCTCTGACTCTTTTCGCTTGAGTCAGAAGAGAGACCCGACTGACATTGTGCTCTTTGCGGAGGGTGTTCATCCCTCCCTCGGGCGGTAACGATAATTTATCGCAAGTCCGGTGGCGGCACAGGGAGCTTTCCGTGTATAACAACAGCAAACAATTAGCGGCACGCGAGCATTGCGACACGCGACCAGAGTGAATGGAGGGAAAGAAACGGAGGAAGTGACAAACGGAAAAATGCAAAAAAAAAGAGAGAGTATATGGGGTAGGACAATGACGACGAGAATGATGACGAAGGGTGACTGCACACTTGTTCGCTCTGGCGACAACTGAGATGTTCCGAAGAACGCTTCTCGCTGAATTTTTTATTACTTTTTACGGAAAATCAATGCAAACATCGGAAGCGATCCGAATTCGAGACCGTGCGATGTGTAGAGTGTAGAATGTCGTGTTTGTTTCTTTTTTCTTTTTGTCATACATGTACATGAAGCTCAAAACGAATCCGAGAAAGATTCGTCGGTCAAGATGTGATATATGGACCAAAACGTACACTTTGACGTTCTCGAGGCACGCTACGGTCAAAAAACCAAATTCCGGAGCCTCAAAATCGATTCTGTTATTTTATTTTGCACGAAGAGACGTCACAATTAGTATATTTCCATATACAGCCTTGGTGCCCTCGAGGGTTCGTGAGACAGAGGTTTTTCAACCCTCAAGAGCGCCGGAGCCGAGGGAGCTTTAAAATCGATGCTGATTTTTTTTGTGTCAACATTTTGAAAGGGTGCACCCATATAGTCACGTGTTTCCAGCCCTCCGCCAAAACTGTACGGCTGTATAAATCCAGCGCACTTTGATGTTGAAACATCAAATCGAAATGTCTTCGTAATGTCGAGTCCCTCGTTTCGAGTTTTTGGGTTTCGACGAATACGATCGGTTGATCGTATATTTATTTATTTTCCACTCAAAGCGGAAAATACGCGTAAAACTTTTCGCCGAGTCTGGACTTTTTATTTTGCATCGGTATAACTTTTATCTCTCGTGCACAATCGAGAGCCAACGTTCGTTCGGTCGAAAGTTCGTCAAGTTTTTATACGAGCGGGGCGAAAAGCCATAACTGGAATTAAAGTAATTTACGCGTGTTTACTTTGTACGCGCATGTATACAAAAAAAAACGTGTGTAATGATTTTCAAAAGGTCGTGACGACATGGTTTTTTCTTTGGCACTCGAAATCCTTCAATTTTTGAATAAGTCTATTGACAAAATGAAAAATGATAATACGCAACGTTTGAAATTGAAAAAAATCGAGGGTATGTAAAAAATATATTTCAAAACGAAAATTCAAGGCATATTGGATTGTCTCTCGAATAATGTGTTTAGTAACGTCTACGGGATCTTTTCGATGTTTTCCACAATGGACCCAATGCGAGATGAGAAAAAAGAATCTCGCGAAAAATGCTCCGATCAGAGATGATAAAAATCAAAGTGTGGTAATGTCCGAAACGTTTATACGCCGAGTATCCAGATACGCAATGGTGCAATGATCGTAAAAAAGAAGAGAAGAGGCAAGCTCGAGAGGGAGAAAGGAGCGAGGGATGTAAAAAAGAATGCTTGATTCGATATTACCTATATAAGAGCATATCTGGCGTTTCTCTTTTATTTTTTTCGATCGCACGTGCACGTCGTCTTCTTTGATGCCTTCGACCTCCCTCGATCCGTCAATTTGCCACAACGCTCCGAGTATCTTTTTATGACCTCTGGTTGTATCCTGGTTGAATGCAAGCAACCGTATACACAGACAAGGATGGAGAAAAAGGAGCGAAGGAAAAGAGGAAGCACGAAGCGAGTCATGCAGCAGCTGATTCGGAATTTTGACCAAAGTTGTATCTCGAGATGAAAAAAAAAGAAAGCGGCGATTGGCTCTGCGGAGGACGAGAAATAAGAGGAAAGAAAGACGAAGCGACAAGGGGCAATGAGAGGGGGGGCACACAAGGAAAAAGGGACGAGGAAAACGATCAAGATGAAGAAGTGGAGATGAAGAGGGTTCTCGGAGGCAGCAGGTCGTTGGATCGCCCGTCACGTTGGCTCGTGACGCGTGCGACGAATTACCGCTCATAAAGGACGGTTGAGGCTTTATCGTTTTTTTTTTTTTTTCACCGCAGAGGGAGAAACAGAGAGCGAACGAGCCAAACGAACCGTCGAATTTTCTACCCCGACCGGTATTCAACCCGACGATACGGCGATACCTTGTACACGTCCCTTTTTATACCGCGGAGATTACAAAAGAAATAAATACGAATGTGCTGGCACGATCAATCAGGGGCTCCCCCGAAACGTGGACAAAAATGAGATCCCCGATGTTGGCTGAGAACACAGAAAGGTTTTTCCGATCGCGCGTTACGCGGCACTGACTTTTTTCCGCGACCATGGCAACGCGCGAGAGCATTAAGTAGCAAAGGTCGCCCAATGGTCGGACATCCGCGCGACCCATCTCGGATACTTCGATCCTCGCAATTAAATAATAATGACAACGGAATGACACCCTAATTACCGCAAATTTCTAAAATCCCTGAATTTTTCCGTGTTAATTAACGTAATGACGACAATTAGATTCATCGTTTGAAGGTATACAAACCCCGTTCGGTATGAGCCGGTATTCACCGTTTACAAAAATATCGAAAAAAGAAAAACGACGTGTTAATTGATGCAAAATATCGCACTTTATTTATATTTATTTCGAAACGATTGATGATATTTCAATTCGACGATTCGCCTGGTTTTTCACATCGAGAAAGAACGTGAATTTAGCGATGTTTCAATGCTTTTGTCAATAAACACGACCTACCTTTCAATATGATTTATTTGACCGGAAGTTCAGCAGCCGGAATTTCAGCGTCAATATACGACGAGTGAAATGTTTTTCTCCCTTTTTTTTACAGATTCACATGACCCTCGATCCCATGCACAAAGTTACATGAAAAAAGCTCGTCGAGCAGCTTCATTTCGATCAATATCGCAATTTGATGAAGTTTGCCGAAATTCTCGGTGCACCGAAATTAAAGCCCGTGTGCGTTGTATCTCGAAACGTTCTTTGCCCAGCACCCGTACCGTTTCTTCAATCCGCGAGAGTATATAGTGGACCCGTGGAAAACCAATGAAATTCGAATGAAAACAGCGGAGCTGTACGGTTCAAATCCCTTCGACCGGACAATCCTCTTTTCTCCACATGTCTGCGGGTAAAAGCTCGAAGGGCACGAAAACCACATAATACCTTGAGCATATATTGTATATGCGCATGTACCATGTATAAAATGCCATGTATGTACAAAGCCTCGGCACCTTTTGCACAAATCCGCGGCGGGTCAACGATTATACTCGCGTTCGCAGGGCGCGTACGTAGCGCTGCTGCAAAGCAGACGGAAAACATTTTTCAGCCGAAACGACGGACGTTCAAACGTCTTTTTCGGAATCGGGAAAAATTGCCCCGCGCAAATATTCACCGCGTAGGAAATTCCGAAAAACTTTAGCCTGACACCTCGGCTTTTGTGCGTCCAGAATATTTTTATTTGGTAGAAAATTTTCAAAAACAAAGCTATCCTCGTACGATACTAATTTTTCTCTTGAAAGGTTGATGAAATGTTTAAAAAAATCAATAGATTTGACCGAACGGTGAAAATAACCGAGATTTCAAACGAAGAAGCGAGGCCCAAAACATATTTCCGATCGAAAACTGCGTGTATTTATAGCAAACAGTTCGCTGGATTGAAGATGAAGTATTGAATAAGGGCTGTAATAAAAAAATACTCCGTTGTTCGTACAGCTGGTTTGGCTGGCGGCCAGTAGCTCTTTTTTTTCGTCCCAACCAACGAACGTAACTCCATTTCCGGTAACGGCTATATACAACCTCCTGTACACGCACGATATGCAATTGACCATTGTTTCGAGAGCGTTTTTATTATTATTTATCATTCGTCTCTCTCCCTTCCGGCCGATTTTCTGTTTTGTGTTTTTTTTTCATTTTCGGTGCTTTTTTTGGTCGTTTTTTTTTTCGTTCGATCACCACCAACAACAAAAGGAGGAAGGGACGTGGAAAAAAGGCAGCAGGGGAGAGGGAGAGCGAAAAAACGAGATGTACCGAGAGAGCGATAGATAAAGCGGATATCCGAACTGGATGAGCCTGATAAAACTAATGATTTACGAAGTTGAATGTGCGAAGATGGGAACGAGCTACCGTTCGGCCTTTTATACCGCGTTACACTCCCTTTCTCCGCGAGTGCTTCGGTCAATGCACTCCAGGGTTTTGCGCCCTTTTATTTTAGCCCATGAAAAACTAATTGCGTTTCAGCGAGGCCGATACACACGCTAAAAACGTTGGTAAAACGACGCAGCATCGTTAAGCTCATCTCTCTCTCTTTCTCTCTCTCTCTCTCTCCAGTACCGATTGACGTTCTGGCTTTTTTCCCATTCAAACGCACCTCCTGATAACCCGGGCCTCTCTTCCCTTTGGGCTTTGGCGTTTTCATTTCAAGTCGAAAATCGATGAAATTCGTTATCTTGTTGAGAAATACGTTTTTGTGTTGTTGTTGTTGTTGCTGCGCTGCTCGACGGAATAACGGCGACTCATTTCGCGAATAGTGAATATCACTGGTTTGCAGCTTTCAACTTTCAGCTATTTTTTCCGCTAGTTTAGAATTCGGTTATCGTGAAAAAGCTAACGCGGATACCATGAAAGCGTATCGTCAGTGCGTGCGCTTCAGCACACGTCGATACTGGAATTGCGAACAATCGGTAGATCTACGGTTAAAAATTGGACCATCGTCGAATGACGATACGCCGTCATTTTTGCATGGCTCTGAAATCTCGATTCTTCGAAAGGAATACATTTTTTGAATGAAAAAATAAAACTCACGAACGTATCGAAGAGAAAAATAGAAATTCCATGAAAAAAAAAAGAATAAAAAATGAAGATAAACAAATGGAGTTTCGGTCGTGATAAAACGGGGCAAACATCACCGGGGTAAACGCGAGCCCTACTTTAATTATATTTCCATGTAAAAAATCACTTCATCGCTCGTCGTTTTCGATAAATTCCCGCGGCATTGGGTACCGCGTAGGAGAGGCGTGCATTTTTTTTTCTCAATCGCGAATACACTTTTATTGATTTCGCGAGTGAACTATCGTACAACTTTTTATTGATACGAGAGGGTGCGTAGAATCGATCCGAGCGGAACATCGCAAGAGCGCGAAAGTGTTATTGGTTGCCCTCTCGCGCTCTCCTCCCTCTCGCTCTTCTTTGTGAAGCGCAAAAGCCGGAGCGAAGGAAAAAAAAATGTGGAACAAAAAAGCAACGTAAAAATACGAATAAAAGAGCGGTTAACGCCGCGAAGCTACCGAGGATTTTTATAGCGACTGAACGAATGTTTTTGAAGCCCGGAGTTGTCGGACTGATTCGCGGTCTTTTGAATCTTTGAAATCCTTTCTCGTTGCGGGATTCATCGATCCTCTCGTCTCGCGGTGCTTTCTCTTTTGGCACAAACATTCCGCGGTGCTTTTTCCGACCCAAAATGCGTCGCGAGAACGAGGTCTCGTACACTTTTTGTCCACCCGACGAAATATCGCGTCCGATCGATGAACGTATCCGGTTTCTCGTGTTCTTTGATGATTACCGGCGAATTCACGTCCCAAGTGTACCTCTATGGGAATTTGTCACGCGTGCGGAGCGGGATGAAGCATCATAACCCCTTAATGTAGTTTGAGCTCCCCCGGAAGTAACTTTGAACCGGAGTGTATACGACTTTCGGTCCTCGCGAGTTTGTACAAACTCGAGGAGCTTCCTCCTTCGACTTTGGGAATTCAAACCTCAACAGAGTCCACGTAAATTCGTGAAAAAATAGTCGCGACAAAACATGGCAATTCCGCAATTCGTCGTTAACCCAATTTTGCAAGGACGACGAGAGTAAAAATCTAAATCTAAAAAAACTAAAAATCTAAATGATTACCGGCGAATTCACGTTCCAAGTGTACCTCTATGGGAATTTGTCACGCGTGCGGAGCGGGGTGAAGCATCATAACCCCTTAATGTAGTTTGAGCTCCCCCGGAAGTAACTTTGAGCCAGAGTATATACGACTTTCGGTCCTCGCGAGTTTGTACAAACTCGAGGAGCTTCCTCCTTCGACTTTGGGAATTCAAACCTCAACAGAGTCCACGTAAATTCGTGAAAAAATAGTCGCGACAAAACATGGCAATTCCGCAATTCGTCGTTAACCCAATTTTGCAAGGACGACGAGAGTAAAAATCTAAATCTAAAAAAATTAAAAATCTAAATGATTACCGGCGAATTCACGTCCCACAAGTGTACCTCTATGGGAATTTGTCACGCGTGCGGAGCGGGATGAAGCATCATAACCCCTTAATGTAGTTTGAGCTCCCCCGGAAGTAACTTTGAGCCAGAGTGTATACGACTTTCGGTCCAAACTCGAGGAGCTTCCTCCTTCGACTTTGGGAATTCAAACCTCAACAGAGTCCACCACGTCAATTCGTGAAAAAATAGTCGCGACTAAAGATGGCAATTCCGCAATTCGTCGTTAACCCAATTTTGCAAGGACGACGAGAGTAAAAATCTAAATCTAAAAAAACTAAAAATCTAAATGATTACCGGCGAATTCACGTCCCACAAGTGTACCTCTATGGGAATTTGTCACGCGTGCGGAGCGGGATGAAGCATCATAACCCCTTAATGTAGTTTGAGCTCCCCCGGAAGTAACTTTGAGCCGGAGTGTATACGACTTTCGGTCCAAACTCGAGGAGCTTCCTCCTTCGACTTTGGGAATTCAAACCTCAACAGAGTCCACTACGTCAATTCGTGAAAAAATAGTCGCGACAAAAGATGGCAATTCCGCAATTCGTCGTTAACCCAATTTTGCAAGGACGACGAGAGTAAAAATCCGGCAAACGTCCGGTACTTGCCTGATTTTACACACGTTTGTATTTTCGCAATTACCGGTCCGAGCGAGTCGAAAAAAAGCCTGGTCGTGTACGAGACAAGCTCTAATTGGCGTTACAGGGTGTCGGTGCTTTAAAACATTGCACAAAAAAGAGAGAGAGAGGGAGAGAGAAGGACAGAAGAAACCCTCTCTATACAGGAAAGGGCAACGAAATTGTGAAAAGGGCGACGATGCGAGAGCGGTCTAATAATGTCCAGGGAGTGAAGGGTTACAAGAAAAGGGCCGGCACCCTGTTTGTAGTGCAGAAACAGGACGATCGTCGCTCCGCCCCTGGAGGCAATGGGAAAATGCACCTTCGCAAAAAAAATGCAAAAAAAAAACGAGATTACTGAATTTTCTTTCCCTCCTACGCCCCCCCCCCCCCCTAAGCATCCCTCATCTTTCTCGCTCTTTCAATCCGGGTTATACCTAGTTGTTGACAAAAGGGACGAATTCATCGACGGATACCAAAGGGGTGTGGGGGTGACTGTTTGGCGGGCTTGCACGGGTCTCGTATCGCGCTTATACATAGAGCAGAGTCTGTAAAAGCGGATAGTTATTCCGTGGCACAGACCGTGAGAGAGCGGTCGGGTTCTCTGGTGGATCCCCCGTTCCAATTCTCTCTCGCTCGGCTTTGTTACGTTATTTATTCGTTTAATTAACTCCCTTTGCCTCTCCACACCGATACCGTCGTTGGACCCCACCAATAAACCTTCCAGGGAATTCATGGTCGTGGATTTTAACGCTGTCGTGACACGCGACACCTTTTTCTGCGGAACGAGGTTGCCCAGTCAGGTTAATACATATATATATATACACAAATTTGATAACTACGCGTACGAAAAAGGACCAAGGCTCTTCGTTGGGTCGAACGCTCAAGGGGGTTGACGCGAGCTCGATATCCGCGCGGAACAAAGCTCCGAGTCATTCAAAAACGAGCGATTATGACGTAAAAGTTTACCCAACCGCCTCGTTGATCGGAGAAATAATCGAAACGGTCTCGATGATTGTATCAGCGATAAAAAAAGTATTTGCCTTTGTTAATTTCGTTTTTTATTTATATATTCACTCTTCGATCATTTTCTTTGGAAAATACATACAACTGGCTACGGAAATCTTTGCATGAAAGCAGCGTGATTCATCGATGTATACTTGGAGGAATGTTGAAGCGATTTGGATGCAGTTGAATTTTCGAAACGAATCAGCTTACGGAACACGTATACAGAGCGTTTCAAAGCTGGATGCTGATAATTGGACTTGAACGGCTCATGATGGTTTCTTTCGAAAGGCAAATGGAAATTTCGAAAAAACTGAAATTTCTTTCGCCTGATAATTCGTCGCGAATTCGGCATCGCGGGGATGCCGAGTTTTGGGACTTCCTGTAGGAACCACGGCGTCAGCGGGAGTATATCGCGATGCCGTAATCCACCGTGATGCTGCAGCATCCGGGAGAGGATCGGAGTGGGGATCCGCACAACCAACGGTGGTCGTGATTAACCCGGAGTAAACAACCTCCCAATAACATGCTAATGCGAAGCGATTCTCTCCCGTATCGAGCTTCAAGGATACAGACTGATCCCCACCCTGTATGTATAATAGGTTAGTTTGTATTTGCCTCTGTGTGTGCGAAATGTAGCACCGCGTGAACATCACATGGACGACTCGATCTGGGAATGGCTCGTTGGGGTGTCTGAAATAAGGGCATCAAAAGAGGAGCAAAGTTCCATCCGACACACGCTGTGTAAAACGTTGAAAACGGTGCAGGAAGACACCGGGGATGCATCGATACTCGAACGTCTCGAAGTTTTCAGACGCTCTCGAGTAGACTCAAAAAATGGTGAAAGTTAATTGTCGATAACTCGATTTCTTCACCTTCGAAATCGATGTTGAAAATTAGCGAAAAAATGCAAAGGGCTATTTATAGGAAAATTGGCGAAAATCGGTGGTCCTATTTTTAAAATCTACTGCCAAAAGTATACAGACTGATCCCCACCCTCTATGTGTGTGAAATGTACATCACATGGACGACTCGATCTGGGAATGGCTCGTCGGGGTGTCTGAAATAAGGGCATCAAAAGAGGAGCAAAGTTCCATCCGACACACGCTGTGTAAAACGTTGAAAACGTTGAAGGAGGACACCGGAGATGCATCGATACTCGAACGTCTCGAAGTTTTCAGACGCTCTCGAGTAGACTCAAAAAATGGTGAAAGTTAATTGTCGATAACTCGATTTCTTCACCTTCGAAATCGATGTCGAAAATTAGCGAAAAAAATGCAAAGGGCTATTTATAGGAAAATTGGCGAAAATCGGTGGTCCTATTTTTAAAATCTACTGCCAAAAGGATACAGACTGATCCCCACCCCCTATGTGTGTGAAATGTACATCACATGGACGACTCGATCCGGGAATGACTCGTCGAGGTGTCTGAAATAAGGGCATCAAAAGAGGAGCAAAGTTCCATCCGACACACGCGGTGTAAAACGTTGATGAAGGAGGACACCGGAGATGCATTGATGCTCGAACGTTTCGGAGGTGAGAAATTCGCGAAGGAATTCAAAGGTCACGGGAGAAATCGGTTATTAATCACGAAGGATATGAAACAGGTAGTTATTATCGAAATGGATATGAACGAGATGGAACGAGATGGAACGAGAAAGGGTCAATCGTCGTTCGAATTTAAATACGCGGTGTTTGCGAGTCACGCGGTTATTAGGATTCGAGATGGATCGATGGTCGAATGCGATTGTTGGGAACGAGCGGTGCGACACGGAATACATCGTGCATCCAATATGGACCATCAGAGATGAAAGCGCGAATACGTCAGAGAAGACTGCAGGTGCGCCGGTTAGGATGATAAGAAACGGAAGTTTCCAGCGTCTATTTCCGGAGCCGACGAGAGATGAGTCGTCATTTCGACGGGGAAACGACGATTCCTCGAGGCGCACTACGAAGCATTCCTCCCGCGAGCTTTTCACACGTATTCTACGCCTCGCGTCGATTCTCTTCGAAAGCGTACGTACACCTATGCCATAAAAAAGTCTACTCGACAAACGAACGTGAGGTACAAAGTTTACGAGCGACATCGTCGGATGATTTTTTCCATCCGCGATACAACAGGTAGTACGACGCTGTATATAGGTGAATTCTCGTTTTAAGATGATAAAGGGAAAAAAAAAGAGGGGAAAAAAACAACGGCATTTATCCAACACGCGAAGTGACTCACGAGCGCTGCGGGAAACAGGAAATTTGCGACAAATTTTTTTTACCCTCCGTTCGCCAGTTCCGTGTGCGAAGGGAGATAAAATGGCGGGTTATATAGGTATATAAGCGTATTATATTATGTACAGGGGAGGGTTGAAAGCGTAGAGAGGGTGGGACCGATCGCTCTTGATTAACGTGACGCTAACGCCAACGCATCCGCGTTATTATGCCGCGGAGAGGGGAGGCTCTCCCGCACACGCTCTCTCACGTTTCCTCTCGTCGTCTCGTTGCCCGCGGAACGAAAAACTTTCCGGCTTCATCCATCATCCCGTTGTGGTTGGTGGAACAGAGCACGCGAAGGGGTACGCGCGAATACACCACCCACTGACCCGGATAAAATCGAGGGACATCGCTTAATTAATGCATCGTCGCGACGTGTACCGTGCTTACCAAGCCTACTGACGATACACACACCGTGTGTCGTCCCAGTCGATCGCTTCGAACACGAAAGCTCCGGGACGTTCTGATTATCATAACACGTTATAATTTTCCACCATGGTGTGTATATGTGTATATATGTATATATATATATACATGTGCGTGTGTATATCCGCAGAAAACTTCGAAAAGCATCGTCATGCTTGAGCTTGTCGAACCGTCAATAAAGTCTTCGACGAAAGTACGCGAGTTTTGTTTTAAACAAGATTGATGATATTTCTTAGAGAGTTAATGGAAAAATGTTTCTCGGTCGAAATGCCGAGTTGCGGCGTATCGACGAGGAAACTTTTCATGCTGAAGAGAAGAAAGGAGATTCGACGGTCGACTCGAAAAACAAGATGGAATTTCTTTCGAACGTTACGCGTCGATTTTTCGAAATTTCAAAAGGCTATAACTGCGATAGGAATCGCGCTACATAGATCTGTCGGGAGTGGTTCGAGACGCTCTCGAGCAGACTCGAAAAATCGGCGGTCCTACTTTAAAAATCTGCCAAAAATTGAAAAATTAAGATATCTGGACGAACCGAACGGCATTTTGAAGCCTCGTCAATTGCCAAGAGAATAAGCGCAAGTTGGAGGGCTCGCGTGTGAGCGCGAGCAACCATCCATAGTAAAAATAGATAATCGATGAGATCGTTTCGAAGGACATTCAATATTTTTTCCTGCGTACTTCGATGTTTTCTTCGTACGATGACAGAACTGTGATTCTTATTTTCTCATCGAAATCATCCGGGATAAATATATACATCGAAAATAATGATCAGAAAAGGTGGACAGTGTCCTCGCTTCCTAGTGATCGTCGTCCATGGATCTTCGTTTGGAAAAAAACCGACGAAATAATTCATCAGAAACCTGATCATTATCGCCGAGTTAAATATATCTCGGTGAGATATACGCTCTCGAGCAGACTCGAAAAATCGGTGGTCCTACTTTAAAAATCTGCCAAAAATCGAAAAATCAAGATATCTGGACGAACCAAACGGCATTTTGAAGCCTCGTCAATTGCCAAGAGAATAAGCGCAAGTTGGAGAAAATAGATAATCGATGAGATCGCTGTTTCGAAGGACATTCAATATTTTTTCCCGCGTACTTCGATGTTTTCTTCGTACGATGACAGAACTGTGATTCTTATTTTCTCATCGAAATCATGCGAGATAAATATATATATCGGAAATAATGATCAGAGAAGGTGGACAGTGTCCTCGCTTCCTAGTGATCGTCGTCCATGGATCTTCTCTTGGAAAAAAACCGACGAAATAATTCATCAGAAATCTGATTATTATCGCCGAGTTAAATATATCTCGGTGAGATATACGCTCTCGAGCAGACTCGAAAAATCGGTGGTCCTACTTTAAAAATCTGCCAAAAATCGAAAAATCAAGATATCTGGACGAACCAAACGGCATTTTGAAGCCTCGTCAATTGCCAAGAGAATAAGCGCAAGTTGGAGAAAATAGATAATCGATGAGATCGCTGTTTCGAAGGACATTAAATTTTTTTTCCTGCATACTTCGATGTTTTCTTCGTACGATGACAGAACTGTGATTCTTATTTTCTCATCGAAATCATGCGAGATAAATATATATATCGGAAATAATGATCAGAGAAGGTGGACAGTGTCCTCGCTTCCTAGTGATCGTCGTCCATGGATCTTCTCTTGGAAAAAAACCGACGAAATAATTCATCAGAAATCTGATTATTATCGCCGAGTTAAATATATCTCGGTGAGATATACGCTCTCGAGCAGACTCGAAAAATCGGTGGTCCTACTTTAAAAATCTGCCAAAAATCGAAAAATCAAGATATCTGGACGAACCGAACGGCATTTTGAAGCCTCGTCAATTGCCAAGAGAATAAGCGCAAGTTGGAGAAAATAGATAATCGATGAGATCGCTGTTTCGAAGGACATTCAATATTTTTTCCCGCGTACTTCGATGTTTTCTTCGTACGATGACAAAACTGTGATTCTTATTTTCTCATCGAAATCATGCGAGATAAATATATATATCGGAAATAATGATCAGAGAAGGTGGACAGTGTCCTCGCTTCCTAGTGATCGTCGTCCATGGATCTTCTCTTGGAAAAAAACCGAGGAAATAATTCATCAGAAACCTGATCATTATCGCCGAGTTAAATATATCTCGGTGAGATATACTTTTGCAATCAGGGAGAAATTCGTACAGTTATATTTTCATGCATGCGTTCGATTCATCAGCGCACGGAGGTTCGCCAGAGTGATCTGGATAAGATTGGAGTCACGCTATGACGACGAGGATGATGATGAAGCCAACGGTGATGACTACGACGACGACGACGACGAAGTATTCGTGTTACAGCGCGATCTGTCTCGAGGAAACTTTTAGCAAACTAACGGAGCAACTTCCGGTCTATTTCCAAAGTAGTTCTCTAGTTTTTCGCGAGGCCCTCTCGCTCTCGTATCTCTCTGCCATCTCTCTTCGTCATACCCCTTGATGCACGTTGAACGTTCGAGCTTATTTGCCTCATCAGTGCCTTCGTTTTTCATCCCGAGAGCGAAACGAGTGGATCAATCAGATCATTTAATCGCCAGAGTACCCTTTACCGTTTACAAAAATTGACCCACATTATGACCCCGCGATATTTCTCCTCTTTCGTCCCAAGTCCCTTTCGCACAACGAGCTTCTATTTCTACGATAATCCCGAAGCCACTGCCGCCACAAAGATGGCCCGGAGTTTCGCCCGGCTGTTCGGATAGAAGAAAAAAGATGGAAAATAACGCAAAAAACAAAAAATGAACAGGACGAGAGAGGGAGAAGGGAAGAATGTCTGTGCAACGCGAGCTCGCGGGGGCCTCTAATCGACTGGAAGTAATCGGGTTCACCGAGAAATTCAATTCGGGGTTCTACCGCCATGGCTCTCGGTTAGTTCCCTTCCTCATCGTATCACTCGGCTTCTCATTCTATCTTGTTCAAGTCGGGGAACAATTTTTTCGTCTTTTTCCTTCGCATCTTTTTTTTTTTTTTGCTACAATAGTTTCACCCTCTTCCCTCTTTCGCTCTACCTTTGAGTATAGCACGCGGAGAAGCGAATCGAGGTCGAGCTCGCGAGAGTCTATAGTGTAGTACGTCAGCGAGAAGAGAGAGAGAGAGAGAGAGAGGGAGAGAAAGAGAGAGAGAGAGAGATAGTTCACCCGTCGAGTTTCGAGATTGATTATGTCAGCTTCGTCGACTCTTATCTCAGAGTATGTATATACATGTATATATATACATGTAACATGTATATAATATTTATATAGACAGAGCCAGAGCTCTTGGGAGAGAGCGATAACGGTGTTGGCGAGTGATAAAACGAAGCAAAGTCTTGGCTGTGTTCTCGGCTATCCTCGCGTACGTATACACTATATGGCCTTCCTGTTGTCGGCAATATATACTCACACGGTACAAGCAACATCCCCAAGACTCTATTTGAAGCGACTGTATAGCTCCAGCCAATGAGAAAACGAAGGACAAAAAGGAGAAAAAAGTACGTTCGCGAAGTTGCTTGATAAACCGAATGGTAATGATAAGCTCGAGACGAGGCGCTCGCGCGAACGGAAGAACAATCAAAAGCGAGGAGTCATCGATAAAAGACTCACCTTGCGACATTTTATAGACGAATATTTTTTTAATCAATCATACTCCTTTCGTTCATCGATGTTTTCTGAGATAATTCGTATCGATTCGCTTTTGATAGAGGATCAGTGATAACAGACGAGTGCCTCTGCTCCCACGGACGATCTACGAAATCTAATCGACGAGTTTGACAAATATTGCTGCAATCTTTCGCGGTGACGTCGAGAGAACCCGAATATCAAATTTATTGATGATGAAAGAAAGCAGCAATCGCACGTTATTATTCGCGAGTTTAGAAGGAATCTGCTGTGCGTGAAATGGACCGATTTGCTTTTTCCGCAATGGAAAAAAAGTGCTCGTCCGAACCACGTAAAGTCTGCCGTTAACTTTTACACTCTGCGTTCTCGAATGTAACAGCTCGTAAAAACACCTCGTGGCAGGAAGTACCAGCGGAAAGAACCACTTGTATACAAACTGTCGTACGCGATTTCAATGTGGATGCTGCAGAAAAAAACGTTGATTTCTCCAGGGGGCGCACAATCGGCGTGAAGGTGCAAAAATGAGGAGGAGACTCGGGATGATAAATGGGGCTTGAAGCCAAATACGGATTTTCCTGCAATATTCAAGGTTTAAAGTGAAAAAATCAAATCAACGTTGCGTCTCTTTAGAATTTTGATGGACGGTGCGATTTAAAAGTAGTCTCAAGATCTTTGAATATTAATTTAAAAAAAAAGCAACTAAAATTATGATGTTGAAGATTGCACCGTTGGAACTCAACGGAAATTGAAATCTTCCCCATTTTTTACATTGAATTTTACACAATTTTCATATCTTTTTTCACTTTTTTTGTCAAATTTCATAATTTCGACAATTACTAAAAGAAATTTGGCGTACATCGCGGAATATTGACGATAAATACGAACTTCATCTAACATTCGTTGCTTTCCAACGATGCAAACTTCAAAATCATCTAAAATTGCACAAACGATTTTACGATAATCACCTCACGTCTGAACAATCGATAGCTCGTTTCGCATCTCCGTATCCGTTCAAATTCGTTTGTTTTTTTTCAACATTTGCGCAGAGAACTTGCCCTACAAATCTCTACGAATTCCAATCCGCTGATAAGAATTTTATTTCGAAAAATTCGACCGAGTGCCGTGATATTTACCATCGCTCGGAGGTATTTATAACAGCCGCTTGAAACTTTTCACATTCTCATCACTCGAGAGCGCGCGACAGGGTGTTTATTTTTTTCTTTTCTTGGCCCATTCTCGTATTCGTGCGCGTGTTGTGTCGTACCAGAATGAAGAAAATGGGTACAACGAGCGTACAACGTCACGATTGTGACGTTATCCGCCTCCGCTGGCCAAAAAGTCGAGCTTTCATAAGATCCGGAAAATTGCAACGTGCCCGCGGCACCAACGACCCTACGTGACTCAAAAGCACGACGGTGGAGATCACAATTTCAAGAATCTGTGTTACCTTTATGCTTTTCGGGTTATCTAACCAACCTCACTGGGAAAGAGCAGAACTTGAGTTTTTCCCCTACCTCCCCCCCCCGCTCTCTCTCTCTCTCTCTCTGTCTTTCTCTCTCTCTCTCGCCCTACATATGTTTGCATATATATATAAAGATAAGAAAAGAAAAGTCAACCTGTGCACAGCAGGTTGCGCCCATGGAGAATATGTCCACGTACACTCGAACCGGATACGTGTTCATAAATATACGCATAAGGGATAAAAGAGATGGGAACTGAAAGAGAAAATGAAAACCGTTGATGCTACACCCAGAGAAAAGATCTATTATGATTGAATAGATTCGTCTATTCAATCTTCATTTATTACAATTAAATAAATTTTTATTTGATTTGATTTGCCTATGTATTCGCTTCTAACATATATATTTATTTAACATTGAGATATACTTAATCACTAAATTACACGAATATAAATGATACTATAAGAAATATTTTTCGTATAGCGCATGAATGCTGATATCAAGCATCGTTATTAATAACCGAAAGGCTATGGCGGTGGTAGTTACGATGGTGGCTACAATTCCTTGTGACGGTCCAGCATTACTGAGGTATAGACGATTCGAGTGAAAAAAATCATAAGTAGCCGTAGCGCAGTGGTTAGCGCTCATCGCTCTCATCGGGAGGACCGGGGTTCGAGACCATCCAGCGGCGGGGCCACCATTCCGTTCACTCATCGTCACTGGACCGTCCCCACCACTGCAAGACCGTTCGGGTCATCACATCCTATACAACTACTTCCAACACTAACTCCAGGCTCATTCCGATACTTTTTAAATAACACTAATAACACTAGTTGAATCAAATAAATTTATATGTTGAATTTGAATAAAAGTCTATTCTGCCAGGAGCCAAGCAAAAAATCTATTCAAATTAAATAGGTTTTATTTGAAGATAATAGATTTTTTTCTGGGTGTAAACGGTGAAAAAAGGGTAAACACACACCGACGCGAAGATTGGAGGCAAAAAAGCCGAAGATTCTTCGAGGCTGATCGCGAAAATTCAATCATTCGCGTGAGTGTTCGACAGTGTCAATTTTGATTATGCAAGATCGCGCAATCCCATCCCAGTCGTCTCACGACGCTCGCGGTAAAAAGTCCGCTCTTCACGTCCAAGTTCGCGCGAAAAACTTGCAACATTTTTTTACGAGCCGACCACCTTAAGATTTCAGAGTTTCGATAATCGTTGGTCGTCGTTTCAAACGTCTCTGAACTCTCTCATCAAGCGGGGAGAGGATATCGATCGATCTCAATCGCCAATGGACCAATACAGAGAGAGCGAACGTCTCCGACGAGCTCGCAATCAATTTCCATCCTCCGCACACTGAGAAAAAAGATTTGGTTGTATCTTGGCATACCAAACTTTTGTTAGACTTTCAGTGAAATAATTTGTTTGCTTCCAACAAATAAATTCATTATATCTCGACGATACTAAACGTTTGAATGATTTTTAATGAAACTGTTTCTTTACGCCAAATAAATGTTTTCATCGACCGCAATTCATTTATAAAAAAAGAGACCTACTTGACTTGAATAAAATTCTATTTAACGACACTTTTTGGATTGCCATGTCTTGCTATGTCGTTACTAATACTGCGTTGCTATGTCGTTATTGAGAAAGTGTCGCTATGACACTGTGTATGACGCGTTTTTTCTCCTACCAAGCGATTTATTTGAAACAAATGAATAATTCTTTGACACAACGAAATCCTTGATGAATGGAGTACTACATAGTCTAATAAAGCATTTATTTAAATGAAATAGGTAGTTCGGCAGATGATACTTGCAAAACTTGTGAATAGAAATATCACTTTTGTTTGAATCTAATAAAATGTTTCTTTGCAATTTACACTTAAAAAAGAATTTGTTTGAAATAACTAAGGCGAATCAATTATAACTGTTTTATTAAGTCGAACAAATGTACTTGTTGAAATACACAAAAATTTGATAGTTTCAAAGAGAAAATTATGCTACTATACGCTATTTGGTTGATGGAACCAAACTATTTTTCTCGGTGCACGTGTACTCCACAATGTAAAATCGTCGCACGATGCTCACACCCCCCTCTCCCATTTGGCAATGCATGCATCGTCGTTGTGTTTCCGCCACGCTGGAAATCGTCGTGCGAGCACATAATAGAAAAAAAGCAAAGTGTTATCCGTTTACAGAATCCCAGATAACAGATTTCGTCTGTCGTGGAGCAAAAATCAGGACATGATTGGCCGATGATTCGAATCTTTACCGTGGCTGTGTGTGCATGTGCAGTGTGTGGCGATGCAGCTGGAGCTATTCTGTTTCTGCGACGTGTTTCAAGCGTCTTCCAAAGCAAAGAAACAAGAATAGGATAAAGAAGCAAGAGAGAAAGAAAGAAAGACAGAGAGAGAGAGAGAGAGAGGATGAAGCGAGATGAAAAGAAGAGGAAGTTCGGGTGCCGAGCAAAAGCCCCGAAGAACGAGCTTGCTTTATACATGTTCGAGGTGGGAAAGAGCAGACCCGGTGGAGGGTGGAGTTGCATCGGATATTACCGTCGTCGTCGTCGTCGTCGTTCTCTCGTTTCTCGTTTCTCGACTTTGCTGTTTGCGGGTGTATACATGTATGCGTATATATTCTCTTCGAGGGACGCTGAAGGGGTGCCTCTGGCGTCGATGCGAATGCAGCACGCGACGGCGATACAATTTGGAGCTTTACAAAAGTGCATATGTATTTATATGTATATATGCTTATGTATACGAAGGTTCCGTCTGTATGTATGTATACAGAGGCTGAGGCACGCGTCGGCAGAGGGCGGACGGCATGTGACAATACAATGCGTTACGTGACTCGTGCAAAAGCACGGAGAATTCCCTCTGCCTTTCTGCCTGTGTGTCGCGTCCCACACACGATCGTGTATTATGCAATACATGTTATATGTATATACACACACACACACATACCGATGTATACATTGGAGATTATATGTGAAGTTGGTTTCGAAAGAGCCGCGAGGAAAGGGCGAGAATGACATGCACACGTGCGCGCAAAAACGAGAGACGTACACGTATCCGAAGGCAAAGTAGAATCTCCGCTGGACTCCTCGTGTGTATATTATTATGCACTCTCTGCGGAATATTCCACAACGTTGGGGATTGAAACAAGGTGGGTCGTCGAGAGTCGGTGGTCAATGCGAGCTACTCTGTTATTAAAATCAATGCGACTGTCGAACACACGGAATGACCGTGTAAGACGAGGGTATTCACTTTTTTTCTTCGTAGATTTCGCAACGAGAGTTTACGCAGTTTGTTTCGTGTAGCGCGCGTCGATGATCGTCGATATCTTCGGGCCTCTCGCGTTGCAGAGTTTCGGACAATGTTTTTCGATGGATTTTTCGCGAGATACGAACGAGAATTTGAGTTTTTAATTACGCGTTTGTGTCGTACAGCACAAGGCGATTTGATTCACGTTTTATCAAAATAAGCTTGAGTCGACGCCCGATTCCCTGATTGAAGCAAAGCTTCCCTGATGAAGCAAAATGTATTTTTCAAAATATATACAAAATATATTTTTCAAAATATATACAAAATATATTTTTCAAAATATATACAAAACATATGTTTTACTCGACAATTATCCGAGTACACCCTAGGGTTATCTTACAATTTCTTCGGTTGATCGTGAGACAAATTTGTTTTCAACGATGCCTTAATGAATCGATAGTTTTTCTCGATTTTCTCACGATCGAGGAATCGAAACGACGTCTCATAGATTCGTCTCGCGTTCTCGCGAATCTTGTTTTGTCAAAATTTTGCTCTGCTTTGGGGGTTAAGGGGGCGGGTTGTGTTTGAAGAGGATTTCCGAGGATTTCGAAATATCCGAGTGCATTTTTCAACGCGATTATGATTGAGACGTGAAGACGCACTTTTTCATAAAGTTGTAAGAATACAGAAGGGTGCAAAAAAAAGCTTCGATCGGAAAGATACGAGCAAAGTACGTGTTGAAGTTCGAGGAACCTGCGGCAAGATAAATAGCGCGTTCCTGGCTTTGTGCTCTCAAAGTTACGTGAGTGCATATAGTTTGACACGTTTCGACGACGAAGCTCGCGGGCGCGTGCCGAGATACGGAAGGGAAGCGTGCGCCAGCGGGACCAAAACGAGAAGCGTGTGGCTGCTGTCGCGGCCAAAAGCACACATTCGCGCATTTCGCCGGATCGCTTCTCTCCTCTCGCAGATTTCCGCGAACCTTGATCCCCCCTGTGTAGTTTCAAACAACAGTTCATAACGCGATTTTGTAGTCACCGACACCCGCGTCCGATTCAGGCACATGCACGTGAGAAAATCCGTCAATAGTACGGATTAATCATACTTTATTCGAGGGAAGAGGGATTTGACTTCCCGGAGGACGACGAGCGCGAACAGAGCCAACGAAAAATCATAAAGCTTGAAATTCTACTCTGAATCGGCCTCTACAACACTAGAGCATAATTTTATTTGTGAGAAATTGATGGGAAACATTTTTGACGGTAAATTGATGATATTTTATTCGTCAGAACGTCTATTTTGCTCTGCAGACTTTAACGAACGCGAAAAACGCAACATAAAGTCACCAAAAAAACCAGTGAATTGGCAAATTCGAGTCTGAATCGTCTCTGAACTTTCATTTATGAGAAATTGATGGGGAACAGTTTTAACGGTAAATTGATGATACTTTATTCGTCAGAACGTCTATTTTACTCTGCAGACTTTAACGAACGTGAAAAACGCAGCATAAAGTCACCAAAAAAACTGGTGAATTGGCAAATTCGAGTCTGGATCGTCTCTGAACTTTCATTTATGAGAAATTGATGGGGGACAGTTTTAACGGTAAATTGATGATACTTTATTCGTCAGAATGTCTATTTTACTCTGCAGACTTTAACGAACGTGAAAAATGCAGCATAAAGTCACCAAAAAAGCTGGTGAATTGTCAAATTCGAGTCTGGATCGTCTCTGAACTTTCATTTATGAGAAATTGATGGGGAACAGTTTTAACGGTAAATTGATGATATTTTATTCGTCAGAACGTCTATTTTACTCTGCAGACTTTAACGAACGCGAAAAACGCAGCATAAAGTCACCAAAAAAACTGGTGAATTGTCAAATTCGAGTCTGGATCGTCTCTGAACTTTCATTTATGAGAAATTGATGAGGAACATTTTTAACGGTAAATTGATGATATTTTATTCGTCAAAATGTCTATTTTGCTCTGCAGACTTTAACGAACGTGAAAAACGCAGCATAAAGTCACCAAAAAAACTGGTGAATTGTCAAATTCGAGTCTGGATCGTCTCTGAACTTTCATTTATGAGAAATTGATGGGGAACATTTTTAACGGTAAATTGATGATACTTTATTCGTCAGAATGTCTATTTTACTCTGCAGACTTCAACGAACGTGAAAAATGCAACGTAAATTCACAAAAAAACCGGTGAATTGTCGAATTCGACTCTGAATCGTCTCTGAACTATCATCTACGAGAAATTGATGAGAAACATTATTAACGATAAATTCATGATATTTTATTCGTCAGAACGTCTATTTTGTTCTGCAGACTTCAACGAACGTGAAAAACGCAACATAAAGTCACGAAAAAAACCGGTGATTTGTCAAATTCGGCTCTGAATGGTCTCTGAACTTTCATTTATGAGAAATTGATGAGAAACACTATCAACGGTAAATTAATGATATTTAAATTAATGATAAAGTCACCAAAAAACCGGTGAATTGTCAAATTCGACTTGAATGGTCTCTGAACTATCATCTACGAGAAATTGATGAGAAAAATTATTAACGATAAATTAATGATACTTTATTCGTCAGAACGTCTATTTTGTTCTGCAGACTTCAACGAACGTGAAAAACGCAGCATAAAGTCACGAAAAAAACCGGTGAATTGTCAAATTCGACTCTGAATCCTCCCTGCTTCATTCTCATCCTTGATTCGAACTTTCGATTATTTTAGCAATGCCTTTGAAACCTACAAAAAATATGAATCACACGAAGAGAACGTTGTCTCAATTTTCGTTAAACCTGCGCGGGGATTTTGACTCGATCGTGCTTTCCGTTGCCTGTAAAAAAAAAACACCAAGCGCGTATGCCTTTCGCGAACGGTGATTCCTTTTCCCCCGATCCGTCCGGCTACGAGCGCGCGGCATCGGAGCGCGAAACGAGTATGGAAAAAGATAGAGCGAAGGAAGCAAAAAAAAATCACTATCAGTGTTTGCCAGCGCGAGATAGGACATCTGGCGCGAGATAACGATAACCCTGCCTGCAAACTGCGAGAAACATCGAGCTGCGCGAGGCTCTCGCTCGCTCGCGAGTTACACCGCGCGCGCTTCTCGCACAGTTTCGAGATACGAGAAGAGCATCTCGCGCCGTATCATACACATAAATCCAAAGAAAATGTACTTTCCCACTTTTTTGCGTTATTCTCCCATTCTCTCTCTCTCTCCCTCTTCGTCTTTCCCTCGAAGACGCGGATCGCAATGTAGTTTGCTTTTTCTCGTCCAGCATCTTCCCTCGCCGCGACTCCAACGCTGCTGGATCTTCGTCACGGCACAGTTTCGCAAAGTACCAGCGGCAGCTGTATCGCCGGAGAGTCAAAACGAGATGCAAAGCGAGGAGAAGATCGAGACAGAGAGAGAGAGAGAGAGAGAGAGAGAAAAAGCGAGTACCGCAAGGGTACATATTTTAGCGAAATCCACTTGGAGAACGGAATGCGTCTTGTGCATACGTATATATACGCGAGAAACAGCGCGAGGGCGGGGAACATCGCTCTCTTACGGAAGGGGAAATTTAGCCAGAGTTTCCTCTCTTGCCGAAAACCCGTAAAACTTTCGGGCCGGAGAGTTGAACCGGCAATGTCGGCAAGTTATTTTAAGATCTTTCCTTTTCCCCTGCCTGCTTTAATCTCAATGTCTCCGTACTTGTACGGTTCTACATCGCGGTGTATATGCATGTATATATATATATATACATACTTTTATAAGCAAACGCACGAGCGTAGGAGATAACGTGCGTACATGCGCATGATTCGATTGGCATTCGAGTTCGTCGCTAAAAAACATCTCAATCTCAGCTCGAAAACACGAGAGGCAAACTCGTTTTTTTTTTTTTTAAAGAATACTCTTTTTTTTTGCAAAAAAAACCGAAGGTACGGATGTCTCTATTCGTTCGCCATATTGGCATACTCTCGCGGTGTGCGAGAACTTATTTTGGCGAGCGGAAGATCGCGCGGACGAGACGGCTCGAGACCAACTTGAATGATGGCCTTTTTTTTGACGCGCGGCTTTAAAGACACGTGTCAATGTCGCGTTTGACCGTTTGGGCACGTTTCCGAAGGCGCGTTGTACGACGGGGACCCGGCGAAAATAAGTTTTGCGCTGTAAATCAGGGGCGATAAAGGCGAAACGCGCGAAAAGCTCAACAGACGCGCGAGACTAATTACCGTTTTCAGTGTCGTTTTCAGCTCGACGGATTCGATGGGAAGGCAAAATTTCATAAAGTTTCTCCGTGACAGACTCGGTCGAGGACGGTTACAGGGCTGTAAATCTACATAGAGGGGAACGCACGCGGTGTTTATTTCCAACGAGATTCCTCGGAATTTAATGATGCTGCAGAGTTTGCATCGTTCGAATGCTTGGCGTATACGAGCATTTTTCCTTTCGCTCTTTTAACGGCGGAACGCATTGCGCGATGTTGCAGCATCAAACGCGAAGAATAAAATGTCACAAAAATTGCGGAAAAATCAATGAAGATGCTAGAAAAAAAATCGTGTTTTCGGTGAGGTCCAGCGGTGCAACCTTGAAGGTCACGGCATTTCAGCAAAATAATTAATTTGTTTTTTTTTCTCGATAAAGTATCGAAAAACGTGATATTATTTCTCATTTTTTCTTGTAAAATTCTTTAATTTATGACGTTAGGAAAAAAGTGCCGGAAATTGATGGAATATTCGCTGAATCTGATCGACGAACAAAACGAGCGATTCGAGCAAATCGGATTTCGGAAAATGGACATCGCAAATGTATGTCGTTCGCGATAAAAGAAAAAATGTATAATAAACTAAACAGACGCATATTTTTCAAAGTTTCCTGCGAAAGCTGCGGTTGTTTCGGGCAACACTTTTTCCAACGCAAAAGTCGAACGGTCCGAGCCAAAAATAATTAATTCGTTTTTTTTTCTCGATAAAGTATCGAAAAACGTGATATTATATCTCATTTTTTCTTGTAAAATTCTTTAATTTATATCGCTAGGAAAAGAGTGCCGGAAATTGATGGAATATTCGCTGAATCTGATCGACGAACAAAACGAGCGATTCGAGCAAATCGGATTTCGGAAAATGGACATCGCAAATGTATGTCGTTCGCGATAAAAGAAAAAATATATAATAAACTAAACAGACGCATATTTTTCAAAGTTTCCTGCGAAAGCCGCGGTTGTTTCGGGCGACACTTTTTCCAACGCAAAAGTCGAACGGTACGAGCCAAAAATAATTAATTCGTTTTTTTTTCTCGATAAAGTATCGAAAAACGTGATATTATTTCTCATTTTTTCTTGTAAAATTCTTTAATTTATATCGTTAGGAAAAAAGTGCCGGAAATTGATGGAATATTCGCTGAATCTGATCGACGAACAAAACGAGCGATTCGAGCAAATCGGATTTCGGAAAATGGACATCGCAAATGTATGTCGTTCGCGATAAAAGAAAAAATATATAATAAACTAAACAGACGCATATTTTTCAAAGTTTCCTGCGAAAGCCGCGGTTGTTTCGGGCGCCACTTTTTCCAAAGCAAAAGTCGAACGGTACGAGCCAAAAATAATTAATTCGTTTTTTTTTCTCGATAAAGTATCGAAAAACGTGATATTATATCTCATTTTTTCTTGTAAAATTCTTTAATTTATATCGCTAGGAAAAGAGTGCCGGAAATTGATGGAATATTCGCTGAATCTGATCGACGAACAAAACGAGCGATTCGAGCAAATCGGGTTTCGGAAAATGGACATCGCAAATGTATGTCGTTCGCGATAAAAGAAAAAATGTATAATAAACTAAACAGACGCATATTTTTCAAAGTTTCCTGCGAAAGCCGCGGTTGTTTCGGGCGACACTTTTTCCAAAGCACAAGTCGAACGGTACGAGCCAAAAATAATTAATTCGTTTTTTTTTCTCGATAAAGTATCGAAAAACGTGATATTATATCTCATTTTTTCTTGTAAAATTCTTTAATTTATATCGCTAGGAAAAAAGTGCCGGAAATTGATGGAATATTCGCTGAATCTGATCGACGAACAAAACGAGCGATTCGAGCAAATCGGATTTCGGAAAATGGACATCGCAAATGTATGTCGTTCGCGATAAAAGAAAAAATATATAATAAACTAAACAGACGCATATTTTTCAAAGTTTCCTGCGAAAGCCGCGGTTGTTTCGGGCGCCACTTTTTCCAACGCAAAAGTCGAACGGTCCGAGCCAAAAATAATTAATTCGTTTTTTTTTCTCGATAAAGTATCGAAAAACGTGATATTATTTCTCATTTTTTCTTGTAAAATTCTTTAATTTATATCGCTAGGAAAAGAGTGCCGGAAATTGATGGAATATTCGCTGAATCTGATCGACGAACAAAACGAGCGTTTCGAGCAAATCGCGCGATATTAAAAATGAAAACGTATGACTCACGTGTTCTCCTTTTGATCGCCATTCATGGACAGCGAGCGCGACGTCTGCTGGCTCTGCTGCTTCAAGTACGGATGGGGATGATGCGACACGTTATTGTTATTGTTGTTGTTGTTGTTGTGCATATGCACTTTGTTGGCATTGCCGTCGGTCGGCGAACCAGGCGATATTTTGCCCGCAAGAGCGTTCAACGATTGAAGCATTTTCATTAGAGGGCTTTTGCGAGGAATACCGTTGGCTCGGTATACCTTCGACGATTCCACTCGCGGCACAGACTTTTCGCCCCCGAAACTCGTCCGCGAGAAGCGACGAGATTAATATTTCCGGTCACCGCACACCGCACTCGCGTTTTTCTCGTATTTTCTTTGTTTTTTTTTTTTCTTTCGGAATATTTACTCGAAATACGCGATGGGAATATTCCCGAACTCGAGCGCACTCGCGTTTCGCGAGTTCGAAACGAAAAAGAAAAAAAAAAGCACCGAAGGCGCGCACAAAAGTCGCCACGCCACTTTTTCCGCCGGATTTTCACTCCCGCGCGCGCGCGACGACGAATTTTCTTTCGGTCCGCTTTTGCGAACGCGCTTGAATTTCCACGTCTCTTCTCAGCTGGCCCTCTCGTCTCGTACTCCCCGACTCGCGCGCAGTTGCTTATCGAACGAGAGAATCAACGAGACGCACCCCCCTTTCCGCGCGCTTTATCTTTTCCTGCAAGAAATAATACGCAGTTTTTTGATAAGAGACGGGCTATGCCGTGCTGCGCCATCTATCAATGATGATTCGAGGATGAAAAGTGCGACGCATGACGCTGCTGAAAAACAACGGAGTCATCGTACTTTTTCCAAAGGAAATATAAATAAATAATACAACAAACTCGCGGCGGACCAGCCTTTTTTTTCGCATCTTTGGTAAAAATGAAAAACGCAAATACAGCCTGCGAGTTATTTCGAATTTTCAAGGTCAACCTTTGTCGTGTTTTCTCAACATTTTATTTTTCGCCAAAATTTATGAGTGTCGCGTGACTCTCGTACTTTTTGTCCTCCTGGATATCAGGCGGGAACTCGCGTTCGATCGTAAAAATGTGCGAAAAGAGACATCCGCGATCGTGGATGATGTTTAACATTTTTTCAAATAATTTTTCAAAAATTTCACACTCCCTCGTTCCAGTGAACATTTTTCGGTGTTCGTCTTTTCCGTCACCTCGATTTTTTCATTTTGAACGATAATCAAACTACCCTTTCATCGATAAACCTCGGATTTAAAGGCGCGTTGCTCATCGCACCGAATTTTTTCATCAGTCTCTGCTGTATTTCCTTTGTAAATTGATAAAACTGCGTTCCGAGAGCGTTAATCGTCGAACCGAAGAGAAAAAGTTTTCTACGCTGAACGAGTACGGAGCACGGGGACGGCGTTATCATTAACGATAATTTCACGGCAGTTAGTAGGTTCCCTCGTCGGAGAGATAAAGCGCGGAGGATCGACGAGCAATAAGTGAGAAAACATCAGAGACACTCTCGCGTATACGTTAAAACGTCCCAAGAGAGAGAGAGAGAGAGAGCGCACAGCAGCCGCGCGTCGTCCTCGTCGTCTGCCATGCCTGCCGGTACGTCGCGTCCTCTCTCATCACCGGGACACCCCCCAGCGTGTGTTGTAACGGCTTTACAACGAGTCAATTAAAAAGTTTCAGTTTAATTAGAAACTCGAAGTGTATATACGCCAGGATGCACAAAGTGGCGGGATAAGATGGGAGGAGAGAGAGAGAGAGGCCGAGGGAGAAAAAGAGAAGGAGGGGAGGAGGGAAAAGTGCGCGGAGAAACGAGAAAACGAGGAACAAGCGAGTATATAAGATGGAAACTGCGATGGAAACTGCGCACATGCTGGATGAAGCGAATAGTCCGGAGGTTAGACGTGGTTGATAAGGGGCGGAGGGGAGGGGGGTTGCGGCAGCTGCAAAGGGAGGAAAACTGAAAGGGTGAAAGGCACAGCAGAGAGGAGCGGAAAAGCAGCGAGAGGAGATGAAGAAAACGCGGTGCGCGCTCCTCTCGCTCCATTTCTGTTACACCGTGAGAGAACTTCCGGCACGAAGGTCGGCGCTGGTGCCTTTTCCTTTGTTCCGCGTGAGATTTCCACCGGGAGAAAGTCTCGAGATCTCGTGGAACGCCGGAAAGGGTCACGTGAGAGTCGAAGAGTGTAAAGACAGGTTGGGAGAGGAGAAAAGGGGGAAAACAGAGGACCGAAGAGCGAGCACCGCGTGATAATGTATATAAAATACAACGGAGAACGTATGCCCCAAAAGAGCATTGAAAATCTGTGGACCGCACAGCGAGGAAATTTATCGTTATCGACGATGCTGAAGATTCGCAAAGTACCGCGATTTTCTCAAAAAACTCTCCCCTTTCCGCAAAGTGCGGACGGAAAATCGACAAACCGATACGAACGATACTGAAAAATGTGTTTTTATCACACATGCGGGATAAGTAGTATCTTAGAGCACACTTTTGCGGTTAGTAAGTAGCTCTTTTCTCACTATCCAATCAAACGCTTATTTGCGTGCGACAAGTATACTTATCGCACGCAATTTTTACTTATCGCACGCAAACCGATGACAAAACACTGCTAAAAAAAAACAGAATCGAAGTATCAGTATCAAAAACGTGACGTTGAAGTGACAGATATAGATATTGGTATATCATAGGATTTAAATGAAAATGTAAACAAAATTTAAAAATGAGTTTTAATCCTCATTTTATTTCCGAAACTGAAGAAAGTGCTGACGGTGAGTTCAAATATTTTGATGCATCTAAGCGAAAATTTAAAAAAATAATTAATTAATGAATTAATTAATTACTTTTGGTTCCGCTCACAAGTATACTTATCGCACGCAATTTTTACTTATCGCACGCAAACCGATGACAAAACACTGCTAAAAAAAAACCAGAATCGAAGTATCAGTATCAAAAACGTGACGTTGAAGTGACAGATATAAATATTGGTATATCATAGGATTTAAATGAAAATGTAAACAAAATTTAAAAATGAGTTTTAATCCTCATTTTATTTCCGAAACTGAAGAAAGTGCTGACGGTGAGTTCAAATATTTTAATGCATCTAAGCGAAAATTTAAAAAAATAATTAATTAATGAATTAATTAATTACTTTTGGTTCCGCTCATATCATGGTTATTCGAAAAAAAGTTATGTTGATTTTACTTTTAATTTCGTTTTTTTATTCTGATGGGGGGGCTCCTCCCCCAAACCCCCCCGTCGCCGCCTACTTCGCCCCTCCGCCCCCCTTACTCAAAACCACAATTTTTCAGCAGAATATATCCCCGCATTTGTGATAAAAAGAAGTATCTGAAACTCGTGCGGTGTTGTCGATTGCCCCGGCGTTTGTGCCACTTGACGCGCTTAAAGCGTCAAATTAAAAAACTTACCGCACTTGTTTCACAATATACTATCATCGAATCATCGAACAAGGCTGATAACGTATAAAATGACGAAAAAGTATCATCTTTTGCCGGATAAATCCATGTCCGTTACAATTTGCGTAAACCTTTTTCTCGGTTTCTAAAAGTAAAACGACGTGAATTTTAATACGAATTACATAAACATATACACGCTGATGCGCGCAGCCTCCGGCCGAAAGGATGTGGATTAAAATTCAGGGTGAAAAAAGAAGGATTCTCGCGTTCTCACTGTGTATTACAGATCTCTCCGAGGCTCTTCTTTTTTCTCGTCTCCTCTTTCGCCCGCCAAGTGTCGCGGGAGAACCAGCGAATAATTCACTTTTTCGCGAAGGGGTTCTCTCTCCCCAGGGGTGGACCGAGAAACTCTTTGGGACCGGAATACTCTCCGGACTCGCGAAGCTCGTACCCAGAACCTTTTGTACTCTGTATCCTCTTCCCCTCGTGCTTCCTCCTGTTTAAACTCTCTCTTTTTCTCTTCGTCATTCTCTCTTTCCAGTCACACACCACGTGATTCACGTCTCTATCGTACCTTCGCGCTTCATGCATTAAAACTTTCTCATCTCGCTCGGTCACATTCATTTCCGTTACGATATATATACGCACATCCCAGCCTCCTCGCGCGTTTCTTTTTTCTCTCAAAGTTCCATCCCGTTTTATCTCTAAATATATAACATCGCCGTCGTCACTCCAGCCCCTCTCTCCCCGGCGTTTGTGCCACTTGACGCGCTTAAAGCGTCAAATTAAAAACTCGAGCTCGAGGTTAAAACGACGATTAGGGACTTCTTTTATACACCGAGAGGATCTCACCAACGTCGATCCTACGTTATATCACGTGATATCGCACCTAACTCTTCTCAAGTTTCGTCCAACCAGGCTTTCTCTCGCAAACGCTTATACATTTATACGTACATGCGCGATGATCGTGCCCCTCGAACCTCGCACCTTCAGCTGCTGCGGCACTTTTTTTCTCCCTCTTTCGTTTTTTTTTTCTTTTTCAAATTTTACCTGCCTTTTATTTCTATCTCGAGACTCTTCTATAAAGGCTTCCCTTGGCTTTAATCCTTTCCCGTCTCGCGTTCGCTTCTCCGGCCCGTTCACCGCGCTCTTTCCTCGACCCGGCTTATCGTCTGTTTCCTTCCGCGTTCGTCGATTTAATTTCTCTTTGTTTCGCGAAAACTTTGTTGAAAAATTATCGGAAAATCATGTATCTTTCTTCCCTCCCGTGTCTGTGTAATATCTTTCGTCCCCTCGACTGTATATGCTTTGCTCTATTTTCGTCTTTCGTGTACTTTTTTTTTCGAATTTTCGAAAAACAACATTCGACGCGATTTTCACGAATCGAGATGCGTTTCAGCGACACCGAGCCGTAAGGGATCTCGCCGAGGACACTCGAGAAGGTCTACTGAGGTGAAAAGTTCTCGGAGAGACAGACGGCCGTTGCCGCGTTCGGATAAGCGTTATCAGGAGCGATCCCCTTCCCCTCACACTCCCCCCCCCCCCCCTATATGATCTTACACCAGTGTGAATTCCTCGCTTCCACATGTAACGCGATCGCGCGCATTTTTTCGATTCTAATCGCTTTTTTTTCTTCTTAACACGTCCCTGAACTACGCACTCGTCTAATTACACCGCGATGCTCGTTAAACATCGATTTGGAAATTTTCAGACACTCACATTTGTCGTTGCATTATTTACGAGAAAGTATGTTGAATAATTCGAAAAAAAAAAAAAAACTGTAATGATAATAACAACGAAAACTTCTCAATCATGCAATGATTGAGTTTGTGATTTTTTCTTCGCTTTTTCAATCTTTTCTACAAAGCGTCACAATTTGAAAAAATGGTTAAAGAATGTATCGCGTGTAGGAGAGAAATGTGCTTGATCGATCGATCGATTTTTGATAATTGCAACGTTTGAATATTCAAGGATCGTCCTTGTTGAAAAAAAGAATGATTGTTTTTCTTGCGGTACGAAAAAACATCGGAATGGAAAGAGTAAAAAATAAAAATTGTTGCGAATATTTTTATGAATATTGTTAGGGAAAGTTTGGTTGAAAAAAAAAGGTACCTCGACTCGTGTGTGGATCGTGCGATCGGGAGTGGCGGCTAATAGGTGGCGCCGCGCTCGAGAGACCGCAGAACAGTGGATTCGAGCCCTTTGGAGGGGCAACGAGCCACGGCGTTATTTCCGGGGCTCGATCATCGTTCCCCCGGGGGTTGAGGGGTTGAGCCGCCTCCTGGGTTATCTGAAAATCAAACGAGGGCGCACATCTTTCAATTCCATCACCTCTGGCACGCGTACAGCGCGATACCTCATTCGTACGATGGGAAAACAAATATTTCACGGTGAAAGTACGTTTATATCACGCGAGCGTACGTATAATAAAGCAGGCGATGATTCAATAACTCGTCATCGGACGTGTTTCCACAATTTCTATCGAATTTACCCAATTTTTCCATCGAATTTTCCACAATGCATCTTTCACATCTTTCTTTTTTCATTTCCCTGCAATTCCCTGTGTATTTTCGAAAATTGTCAAAAAAATACTCGAAAGTCGTACACTTTTTTCACAACGCGATTGTACATCTCCTCGTCGGAGATACGAGACTCGATCAACAGGTGTAAAATTCATATACTTTTTCATTAAAAAAAAAAACAAAAACATTCGTCGTTTCCTGCAGAGCAAATTATTCTCCCGAGGGTTTCCTATTCGAAGCTCACGTGTTTCCCGTGTGGCTCGACTCGGATCTGTGTATATACATGCAAAGATGCATATTCACTGTGCTTAGATTTCACCGAAATGGGAGGTTTCCCGCACCCTCCCTCACGCATAACTTGACAAAGAGGCATTGTTCGGCCAAAATCCATCCTGCAGGCTCGGAAGGCTGGCCAACACACAACTGGTATTTACTTGGCTTAACTCAACATTACACGGCAAACTCTAACGGCTAGAGCGAACCAAAATGTTAAGTCGATCCTCGCGAGGCGGTATACACGTCAAAATAGACGCCATTCGTTCTCGCAACCTAAATATCAGTTTACTTAAATGTATATATACATATATACATATATATATGTGTATATGCATAAACCTATCCTACAGGTACATTTTATCCCTTGAAACGCAAACGGGAACGGCGAAATTGCACTTTGAGAATTTGCCAAACGAGCACGCATCAACAGCGGTTAATACGTTTGCAATTTACTTTTGCAAGGCGTATGAAAACTCGCTCGCAACACTGTACATTGCAGAATTGACCCTTTCCCACCGAGCTCGTCGGGAAATAATTACAGCGGTATTCGCGATAACCTGCGCCAAACGCGGGAATATGATTATTCGCACATGCGGAAAAATGAATAATCGATTTCGATTATTCCAACGCGATTAAAGCCGAGTTATTCAATCGATCGGAATTTAATCGTATCCTAAAACCGACGATAAACATATACGAGAGCTGCGCCGCTGTCTCGCGAAATTCATGCGACAACTACAAGGATTTCGGGGACAAAAAAGTTTGCAGATGAAATTGTACACCCAGAGAAAAGATCTATTATGATTGAATAGATTCGTCTATTCAATCTTCATTTATTACAATTAAATAGATTTTTTGTTGGATCAAATTAATTTTTATTTGATTTGATTTGGTTATGTATTCGCTTCTAACATATATATTTATTTAACATTGAGATATACTTAATCACTAAATTACACGAATATAAATGATACTATAAGAAATATTTTTCGTATAGTGCATGAATGCTGATATCAAGCATCGTTATTAATAACCGAAAGGCTATGGCGGTGGTAGTTACGATGGTGGCTACAATTCCTTGTGACGGTCCAGCATTACTGAGGTATAGACGATTCGAGTGAAAAAAATCATAAGTAGCCATAGCGCAGTGGTTAGCGCTCATCGCTCTCATCGGGAGGACCGGGGTTCGAGACCATCCAGCGGCGGGGCCACCATTCCGTTCACTCATCGTCACTGGACCGTCCCCACCACTGCAAGACCGTTCGGGTCATCACATCCTATACAACTACTTCCAGTACCAACTCCAGGCTCATTCCAATACTTTTTAAATAACACTAATAACACTAGTTGAATCAAATAAATTTATATGTTGAATTTGAATAAAAGTCTATTCTGCCAGGAGCCAAGCAAAAAATCTATTCAAATTAAATAGGTTTTATTTGAAGATAATAGATTTTTTTCTGGGTGTAACAGCAGCGTTTTCCTCCTTTTCCCGCAGCATCCGCAATTATTTCTATACAAAATTCGTCGGTAGAAGCGTCAAGCGTTGAAAAATCAAACGACTCGTCAAATGTATGGTTCGAATAACAAAAAAGCCGATGGAATTTGCATCAGTCGGAAATTGGCTAGTTTGGAAAATTATAGATGTAAAAACGCGAGGGTGGTAATCGTTAATAACAACTCTGATAACTTTTTAATGGGGAGTAATGCCTCGGAGGAAAATATTGAACGTTCGGCCTTCTCTCTTCCTCTCTTTCTCTCGGCAGCGTCCGAGCAAGCTCGTTCGAACTTCTAATGTTCATAATTCTTGATACCTCTAATAGAGCCGCTCCGGTAATGTTGCTGATTAGAATTACTCTCGACGTTCCACGAGCGCGATGTGTGTTTAACGCGAGGCTGCTATACAACACACGCGTTTATGAAACAAGCCGAGAATATGGAGTATAGTCGATGACCATGTTGGCCCGGTTATTTCAGCAATAAGCGAAGCTGCGGGGGTTTGCTTTTGCAGTGAAAAAATAATCACATGGTGCATAATCATTTTTGAATTTATTTCACATCGAAAGAAAACAAGTCCCACAAACTCCTCCCTCATTTTTTCGCTTCAACAATCTCTAAATAACTTTTCCATACATCGTCATATGGTCCATCCAGAATCAACGCGAGTCTCGACTGACTTTTTTTTTTTTTTTTTTTCAGACATTTATTCCGTCGCTTCGAGATCAGCCTCGAATGCGAAATAATTCAAAGAGATATTTCGGGATATTCGCGCGCATAAAAGAGTGTTTTAATCGCCGGATGCTGAAAAAAAACCTCCGCTAGCGTACGAATTTTTCGATCGATCGAGTCTCGAAAATTACCCGCGACTCCTTCGTCAATTTTTCACGGTTGCTCTGGCTTCGGAGTGTTATCGTGAATTATCCGCAATGTCAAGAGTGAAAATAAGCAAACGCGTGTGTACATCAATCACACCGTGTGCAAAAGCGAGGGAAAAAAAAATAAAAAAATCGAATGAAATATCGATTATTGTTGCACGGATACGCCGAGGGCTCTCTCGTTGTACGACCATCCAGCTGATTTGCAGCTGCTACTCGTTTATCAGGCGTGTACGCGGCGGCGAGTTTCGTTCGTGAAAAATATCGTATAATTAAACCAGCCGCAGTTGCAATCGAAATGACAAGAGCGCAATGACGACGACTGTTCAACGGAAATTACGTATATAAGCGTATTATTTATGGACGAGACTGACAAGATGAAGAGCAGCGGCAGATGTCTGATGTAACGCCTTGCATAAAAAAAAAACGGTACAACAAAAATACCAACAATGACGACCATTTTCCCATCGTACTACGGTGGAAAAAGCAAATTTTCGGGTCAGGTTGATCCAGAATGGAGGCATAATAAACATTTAGCAAATAAAAAATCAAAATTCATTCGGTCCTCGGTAATTAATATTCAAAAAGTCTCGATAAATTCGTGAATAATTCGAAACGATCCCGCGATTGTTTAATCGTCATTTCCGTGGTGGTATGACGGAAAATGATTGTGGCATGACACGACAGGTGTCGCGGAGGTCTTTCCGTCATCGCCGTTCTCTCGGTCGAGCATCGCTTCGATGTATTGTAACGAAAATTTTGGAATTAAGGCTAATTGTATACTAATTAGGTATTAGCGCGAGGCGCGGGAGAGGGTTGACTCTCGTATTTGTCGATGCGTTAATGCGAACGGTGATATTGATGGATTACTGTTTTTGGTTTGCTTTGAAGCCGATTCTCCTCCGTCCTCCTCCGCCGCTGGGTTATATTCATCATCCGTTTCCTCTCGCGCACCGAGCATCGTTTATAGATTAATCAGTGGTTGTAACGAGCCTATTGAAATTGGCAGAAGAGCCAGCAGAGGTGATTCGTTGCGGGCTCGATGCGCGACGGCATAAACCATCGGAAAACTATGGAGACCGGAAGCTCGAGCGTGTCGACCGTCGATGGGCGATCGGGGGATTTCAAACGCGTGGGATCTGCACGCAATGAGAGTCGTTGCAGCCTCTTGGATAGCCATCTCGTTCGACCAGCGCTGTACAGTGTTTGGCAGTACAGCGATTCGCCAAATGTTTCGCGGACCACACTGAGAAAAATAGTTTGGTTCCATCAACCAAATAGCGTATAGTAGCATAATTTTCTCTTTGAAACTATCAAATTTTTGTGTATTTCAACAAGCACATTTGTTCGACTTAATAAAACAGTTTTAATTGATTCGCCTTAGTTATTTCAAACAAATTCTTTTTTAAGTGTAAATTGCAAAGAAACATTTTATTAGATTCAAACAAAAGTGATATTTCTATTCACAAGTTTTGCAAGTATCATCTACTGAACTACCTATTTCATTCAAATAAATGCTTTATTAGACTATGTAGTACTCCATTCATCAAGGATTTCGTTATGTCAAAGAATTATTCATTTGTTTCAAATAAATCGTTTGGTAGGAGAAAAAACGCGTCATAGACAGTGTCATAGCGACACTTTCTCAATAACGACATAGCAACGCAGTATTAGTAACGACATAGCAAGACATGGCAATCCAAAAAGTGTCGTTAAATAGAATTTTATTCAAGTCAAGTAGGTCTCTTTTTTTATAAATGAATTGCGGTCGATGAAAACATTTATTTGGCGTAAAGAAACAGTTTCATTAAAAATCATTCAAACGTTTAGTATCGTCGAGATATAATGAATTTATTTGTTGGAAGCAAACAAATTATTTCACTGAAAGTCTAACAAAAGTTTGGTATCCCAAGATACAACCAAATCTTTTTTCTCAGTGCACCATCAGGCTGACGAATCGCGAATCAATGAGATATTTTCGAACGAACGCTGTCGATAAAATCGGACGAGTTGATTTTTGGGGATGAAATACCGAAAAAAGTATTTCTAATTAACGAGTAATTTTCGAAAATTTCCACGACCAACTCGTTGTTTCCTGCGGCCATTAAAATGGTAATGCAATTTCCCGGTTTCGCGAATATGCCGACGAAATTCCGAGGGATTTACGCGCTCGCGTCAACGATCAGGGATTTTTTTCACGCGTAAAGCGCTTTTGATTATTTCTTTGCTTTATTATACTCTTTATGATTGCGAGAGGATGTTGACGAGCGGTGCCATTGTGCGGAAGGACGAACAGTCCGAGGACCTGTTAATCGTCGCGTACGAAGAAAACGACTCGGTGGATGGAAAATGAAAAATGAGTTTGAAGAGGAAAATTGAATCCTAGCTTTTCACCTGAAAATTGCTTTTGAATCGTCGAAGAACACCAAAGAATCGAAGTGAGCGGAAAATAATTAGAATTCCCCCGGAAAATCTTCATTTTCAGCGCGGAATTGCGTCGCTTTTATTCTCATTTTTGAGAATTTAATCTCGATGGGACCTGGAATCTGGAAATTAATGTGGAAAGGTACACTTCCGGTCGCTGGAATTAAAAGCTGACGGGGTAAGAGACGGACTTGTTGGATTCAATTCGAGTAACCCATGTTTATATATTTGTCTCTCTAATTATGTTTTTCTCATTTTTTTTTCATCCGAATAACGAGCCACAAGGCGAGTATTTTTCTCATTACACTCAAGTCCATTCTGCGCAACGATGGTTATCGTCATTTCTCGACTGTAACTTCGGCATTCACAATTTTCGTTGGCAATTTGTCTTCACCCTTTTTTTCCAACGTGAAGCAAAAAAGTATCGCCTGTACCAGCCTGTATACATTTTTTTTCGAGACGGGGGTCAAAAAAACTTGTAATAAACTCTTCCCTCGCTCCTGCTCTTTCGCCACGATAACTCCCATAGATCAATTCGAGATATTAAAGTTAGGATGACTCGTCGTGAAGTTTGGCTCTGCGGATAAGCCCAATTTCTTCGACCGTTCGTTATTCTTCATTGCCGAAACTCATCGTGAGATCTTTGTCGATGAAAATAATTGGTCCGAACGAGGAGCGGGAGAGTTTGGTGATATATTTGCTTTTTTCTTCACGACGAGAAGAATTTCCTTGATCTTCGTTCGTTGCGACGGAGAAAAACAAGAAGAGAGAGACGGGAAGAGAATTTCTCGTCGATTGATTTATAGGCGATTCATCGAGAAGATTGTATCGATACGACGGGATGTTTTTTTTTATTTCGCAGGAGGAGAAATTAATTCTTCGTTTTTTTCGGTGTATTCGTCTCTTTAATTTATCCTTTCTGATCTGAGAGTGCATAAGCGAATTATATTTACATTAAATCACCAAAATCGTGCCTGATTTTGAATGTATTTTATCGTGATTTATATGACAAAGAGAGAACATTGCGAAATTGAAAATTCCGATGTAGCAGCGATCTTGATGACCTTGGGAAATACCGCCGTGATTTCTCTCGATCGCCGTAATTCGGTGATGTTTCATCTCAGAGAAATAAAAAATTGAAGGCGCGCCGATAAATCACACACACGCGGCGCGATGAGGATGGTCTTCCCTTCCTTTCTTTGTAAAGTGGAAGAAAATTTTGCAATTTTCATGTAATAAAGCGCCGTACGATCGGGAGAAAACGAGAGGAGAAAAGAAAGTTTATTCGCGCCTGATTCGTCCCTTCGATCGTCGAGGGAATACACACGTGCGGCGAAACGGAAGTTTCGAAATCAAGGGAAAAGCTGAAATCGAGATGAGGGTAAAAGCGGAACATGGAAACAGGGAGAAACATATAATATATATATATATCATATATTTGCGATGGGAATGCTCAGTCGTTGCCGCTTTTCCTGCCATCACGAATTCCCGAAGGATCTTGACTCGCCGGATGGACGGTAAATAGACGTGATGCCAAATGTTGCACGCTTGCACGCACGCTGAAACACGGAAACGCGCAAACACACGTACACAGACGCAGAGAGAGAGAGAGGGAGAGAGAGAAAAGAGAGGAAGAAAATGGGTGAAGCAGCATCTCCCGCAGACGTCTAGAATGACGAGGAGAAACGATAAAGTGTACAAGGATGAGAAGACATTCGGTGGAGGAAAGGAAAAGGATTTCCAATCGCGAGATTGCTCGATTGTACCTTCGACAGCGTTTTCTCCCTTTCTCACAGCCATTTCGACCTCTGGTCCAGCATGGACCCCTGAGACCATGAACCTTTTCTTTATTCGCTCTCGAGATCTTGCGCGACAGCGACGTGTATATAACCGAAGGACGGGAATAAAATGAATAAAAAACATCAATGAATAACGATGATAAACGACGGCGATATAATGGATATAATAATATAACAATATAATATAATCGATATAAAAATACGACATCGTCCATGTGCAAACAGTTCTCGACGCTCGTCCCAGCAGCAGCGGGAGAATTGGGCAGCAAAGTGAGGATACTGTGGAAGATCGCGTGTGCGTTTAATCTTCCTGCTCTCGGACGATACCGCGCGAGAAGCTCGAAAGTTTTGCCCTCTCTTCGACTATTCGAGAGATAAAGAAATGACAAATAAAAAGGAAGATCGGATATTTTGTCGATTTCTGTGTAGCCATTGTTTAACGATACGACGAGGTTGCGAAGCTTGACAAACTATAATAAATCTCATTTGTTTTTAGAGGTACCATCACGAGACTCTTGTGCTTCCACGGTTTCCACACCGACCTATATATGGACCTATACATCTCAAGAACACTTTTCGTTCGCATTTTTTTTTTGCGCCTTTCGCCCCCGACGTCGTTCCTGCTCTATTCATTTTCCTGCCTCTCGTTTTACTCTCCATACCGGAAAGACTCTTCCAAGCGCGTGTAAGCCTTCTCCATATCCGTTGGTGCGATGTATATGCTGTAGTACACTGCGAGACGACAAAAGTCACTTAGACCCGGCTAGTTCGCTAACCGCAGGATGGGTCAAGGGTCTCGTACGTACGTGGCTGTTTATAAATGTGTATTCTTGGCTTTGAGGACTAAAACGACGATCGAGAATCAGATTTTTTCGATTCTCAATAGTCTTTGACGTTATTTCAAAGCCAACACCCCGTGTAGAAATTTGATCTGGACGTCCCGACTTTAGACCGGGCCCTGGTCTGGATTTCCTTGGTTTGGCCTGGTCTTAGTTTTTAGGTAGGGGCCTGGTAAGGGGCAAATAGGGAAAATCGGGCTATTCTCGTCAATATTTCCATGTCAGAAAATGCTCATGGCCTGGTCGGGATTTCCATGAATACAATTCCGAGTTCTGAGTTATATACATATACTCCCGATATGCTCGCCTTCGTTGCGCCTAACGCGCAACATTCGTTGGTAAGGCAGTGCGACAAGGGAAAAATAGAATTTAAAATATTATCTTGCTTACATTTGAATTTTATGTTTCAATTTATTCCGTGTGCTCTACTTCCTTATTTCCCTACACAAATGTGTATGATTTCATATTGAGTCTCAGGTCGGATTCCAACCGGGCTGTGGCATGGAATGACATTTGAAAACCAAGTAAGGGCCATGGCTGGGCATGGCTATTTCCCGGCTTACTGTTCTGAGCGGGTGCTGATCAGGCCCTGGTCATTTCCCGATTATTTCCCGGTGTATGGAAATCAAACCAGGCCCTGACTTATTACCCGTTACATTGCTAGCCGGATCCCGGCCTGGCTAGCCTGGCTATGCCCCGATATCAAATCGGGAAAGCCAGTACTGGGCCTGACTTGTTCCCGATCAAAATTTCTACACGGGACGTGTGCATTCCAGCCTACTGATTTTTCAATTCCCTTTCCAGTCGATTTACCGTTCTTTCCATATTTTCGTCGATTTTTCTTTCAACTTTCATTTTTTGACCGTTCGAATTTCTCCACGTTGACAATTTTCCTCGCAAAATGGAGGCACATGCGGTTCGAGGATCGATTAAACGGAAATTAAAATGGTGATCTAAATCGCAAGTGGAACATGCATGAAAACTACGTAATTTTAGTTTCAGTTGTTTTTCATTTTCCGAGCAAAGCAAAAGTTTGCCACGCGACGTTTTAAATCGACCCTGAAGCTCCGGCGAAACGAACTCCGACACATTAGGGAAATTCCCGTTTTCAAAAAAAGTTTCGTTCGATATAAAAAGCGATTTTTCATCGAAAACATACCGTCACCTGCACAGGGTCAAATTGATTGAATCACTCGATCAACTTTCACGGGCATTCATTGCTTTTTTCCCAATCAGGTTTTCGCCCGGGTGCAAAAGTCAGCGGGGATTTCAGCGTTGAGCGGAACCTTGTTGCTGTATAGCGATATATAAAGATATATATGTATATGCGCGTAGTGAACGAAAGAGAGAGAGAGAGAGAGAGAGAGAGAGAGAGAGAGAGAGAGAGAAGAGGGGGGGGAAGAGTTAGCGCGGCGCTTTTCTTTTCCGCGGGGACAAGAGAAAAAACGTTTTTGTCGGAAGAAGCTTCGGCACGAATTTAAAAAGTTCTCAAACAAATCCAATAACACGCGTCGCTGTGAAAAGGTTAAGAGAGAAAAGAGCGAGAATAAGTAGATACACAAAAGACGGAATGAGGGGCGAAAAAAAGGAGAGAATTTCTCGATCTTTGTCTTCATCTCTTCTCTCTGTATATCCTGGCATCTCTCGGATGCGATTGAGCGAACCTATAGCGAGATTCGCTATCGGCGAAACAAAGCGAATTTTCCGACAACTTTGTCAATAAAATCTATAAAATCTACAAATAAATAAAAACTACGAATGCTCCGAGAGAAATTCGTACCTCATCAAAGGAACGTTCGCAAAAACGTCTTGATTTCGAAATTTCCCAAATCTCCGGGGTGTTTGAGAAATAAAGACGAACCGCCGCGAATAATCTTCGTGAAAAGTGTTCTCCAAGTGCAATTTTCATTTCAGCGAAAATACGGGCGGGGGGGGAGGCGAAGAACCTCTCAACCCTCGTATGTTCGTCGTAATTAATTATTGATGCAAAATTTTTGAAAGATGACGTTTTTCTTTCGAACAAACTTTCCTCCGCTCTTAATCTCGACGTCGATGTCGATACAAAAATCAATTTTTCGGTATACCAACGAAAAAATAGAAATTTTTTGTCAACCACCCTAATACGCACAGACTCATACACGGATTGGATGACGTTCGCGTTCCTCCGCAACGCGCGTCGTGTCTGCCTATTTTCCAATATGCAGAGTCTGCCACCCGCGCACTTCGACTGCATCTTGGAACCGAGGAGGTTCCTTTGCTTCCGCCCAACCGACATGCAGGAATAAACCTCGCACCTATACGCGCAGTCACCTCGAAGCTCCCGGGGTTCTTCGCGTGCCATAAAACTTCGCTCTCTTTGAACTTCTCGTCGTATGCATGTCTTACACACGTGTACGTGCAAATAGACACAACCCGTGTAGAAATTTTGATCGGGAACAAGTCAGGCCCAGTACTGGCTTTCCCGATTTGATATCGGGGCATAGCCAGGCTAGCCAGGCCGGGATCCGGCTAGCAATGTAACGGGTAATAAGTCAGGGCCTGGTTTGATTTCCATACACCGGGAAATAATCGGGAAATGACCAGGGCCTGATCAGCACCCGCTCAGAACAGTAAGCCGGGGAATAGCCATGCCCAGCCATGGCCCCTACTTGGTTTTCAAATGTCATTCCATGCCACAGCCCGGTTGGAATCCGACCTGAGACTCAATATGAAATCATACACATTTGTGTAGGGAAATAAGGAAGTAGAGCGCACGGAATAAATTGAAACATAAAATTCAAATGTAAGCAAGATAATATTTTAAATTCTATTTTTCCCTTGTCGCACTGCCTTACCAACGAATGTTGCGCGTTAGGCGCAACGAAGGCGAGCATATCGGGAGTATATGTATATAACTCAGAACTCGGAATTGTATTCATGGAAATCCCGACCAGGCCATGAGCATTTTCTGACATGGAAATATTGACGAGAATAGCCCGATTTTCCCTATTTGCCCCTTACCAGGCCTCTACCTAAAAACTAAGACCAGGCCAAACCAAGGAAATCCAGACCAGGGCCCGGTCTAAAGTCGAGACGTCCAGATCAAATTTCTACACGGGAAGTAGTCGAAGAAAACAACCTCCACCAAGGTCATTTTCCATCAGCGAACGAATGGACGTTACGCCTGTCTGTTTCTCGAAGGCTCGCAGCCACAAAAGCTGTGTGCAAAGCCGTGTGGACTTCGACGTTCGGCATACAACCCCGCGCGAGGAACGTAAAATTTAACGACAACGACCGCGACTCTATTCATTTTTCACCTCATATGCAACGTTAGCACGAAAGCCTACCTACTGTGCGAGGCTCCCTCCGCTGCTTCTATATTCCCCACCGACGAATATTTCGCATCGCCGTATGCACAACGCTGAACACTTGGGAATTATGCAGACACGCCATCTGTAATGTAACGTTATCTGTGCTGTGCATGCACACCGGAAGATCAACGGATATACAGGCGGAATTGTAACGCTAAATCGTGCGTTTATACTATATGTGTTTCTCGTGTACAATGAAGTTTGCGCAATCGTGCAAAGGTATTTCCCGGACAATGATTTTCTCGTTGTTTTACGAACGAAGAATTGCATTCTCGTGCGGAAATTTTCGGTATGCGTCAAGATTGTGTTGAATTTCGTGCTTTATTCGGCTCGAGATAAACGATAACGTTCTTTTGGAACATTCGCGTATTTTTGGCGTTAAATTATCGTATACCCTTGGTGTTTAACGTCCTCAACGTTTTCTCGCCCTTATCTGCCAGCAGATGGATTTGAAATCTCGGATGATAAATTCTGTTTGCGATTTGAAAAATATCGAGAGTAACTTTCGAATATATTGTTTTCTTTTGGTTACATCCGGTACGAAATTAACGTTCGGATGACAGTGACAGTGACAGTGCGTGCTGTGGGATCGTTGTAGACCTTGAGGGAACGCGAAATTATTTTTCAAAAATCGATAAATACTCAATCGCAGCGACGGGTTTCTTCTTCGTTTTTTCCTTCGTCCTTGCGACGCTTGGCGAAATATTCATGTCTTCTCCTCGAAACTCGCACCGGAAGTTGTCCAACGTTCTCTCGAAAGCACGATGAATGTTTAATCAATTTTTCCGACGCGAAAATGTCCGATTGGGGGAGGGAAAAACTATCGATGGATCTCGCCGATGGAAGGGTGTCCCGATGGACCCCATTGACCCAATTCGCCAGGAATTCGAGGCTATATGGAGCAGCGGTACGTATAGCACAGATCGGGTGTGAAAAGGGGGGAAGAAAAAATTCGCGCGCGGACTCGTTCGATTCGTTCCAGATTTCTTTTTCTCTCTGTTTGCCAATTTTTGTTCCATCTCGTTTTTCAGGCATACATACGTTTCGTCGGTGTTTTTTTTTTCTCGGGAAATCCGCGCGATTGCCATGGGTCGCGCACCGGGATCGAGAATTTTCGGATTCCGATCGTCGTTCGAGAGGCAGCCAGCCAGCGTGCAGTTCCCTGCAGTATCTCTGACGAGCCACTGTGCCTATACGGTTTGTCTCTCTACAGACACACTCGCATACACACGCAAATGGATACCCAATGGTTTATGTTCGTTTTGGCGTGTATACACGCGAGTGCACGCGTCGCGGCGTTCGTACAATGGCGCAAGATTACGGGGGTGTGCGTTAGTGGTGGGAAAATGAAAAAGGGGATGAGAAATAGGAAACAGAGGGTGTGCGGTAGAGGTATACGATAGTCGGGAGCAGTCCGCTACGTCGAGCACAAAGATGACCGGGCGTATATTCGACGAAAACTGTATCGCTCTCGCGGTTGTTGCGCGGATGCTGGGCGCAACTTGGGAAAAGGGAGCGAGTCTCTCCGGCCGCAATTGGACCAGCAGGGTTCCTATATTTCCAAAAAAAAAGGAAGGTAGATACATGGTCCAGGATTTGCATTTTTATTGCCTGGGGTATCCCGAGGTCTTTTTTTTTATCTCCCCTGTGAGAATCGCTCCGGCCAGTAGGGAGAGGAAGTGCACGAGACGCATCCCACCTTGCGGATGGTCTTCGAAAATAAATACGCCACCCGTGAGTGCGATTTCACTGTATCCAACGTTGGGATTGAAATTGTTATTTTGTATCAATTTTAATAATAAATATCGTAATAAAAATATTTTTATTTTAACAATAAATATCGTAATAAAAATATTTTTATTTTAACAATAGATATCGTCGTGACGCGTTATTGTCGAATATAAATAAAATTATTCCAGTAAAATGACGTTTTGAAATTATACGCGAATATGAGATTGAAATTATTATTTTATTTTCATTTTCAAGAAAAAAAAGAGTTAATTACATCGACGTTTTGCCGCAATAAATTCGATATATTAGGAGAATATTGATGATCCAATAAATATCGTCGTGACGCGTTATTGTCGAATATAAATAAAATTATTCCAGTAAAACGACGTTTTGAAATTGTACGCGAATATGAGATTGAAATTATTGTTTTATTTTAATTTTCAAGAAAAAAAAGAGTTGATTACATCGACGTTTTGCCGCAATAAATTCGATATATTAGGAGAATATTGATGATCCCATAAATATCGTCGTGACGCGTTGTTGTCGAATATAAATAAAATTATTCCAGTAAAACGACGTTTTGAAATTGTACGCGAATATGAGATTGAAATTATTATTTTATTTTAATTTTCAAGAAAAAAAAAGGAGTTAATTACATCGACGTTTTGCCGCAATAAATTCGATATATTAGGAGAATATTGATGATCCCATAAATATCGGCATGACGCGTTATTGTCGAATATAAATAAAATTATTCCAGTAAAACGACGTTTTGAAATTGTACGCGAATATGAGATTGAAATTATTATTTTATTTTAATTTTCAAGAAAAAAAAAGAGTTAATTACATCGACGTTTTGCCGCAATAGATTCGATATATTAGTAGAATATTGATGATCCAATTAATATCGTCGTGACGCGTTATTGTCGAATATAAATAAAATTATTCCAGTAAAATGAAGTTTTGAAATTATACGTGAATATTTATAGCCGCTATCTACGACCTCGTCCTTCGCTCGGCATTCGCTTCCAAATCCGCGCGGATTTAAAAAACAAAAGGAGGATTCAGAGGCGACCTATCCTCGTATTCCCCGGGGAACTATAATTTTCGGGATAAAAACTAACCCACGTCCGCGACTTTGAAGTTTGCTCGTACGCCAGCAAGGGGCGGCGTGAAATTCGTCCTGTGATCTTTGAGAAATGATTCTCCAGCAAAGTCTTTTCATGTTTCTTTTTTTTTTTTTTTTCATCGAAGAAAAGCAATTCGAAAATGCGGAATGTATCCCGGTGCGCGGAAGCAGGAGGATCTTTTACGACGAGATGAAATACGGAGGTCGTTTGCGGAAATGAATTTTATGTGATTTTTACGCGGTAATAGCGTTCTTTATCGTGCTATTGTAATTTTTTCGAAACTTTTGTGCTTCGAGCTTCAATATAAAACGCGAAGAAACATGTATATACGTGTACATGTACATGTATATAAATATGCGATGCAATCGGTACGACGACATGTAAAAAAACATGCAAATGCATCTGGAATCGATTTTTAGTCGAGAAAAGGACGCAAAACGCGCGATATCAAGTACTCGCAAAATTATGCGGGCCGGACGCCTTTACGTTTTTCAGCGATTCTCATACGGATGGTTTATTCTATTATATACCCATATACATGGCTTTATATGTATATATATATATATAAAAATACGGGTGTATCGAAGTAAAAGTTCCTTTCCGACCGCGAGAATACAATCCACGGCTGGCATAACTTCTTTCGTCGGCGCTCCCATCGGGAAAAAGATCCTCTCTTTGTCTTTTCCTATATTTCCCTCTTTCATCTCCCTCTTTTGCTCTTAGAATGCTTCCGAACTGGCACCGATGATACTGCACATGTCTGTATATGCACTCACGACGGAAGCACTCTCGGGACGTTTCCCAGTGCCGGAGGAGGAAAGATATAAGTTTGTATAGTTATAGCGGGGGAAAATGCGAAAGCCAAGGGAAAACGTCGAAAAAGTTTTAACGAGACAGTCGAAGATTTCTCCAGCCCGTCTATAGTGGCAATGGTGCGCGGGGAGGGCACGGGAGCAGGAACGAGGAGGGAGAACACGAGATTCCGAGGAAACGAAAATTTTGAAGATGCCGGAGTTGAGTGCGCGGATATAGAGAAAACTGTGAGAGCGAGGAAAGAATAAATATTCAGCTTGCCGCACGGAGGAGTATGGGGAAAAATCTCGTTTTTTTTTTCGTCTATTTTCGTGTCTTCTCACTTGACGTTACTTTTTACTCCGTCGATGCATCGAAAAAAGCAGGCGGGTGAACCGAACGATTGAAAATTCATCGTCGAATATTGGCAAAAAAAATAATCGTCACGTACGATCGGAAGAAACAAAAATAAACGACGATAAATGCGGTCTGATTCCAGAGACGATTAAAAAGCAGGAAAAGTCTCATAATCATGCGCAGGATCTCTGGATATGAAGCGAAATTCGCGAGTCTAATTTACAGCACGGATATAGCGCACGAAAATAAAAAGCTCCCGAGGGCCGAGTGAAAGAACGACGTGTAGAAAAAAGGTCGAAAGGTGGGTCTACGGGAATCGACGTTTTTGTTCATTCAGTCAGCCGGAAGATAATTGACATTTTTCAGAGTCGAACGAACAAACATCGAGGCAACGGTGGCTGATCCCATATCTGGTTTTTCCGCGTCCACCTGTCATGAGTAGCCATGATATTGCGGCGGACAGGCAACGTGCTGTTTAGAGTGACCCGCCGAAGATAAAAAAAAGTATCGAAAAATTCGCTTCCGTCGGAATCATGCGCACGTTTCGTTAAAAACTACTTCGCTGTTGACGAATATTCTTCGTTATTTCGGCAAACATGTGGTAGGTAAATAAAAAATTGAGCCAAGTAGAGAGAGAGAGAGAGAGAGAGATGGGAAGAAGCAGAGTGGAGGCAAAAATGAGGGAGCGTGCGGATACGGAGACGGGAGAGGAAAATTGATGAACACAGGAGGCCAAACGGTCAGCAGCGGACCGAGTGCGCGCGGACGCATTACCGTGATTGCTACATCGGAGAAACGCTAATTCACTAATGCGTTACTACTGCGACCTCTGTATACCGAACGGTGTTGTATACACTCCGAATGTCCTCTCCTCGTCCTTCGTTCGTTTCAATCGACCCCATTGTTAGCCCGCTTCTCACACGAAACGCGCGAGCGGACGTCGATAACATACATGCCTTTTTCGAAACTTGCGGAAACTGCAGCGATTCGTTAGAAATAAGCGAAATGAATGGGCGCGAGGCTGCTGGGAATTCGACGGATGGGCGTCATGATTTATCGATTAATCTTTACGATTCTGAAAGATCGAACCCGCGGCAGAAACGTGTGAGCTATGCTCGCGTGAATTCCCCGACCGAATTATCAGATTCAATTTTTATTGGGCGTTCAAAAAAAATCTATCGGGAAGTGAAATTCCGACAAAACAGAAAAATAGACACATTGAATTTAGAGAACTTTATTTTTTCTCGTGTCAAACGAATTTATTCATTTTTTTTCATTCTCGAATAATTCTCCGTGGTGGGTCAGTTTTGGTTTTTGGTTTTTCAAGGATATTTCGCAAATATTGCTAAATTATAGTTGACGAGGACCACGAAAAATAATAATAATAATGACAATATCAATCTCGATATATCGAAGCTCGTAACATGGATTTTCGTAGCCATTGACGGAAGCTGAAACTCCATCAAATCGAATGTCCTCAATGGTCGTTCAAAGTATACATCGCACGGGAGGTTTACCGTAGTCTCTAGTGTGCGCGTGCTCCGGCTCAAGGAAACGACGCTTTTAACCTTTTTTTTGGCGAATCTACATCTGCAAACGCTCTTGGGTCGTTTATTTTTCGAAAACCGAGCCATTCACGCTCGGCATTCATACAAGAGACTCTCCGGTTTAACATAACTCTGCTGGCGGGTATCACAATGTTACGGGAGGGAGGTAGAAATAACATTCTTGTACTCGTGTATTTTATGTATATATAAATGTAGATAAATGTCTACATGTATCCCCATGGACATGTACACTACGTGTATATACATGTACTTTAAGGCAGCCGATTAATGACTCCTTGAATATCTTCATTCCGGATGTAGGATTCGGCTTTTATAGTCATATATACTATACGGAGCTTTAGGGCTCCGACGAGAGAAGAGATGCTCCTTCATACAGAGAATCGTTTGAGAGTGCGAGCTTTCTAGTGAGAGTTTATGTAGAAGTTACGTTTTATGAGAGGATTACGTGGAGGTTGGCCTGCCGGTTCACCAGCGCCGTCGAAGCTTCTCGCGTTATATTGCCGGAACTCATCGTCCCACCCATATACATGAGGCTGTATACAGGGTGTCCCGGAACTCGTTATCGATAATTAAAAGTTACATAGGCGATGAAATTCCAAGACGAAAAGTGTTTTATCATTTTTCTCTAGGACCGAATCCCGACGAGTTAATAATCGTCAAAGTTTGAGCCAATAGCGGGACGCGCGCGCTCCCCTCTCTGGCGCGCCGCGCGAGGCCTCGCGCTTCCTATTCGCCCGACTGTTTCGACTGATAACTCAGCGGGTATTCATCGGATCGAAAAGTGCTTTTGGACTTTTCGACGTGGATTTTCATCCCCTATCTAGGCTTAAATTATTAACCCTTAATTCGTAGACACCCCGTGTACACGTATACAGATTGTCGGTACAGCGATACACGAATATACGTGGGGGGAAGAATGTCGTGTGGACGAAATGCTTGGCACTTTTCTTCGATATTCACGAGAACCTGCACGATTGAGTCCAACTCCGGATCACGCTTTGCAAAGTTGGATATACATATATATATATATATAAAAGCTAAGACCGCACAGACAGCACGCGTCAGCGAAGCGAAGCTCTCGCATCAGTTTTCCCGGATGTCCATAGGGACGCGCCAATGAACACACTCCGCGAGGAGATGCAGAACATTCCGGCGTCAAAAGGTGGACAGCACACGTACTCCCCTTGTTTTCCTCTCGACTTATGGCTCGTCGACAGCGAAAACGAGACACAGAGCACGATTAAAATGTGCGCAACGATAATTCACTTGGAGCGTTATGAGACCGGAGTGTACATCACATATTTATATAAGTATATATGTACAAGGGGACGAAGCGGATGACGACGGTCCACCGGACCAGAGAGAAAGAGAGAGAGGGAAGGTTCAAGCGCTCGGGGTAGTTTAAAACACGATAATTTTCGTGACGAGGCAAACGAGAAATCGGAGAACACCGTGGAAATGCGAAAACTGCCGGACGAAGGGTCTGTAGAAACCTCAGAAACGTCCCCGGGGTTATCCCACATAACAAGTTCAATTTCGGTTCAACTTTCTGGTTGGAAGATCAACCAACCGACGGATTATGTCGTTTATCTTTTTTTCTCAACATATTTTTGTTCCTGCGCGTATATCGCAGAGTTTACGCGCTTAAATGTTCTTACCTCAATGTATGGCTTTGCAATTTGTCTCGATGGAATATAACAAAAAAAAATGCTATTTAAAAATGTTACCATTCCCAATTGCGTTTCTCATATATTCACTTTTTTCTCAACGATGAAAACTTTGGCATCGTCCGAATTTATTTATTTTTGTTCCTCGTGATTCTCATCATCATTTATCAGCTCATTGATCATTGATTAATTTGTACATCGCACAAGTATTCATCCGTCGTTGTTAATTAATGTCAAGCGAGAGGAAAACAGCGTGAGCTTTTTTTTTGTATTAATTGTTCTTGGATGCAGGGCAACGATAAAAATAATATTAACCGTGCGGACAACTTCGAGACTCTCTGAACGCTGGCAGTGTCAACGCTTGACGAAAGTGTAAAAAATAAAATAAAAAATACGTACAATGAAATATACGGAGAAAAAAAAATGTGTCGGCATTCGGTGTTTTGTTTCATGACTGTGCGTGTCCCGCCCCTCTCGCCCTCGGGAGAACCGTAATTAAACGGCTGCCGAGCGACTGACAGGCCGTATAACTTGATCAACGTTAGCCCCGGGAATCGCGATGCACTTTTGTGACGCTGTGCCACGCAATGCAATATATATATATATATACAATTTCATACACGCATTACACAAATGGAAACGCCAGCGTTGCGCAGCATTATCCATCCACCCCGAAAGAAAAAGCAAATGATTTTCTCCAGGGAGAAAGGAAGAGAGAGATGGACAGAGAGATGAATACAACAATTACCGAGCGAGCTGAGAGAGGATAAAAACACAACACGCCGGAAACAGAGAAATTATATAGAGTATAGAACTGAATAAATCGAACACAAATACTATAAATTAGATTTAATTGATCGACCGGGATTGGAATGGAGAGAGAGCGGAGCAGAGGAGGTTGCAATGGATGCAAACTCGTCGATCCATCCAACGTCATTCTGGACCAGCACCGATCGTCTACAAGCGCGATACGTACACACCCAAACATTTAGGGTGATTTAAAAAAAAAATCCAATTTTCTTCACTCAGGACATCGTTTAATTTTTCCCTCAAAAATATTCTCCAGAAGGGATTTCGCAGTTTCTCTATTCCGGTGCATCGGGGATCGGATTTTCGCCTCGGTTAGACGGAGAAAAAAGCCTTGTGGGATATTTTCACCATTTTCCGGATTAAAAAATTGTGTTTTTTTTTAAATATTGAATCTATCGTGCGGGACAGTAAATTCTCTCAAAAACAAATCTCTTATCGATCCTCTAATTTTAAAACGTATTTCTGAACGTCTCAAATTCATCGAAACGTGGATTAAAAAGTGTCAATCGAGCTCTAGGAAGAAAGAGCAGCAGAATGCCTTCGCGAGTATTTCATTCCAGCGAAAATCTATCACTTTTCGGTCCAGGATGAGCTGAGAAAATGGAAAAATTCGATTTTTCGTTCAACCACCCTAACGTACACGGCCGAGAATTTATTTACAAATACGTTCAGACTGCACGGGCCAGCAACGTGCGGATCAATCTTGCGATGTGATAGCGCATACTCGGAAGAACCCGGAAATTGCGATAATGCGCTTGCTTCCGGGCTGGAGCGGGTGAAAATTGTTGGCCAAAATCGGGGGATCCCATTAGCCAACGGAGAGTCAAGTGCAAAATAATACGTATACATATATACGCATCGAGAGATTGCGCAAAATGAGACAGACGTATTTCACGTGTGCGCGCAAATAAAGACAGCACGTGTGAAAAGTGTACACGTGTTAAAGGGAAAGAGGAGGGAGCAGAGACGGTGCGATGCTTTTGACGTCGATTTTGGATAAATCAATTTACATAAATCGAAATGATTCTGGAACAATTCGTTATTCGATTCCGAGGGACGGTGAGCAATGGCGAAATCGAGGGTGCAGAGGGACGAGGGAGGGAGGGGGGGGGGGGGGGTCGTAACGATTTCCCCGGCGACCGTACAACTGCGGACTGATATAATGAATATGATGAGATCGATATAAAAATGTTCATAATTGACGAATGAGAGAGGAATTCTATCGAACATTTATACGCGTAAATGTCGACTCATCGAAGCGTTGGACGATAACGAATATATTCCGTACACCCGACGTACATATATACGTTTTATACACGTGTATGTACTTACATATACGTACATAAACGTGTATATATTTGTTATTAATTATATCGCATCCAACGGTTCCGTAAATTATTAATATTCCACCGCCCTTGCTTCTCTCTGAATCTTTATCACATCGAACGTTCGTTGGCCATGAACTCGACGATATAAATATACAAACGTGCCCATATTTCGGGAGCAAAATGGCGTAAAATAATTAACACCATCGTTCGATAAGTCGAGCGAATATACAGTGTTGATGTTGATCGGCTGACGGACAGAATAGTCTCAGACTTGTGGGAGTATTTTTTCTCGAGGCTGTTTTTGCGCTCAAGTTTACGCTGCGGCAGAAAAATAATGCGCAACTGCCCTCGGACGACACGGAAAGACTCTCGTGCGCCGTCGAATCGTATTTTCCAAGGTATATAAAGATTTGAAATATTTTCTCGATAATCATCGAATATGCCAATCACGTGTAACATACACTTGATTATGATGATTAAAATAATCGGTTCTGAATTTGATTTTTGACGATAAAAAAAGCGAAGAATTCTGTCGTTTTACCGAATCGCCACGTGGACCTCGTTGAAGCTGCGGGCATAACAGTTTCACGCCTCAAAGTGACAAGCGGATCGATATGGGATGAAAAAAGGGTGCAATCCGACGAGTCGACTGTCACCGCTAATGCGGCTCGAGCTGATAGTGTTTATATGTATATATATATATATACATATGTACACTATCGGCGTTACCGTGCTCTCTCCCCGCTGGCGCTAAAACTGACTTCAACTTCTCTCCATCGCGCTCTGCGCGAACGAACAACTTGCCGCACTATTGTTTCCTCGAGTTAACCAGCCAACTTCGAAGCTTTCCAATCCTACGTCGTCTGCTATGCCGGGTACAGTCATATTTCGTAGCCTAACCACTTTCAAGCTTGCGCGTCAATGTAATTTTGTAGACGGTACATATATACACATATATATGTGTATATACACATACATACACGTACATATATACACATATATATGTGTATATGTATATAATATATATGTAAGTATAATATTCAGAGTTATATAAGCGTATTTATGTCCGCAGACGAAACGATTTGGATCTGTTCCGTGAGGCTGACTCTTGCCGCGCAGTTATGTCGCCCGAACGCGCGTCTTTCCGGTTCTACGCGTCTTTCCGTTCCAACGCCCTCTGCATAACTCGGCCGGCATAGTCTAAACCGAGAAAGCACGGCAAGTTTACCCTCGAGTGTAAACATTCCACCCCCCTGAGTAGCGATAATTCAACAGGCTTGTTTTCGCGCAAACCTTTTTTCCAAATCGTCCCTCTCATTCATATCGTCGCTCGCGAACGTTGGGTACCGACGAAATATCGCGAATCGCGATATCAACTCAACGAAATTACGAATCTCCCCAGTTTGTTCAGTTCAATTTTTTTTTTTTCAATCAACTACGATTTTTCCACCGACGTTTTTGTAAATGTCGTAAATTCGAAAATTGTCGACAAAAATTGCATCCATATCGCGTGTCGCTTGCTGCAGTGTTTTTCATAAATCACGTAAATCACAAATGAAATGCCAGAACGGAAGGGAGAAAGCTCGAAACATTTATCCTCGAATTTCGAGCTTCGACTCGGTTTTTTAATCGAATAATCATGTATGTCATGAAAAATAAGCCACGGTATGTGGGATAGCTCTCTTTCATTAGCTCTCTGTTGACGGCGATGTATCTCACCGTCGTTGATGCTCGCTGAGGCTCTCGCCAATTTCCGCGATGAACGATAATTACGTGTCCGATCGCGAGAGCATCTGCACACGCTTTCCTATATAATTTTCCATCTACGTGTATGCCCACCCGTTCGTGTGAATTCCTGCATACACGTGCGCACTGTATGGGGTAAATACAGTGCGGTTGATCGAACGAGAGAGGAATGCGGAGAATATGACGAGAGAGAGAGAGAGAGAGAGAGAAGGGATCGTTGACAGATCGATAATGTCTATAAGAGCTTTCGCGACACAGTGCCATCAACGTCTGTCGGTGCAAGTTATTCCCCGCTCGTACATTCGACGGATGCATAGTCTCTCTCAAAGTGGAAAACCGCCGAGGAGAGCGACTGCTATTATTACGGCGCATTGTGCGGCGAGGGACGGCTCTGACGTTTGCATCGCCGGAACACAACGAAAATACGTCCTTTTCACCGTGTTTTCCCTCCCAACTGCTTCTCAAGGTTATTCCATGCGCCCTTCATCCTTTCGAGGTTGTAAACGTGACATTTGCACGAGCACACATAACACAACGAATGGTATTTTCGTTTTTTTCTCAACCGCGGAAACAAATCGATTTCATCGTACTTGTAACCGATATCTTGACTCGAAATGAGAAAAACATCGTAAATCGTAACCCCGTTTTGAGAAAAAATTGATACACGATTCGACGCGCAGCCTCCGGCGGATACACTGAGAAAAAAGATTTGGTTGTATCTTGGCATACCAAACTTTTGTTAGACTTTCAGTGAAATAATTTGTTTGTTTCCAACAAATAAATTCATTATATCTCGACGATACTAAACGTTTGAATGATTTTTAATGAAACTGTTTCTTTACGCCAAATAAATGTTTTCATCGACCGCAATTCATTTATAAAAAAAGAGACCTACTTGACTTAAATAAATTTCTATTTAACGACACTTTTTGGATTGCTATGTCTTGCTATGTCGTTACTAATACTGCGTTGCTATGTCGTTATTGAGAAAGTGTTGCTATGACACTGTCTATGATGCGTTTTTTCTCCTACCAAGCGATTTATTTGAAACAAATGAATAATTCTTTGACACAACGAAATCCTTGATGAATGGAGTACTACATAGTCTAATAAAGCATTTATTTAAATGAAATAGGTAGTTCAGTAGATGATACTTGCAAAACTTGTGAATAGAAATATCACTTTTGTTTGAATCTAATAAAATGTTTCTTTGCAATTTACACTTAAAAAAGAATTTGTTTGAAATAACTAAGGCGAATCAATTATAACTGTTTTATTAAGTCGAACAAATGTACTTGTTGAAATACACAAAAATTTCATAGTTTCAAAGAGAAAATTATGCTACTATACGCTATTTGGTTGATGGAACCAAACTATTTTTCTCGGTGTATGGACCAGCCGAATGTTTGGATCGAGAGAGGAACGACCGAACGACGTACACACTTCTCGTCGTTTTGATCGATGAAACACATTGAGAACACATGGAGAACGCGTCAGAGGGCACTGTTGCATGGCCCTGCTGGTGGGAGGACCGAGGGAGAGCGGAGAGCGTCCGAATCGTGCAAAGTAGACAAAAAACCTTTTGATTCGCAGACGGGAGATCGTGGACCGACGATAGGAGGAGAACGTCTTTGTGTCTGCCTCAGGATGCGATCCCGTGGCGGTTTCGAGTGTGCATTAGGCCTCGCGTGTTGGAACCAGTGCATATTCGTCGGTTATATGCAGCCCGTTGCGGTTTGCAGATGGAGCGAAGCGGCGATAATCTACGAAGCTATATAATCCCGCCCATAGAGATAAGGGGGTCCTCGTATAGCACGGTGGACGCCTGAAGCTATAAAACGTGTGCGCAGAGAGGAAGCTAGAGAGAGAGAGAGGGGGGGGGGCGGAAACGATACTGGAAGCAGCTCTCTCGTTGCTTCGAACATACACGAGGAAAGGCGAGAAAAAAGAAGCAACGATGACGTTGTAAATATCATCCTACGGGCTTTCCACTCTGCAACGCTTTTGCACGTTTTTATTCCCGTCGTCAATATGTTTTACGCTTCTTCACCTCTTCGTTTTTACGCGCAAAGGCTTCGCGGTTTACGCCTCTCTCGGCGTGTGTTATTTATCGCACTTGCGCTGACGGACAACTCGAATTTTTCTATCGCTCTTGGCGCTGACGTACAATCTACGGGAGGACCTTAAAGGAGGAGTAATTTTCGAGTAATCGGTTACATAATCGATGGCCACATGTTTCCCGATAAACTTTTAGGTCCAATCGGGATTCGCTCTTTTGCGCCAAAGCTCAATGGCTCCGAAGGTCATTCAGGGGAAGTTGGACGACGTGGACTTTATTTCGGAACGAAAAAAAAGTGTTGATGTAAAATCTACGGGAGGACCTTAAAGGAGGAGTAATTTTCGAATAATCGGTTGCATAATCGATGGCCATATGCTTTCCAATGAACTTTTACGTCTAATCGGGATTCGCTCTTTTGCGCCAAAGCTCAATGGCTCCGAAGATCATTCAGGGGAAGTTGGACGACGTGGACTTTATTTCGGAACGAAAAAAAAGTGTTGATGTAAAATCTACGGGAGGACCTTAAAGGAGGAGTAATTTTCGAGTAATCGGTTACATAATCGATGGCCACATGTTTCCCAATAAACTTTTAGGTCCAATCGGGATTCGCTCTTTTGCGCCAAAGCTCAATGGCTCCGAAGGTCATTCAGGGGAAGTTGGACGACGTGGACTTTATTTCGGAACGAAAAAAAAGTGTTGATGTAAAATCTACGGGAGGACCTTAAAGGAGGAGTAATTTTCGAGTAATCGGTTACATAATCGATGGCCACATGTTTCCCGATAAACTTTTAGGTCCAATCGGGATTCGCTCTTTTGCGCCAAAGCTCAATGGCTCCGAAGATCATTCAGGGGAAGTTGGACGACGTGGACTTTATTTCGGAACGAAAAAAAAGTGTTGATGTAAAATCTACGGGAGGACCTTAAAGGAGGAGTAATTTTCGAGTAATCGGTTACATAATCGATGGCCTCATGTTTCCCAATAAACTTTTAGGTCCGATCGGGATTCGCTCTTTTGCGCCAAAGCTCAATGGCTCCGAAGGTCATTCAGGGGAAGTTGGACGACGTGGACTTTATTTCGGAACGAAAAAAAAGTGTTGATGTAAAATCTACGGGAGGACCTTGAAGGAGGAGTAATTTTCGAGTAATCGGTTACATAATCGATGGCCACATGTTTCCCGATAAACTTTTAGGTCCAATCGGGATTCGCTCTTTTGCGCCAAAGCTCAATGGCTCCGAAGGTCATTCAGGGGAAGTTGGACGACGTGGACTTTATTTCGGAACAAATGTTTAAAGCGAGTTTTCACGTTCATCGTGAAAATCGAGTGAAAAATTGCGCTTAAAGACGTTTTAATTTGGATCTTTATCCCCGAAACTAGCATAAAAGTATCAGCATCCAGTTTTGGGACGACCTGTACAGCTGCAGGCAGCGTGGATCTTTTCTTATCGAAGACGAGACGCGGTCCATGCAGAGAGAATTATGCAATGCTGATGAAACGAGAAAATAATACAAATGGGCTTTATAGCTACGGGGCCGATGCTGTGGATTGGAAAATAAGCAAACTCGCTGGTGCACCCTGCAGCATCTCGCTACAGAAATCCTCGTCCTAACCCAGATATAGATCTTCGATGTTCAAACAAACGCGCCTCGGCGTTTACACTCCGCGATTATGCAGTAACACTGGTCCAACGTTTGAACCGCCTTCGGGACTGCCTCTCCTCGGGCTCGCAATGAATTTCGTGTTTATAAGATGAAGATGTGTATATTTACGTTCATTGATACGATACAATGCGCGCAGTCGCTCTCCTATCCTCTCTGAACGCGCATATTCACGAAACGACTTGACCTTGAAACTTTCTCATCGACGTACACGCACACCCGGACGCCGTTGATGAAATAATCGCATCTGCAGCCCCGATCAAAGAGACCACCACGTATGTCGAGCGTGAAACTTATTTATTTACCGTAGGAACTCCTCAAATATACACGCAAAGTCCTCAATGACGATATAAGATCGTGGGAAAATAAATCATTTCGCCGTACCAACTTGTACGAACTGTTTATGAGAGTAATCAGATCGTACTCGACAGATCGATGCGAGATACATCGCGAAAAGACGAAGAGGACTAGAATCAGTGGATGGACAACCCCGTCCTTCGGTAAAAAGGCTGTTTTTTGGGATAAAATACGCGGGACCGAGTGAGAACTTTGAATCCAGACGGTGGGATGCTGTCGAAGATTCACGAGGGCAGCTACTCGCTACTTGTTGAAGACTGGAAGCGTATTAGCCGTTATACAGCCTGCCACCGATATTAGGTGTTACGTATACCTCCCTCACCCTCCTCCCCCTGTGCACCTCCTCAATTCTCGCCCCCGCACATCACCCATTTTACAGCGAGTGCAGAGCCGTGCGGTGCCCGAAATTTGCAATTCATATCGCGTCTCTAGATTGCACGCGATAGACTCCCGCCCTGACTGTGTTAGTGTGCATGCACGCGTCACTGGCACGAACTCGTCCGAGTGTCCGTGACACCGCAGGTTCACCTCGTGTTCGAGTTATCGCTGTGTAACGAGGAAGATATATGCGGAAGGAGGATATGCAGATCGTGAGGTTGACGAGAACGAGAAAGACCCGCGGCTCTGTTTCATTGACTGTAACGGACAGTGGACAAGAGCGCCAAGCGGTAAGATGTCGAATTATGCTCGATAATCTTGATCGACGACACTGGAGAGCTTCTTTCGTATACACGAAAATCTTCTCTCGATTCATAAAATCGTGTGGATCGGAAGAAAAAAAAGAATTTCGTCGCTGATGTCGTAGTTTTCGATCGAATAAAGCGAACGTGCGTTCTTTCAACCCTTTTGCGGCACACATTTTTGTGCAATCAACGAATTTTCATGAAACTGTGAAAACCCGTACACAGAGATTTTAGCAAATTTACCATTGGATTTGCGGGATTCAAGATCCAATATGGCGTATGAAAATTTGAAAAAATGGTCAAGTTTCAAATACACTTTCGGATTTTTTGAATTCGACCCCTGTAGATGACCAGTTTTCAAAATTATCCGCGAGATTTCGATGCATTGTGTTTTTCGTTTTTTTTTTTGTGATTCGGAATGTTTTGAATAATTTTGGATCGGGGTTTGTACGGAAATTGTTCCGGGCAAGAATACTGCAATTCGGGGTTTATATATCAATACGATTCGGGAATAAAATTTCCATTATAACAAACTCTCGTAGTCTGTGAAATTTTGTAGACGAAGAGCTCAAATGTATTTGCGTTTGTGAGGCCTCTCGTCCGCAAAGTCAGGAGCATCGAAATGGCTGGAGCACGATGCCATACATTTCGTGTAAATATAGCTGTTGCGTATTGAATGGATAGAGGCTTACAGGAGCGAATACAAGGCGCTTTGACCAGAGAGCACAAAAGGGTGGTTTGGAAACTTCGTTCGAAGGCAAAAAACAAAAACAGGACCGAGTTTTTTCTTTGTCGAATCGTACGTGAGACAAAAGTCGGATAAAACCATAAATTAAGCACAAACGGCAATGCGCTTCACTGTTTTTTCAGTTCAGTCAAATGCGGCGAACAGTACATACCCTTCATTCAACAATAATTTTGTGGAAAAGAGCGCGCATCATTTGTCGACGAATGCGATTCAATAAAACAAGTTATCACATCAACGAAAATATTCGACGAAATCAATGAAACGTGCTGTTGGCGGTATTCAATTACACGTTTTATTGCATGAACAAATGTGTTTTTTCGGTCCGTGTAATTGACACGTACATACAACGGTAAATGTCTCAGCCGTTGAACTACGATCCGCTTATTAAGAAAAAATGTTCAATTATTATATCTCACTTTAATTAATAAATCGTACATCCAAGCGAAGGTGAAAAAAAACATATTTTCAGCAAATTACGATCGAAATATACCCCGCAATAACGAATAAAGATATGAAAAGTACATCGCATGAATGACGAAACATGGACAAATAAAAATGTAATCCTCGAAAGTTCTGTATTGGATTAATGTTTTCCTTTTTCTACGCAATACATTATTCATGCTTCATCTCTTTTTTTAGCAAAATAAAGAATCATCGGAGACCGATATGCACGCAAGTGTATCACGACGAGTCCCATCTCTGATAATACAGGACGTATATGCGCACGAAGGAAACTAGCGAAACGAGAGATGCTTTTCAAAAGAGGGATGGGGAATGGAAGGTGACTGCGTCGTGTATAGAGTGCATCACGTATTCCCCATTAGACGGGGCATCACGCGCCATCATCTCCGCTCGTGCGTACCGACGCGCCGGCATACAGATACACTTGAGCTTCGCAGCACATTCAGCATCGCGAATTCCTCGCGATTCGCGGCAGGAACGAGAAAAAAGGAGGGGAAAGACGAAGACGAAGGGACGCGTTATCCATTCGCACAGAAAGTACTCGAAAAATTCGAATTTTATTCCCGATTTTTTTCAATCGAATTTCCTCACAATTCATTTCGTCATATCTTGCTCGACTTTTTTTACGATTGTCGCAATTTCGAGGATCGATAGAAAATAATCTATCGATCACGAAATCCCGAAAGGCAAAAAGGTTCTTCGTTTTATGTCGATGATATATTTTTTATACAAATTTTGCCTTTCACGGATGCATCTTCCGGAGCAATGAGATTGCAAAGAGATGTCCCGGAAGATGCATGTATGATGGCAACGGATCGAGAGCTGAAACGCTCCACTGAGAGCAGCCTACGAGAGGAGAAAACCCTGGATTGCGTGCACGATTATACACGTCATATGCGCGGACATTAAGCACATAGCATTCCATGAATCCGTGTAACATATACGAATGTTGGTATCGAAATGTGTTCATGAACATTTGAGCTACATATATGGGGCTTTTCGTGTGAATTCAGCCAAATTTCGACCTCCCCACAGCCTCTTCGATCTCGACCCTGCAATTGCACGAAATATCTTTTCCCCATCGGATAATACGTGTCCTATTCTCTTTCCAGTTTTTTATCGACCTCGGAAAATCGTGAACGGATGATGCAAAAATTACTCTAAGGGAAAAATGGAAAAAAAGTCTTATTTTTTACTTTTTTCAATACTCGAGTGCAGAATTAACGTGATACATTTTTTTTCACCAAAAATATCTAAAGAGCCTCTTTCATATCTTGACATCGTCGATGAATGAACGCTCTGTGGACAATCCCGAGATAAAAATGGATGATTTGCGAGGGTCTGCTTGTTCTTGTGGAATTGATGCTGCGTGGAATTCCCCATAGGCGATGTCGGGGATTTGTATTCGAACGGTATATATATTTTCGTGTGTAATGCATACATATGGTATTTCCGTGTGTTTGAATGTACGTCCATGAGTACCGCGCGTTGTTGCGGATTATGGAGCCTCGCGTTGGAACATGTGTTCGTTACACCGCTCTGGTAGAGTTAGCAACTCTTGGTTAAGGCTTCCTCCGTCTCCCGCTGTACTGTATAGGTACGAATATCGCACCGGAAACCCCCAACACGAATGTCCACTGTCGCGCTTACGTGCACCTATACGGTAAATATTTCATGCAGCTGCGCTTAGATTAAGCAGCTTTGCTGGATTAAGAGGAGAGCAGCAAGAGAGGCAAAACAGCAGAGACGATAAGGGAGAGAGCTACGAGAGAGAGAGAGAGAGAGAGAGGGAGGGAGGGACGAGAAGCGAAAGGAGGTTAGGATTAATGCGGAGGAAGGTTTAGGCGAGCTCCTACACGTTTTGCGGTATTTCAATCCAACATGGCGACACACAGAGTGGTTAATTATCATCTCTCAAGAACCTGACAAGTTCTCGCGGTTTTGCAAAGTACAATACGAGAAATTTGTAATCCATTGAACAAACGGCCTCGTTTGTACAATCGGGCTTTGGCAAGTTTTCACAAACGGAATTTTGGAATGACGATTCCAAAATTCGATGACGAGAATTCCGAAAAACATTTGCGCTGATTTTTTTTTGAAGGACGCGTGAACTTGCTTTACGTTTGAAACAAAAATGGGAGAGTAGAAATAGCTCAAAATTATTTGGAGGCTTCCAGGGCCGAGAACTATTTACGTGGAGATGAAAGAGGATTTCCAAGATCGTTCTACCGCTGTTTTGACTCCGAGGAACGACCTTGACCATCGGCGTATCATTTTATCGTCGAATTGCCAAAAGTACAAATTTGGAAATTTTTGAAAATTATTTGGAGGCTTACAGGGCCGAGAACTATTTATCTAGAGATGAAAGAGGATTTCCTAGATCATTCTCCTACTATTTTGACCCCGAAGAACGACCTTGACCATCGGCGTTTCATTTTATCGTCGAATTGCCAAAAGTACAAATTTGGAAATTTTTGAAAATTATTTGGAGGCTTACAGGGCCGAGAACTATTTATCTAGCGATGAAAGAGGATTTCCTAGATCATTCTCCTACTATTTTGACCCCGAGGAACGACCTTGACCATCGGCGTTTCATTTTATCGTCGAATTGCCAAAAGTACAAATTTGGAAATTTTTGAAAATTATTTGGAGGCTTACAGGGCCGAGAACTATTTATCTAGAGATGAAAGAGGATTTCCTAGATCATTCTCCTACTATTTTGACCCCGAGGAACGACCTTGACCATCGGCGTTTCATTTGATCGTCGAATTGCCAAAAGTACAAATTTGGAAATTTTTGAAAATTATTTGGAGGCTTACAGGGCCGAGAACTATTTATCTAGAGACGAAAGGAGATTTCCAAAATCATTCTCCCACCAATTTGAGACAAGGCGGAGAGGAAAGAAGATTTTCAAGGTCATTTCCACACTATTTCATTTCGAACGAGGAAATTCATCGATAATTCTGCATTTAGCATATTCTGTCTCAGAATTACGAAGAGAAAACTAACGACGATGATTTATGATAAATTCGATTTTGTACAAAAAAAATGGATCCTTTGCCCAAACGCGCCTGAAAAAAAATAAATTCTTCCGCGATAATCGCGAAAAAGAGGTTCTACCGTACGAGAGTTTCATCGATGTATTTTTCAGAGGAGGTTGATCAAATTTCATCGTCCATCTTCGCACCTCCGCAACGTCATACTGTATATTATGCTAAACGTCAACGAGCCAGCACAGAAGTGACTCTCGTAGAGTTTCCTATCACCCACCGAAAGAGGGAAAAGCACGGGAGATCGTTTGAGAGCAGTCTGCAGCCTCATTCAAGACACTCGAGGCTCCGTCAGGAGTATATATATGTGTATAAATACATACATGTATGCGAGTACATATAGGAAGCGACTCGAGAGGCACTTGGCTCACGTACCGAAGCTTCAGACTCTCCCACTTTCTCCCTCCGTCTCGCTCTCTCTTTCTCGAATCCAGGATCAAATATATATCAAGAATCATCAATGAAACATACGAAATTGTATGCCTCATCCAGGCCCTTTTCCAGGCACTTTTATCCAAAAAATATTCATTGTATTTTGACTACATTAATCAGCGTTTATTACTCATGGCATCAATTTGTAATCTTCGTGTCTGCCGACCAATTTTTCTTCAAATCGTTAATGGAAACGTATAAAAAGATTTTTTTTTCACAGACACGTCCTTTCAGCCACCAATTCAATTTTCTCGTCCATTAGACTGATAAAGAGAATAATCGAATATGTTGGACGAGGACACAGATAAAGGTAAAAGAATCGCATTACAATAAGCCTCGTTATCGCGTTAATGCTAAAATGGTATATTCTTGATAATCGGATCTCGTGGCTAATCCGAAGCCTCCGAGTGTATTTTGATACGAGCAGCGTGAGAAAGAGGGGGATATGCGAAAAAGTGCACAGGAACGAAGGGAAAGAGAGAGAAACGAGTCGCGACGATACCTCTGAAAAGACAATGAGAGAAAAAAATCTGAGAGATTGACACCACGTTCGCGGACGAAGCAAAAATCCGTTCTCCCGTTACTCGAGATGGACGAATCCCGACATCTCATTTTCGATAAGGTCGTATGACGTCCAACGAAGGCGCGTTGTGTCGTCGCGTTTCCCACGACGCCATACGAGAAATCTCAAACACACTTCTGTCATTGCAGACGCAAAAACCGATAAGAACACACTTTTCCTCGGGAAGATGCCTTTTTCTCATCGAATATTTGCTTACGCGAATGAGCACAAATTACACGAAAAATTGATTGCACGAATGAATTATTATTCAGCTACGAAGATGATACAAAGCTGTTTTTTTTCTTTCGTGCCTGTCGCAATCGATTTCTTCCAACGTAGGGAGACGAAAAGAGTCGTCGATTGCGTAAGAAAAAGCCTGCAGGTGTGTACCCGATCGAGCAGATACAGAAATATGGGACAGACGGTGTTTTAACAGTCATGTGTTGGGTGTGCTCATAAAAACGTCTCTCGGCGATCGCATTATGCTTGTAAGTCTTTGAAAGCGTCTAAATATACATACGAGACGTTCTCAGAGAGTACATCGATGGTTCACCGACCCTCGATCTCTGCGTTTTTTTTTTTCGATTTCTTCTTTTCTCTCGCTGACAGTCATCGGTCCAAACAATTTGATAAATTGTTTTTAACCAGAAAAAAAAAAGATCGTCGACGACATTGGAAAGAAGAAGTGAGAGAATCGAGATATTTCGAAAAAAAAAATCGATGAACGTGTAATATTCACGGAAAAATTCATTTTTATCGGGATTTTTTTTTCATTTTACCGAAACTCTCGATAAGAAGAGCATTTTTTTTTCGTTAAGTTTCTTCAACGATTGTAGAATTGCAGGATAATAACGGTGATATATTTATGCAGGATTTTGAACGTCGCAGCTCGATTGATGTCTGATAATCTTTTTGAAAACGTTGTAAAAATTCAGACACAAAGAAACGAAGAATAGACGAAAAGCTGTGTGCTTATTCGATGTTTCGAGCAACCGCGAGATGGAGGAACAATACACGTCGCCTCAACCCTTGTGTATTTACGACGGTTTGTCGAGCGCCGGTCTGAAAAGCGGTACATTCGTGCTTGACACTTTTGCCCGCGAATCCAAACAAGTTCATCGCAGTCTCGTGTATATACTTCGAGAAACACGGACGAAGATAAACAAAGACGCACTTTGCGCGTCTCGCGGGCAGTTGCGTAACGCGTTCTTTCCCGCTCCTATCGCTTTTTTCATTTGCTTGCTTCAAGAAAAAAGCGAGACTAAATTCTTATTCGCATTTGAAAAAAACTAAAGATTTGAGGCCGAAAAAAAGGTACAAAGTTTTCTAAATTTTTCGTGATTTTTGTTTTCAATAATCAACGTAATTTCGAAACGAGGAATTTTGGAAAACAGATTCTTACTCGTATTCGGAAAAAAAACCAACGATTTTACGCGACAGAAAAATATCAAGTTTTCTAAAGTTTACCTTTTTTTTTTCAAAATTTGTGAATATTTTGACGATATTGTTGTTATATTAAATGTATTTTTCTTTGTACTAAATGTACAAAGTTTTCTAAATTTTTCGTGATTTTTGTTCTCAATAATAAACGTAATTTCGAAACGAGGAATTTTGGTAAACGGATTCTTGCTCGTATTCGGAAAAAAACCAACGATTTTACGCGACAGAAAAATATCGAGTTTTCTAAAGTTTACCTTTTTTTTTCAAAATTTGTGAATATTTTGACGATATTGTTGTTATATTAAATGTATTTTTCTTTGTACTAAATGTACAAAGTTTTCTAAATTTTTCGTGATTTTTGTTTTCAATAATCAACGTAATTTCGAAACGAGGAATTTTGGAAAACAGATTCTTACTCGTATTCGGAAAAAAAACCAACGATTTTACGCGACAGAAAAATATCAAGTTTTCTAAAGTTTACCTTTTTTTTTTCAAAATTTGTGAATATTTTGACGATATTGTTGTTATATTAAATGTATTTTTCTTTGTACTAAATGTACAAAGTTTTCTAAATTTTTCGTGATTTTTGTTCTCAATAATAAACGTAATTTCGAAACGAGGAATTTTGGTAAACGGATTCTTGCTCGTATTCGGAAAAAAACCAACGATTTTACGCGACAGAAAAATATCGAGTTTTCTAAAGTTTACCTTTTTTTTTCAAAATTTGTGAATATTTTGACGATATTGTTGTTATATTAAATGTATTTTTCTTTGTACTAAATGTACAAAGTTTTCTAAATTTTTCGTGATTTTTGTTTTCAATAATCAACGTAATTTCGAAACGAGGAATTTTGGAAAACAGATTCTTACTCGTATTCGGAAAAAAAAACCAACGATTTTACGCGACAGAAAAATATCGAGTTTTCTAAAGTTTACCTTTTTTTTTCAAAATTTGTGAATATTTTGACGATATTGTTGTTATATTAAATGTATTTTTCTTTGTACTAAATGTACAAAGTTTTCTAAATTTTTCGTGATTTTTGTTTTCAATAATCAACGTAATTTCGAAACGAGGAATTTTGGAAAACAGATTCTTACTCGTATTCGGAAAAAAACCAACGATTTTACGCGACAGAAAAATATCAGGTTTTCTAAAGTTTACCTGATTTTTTTTTTTTTTTTCAAAATTTGTCAATGTTTTTACGATATTGTTGTTATATTAAATGTACAGTGGTACGTTCTTCGTAAAGATTACTTTTCATATTTTTGTCCGGACCTCCGGAGTATCCTTAAAGTTCCCGAAGGTTGCACGTTGAAGAGAGCTCTCTCCTTTCCATCAGACATGATGAATTTTCATGAAAAATGTTCAACGCGAGCGACGCGAGCCTGCGCATCGAGAACGACTCCCGCGGTGGCACGTATAAAAGAGGGAAAACCTGGCGCTTGGCCTCGCGCGACCGGCCTTATTTTCACGAGGTTAAAAAAATATTACCCCGAAAGTCGCGTCCCTCGCGAGCGAAAAACAGAACGCACGAGATTCGAGATTCAATTCTTTTCGTCCAGCGCGCACGAGACCTCACCGTCGAGAGTTAATGGATGAAAAGAAGAAAAAAATGTAACACGTGTTGAGAGGGCGGAAAAAAAAGCGGGAGTAAAAAATGAAGAACCCTCGAGGAATCACGTGTACATACGTGTACGTACACGTTTATGTACGTATATAACGGAAAAAAACAAAAAAGAGTCGAATAAAATCCCGAGGCGAGAGAAAGAGAGAGAAAAAAAAGCAAGCCGACTGCCAAACGGCTGAAAAAGGAGAAATAAAAAAAAAATGCAATCTCCTCTTGAGGTACGCACGCGTGTGTCGTTATCCCTTGTTAGTTATAACGAGGGCAAGGCTTTCCGTCGGTCCCTTACGTGTACAATCAAGTATATATATATTTTAACATTTCCCTCGTGGACTTTATCATCACCGTTTCCCTCGCTCTCATCTCCCATCTCGTTTGCTCGTCCCTCTCCTTCCAGGACTTACAAATTAGCCGACCCTCTGCAGAAGAAAGCGAGAGAAATGGTTTTGGCTCCGCACGCGCAGGCTGAGAGACGAACAGGAGTGACGGAAAAAAAAAGAGAGAGGGCACCGGAAAAAAAGGCCACAGATGCGCGCGAGCTTCCTCCTTCGGTCTTGCAGCATCAGTGATGCAAACCGCGCTCGCTTTTTCGCCGCGCTCGACTGCAACCTTGTGCATCTCTCGCGCCTCTTTTGCAGAAGGCTTATGGCACACAGGTGCACACGGAAACCCTTTAAACCTGCTGTTATCGTGACTGGTGCAAAAAAAAGAAACGGGGAAGAAAAAAGGACGAGAGCTTTAAAAGAGATGGAAAATAGAAGCGAGAGCCTGGAACATTCGTGATCGTGTAGGCGGAAAAAAATCTCGTTCTGCTCTGTTTCCTAGCTAAGTGTGCAGCTATATATATTTTTGGGCTATATCTTCACTTCGAACGCTTTTTACGAGTTTTTTTTTTTTTTTTTCATCGAGCTACCTTTGTTTCCATGTTTTTTTCGTTCTTACCGGTGTAAGCGACGTTGAGTGGAATCGCGTCGATTATGATTCGATTCAATAACGGAATACCGATGTAGCAAATTGTTTATCGAAGCAGACTCGTCATTTGATCGGCTGTTTCAGCCGCAAAGTCGTTAGAGCGAGCTATAAAATATCCGATAACACTTAAAAGCTGTGTTGTACATGCCAAGTTTATACGCGAGGAACGAGGTCACGTTTAACGAAGCTTTGATCCCATAGAGGGCTCTCGGCGATATACTTTTTACCCGCCATATCTTATATTCAATATTATGAATTATAAGATATCGCTGAGATGAAATCGTTAAAACTTGATTGCCATTTCAACGATTTCATCGTACCTCGAATATCGGGGATATTCCATCGTCCGACGATTTTCTTCGTTTGTTTGTGGAAATCGATAAAAAGCTTTATCACGAGGGATTCAGAAAATTTTTGGCTGTTTTTTTTTGTGATCCGATTAAAATATAGAGCGATCAGTTATTTTATATTTATATTATTTCATTTGGACCAAGACATCTCAACCTCTGTACTTGGGTACTTTTTATTGTGCGAATAATGCCACGTGTGCATTTTTCAAATTACGTAGATCTTTTTTTTCTGTGTTTTCGAAATTTTATCTTATTTCGTACGCGAGACTTTGTGTCTTTTTTGTGGCTTACAAAAACGGAAGAAAATTAAGTCCGTGTTCGCGCGTTCGAGCCTTTGGATGAGAAAGCCTCGGATGCCGAATTAGAACGCGCACCATAACTGCGGTTATCTCATGCTCCCACGTATATTACAAATATAAACAAGTGTGCCTCTGCGCTAGTCTACAATGAGACAATTTTGCGATCGTGCCTCTTTCTCTCTCTCTCTCGTTCTCTCTGGACTCGATCCCACGCCAGAAAACGTAAAAATTTGATTTGGTAAACAGAGGCTTTTCGTTCCACTTGCGTATGACTCGAGTTCTCGAGGAGGCAGAGAGCTGGTTTTCTTCGACTGCCATATGCGCCAGGAGAGGAGGATTTTCAAACGGAAAACGTGAAAATATGAAAATCATGTACGAAGCAAAAGAGAGACAGTCTGTGGCGAGTGATAAAAGTAAGGAATCGAATTATTATTATTGGAATCTTATTTTCACACTTTTTACAGAAACTTATGATGATGATCATTAAATGAGCCAACAAAATACGAAAAAAAAAATATGTTTCCTCAAAAACACATTTTCCTCCTCCGGGCCCGTGTCGTTTCAACAACGACGCCGTTAAATATTGTTATATAATTATAAATTTATTTCGCGGTGGATTTTTCTTCGCAAACTTCGTCAGCAAATTTCTGGTAGACGAAAATTAGATATACAACAGAACATTTTGCGTCGCCTCTGCGTTATTATTTTCGGGGGTATGTACAGGAGGGCAAAAAATATGTAGGAAAGAATCGTATTTCATCTTCGGGGATGATTCTCGTGCGAGAGATTGACAACTCGCGAATGCAAGCTCAGGACTCTTACTTCTGTATCCGCAGCCTCATTTCCTCTCTCCCACACTTCAAACTCTTCTTCCCCATTGAACGTTTCTCTGTTTGCTGTACGATTTTTTCAGCATCGTAAGCATTTTTCCATGGCAAGCGAGCGGGGCGGTCTCGACTCAAAGTGTGCCTCAATATTCAAACGCATACATCTCAAGAAGAGGAAAAAAGTTACGTCGGCATTCCCGCATCCCCCCTGCAATTCGGTTACGCAAGATCCCTTCCTTTCGTCGCCATTATCGAATCTTTTTCATCTCCCTCTTCTTTTCTCTACAAGATCTGCGGTTAACGAAAAAAAAAATGGCGTACGACGCGCGACAGCTCCCATCGCGAAAAACTACAGTCTTTTTTGAAAATTTTTCCAAAAATATTGAAAAATCAAACTGCAGTTTATCGAAATGAAGACCGATTCGACTTTCATCCTCTCGCCTATCACAAAAACGGTAATTTCTCTTGCGGAAAAACAGCGCAAGTTCAATCATCCGTTTTTTTTTTATTTCAACAACTTTTACTAATGAGAGACTGCGCGATTCACCGGTGTGCAACAAAATTAGGTCACGAGGATGCGCTTGCATTTCCGGTTTGCGTTTTATATCCCCGCGTTTTCATATACATACAGGTGAATATATATATATATATATATACATGTTATATGTATATATGGGTATATACCATTCATTCTCGTAGATTGTTTGATGAGAAAAGTTTACTGCGACTCAGCCGCGAGTTTGTCGAAAAACAAACGAAAAAGAAAATGAAGAAAATAAAATCATTATTATGTAACTCAACATTCCGTCGTTGTCCAACGTTGCTTTCGGTTATCCTTTCGTTTCCAACGCCTTTCGTCTTTTTACTTTGGTTCAACGTACCCATATTGTTCTTCAGTGATGACGAAAAAAATTTGACGCCCGCATAAATACTGCAAAAATAATTATCCCGCACCGAGAAAACTCGCCTTTTTTCTATTTTTCTTTTCATTCATAACTTTTGCTACACCGGCGTTACTCCTCGTCTCGAGTTCCCGACTCCCTTGCGGTTTCGATTTTCGACCAGAAGGACATTTTTCAAAATTTTCAAATGCCATTTTCAACTTGTCAAAATTAATGAAAAACAAACATTAATGAATATAATAAACGTGAAAATCCCATCTCAATCGAATTGGAAAAGTATCGTCATTTAGGGATTTAGGGAAAATCTTGAAAAAATTTCCGACATTGTTTTCAGGCTGTAAACTAACGATTCCGCGCGTACCCGAGTGGAAAAAGTCAACTTGGGAAATAACGGACACCTTGATACGTGCATACGTATATATCCCATGGACCAAGGTGGTATAACAGATTCAACGACCTGCGCGAAAGCTAATTAAACAATTTCTCGCGCGACTCTCGCCGTCAAGTTGCCCTCGTTCCTGCCGTACACGCGTACAACGAGCGATTCGAGAGATAGCCACGAGAACGAGGATGATGACCATAAATACCCCCCCCCCCCCCCCCCGGAGGTATCAAACTTCCTCCGCTCCATCGTCACCCTCGAACTGGCAAGGTCCGAGCTGGGCTTTCGCAACCAGTCAAGGACGAAGAGGGAGGAGAGAAGCTTCATCGCACGACCAACAGCGACGTTAAGCTCCGGTCTCGCGTACACCGCGCATACATGCGGGATTTATCGTGCATAAGAAGATACACGCGGGAGAAACTCGCACGAGAAACATACGAGAGTCAAAATATCATTAGATTCATTTAATAAACTCCACCAGACTCTCAATTTATGCATACAATGAAATTTTCAAGGTCGCGTTTGCCCCCGTGCGTCAAAAGTTTCACGGGAGACAAATAACAAGGCGATAAAGGACGAGCTATGAAACAGTGAGGCTAAAGTCCGCTGCTTTTCGAATAATAATAATTAAAAACATTTTTTTAAATGTAAACGAGTGTTGTTTACTCGTTTCTGGGATTCAAGTGACCAAAAAAACGTTCGTTCGGGATAGAATTCAGCACCTGCCGTGTTCTAAAAACCTCGCGAAGGAAAGTGTCGGCGTTGTCTATTATAACGGACGATAGAGGGCGTATATACCGCGCCATATCTCGTGGTTGTTTTCGGAGACGTTACTACTTTCAGAATCGTCACCAACGAAGCGTCAACTCCGCTCTTTCGACATCTATTATTATCTCTCTCCTCTTTCTCCTGTCTACTCTTTCGTCTTGCTTCTTTCTCAATCTTTCTCTCCTCCGCGCGATCTGACAAAAGCTCGCGTCGTTTACGCGTGTATCTCCCGATGTTTTCGCGCATAGCGAGTCTATAAATTTCGTCGCTCGATCTCTCTCTCGCGTTTCTGTTCCCGATGCAACTGTAAATGGATAATGAGACGCGTAACACAGCGTTTCGTTTCTCGGTTGAGTGAAAAAGAGAGGTTTTTTTTTTTCGTTCCTCCGAACGATTTTCTCTCTCTCTCTCTTTACGCTCGTGGGGCCTGTGCGTGGATTTATCCGCGACTGCTACTCAAAATCTCCGACTATAGAAGCGTCGGTAGGTCGTCGACTCGCGACGTTTGAGGGAACAAAAAATCGCGATTATGTCGACTTTTTTTTTACTTCTTTCTGTACAGTGACTTTGTGTGACTTGAGGCTGTCTTCCGGCGACGGTCACGCCAAAATTTAACTATGCAGGAATATTCAAAACGTAAGAGTGGGCGGGAAATATTATTTCCGGTGTATTATATTATCGTTTATATATTTTTCATATGTATTTTATAGCGTACGAGTGTATAATTTGTAAAATATGCGTTATTTATCGTTATTTTTCATTTTCAGATTTTATCATCAAATTTTCCCACAATAAAAATTCGTCATTCATCTTTCCATACAGTACTTTGTTCGCGTTATACGCAAGTCGATCAGGCAACATATTTTAGTTCGAACGAAATAACGAATTTCCAAAATAACGTACGTTATTTCCCAATTTTCCACGAATTTCTGTTTTCCCCTCAATTTTTCAACTCCGACAGGTCGACTTGAGGAATTATCGATTGAAAAAAGTGAAGATATCTCGCGGCCGAAATCTTGAAATTTCTTTGAATTTCATTGGATTTCGGGATTCTTTACGATTTTCGAACGTCTCGACCAGCTGTCCCCGAGGCATTTTATGCGAGTGTCTAATTATAGAGGGACTCAATTTCATTGAATATATTTTTCAGAAAAAAAGCTCTCGAGCGCCGTCGTCGCGTTTCTCTCCGGCAGTTTGGGATCCTTGAATTTTCATACGATTTTTCGTCGTGATTTTCACGCGACGAGTTCGTTCTGCCCTCTCGTAAACAGCTTCCGCTTTTCCCCGCGTAGAGGGCGCGACTGTCTCGTCTCGTCCTGTGCACATTTCTGAAGAACGAATCGCGCCCTGAATCGAAGAGTTTCCTCGTGTTTTCACGCGCGTTACGATTTTTCCGCGGTGGCTTCGAAAATTTCAATTTCCTCTCGTACGAGGCCGACTCTTTCATTCTCTCGCCTTTTTTTCTCTCCACGCGTCTTCTCCGTGACACGCGTAATGTATCGGCATGGAGCTTACATCGCGTATTATCGATGCATTTGCACGAAATCGTTTGGCACACGTTACTCCACCCTTTTGGCACATTACGCGTGTACATTTGCGATTCCGGCGAGAAAAACAGATAAAAGGTCCGAGAGAGGGAGAGAAGAGCTAAGCTAGCGAGCTAACATCGTAAAAGAAATAATTGAGGCATCGGTGCACGCGAGGTTTTTTTTATATCCGACAAGGAAATTGAAAAAACGAAAAGAAGGAATGAAAATTCAGAAAATCGTCGATTAAGGCGTATAATCGTGAAATTTATCTTTGTTTTTGCGATACGGAAGAGTATATACGAAAGATCGAAGAAAAATATGTAGGTTGAAATTTGATTCTGTTTAGAGATATTCGAAAGGATGGAACAGCGTGAATTACGATTGGCCAAGAAAAACAATCGAAAATAAAGAAATTGTGAAAATTCTCGTATTCTCGTTGAGTCTCAAACGTTGGGAGGCTTCAACGGTGTCGTTTATTACGTAAGCAATTTCGTTGAAAATGTTTCTCGGTGCAGAGCTCGTAAAATCGTTTATAGTGGATCAAGCGTGGATGAACCATTAATCAAAATGAACTGGCATAAAGTTTTAAAGTTTACCGTCCATAAACAGGGTATATATTTTACAGCGTTATAATGCCGATATTTCACGTTTTTTTTTTACGTTTTTACCACAGACAAAAAAAATCGAGGTAAATCCACAAGTTACGCGAATAGAAATAAATATCTTTCGTGCTTCGTTCGATTATCGTTTTATCATTTTTTTCTCGTTCATTTCTCACTTTTTCCTCTCGAATTAAAAAAGCTTCCGTGATTTTTTTTTTTATTCACGAGTTTACACCGTCAATGCGATTTCGTTCGGCGTTCAAAAACACACACACACACACACACGTCATCCTAGTCATTTTACAAATTCATTGGACCTGCCTAGCGCGGATGTGAATTCGGAATTTTTTTTTTCTGCTTTTTGCATACGGAAAACGTTGGCGGAGATGAAAAAGATACGAGGAATGAACGTACCTATGTACGTACGATGCGCCGCTCGGAATTGAATTTTTTTTCCATCCGAAACTTCGCGTCATTATTTTATGGAAAAATGCCAAATTTCATAGAGCGTATAAACTCTTTCATCGATTTTCATCGAATTTAATAATAGAAATGGACCAGAGAACTCGGGAATTTACGTCAAAGCTGGGGCATCGCGGATTTTTTTTCATTTTTGCATTTCGATTTCACGTTTCACGAATACGCTGAAACTTTTTTTTTGCATTGAAAAAAACTGAATAAACGTGTATTTTCGGCCTCTCCTCTCAATGCCACGTGAACGACTGGCTAAATTTTTTGCTTTTAAAAAAAAATGTTTTTTTTTTTTCGAACGGTTAGATTCAACATTGAACCGATGTCCTATATCTTTGTGTATTGTTGATTGCTTCATTCGCTTTGTTATATCGCGATTTGACCCTTGATCCGGCAAGATACATCGTGGAATTTGATTTCTTCGGGTCCAAGTGTATCGTTTTACTCTCAGAGTCAAGCGATATGTACACTCCTCCGCCGCCAGCCGATTTAAAACACAAATACCCTCGAACGAGATGGGGAATGTTAATTCTCACATTACGAACTTCACAATATTCGTGTTATCCTATTAATTTGCGGCTGACTACCTATAGCGAGAAATTCAATTTCGAGGCATTGATTTATCGGCCGAATGCAGTCGTCAAACGATCAGGCGAAACGCGAGAAGAGCGACGTGTTCGCTGTGACAGCGAATAAAATAATGACATAAATTAAAAAATTCAAAATCGTCCAACATTCCGCGTTCTCTTTTTCGACTTTTTTCAATTCTATTTTCAAAAATATTCAAATTTTATCGCTTTTCAATCGTACATTGAACGATTCGAGAATTAAATTCACGAAACAATTTGACGACAATTTTCGCGAGTTTTTTCGAAAACTACGAAACAAATTTTGAAAAAACAAAAAACACTCGAAATCGCGCCTGAACCGTCTGATCTCCAATGTTCAATATCAATCGATAATCGATTGAAAGTCGCTTAAATTTAATTAAAATAAAATTCACAGGCGTTTTGGGGAAGAATTTTCAGGGTCCGATATTCTTCCAAGTTTCGGGCTTTCGTGCGGTGTTTTTTTTTTTTATCTACCCGTACGTCGATAAATCGAATTCTAATTGGAAAACGGTTTCACCGCGAGAAGTTTGAGGGAAATATCGATGAGCGAGTTAAGAAACGAAGGCAAAAAAAAAAGAAGGAAAAATAAACGAAAATTAATTCAAACTGCGGTAATCGCTTTTCGATTTTACCATGGTCCGATAATGGAGTTACGAATTCGAGGCTGCTGCGCGACTGCAACCAATTATTTAAAAGTCAATCTTTTAGAGGGTGGGGGGGGGGGGGAGGAAAACACGACCTCGCGGGAATATAAATGTTTAAACGTTTGTGGGCTCGAGTCTCGAGGAACTTTGGCATATCGATATGTGCATATACAACACATACATATATGGGACGTTTCATGGCAAAAGTAATCATCAACTTGCACGCTTTTTCCAAAACGAGCGATATTTCGAAATTTCGGAAAATTTCGTTTATTTTTACTGGCGCTTCGAGAGAAACTAGTGTTTTCCGGTTCAAAGGATATTCTACAAAAAAAATATTACGAAGAATATATTCCGAAAAAAAAAATGAAAAAATGCATTTTTTCAAATTTTGTTTTTACGATTATCGTTAATAACACGGGGAATAATGAAGGAAATTTGATTGTTGGTGAAATATTGAATAATGCGGATATTTGTTTTGTTTTTTCGCATGGAAATTTGAGAATTTCGAAAAGATTTTTGATAAATCGCGAAATATCGTATGTCGATTAAACAGAGAATGGCCCGTGTGTAATAATTATGCATACACGTATGTATAAACGAAACAAAATACATTCTTGATGATCCATCACTGTTATCAGCCGTCTCTCGTTCTCGCGCCATCCAATTACATCTGACAATGGAAATAACACACGCGTAATAAACACCGAGAGACGACGACAGCATACGACGAGGAAAATGACGTGCGAATCTCGCTTTGTTCTTTTTAATAAACACAGGCTCGACCCTTGGCTCATTACGCGTGTTTTCTTCTCCGCAAGAACGTTAAACGCGAAATTCATCGTATTTTATCGCGCGGTAACGTTCGTTAGACGAGAAAAGCACGTCCTCGTCTTTTTCGCGTTCTACGAAGGATCTCTTTTTTTTTTTCGATCCACGATAATCAAGGTTTTGTTCCTCCTTTAACGCGGGGATTATCGGGACGGTAAGTCGGTGGTTTTTCTTTTTCGTCGATCGAAAAGGAATAATGAATTTTTTGATTGATCTATCTCGACGTGAGAGAACGATTGATCGACTTACGATCGTTACTCTTTATCGAGAACCCGATTAATCGTTGGCCAATCAGTCGCAAGCACAAGCGCGCGATCGCTCGCATGCGGTTGATGCTGCCTTTTTATTTCTCCCGTCGAAGACTTGACATTTTTTGAGCGACAAGATTCTCGCGTAGAAAATTTTAATTCTAATCAACGAGCTAAATTAATTTCGAGCGGTTGTGGAAATCTGAAGGAAATAGTCGTGTGTAAAATACCGGAAATTCTGAGAATATTCGGAAAATGTTTTTTTTTCTTTTCGCGTTGAATCTCATCGAAATTCCACGTTTCTCAATGAATTTTTGAGACTTTGCGAACGAAATCGCCGGTCGATATATACGAGAAATGACGAACGATTTCACACTTTTTCGAATCTTTCAAAAATGAAAAAAAATCTTTTTTTTAAACGTAAATAATTTTTGAAAAAGTTTTAGTTATGGAAAAAACGAACGGACTCGTTCGAGGCGGAATGAAAAAGGTTTTTTTGAAATACTTTTGGAATTCCTGGTATTTTTTCGAATATTCATCCAACAACGTTTTCATATTCTCATATTAGTATTTTTATTTTATGTATTATTTTTAATTTTTATTTCGAAATTATAATTTTTTCCTGTTGTCGCTGGGACAATGCCTTTTATACGCGTTTTAGGGGCATACGCGAAGTGGAAATGCAGTACGAGAGAGAACGTTGGAAACGACGGTTATGCAGAGTTTTCTTCGAAATCACGGACTTTTCGGGTAAAAGAAGCGAACGATGTCGCTCCCTGTGCGAAAGCGAGCAGCGTCGTTCTCTTATTTTCGACGAAATGTCAAGCGTTTCGACGAGAACTCGGCAAGCGCTCTCGGCGCAAAGGCGAATAACGTCGTTCGCTTCTTTTCATCGAAATATCAAACGTTTCGGGGAAAACGCGCTCGCCAACGGATTTTTCACAGACCCAACGTTGTTTTACGCGATTTTACAAGTTTTTTCGCTTTTTCCTAGCCAAGTGTTTTAATACCGATTCAATTTTTGTTCGTCATTCTAATTAATTATTCATAAAATTGCACTGATGATGCACGCACAAAAATCGCTTCTGTTCATCGAAATATCAAACGTTTCGGGGAAAACGCGCTAGCCACCGGATTTTTCACAGACCCAACGGGTTTTACGCGATTTTACACGTTTTTTCGCTTTTTCCTAGCCAAGTGTTTTAATACCGATTCAATTTTTGTTCGTCATTCTAATTAATTATTCATAAAATTGCACTGATGATGCACGCACAAAAATCCTCGCACGTCGAAAGCCGAGCTTTCGCTCTTTGTCAAATCGTAAAAAAAAATCTTTTGTTCTAATCGTTTGATTTTCGTGGTCGAAATAGTTGTAAATATCATTTTCGATCATCGTTTCTTTTACCAATGATTTTTCAGATACGTCGAGATAGATTCAAGAAAAAAGTATATCAAGCAACGATACTGTACTTTTTTTCTTCGTAAAATAATTCGGAATATTCGATGAATGTTAATTCATCGTTTTATCTGCAATCAATGGCAGCTGTATAATTTATAGGCTGGAACTTCTCGTGAATCATATTCAGAGGCGAGCGTTTTTTATTCGAATTGCGTTTTTTCCTACTGGATATTCCCAAGTGAGACTATTTTCGAGCTCGAAAACGGGGCTCGAAGGTCAAGTATCGTTATTCGAAGATGCTAAATTTTTCAGCGTTGGAATGCAACGAAAATACGATTTTATTCAACAAATTAGAAATACTTTCAATCGAAAATAAAAACATGGCAAAACATCGCGTATTTTCGTTGAGTTCCGTGCGATTTGACCGTCAAAATCGTGTTATATGTCGGTAAAATAGATTCTTTCAGCCATAAAACGAACAATCGTCATTACAATTGTAATTCGTTTCACGTAAAGACGTAACGTTTTACTCACCCAAGTATCATAATCCAAGGAATCGTCGCACACCTTTCACTCAAAACAATTGACAACACAGAGAGTTTTTCGAAAATTGTTTATGGCCGTTTGAAAACGTCAGCGTTGCCTTTTTTTTATCGCAAATAAACTCGATACGAGGCTCTGTACGTACGATTATATATATACATATGTCATATATATATATATGTGTATCAAAACTATGCACTCGCGCACACGCACAAAAACACACACTGCACGTTAGACTCTAGAGTCTCAGAGGTTACGAAAGAGGGACGTGAAGGTTAAGAACACGATTTCAGTGATTTTCCCCTGTCACGTGACAGTGGAACGCGTCGAGGGAGGAACGAGGGAAAAGGATCGTCGAAGACACTTGTCGATCAAAGTATCGTCGCGTCCTCGCGTATTTCGCGTACACGAGGTTGGCGTTTCGAAGCTAACGCGAGCGAAGCACTCGATAAATTATTGTTGTACACGTGTATGAAGGGGGAAACAACGTTCGCGACGTCCAATACGACGATAACCGCAGATTCTCGGCGAAATTCGGTGATAAACGAATGTTCGAGAAGTTTCTCTCTCTTTCGTTACTTTACAAAATGGCAGCTGTGCGAAATGAACAATTCGCGAACAAAACTTTGTCGCGTTTACGTCGATAACTTTCCCGCGGGAAATTGACCGGCTGCCCGATAGCGTGAATTTCGACATTCGGTATTAACCCGAGACGAGGCTCTTTTTGATGGAACGCGTGATGAAAGAGTTTATCAATGAAATTCTCGTGTGGAAATTGCGAAACGACGAATCGAAAAACACCGCGGCGTGCGAACAGGTGGCGCTCGCGCAGAGTCACGTTGACGAGGACGAAACTTCGATATTCGATTGTTTGTCTTCTCCGTTATTTTCGCTTTCTTAGTCAATCGGGAATTACGAAAGGGGCTGATTCGTTTTTTTCTTCATTTCTTTTGTGATAAAAGTTGAAACACGAGGACGCGCGTATTCAGTTTATACCGGCGTTTTCACTCTGTTATCGCGTGCGAAAGAGAGCGCTACGAAATATACGACGATGTTAACATACGCGAACGTCCGCGACGGCTTGACGTCGACTGAAGAGACTCGCACAGCCGGCGCCTCGCGACTGTCCGCCCCCGCTGTCAGTACTCTCGCTGCGCCCTCCCGCCCCGCTCAGCGCGTACTAAAGCGCGGGCGCGCGTTACCGAGTGCCGCCGCCGTCGACGCCACCGTCAAATCTCCCTCATCAGCGCCCCACTCCCCTTTCTGCCGCCGCGACGCTAGCGCTACGTAAAACAGCAACCACGCGCGGTAACGCACAACACACGGGCTACCGTCGCCTCGCGACGCGCACCTTCGAGCTTTTCAACCCCTCGATCGAACGAATGAAGCTACGAACTTGTGACTGCGCGCTCGCTAATTACCGCGATACACCTTTATCGGAAAATAAACATAATATCAATACGTTCTTTCGAAAACGAACAATTCCTTCTTATTTTATTTACAAAACTTTGCAAATTTTCAGAACATGGAGGTACCTTTATTTTGTAGAGAAAATTCGATAATTTTTCGTTGCACGAAATTCCTTCATCGACATTGTAGGGACATTGAATATAAAGTCAATTACAAGGTTTCATAAAAATCGTGCATACGTTTCGAAAATGATTCACGATTAAGGAAAAACAATGATTTTGAAAAAAAAACATATATATTCGCCGATTCTCGAGATTGATTGAAAAGCGAAAAACGATCGCTTATATTACAGCGATTATTGTTATCAGTCTCGTAAAATTATTCCGCTCTGAAAAGGTCCGAGGGCTCATAAAAATAAAAGTAATTATAATTCGGTTTTCTCGCTCTTTCTCTCGTTCTCTGTACGCAAACCCTCTTTTGTCCGTGCTGCGGTTCAGCGAGACGTACGACCTACTTTTCCTTCCATCTGTATCCGGTGCTTCCTTCGTCCATTGACGACGATTTCACTCATCCTCGAACCGCTGACGGGAGAGATGATCTCGAGAGCGTTCAGTTTTCATTCCCACCAAGGGTAGTAATTAACTCGTTCGCTCTCTGTGCTACTACAATACCATGAATAACGAGATAGGGTATGAGAGGGAAGGGAATAAAAAGAGTGAGAGAGACGAAAATAAACAGAGAACGAGAGCGAGTAAGGAAAAGAAAGGAATGAAACCAAAAGAGGGAGAGAGAGAGATGAACAAAAAGCTCTGCCTGCCGATAACTAGCCACACACTATATGCATTTTCATTACCGCAACGTAAAAGTAATGTGAGAACCGTATATCGTTTTCGCTTATTATTAGAATCACCCTCCAAGAGCCACTGTTGCCACTGTGATGTGACTCTTTTTGTCACTCTCCTCTCTCTCTCTCTCTCTCTCTCTCTATCTCTCTTTCTGTATTTAGCTAAAAGAGATTCAGTTTCCATTCTTTGACCCGGACGCTGGGCAACTCATCACGCCCAAATTGTTCTCTCCATCCCTGGTGCATTTCGAAGGACGTGCAAGGTCGCGTAATTATACAACGCAGGACGGACGCAAAAAATATCCTAATGGAAGAAGCTTACTTCGCATGTACAAAAAACTTCATAAATAATCGTCACGAAATACAATACGCGGTATAAAAAAAATCCAAAGTAATCTGAGATTCGAGCATATCTACAGTCCCTATATTCTATGAAAAAAAAAATAAAAATTATAAGCACGTACCATACTTGTATTTTTTGAAATTTTCTTGTTGTCTTATATTATTGTACTTATTATATCAGCGAGATTTTAAATCAATTTCTTTTTCCCACAGGAAAATATCGAATAAATTGAGTAACAAGAAAAATTACGTAATTATATATCATTTTTCCAATTAGTCGATTTCATTTTGATGAAACTTATGTTTATTATCTTTGTGCCGAATGGAGGAAACACAAAAATATATTTTTTTTGATAACAAACGATTCTCACACGTTCCTTGGCGTCGCAACTGTACTGCAAAGTTTACTGCAATGTAAAAGAACAGCATTCATAAATAATCGTCACGAAATACAATAAGCGGTATGAAAAAATCCAAAGTAATCTGAGAGTCGAGTATTTCTACAGTCCCTATATTCTATGAAAAAAAATATAAAAATTATAAGCACGTACCATACTTGTATTTTTTGAAATTTTCTTATTGTCTTATATCATTGTACTTATTATATCAGCGAGATTTTGAATCAATTTCTTTTTCCCACAGGAAAATATCGAATAAATTGAGTAACAAGAAAAATTACGCAATTATATATCATTTTTCCAATTAGTCGATTTCATTTTGATGAAACTTATGTTTATTATCTTTGTGCCGAATGGAGGAAACACAAAAATATATTTTTTTGATAACGAACGATTCTCACACGTTCCTTGGCGTCGCAACTGTACTGCAAAGTTTACTGCAATGTAAAAGAACAGCATTCATAAATAATCGTCACGAAATACAATACGCGGTATGAAAAAATCCAAAGTAATCTGAGATTCGAGCATATCTACAGTCCCTATATTCTATGAAAAAAAAAATAAAAATTATAAGCACGTACCATACTTGTATTTTTTGAAATTTTCTTGTTGTCTTATATTATTGTACTTATTATATCAGCGAGATTTTAAATCAATTTCTTTTTCCCACAGGAAAATATCGAATAAATTGAGTAACAAGAAAAATTACGTAATTATATATCATTTTTCCAATTAGTCGATTTCATTTTGATGAAACTTATGTTTATTATCTTTGTGCCGAATGGAGGAAACACAAAAATATATTTTTTTTGATAACAAACGATTCTCACACGTTCCTTGGCGTCGCAACTGTACTGCAAAGTTTACTGCAATGTAAAAGAACAGCATTCATAAATAATCGTCACGAAATACAATAAGCGGTATGAAAAAATCCAAAGTAATCTGAGAGTCGAGTATTTCTACAGTCCCTATATTCTATGAAAAAAAATATAAAAATTATAAGCACGTACCATACTTGTATTTTTTGAAATTTTCTTATTGTCTTATATCATTGTACTTATTATATCAGCGAGATTTTGAATCAATTTCTTTTTCCCACAGGAAAATATCGAATAAATTGAGTAACAAGAAAAATTACGCAATTATATATCATTTTTCCAATTAGTCGATTTCATTTTGATGAAACTTATGTTTATTATCTTTGTGCCGAATGGAGGAAACACAAAAATATATTTTTTTGATAACGAACGATTCTCACACGTTCCTTGGCGTCGCAACTGTACTGCAAAGTTTACTGCAATGTAAAAGAACAGCATTCATAAATAATCGTCACGAAATACAATACGCGGTATGAAAAAATCCAAAGTAATCTGAGATTCGAGCATATCTACAGTCCCTATATTCTATGAAAAAAAAAATAAAAATTATAAGCACGTACCATACTTGTATTTTTTGAAATTTTCTTGTTGTCTTATATTATTGTACTTATTATATCAGCGAGATTTTAAATCAATTTCTTTTTCCCACAGGAAAATATCGAATAAATTGAGTAACAAGAAAAATTACGTAATTATATATCATTTTTCCAATTAGTCGATTTCATTTTGATGAAACTTATGTTTATTATCTTTGTGCCGAATGGAGGAAACACAAAAATATATTTTTTTTGATAACAAACGATTCTCACACGTTCCTTGGCGTCGCAACTGTACTGCAAAGTTTACTGCAATGTAAAAGAACAGCATTCATAAATAATCGTCACGAAATACAATAAGCGGTATGAAAAAATCCAAAGTAATCTGAGAGTCGAGTATTTCTACAGTCCCTATATTCTATGAAAAAAAATATAAAAATTATAAGCACGTACCATACTTGTATTTTTTGAAATTTTCTTATTGTCTTATATCATTGTACTTATTATATCAGCGAGATTTTGAATCAATTTCTTTTTCCCACAGGAAAATATCGAATAAATTGAGTAACAAGAAAAATTACGCAATTATATATCATTTTTCCAATTAGTCGATTTCATTTTGATGAAACTTATGTTTATTATCTTTGTGCCGAATGGAGGAAACACAAAAATATATTTTTTTGATAACGAACGATTCTCACACGTTCCTTGGCGTCGCAACTGTACTGCAAAGTTTACTGCAATGTAAAAGAACAGCATTCATAAATAATCGTCACGAAATACAATACGCGGTATGAAAAAATCCAAAGTAATCTGAGAGTCGAGTATTTCTACAGTCCCTATATTCTATGAAAAAAAATATAAAAATTATAAGCACGTACCATACTTGTATTTTTTGAAATTTTCTTATTGTCTTATATTATTGTACTTATTATATCAGCGAGATTTTGAATCAATTTCTTTTTCCCACAGGAAAATATCGAATAAATTGAGTAACAAGAAAAATTACGCAATTATATATCATTTTTCCAATTAGTCGATTTCATTTTGATGAAACTTATGTTTATTATCTTTGTGCCGAATGGAGGAAACACAAAAATATATTTTTTTTGATAACAAACGATTCTCACACGTTCCTTGGCGTCGCAACTGTACTGCAAAGTTTACTGCAATGTAAAAGAACAGCATTCATAAATAATCGTCACGAAATACAATAAGCGGTATGAAAAAATCCAAAGTAATCTGAGAGTCGAGTATTTCTACAGTCCCTATATTCTATGAAAAAAAAAATAAAAATTATAAGCACGTACCATACTTGTATTTTTTGAAATTTTCTTGTTGTCTTATATTATTGTACTTATTATATCAGCGAGATTTTGAATCAATTTCTTTTTCCCACAGGAAAATATCGAATAAATTGAGTAACAAGAAAAATTACGTAATTATATATCATTTATTATCTTTGTGCCGAATGGAGGAAACACAAAAATATATTTTTTTGATAACGAACGATTCTCACACGTTCCTTGGCGTCGCAACTGTACTGCAAAGTTTACTGCAATGTAAAAGAACAGCATTCATAAATAATCGTCACGAAATACAATAAGCGGTATGAAAAAATCCAAAGTAATCTGAGAGTCGAGTATTTCTACAGTCCCTATATTCTATGAAAAAAAAAATAAAAATTATAAGCACGTACCATACTTGTATTTTTTGAAATTTTCTTGTTGTCTTATATTATTGTACTTATTATATCAGCGAGATTTTGAATCAATTAATTTTTCCCACAGGAAAATATCGAATAAATTGAGTAACAAGAAAAATTACGTAATTATATATCATTTATTATCTTTGTGCCGAATGGAGGAAACACAAAAATATATTTTTTTTTATAACGAACGATTCTCACACGTTCCTTGGAGTCGCAACTGTACTGCAAAGTTTACTGCAATGTAAAAAAACAACCGCTCGTCGCGAGTGGAATGTTCGGTGCGCTCGTATTGGTCTTAGCGCTCTGAAGCCTCTAGCCTCTCTCTCACTTCCGTTTCGATGCGCCGATATATCTCCAGCGATACATGCATTTTAATAACATTTTTTTTTTCACGTCGTCCGAGCTTCAAAAAGCTTCGCCTCTCTCCGCTCGTATTTGACGTGAAAACCCCGGAGAGGGAATGAGAGTTCATCCACCGTCACGCGTGTATTTATATACACACGGTATGTACACGTATATACAACGAAAACTACGAGAGTGATGGATCAAGGAAAGGAAGGATAAACGGAAAGGGAGCAAAGAGAAAAGGACGAGGGCCTGCTTTTTCTCACACCGTCCGCGAGGTATTCTCATGCCCTCGTCGCTCTTTTATGCTTTGAAATATTTGCCATTCTCCTCCCCCGCCTTCCCCTGACTCGGCGATTCCTCGTGCTTTTTCCCTGTACGCGTACAACGGGCTAAAGGGTGAAAAGGGCGTATTCACAGTGGAGGTAAAACGCTGAGGTATTTCTTCTTTCCGAAAAGGATGAGAGAGAGAGAGAGAGAGAGAGAAAGGGAGAGGGAGCTGCGGGGGATCGAAAAAATTCAATGTCCTTCTTTGTGCACCGAAGGGAGAGATAAAGCTGCTCCGCTGTACGTATATACCAGCCTCGTGCTGTATCTCGGGCTTTTTTATGCTCCTCGCTCTTCTGCTCCTTGCATAAATGTGTATGCAATTGTATGTATCGATATACAGTCACTCACATTCGTGTACATACAAGACGTCGCAAAAATCGATGTCAATCATTCAAAATCATATTCTAGATGAAATTCAGAGTCGAAATGCGTTTTAGTCTCCTTTTTTATACGTTATTACATTAATTAACGAATTAGCGAGGATTTGTGGGACTTGGAATTTTTTCCCCAATGTAGCATCGAGCTATCAGCATCCAGTTTTGCGACGCCCTGTACAAGTGGCTGTTCATCGTGTATTTGCGAGTTTCCGAGTGAACCGGAAGCCAAAAATTCGATAGAATTTTAATATGTACATGCACAGGACCGTGTGCACAATACTCGGGCTCTTAATGAGACAGTGAAACGGGCAAGCCCGAGCAGCGAAAATGCCAAAATTTTTCATTATCGAAAAGTTCTACTCAACGTTTATTTCCGTGCTGCTGTTTGTTTATTCATTTTTTCTCAACGTACATCCTGTGCGCTCGTTTGTTCAGGGCAAACTTCAGATCGGATTTCTCTGACGCTTATCGCGTTTCGTTTCCTCCGTTTCTCCTTTTTTTCACTCGCTGTGAATAATTATCCATTCGTTTGCAAAAACGCGATGCGGTCCTCGTCAGACCTTAGCCCAGAGGGCTATCTTTTTTTCGCGAATTTCGCAGTGCATATTTTTTTTATTTTTGATCGATGATCTTTGATGAAAATAATTCATCGGTAAATACTCCATTTTCGGTCATTTTCCTCATCGACTATCGGAGAATATCCGATTTTTCGATGTTTTATTTTGCTATTTTTCTGAAATCTATAATATAACAAACATCGGATATAACGTCAACGAAAATGATAAGGACGGCTCGGATGAGCAATGACGGAGGGTGCTTGATGTTCATATATATATGTGTGTGTGTGTACGGTTAGCGCATATATACTATACAAATTGCCAAAGTTGGGTCGCGTTGCCTCGGTCAATCTTTGCACAGAGAAAGGGAGATTGATCGTTCCGAAAAGATTACTTCAATGTGTAGATCGAGAGAAAGGTACAGATGCAGAGTAAGAGCGAGCAAAGGGGGGGGGGGGGCGGGGTGAAGAGAAACGCGAGGAAGGAGAAAGTGGAAAAGCCGATATTAGGTCCGGAAAGGAAGGGTCCGAAGGGTGACTGTCCGTCATATCTTGCACATATATGGCCAGGTATATATATATATATATATATATATTGTATATAAAGAGAAGAAAAGTTATCTCATGTATGGGGGATTTGACCGAGGATATGCGAAAGAAGAGAGGGCCAAATATGTGCGTGGGTCTTTCGGGAAAAGGGTATGACGATAGAGAAAAAAGCAGGAAAATTTAATATTCGACGATTCAATAGTATATGGGTCATTCCGCTTAAAGTCGATAAACTCGACTATTCTTTCCGGCGCGAATAAGCCCGTCAAATGCTTTAACACTCTCAAAAGCACCCTCTGAACTTGCAAAAAAAGTCAAGTCCAAAACATCGTCGAGAATTTTTTTTTTCAAAATTCCCCAAAAACGTCGACACTCTCTAAAGAAAGAGAAAGCAAGACTTTGATACAAGAACGTAATATTCGTATACCGGTACCGAATAATGGAATGGAAACTCTTGGGTCGGAATTTTTTTGAATTCAAGATGACATTTTTGATCGATAATTTTTTTGATTCAACATGGAATTCCCCGTGTATCGCGGTATGGGCAGAACGTGCTTTATCGAAGTTGGGCTCCTGCAGTTCTCTACCGACGATTAGGTCCGACGACGCCATATCCTTTTTGTCTCTGCGACGTAGCGTGGATCTGGACCGCGAATGTCACAGAATCCCTTTTCATCTCAATACAGTTTTGGTCACACGGCCACACACACAATGTGCACTCATGATTACGACGCAATTGAGCCGCACGTCCTGACCAATCATAATCAGGATATCCCATTTTGCAGAAATCTATCGGTAGATCGAGGGAAAACTCGAACGAATTTCATGTCGGATATCGCCAGTTTCGAGGGAGTTTGAATTATTTTCAAATAAATGCTCATAGTTTTATCGAACATGGCCAAAGGGTATGAAATTTTTGGCGAACTTACGAGAGCAATGTTTTTCTCATTTTCGTCACGAAGCAACGATTCACGGAATTAAAATCCCCTCCTCGAAAAATTGGTCTTTCGAATTTTCTACGGTACTTCATCGGTCCGGAAATGAGAAAAAAGAAAATTGAAAATTGAATAATTGCATATTCCGAACAATCTTCGACTTTTCAGTGACCTTGATTAATTCTACTGGATCATGTTTTGAAATTATACGGATGGCGATAAAGATTTTTTTTTTTTTCTTTTCGGGATGAAGCCGCGCGATATCTTCGTCCAAATGTGAAAATGGAGTGAAAACGATTGATAGACAATATGAAATATTCATGCTAATCCAGATAGGGTGGAAAAGAAGATGTGAAAAGAAATGGAAGGAAAAACACGGAGAAAAAGGGCCATCAGGGGGGATAGAAAGCGAATGAAATGGGGTGATTTGGGTTTTTCGTTCGAATGGCGCAGTCTTTGTCGACCCTCTATCGCAGGGGATTGAAGTGTTATCTGTATAAAAATCTACCCAGCTTTTATACGCGTATAGAGGCCCAAATGTGTCGACTGGTATAATCCATTTGGGAGAGTCTGCATGACAAATATTTTACCAGCTACAAAACATCTTCATTTACATTTTGTGCCGCCTGTTAGGTTCGATGATCACTTTTCGGATGATACAAAGTTACCATTTATTCAACTAACTCCCCCAAAGGGGGACAATGACCCGCGCGTTATATATGACAGATTCATCCAACGCCCCTCTCGTATGTAAAAATAATCCACACGAATTTCTGTAGAATCGATGGCTCATTTCGCTTCGAGAAATTCAGGAAATTTCGAAAAAAAATGTCATTCTAACAAAATGTACTTTTTGTATAAAAACTTTTTTTCCAGTTACAATAATCTTCATCGTCAAAGATGAACGCCTGTAGATCGAAGAAATTGAACATTGATGATCGATTTTAGCTTCGAGATCTCGGGGAATAACTCCTTCGATTATCCTTATTAATTGGAAAGCGAAAATGGTGAGTCAATTTATGTGGGGAAAATTTGACGCGAGTGCAAAGTTCGAGAGTCATTAGTGGACTAAGCGTTAACTATGTAGGATGCTGCAGGATATGGTGTGCTTCGATTGGACAGACAACGGTCTGCGGTTTATACGTTACTTCGCGAAACTATCGATAGGTCTATTAGCAAATTGGTAATATCGGAGCACTTGGTAATTATTGGGATCGACCCCGCTGATTCATATACATATGTATACAGGTATATAAAAACATGTATATCGCTGTTGCAGCACACAACGTGTAGGATGAATGCATCGCTTGGATCTCGGATCAACGAGACTCCTGAGAGATTCTCGAGACTGGTGGCTAGACATCGTAAGCTGTGTTCATCCAGAATTGTATAGGGCTCATGTATAAAGGTTCACTGTTGAGTTTCCAGACGCTGCTGCGATACGTGCGAAAATTATCCATGTGGCTTGTGTTTCACGAGAACCGAGATACATCCCAAGAGCATTTCTGGATAGGGGCGGGCCTCAAATTAGTATCTAATTGAGAAAGTGTCGGCAGAAATCGAATGGCATTAGAACCAAGGATATTACGTAATTTTAACCAAAAAAAAATCATTTTTCGATTCGGTCAAGGGTAATTAAAGCTAGTTGGTCAAAAAACGCTTTTCACGTCAAATACACGAACATCTCCAGGTGGATGTCTCGCCAAAGATGTTTTCTTGGGAATTTACGATGCGACAAAACGATGAATGAGTGTATCACGGAGTTTTTGGAAAAAATTCGACAATTTTGACGGCTCAGCTTCGGAGATTTGAGATTAAAATATTTTGTAATCAGTCCGACTGTTTTACCCCCAATTTTTTTTGAATATTCCGCAAGTCGCGGTGGTTTTCGCGCGTTTTGCGGTGAATTTATGTTGCAGTGAGCAATTTGTTCAGTTGTTGGCGACGTGAAATTGACGAGAAAACAAAAACAAACGAGAAAAATAATACGTTGATGGTGAATTTATCCGCGAACAGACGTTATGGTATATTTATAACGCGGTGTATTTACGCGTGGGTTATTCATGACGGTTTAGCTGATGACCAGGAGCTCTTACGTTTTCCTGGTGCATTCTCGCTTGTTCAACCCTAAAATATTCACTATTCGCATTAGTTATACCACGTGGACCGTCGGAGCATGCTTCGAGCGTGCAAGAGAGACCGAGAGAGAGAGAGAGACACGTGCGTTTTCGCGAACATGTGTACACGCCCAACGAAATTAAATTACTGTCGAGTGCTGACTATAGTTATCGTCTCACTGCCGTTTCTTCTTCTTCACGATTTTCCGCAGCCGAGCTTTTAGCTCTGTAGGTTTTTAAGCACATATGGAGGTCACTTTCCATCGAGGACGCTTCGTCCGCGTACGATCATCACAAAAGTGAGGGCAAAAATGTCATGTACTTGTCGATATTAAAACAAAAATCGGACAAAAACAAATTCTACAAAAGTTGGCGAGACTGATTAAATTAGGAAAAAAATCGTCCTGTTTTCGAATATAATACGAATTAATACATGAATATTGACGATATTTTTCGCAGTATTTTTGGAAAAAGTCAGTGTTTGCCGGGTTTTTAAGGCACTTTGAGAATGAAGAATTGGGGAAAATAGTAAAGGGCTCTGTGGAGGATTTTTTCGTACGTGCGTAATCAACAGGGCCCCGTACGCCTCGTGATTTATTAACGTATGTGGGTGAACTCGGTGAGGAGAACCGAGAATGAGGAAAAGGGAAGCGACGAAATTTGGTCGTCAGTGCCAAGATTCTCCTCATATCTCCGTACCAGAACTTATATTTACTCAAAAACTGAGGTAACAGAGGAACGAACCGAGGAAACAGAGAATTCTCGCAGTAAGGTGAACGCTAATTTGCGGCAAAGCACTTTACACTCGCGTACAAACACGGTATTAATAAATCGAGGAATTCTGTTTGTCTCTAATGAATAAAAAAGAATTTTTTATTCTTCACGCCCATTTCCACTAAAATTATTCTCGTATTCACTCGCACGTCGGTGGAAATTGAGCCAGCAAAGTCGAATTACGATCGGTATATTTTCCAGATATCCAGCATCCCTTGGGAAAAAATGATAAAAGCGATTAACGAGAATCGTGGACGAACGAAACTTTCGGGAGGAGTGAAACGATCGAGAAAACATGAATTTCATAAATCGTTCCATTTTTTGGTGCAAATGTGCTTGGATGTTGTAAAAAAATTGGAAAATAATGTAAATTCAAACGTAAGGGCGTTTCCATTGCCAAATAAACGGTGAGAAGTTTATCTTCCGGTCATTCGTGAAATTCTTTTCGATGGGGATGTTCACTTTGAAAACCTCGATGATAAACCGATCGTCATGCCTGTTATCTTTGCCGCGTGATGATATTTCAGCGGAGAAAGCGACGAAATGAGATTTTCATTCGAGAAAATGCATGTGTTTCCTCATCTTTATACGCAGCCTCCAGCAGCCTGGGAGATGAAATCAGCTGTAGATCGAGTTACATCTGTATATAATGCCCATTTGATATGGACACAACGATAGTCGTGAAGGGGTGTTAGTTGGGATAAAGGCAGACGACTTTATCCAGCTTCTTGGATTTTCTCTCACACGTGCAATCTTTACGGATAACACGCTGTTTGTAGCTGCGTCGTCAAGAGATTACGTTTCGGCGAGTAGGAGTGGCTTTTGTTGTTTCTTCTGTACATGCAGGTCAGAGAGAGAGAGAGAGAGAGAGAGAGAAGAAACGCTGGAGGAGGAGATGTTCAGGAAAAAAGTAGAAAACGGCGAGATGGAGAGAGAACAAGAAGCACGAAGGTGGTCCATCGGAGGTGAGGCTGTATCCAGTAGCGGAGAAGAGGATTATAGAACACACATTGTTGGTTCGTTTAACTACAAGGGAGACAGATCGTGTGTTTATAACACCGTAGGATCAAACTAGAAGAGCCTACAGCAAGCATATATATTAGGGTGTCTGTTATTTCCTATACGAGTAGACTTTTTCCATTTGCGTATGCCTCGGGTCATTAATTAATAGTGTAAAAAAAAGGTTTAAAAAACAAATGAAAACACCATTTTTAACTCTTGATTTCGCTTTGACTACGATTCTCTCACATGTACAAATATTCACGTTATTGACGGAGAATCTTTCAAAATCGAAGAAAATTGTTGTCATCGACGCCTTTATCCATCCAAAGGGAAAATTGAAAAAATGCTGTATTTATTGAATGAAAAAAGTGTCGTTTTTAGAGAAGGGTTGACGGTTTTTTTAAATTTTCTTTATCTCTCCTTTTCCTCCTCCTCCATTTAGCAATGTGTTTGACCTGAAAACTAATTCTTCAGAGTGTACTCCAGAGAGTGAAAAAAGTCCACTTGGGAAATAATAGACACCCTAATATATATATACATTATAAACGTTGTTGCGATACTGTAAATTTGACAGTACAAACAGCAGGCCAAGAGCCTGCACCGAGTTTGTGTTGTAGATCCACTATGAACACACAAAATACACACACGAGCCTATAGAATCAAGAGACCAGGAATTCGAGGGTGTACGACAGCATCCCAGCTGTGGGAAACCATATACAGAGTCTAGCGTAGATTACGAGCTTTATAGGAATTCCGAATGGCTCGTGCCTTTTGACAAATACTCATTTATTTATTCAATCAATGACGAATTTCACAACGAGTTACATCAGGGCGTCAATTCCAGCGAAAAAAATGTAGCAAATATAGTATACATTATTTTTGCCATTTTTGGACACGATTTTAACCATTGAATTCCGTGAGTCCATGGGACTTTTATAGAACTTCGCGATATACGAGTCTAAAGCGAAAAAAAAGGTACATTAAACAGCGTCTGCAATATGTTCAAGCTTATAAAGCTTCGTATGCGAGCTGAAATTGTTTTTTTTTTAATTGAATGAATAAAATAAGTCACGAATTTGTCAAATTGCTCTGCTATAAAGAAATTTACATAGCAGGCTTTTACCGGTCGCGTATCGCATGCTGCATGTGCTACGAGCGTGAACGAGCCTTCGCTCTGTGTACTCACCTGGCGTTACATTAATATCATATACGGTTTGGCTGTATAGTTACTTTTCTTTGCGTTTTTTTCTTATCTCTCTTTTTTGCTCTTTCTCCGATCCGCCTTATTCGGTAGCCTAAAGTTTCACGGGCTTCAAAAAGCTTCCGATGATATTTACCCAAGTGGGATGTACGAAGCGCCTGTCTGTTCACACGTAACGGTGGGAAGTTTGCAATCAGAAAAATAAGAAAAATAATGTAAATAAAAAAAAGTATCGCTCCGAATTTATCCGGAAGATTATACACATTTGTCATTAATTCGAATAAACATCGTTCGCGATATTCTGGTTTCCATTTAACGAGCAAATTGACAGAGCGATTGAAATTGATTAATCCAAAATAAGATGAAATAAAGCTCCTGTAGCATCACGTTACAATAATTGAAGAAAGGGTTTTATTCAAAATCGATATTTTCACTCTTTGGTATATTTCAGATACTAAATTATAATTGAATTTTGAACGATTCTGGAACAGCTCAACGATCATCGAGTAATTTTTAGACCGCGATAAAATCGACAAGTCCAATAAACTGCTGAACAAATTTGAGTTTCTGTTATTTTATATATCGCGCAAAAAAAAAGACACGAGCAAACAGGATGCGTAAATAACGATTATTCTCATTATGAAAACTAAATCGGATGAAAAATGTTGCTAAAAAAAATGGGATACGCCTGCCATATAACTCGATTCAGATCATACGTGAAACTTTCGTTTGTCGAAGAAACACAAGAGGACATCGCGACAGATGGAGAGACAATGAGAAATGTATCGAGAAAGCAGAGAGTTACGAAGACGTAGATATATTGGAGCAGGTATAAAGTACAGATGTCGAAACTCGAATATATCTCAGAAGAAAATGAAAAATATCCTGCGGTATATAAATTGAACGATGCTCGTTTGGTTCTCACGACAGACTGGTGGAATGGAAAAAGGACGTAACGACATACAAATCTACAGATTGTTTGCTGTAGTGGTCCATGAGAATCAGAGGCAAAGAGTTGACGTCTGACAAAGATGCTGTAAAACGATGCGACGTAATCGATGCTCACCGTCTCATCTATGATTATTATTATTATTACTATTATTATTATCATCGCTCTCATTCTTTTCCATACCCGGAGAGCGCCAAAAAGTTGGACCAATTTGTTTTTCCTTTCATTCCATTTCATCTTCTTTTCGTATAAATTCGAAATTTCTAGTTTTCTACTAAACTAACAAACGAACAAATATGATGCTATTTTCGTTCTACTCTTATGGACCAAATGGTTATAATTTATTAACGCACGATTCTATACTTGCGAGTCTATATTAATTGATTCCAAAACATCGAGCCGGCATACTCCGAATGAAAACTGGATTTTATTTGTTCCTTCTCTTCTCCGCTTTTTCTCGATTTTTACGCGCACGAAGGAGGATCGGGGGATAAGCTTTGTATAATGAACGAAGCAGACGTCATGAAACACACCCTCGGCTGGCTCGGGCAACCGAATAAAAATTGATTCGATCCAGGCTTCCCGTATCGAATCTCTTCTCGTCTTTCCGTGAAACATACACACGTGGGTGTGTATGTGTACAGGTTTTGCAGATTATGGGGCAAAATGGTCCACCAAGTAAAATCCACTTTATCTCGGTCCACATGGGCGAACCGCGACTCTCCGCGGTATTAGAAAGTTTAGAGAGCAAAGTTTAATAATCGCAGTATCTTTACCCCTTCTTTGACCCCTTTGATCCTACAAATTTGTTGTTGCGATTGTCATTGTTGATTTTTTTTTCTCTCAATTAATCGATGACACACTTGCTCAAAGTTCCTCGCAAGTCCATTTTGCCACGATTTTTCATACACATCCGCCGAATTTCCACCGCATAAATGGTACAGACGGCAAAACACGTTGGTTCGTGGAGAGAATCGGAGACAATAAAACAGAAAGTGCGAGAATCGCCAGCAGCGATGCCAACGAGACGGGGGATTTATCCCGAGCAAATTCTTGCGTCCCGACGATCTCTTATTTCACCGCAGAGGGCGCACGACTCCTCTCGTACAGTCGAGCTTCATTTCTGTTATGGCCACAGACGCATAAACCACGAGGACAGGTGCGTCATACGTGGAAAATTCAGAGTCGGCGGATCGAGGCTCTCTCTCTGCTGGAGAAGAAAAAAAGAAGGGCACGAACGGACCGGAAGTGTACACCGGGTGCGCGACCCTCACTCCGCTTCTGTTTTCTCTCGAAGGATTTCACTTTCTCACCCTTTACTCTCGTTCCTGTTTTATTCTTCCATACTTTTCTTTTTGTGTTTTCGTTTTTTTTTTTTTCATTTCATCTTGTACGACATCGTGTTCGACACGAGAGAGAAATATTGAGAGGCCAAGGGAGAGAAAAAGAACGAAACGAGAATCCGACCGGCGACACACACGTGAATTTATCGATGGAAATATTCGATAACCGCGTGCTGTCCGACGGTATAACTCCGTCTTGAGAGATAACGAAAATATAGAAGAGATAGAGAATAAGAAGGAAGTATGGATTGACAATATAACTGGCGCACATGGGAACCGAAGTGGTATGAAGAATAGAGGAACAACGTTACGTATTCCACGAGAATAAATCGATTCCCTCGTCGAATCGTTTTTCTTCCATCCGCTGTAATGTTCGAATGAATTATACGAAATTGTGATTTGTTTCTGATAACGGGATAAGGTGCACGTCCCGGGAGATTTATTTGATGCCGACGAGATTGAAAAACGATCGAAGCAATTAACGATCGTAATAAAGATTTATCAGTTTTTATCGCGGCACCATAAATACATTCCTTCGGTAATGTTTAATTGCATTCAATCGCAGTTACATTCAATTACACACCAAAGACGATACATCCATGTTTAACATTGTAATACGAATAATTGCGTCATTGCAGCACGCAGATTTTACGACAAAACGATATGCGATGAATATTCCTGTCCCTCGAGCGTGCCTCTCTCTCTTTTTCATCCCGAGCTCTTCAAAGCCGAGCGGGATTCGACTCTGGACATTCTCAACCGCGTATGAAACGCGGAAAAATATGGCACTTTGGTCTTTTGCAACCATTTATTCTGGTTGTTGGTCTCAGCGCGATAATTCTCGCGTGTAATTGCGCTGAAAGCGAGAGGAGAATAATCGCTGCATTAAAAAAAAGGTGTAATCCAGTGTGAGGAACGAAAGTGACGAAGATTGCCAAGCGCAAATGCGTGGATATTGTCGAGGCTCGATCTTTCTCGTTTTTGGAGGATGGTCATGTGCTTTTGAGTATTATATTCGTTAAAAAAAAATTTCTCCGTACGAAAATAATTACAGTCAGCTGTACCGTCTCTTCCGTTACGTTCAAGTTCTGCATCGAACGTCGACGTCGTTAAGGTCGAAGGCGAAAACTTATTGTAAATCTTAGAGTCCTCGAATATATTACATCATCCTGCATTCATGGACATTCTGCTGACTTTTGAATTTTTTCAAAATTGATGACGTTTGTCGGAAGTTGTAGCTGCCTTTCCACATGTACACCCCACAGTGTTTTGTACGACACGAACGAACATTAAGGCCCTTCTTTTTTCTTTTTGACGCGTTGTATGGGGTTGCGATACGCATCGGGGGGTGTGCTCGCGAAGGTTACGACATTTTTTTATGAATACGCAAATTTACTCTCTCGCGTGTCATTTATCATCTCACTCACGTACGCACATTGTTCATGCGAACTTTTGCACATTTATACAATTTAATTGAATTTTACTATCGAGACAGAAAACAAACCTCGGAATGCACGGTTTTCTCCTCAACATGATCCGCCCCTCTGTCGCTCCTCTCTCCTCAATCGGAGTACAATTCCATGTTTATATACAATTTTGTTTGCACACACATGTAGTGAGTAATAAACGTTACAGAAAAGGATGCTGATAAAACAGACATGGATCATATTCCCTCTGATCGTCGAACTCGTTATCCATTTTTTATTCGGTTGTTAATAGTGAACTTTTGCACATTTATACAATTTAATTGAATTTTACTATCGAGACAGAAAACAAACCTCGCAATGCACGGTTTTCTCCTCAACATGATCCGCCCCTCTGTCGCTCCTCTCTCCTCAATCGGAGTACAATTCCATGTTTATATACAATTTTGTTTGCACACACATGTAGTGAGTAATAAACGTTACAGAAAAGGATGCTGATAAAACAGACATGGATCATATTCCCTCTGATCGTCGAACTCGTTATCCATTTTTTATTCGGTTGTTAATAGTGAACTTTTGCACATTTATACAATTTAATTGAATTTTACTATCGAGACAGAAAACAAACCTCGCAATGCACAGTTTTCTCCTCAACATGATCCTCCCCTCTGTCGCTCCTCTCTCCTCAATCGGAGTACAATTCCATGTTTATATACAATTTTGTTTGCACACACATGTAGTGAGTAATAAACGTTACAGAAAAGGATGCTGATAAAACAGACATGGATCATATTCCCTCTGATCGTCGAACTCGTTATCCATTTTTTATTCGGTTGTTAATAGTGAACTTTTGCACATTTATACAATTTAATTGAATTTTACTATCGAGACAGAAAACAAACCTCGCAATGCACAGTTTTCTCCTCAACATGATCCTCCCCTCTGTCGCTCCTCTCTCCTCAATCGGAGTACAATTCCATGTTTATATACAATTTTGTTTGCACACACATGTAGTGAGTAATAAACGTTACAGAAAAGGATGCTGATAAAACAGACATGGATCATATTCCCTCTGATCGTCGAACTCGTTATCCATTTTTTATTCGGTTGTTAATAGTGAACTTTTGCACATTTATACAATTTAATTGAATTTTACTATCGAGACAGAAAACAAACCTCGCAATGCACGGTTTTCTCCTCAACATGATCCGCCCCTCTGTCGCTCCTCTCTCCTCAATCGGAGTACAATTCCATGTTTATATACAATTTCGTTTGCACACACATGTAGTGAGTAATAAACGTTACAGAAAAGGATGCTGATAAAACAGACATGGATCATATTCCCTCTGATCGTCGAACTCGTTATCCATTTTTTATTCGGTTGTTAATAGAGAACTTTTCCTGTGTTTCTCGTCAGTGCGAACTTTATCCTCCCTCAACACAGCACGTAGAGGTGTACAACCGTGCACACGCGAGTGTTGCAGGTCTTCACGGACATTTTTATGACCCCAGTTTCCTCCGCCGGCAATTTTTAATCCCATCGGTATGTTCGTCGATCTCATTTTTTTGTTACACAATAGTGACAAAGTTTCTCCGTCGCTTTCCATCGGATACACACGCAGAGTGGATCATCGGAGACACATATGCGATAGGGAATGATCTATCGTCGCGTATCGTCAGCTGACATGCCCTGACAAAAAGTTTCGTGAAACTTTCCAGCCGATATAACCTCCGTGCATTTCCGGTGTGTCAAAACTGCAACATTTTGTTCCCATGGGAAACCAGCAATGTCTACGATAGTACGTTTATTGGCGTTCGTGTCGGATGCTCTTATCCGCATCCGAATTCAAACAGAATACAATTTTTCGAATATCGCAATCGTTGATGAAAAAATCGTGAAGGTTTTGACGCACCGAGAAAGTCAAATAAACCGGAAAGATTCGAACGTGCTCGCTTCGGGTATCCCCTCTTTGCTTCCAAATTGCCATCGTTTTCTATCAAGCTCTTGAATTATCCTGAAAATACTTTCCGTATAGACAGAAAGTAAATTACTCTCGAAATTAAGTTTTCCTCCCGCAGCTTCCACTCGCCTCTGTTCTATTTCACATCGGAGCAACAAAACACTTTTGATCCTCTCTACCATCCACGTCATTTCCACGGAATTCCGTAAATTTATTCGTGAGAACTCACACGCTAGATACCTCGTCTTCCCTTTTCGCTTTTTCTCTGAAACACACGCATTCTCTCTCTCTCTCTGTTACTCACCCTTATGCCGTGTCCTAACGCTTTTTCGCTATATTAAACGCCACCCCATGACGATGTTTTTATCAGATGAACGAAAACAAAAGAACCACCCAGTGAATTTTCAGGAGCGTTTACCACCCGGTGTATACGATATGCTTTGCTGAGAAACTCAAAGGGATGTCATCACAGAATGGGCAAACGCGAAAAAGTTTGTAAATGTTGAAGAGAAAAGGGCGAATGGAGAGGTCCACTAGGGTCGTGGCATGCACGAACGTGCGGGACTGTTCTATCCCCAACTACTTTTCATTTGCACTCCTCTGCTTCTTTCATTCCACCTTCTGTTTCTTTTCCTCTCCGTCGCTCCACGAATATTTTCCTTTTATCTCGACTCGACTACTTTCATTTCGTGCAACGTGTAGATCTACGTATAAACTAGACATTTTAACGCTGTCTCTCGGCACGTGAATATTCCTGGCAGCTTCGACTTTCACACATTTTTACCCATATTACACCTTTTTTGAATCATCAGGACGAGTTTTTCTTCGAGGAGTTTGCACACACCCCATTTCTCGTGTATTGCATGTGCTGATACAATTCGATGAGTCGTCCTGCCGGATAATCTCAGTCAACCGTACGTTTGTACTTTTGGACGTCGTTTTTTTTTCGAAATTCTGCCGACGATTTCGAAACTCACTTTCGAAACTTTGAGCCTACGAACATGCGAATAACTCGGACAGGATCGTAATCCTTTCCGCGTACGGAAGAAATAACGTCATATTTAGCGGGCATTGTCGTGAAAATTTGCATCAATGTAAAAATAATCAACGAGAATCCGTGGGATTGCTCGTTGAAACGAACGTTGTGTTACAGAGGGTGCGGATAAATGAAAAGTGGCCCACGTGTGCACTGCATTCGTTGTTTTCCTCTTGCGGTTGTGTGTGTGTGTGTGTGTGTGTGTGTGTACATCCGTGCAACGTTAAAACTTTGCGATACAGCAAACACGACGAGTGAGTACACTAACATTTTACGCAGGCAAGAGTACTTCTGTATCTCTCGTGTTATCCAAGTTTATATACAAGTCCTGTATAATGTATGTAAAACCAAGCCAAATATCCCAGCTAAACCCATGTTCGACCGTACCGAGAGGGTAGTTGCTCTATTTGTTCGAGAGTATTGTCCAGTCAACCAGTTGAAACCTCTTTCTCTCTTTCATTCATATCCTCATTGTCGTCACTCGAGATCTATCCCTCGCTCTCTTCAACCTCGTTCGGCGTCTATCCGTTTCGCTCGATATTTTATTTTTCATTCCACCCCAAACTCCTCTCGCCTCTGTTATTTGCACCGGCAACAAAGGGTTGCTCACGTTGGGGTGGTACTCTATCAATCATATCGTTCACGGGACTAAATGTGCAAAATCCCCTTGCGCGACCAAGTACAAGTACAATTTGCTCAACACGCGCTACGTGAATTCACCGTTGTGTACCGATATTGAGCAAAATACAACGTACGCGCACCCTGTACTCTCTCTACCTTCCTGCATGTGCAATTTTACGTGCAACTACATCCCCTTTTTTTTTCTGATAAAATCACTGAAACAACACCGGAGAAGTTCCAGATGGTTGACTCGATGAAAGTAATACTCGGGGCTGGAAGAGGAGAAGAAAGGGGTGACGGAAAAAGGACGGTGATCCTCGTCAGGGTCCCGAGCGCGCCCGCGCCTTCTCTCTCTACAGGACGAATATCAAACGCCCTTAATTCATGCAAATCGTAAATCAATAAAAACCAGCGCAGGGGAATCGCGTCAAACGAGATTTCTCATTCGGAAATTAAAATACGAAGTAGGAGAACGAGAGAACGCGAACGAAAAAGGCAGTTTTGATTCTTTGCCCAAGGGTCGCCGCTGTTATACCGTCGAATCGATACTGTTTTCATACTTCCAAGGTGTACGAGAGACATTCGGTAGATTTTTTTTTCACCTTCTCTCTGTAAGGGGAAACTTTCCACCCCTTCTTTTTATTCCTCTGTTGATTCTGTTTCATCTTTCTACCCCATGTACCTGTGATGCAATCAATTTGTCTCGCACAGGCTGTATCGAATTATCGTAAAGTGCAACGTTTAATGGAGCCTACCATGATGAACCGATAGAGCTGCCAGAATGACAAAATGCGTTTGATTATAAAACATCGCTTCCCAAAAAATACGATATTAATTACCCCGGTATGCGAGAAAAAAAGACCGTAAAATGATTATGCCGGTGGGTAGCCGGAACTGAATTTATCCGAAAATCATGCCATCTTCTGCATGATTATTACGTCATCGGCCAATTATAATCACGTTCGATTTCGGAGCTATTGAAAATACAGACGTTGATTGTGCGATATTTAGTCATTAATACGAGAGCTCAACGATCGACCATGAATCGAACCGAGATAGATGGAATTTGGAAGGATGAGGGTGAAGGGAGTCCGGGACGAAGAGCCGATCGAATTTCCTCGATTATTTGCTTGTACCGAAAATGAACGATCGAAATGTATATACCGCACAGTGTGTGTGTGTGTTTGATAGACCATGTCCCTCTCTCCCCAACAGACACAGGCCCTGTTCTACTATTTTCATCCTGTATTAATTAACGAAATAACGATGCTTAATTGCCTCGGTATAACGACGCACACAGAAGAGCCAGGAATGAACACATGCAGCGCATCCCTTTCCGATCTTGCTCTCCATAGTACCTTTTTCATCTCTCTCTCTCTCTCTCTCATACTTGGGCTATTATTTTGGTTCTCTCATGGAAATCGGCGGTTGAGAACAATGATGGAACTTACTCGTTGTAGAATGTGCATTAACGCGATAATACATAATATTTCGTCACTATATATGTAGATATAATTGATTATAGATCGACTGGTAAATATAATTTACTACACCGCGATTGATGATCGTTGGCTGATGAATTTAACGCAGGCTCGAGCGTTGACTTATTCATCCAGCATCCCTTCGCCATATCGCCGCGAAGAAAACGTTAATGCGCGGTCTCCGGTGAGTTCTTGCTTTCTCTCGCTATAGTCGCGAAATTTCGCACCCTCGAATCCCTCAGGCGCATTTCAGGCGTCATTTCCACGGTGAGGCGCACTCTCTCGCCCTTTAACGGGAAACCCCTAAATCTCTCTCGGCTCGTAATATACTCCGAATCCTGCGATTTCGAGCGCCGGTCGATCTGTCTTACCGAGCATGTTCGAACCCTACACACATACCCCCTTAAACGTAAGCATGGAAATGTCTCGCGAGGCTCACTAAAATACGTCGGTTTGTCAAACGATCGAATACAAGTTTTTCAGAGTATCGTCCTTTTTAAAAAAACGCTTTTGCCAAATTGTGAATAAATCAAATTTCCTCAAATGACGTACAGGCAAATAACGCCAGGAACGCGAACGACCCACTCGCGATCTTCCACAGAAACGTTACCGTTTTTGTTTTCGAGTCAAAATCAGCTTCGTAATTATGTTCGTTTTTTTTGCTTCTACGTCACGAGTGTACAAACTCGCGTAAGGGTGGAAAGATGAAGGGTTGGCTTGTGGACATCTCGAAGGGGGCGAACTGACGAATATTTTACAGGGAGATCCAACCCCAATGTGTTTGCTTGACTCGTCCTGTTCTATTCTCGCCCTCTCTCATTCTCGCGACTTAAATACACTAGCGGGAGAAAAATTTCGAGGGGTCGACCGAGCCGTCGTATAATCATATACGTATATATATGTAAATACGTATTAAGTCAAATCCTTCAACCTGCGGAGGGGTACTCTCGCGGAAAGCACCACAAAAGTTTGACGAGACGTTTTGAGCCTCCCGCGTAACTCTGCCTTCCCGTCAACGAGAAATCTCCCACCCTCATCGTCGACAAGAGGATCGCGCTGAGACCTGTTTTGCGGCTGTATCCCTCTTGACAAGATGGCGCGCACCAGCACCATTTTTCCCCTCTGTTTTCATTAAGATATTAAAAACTTCCTCGACAAACCCTCGAATTAATCCACCCGTTAAACCGTGAGATATACGAGGACATCGACCTTGCGTATACGAATCTGGCCTTAATGGGTTGCCCATCGACGCATTAGACATTGAAATGTCTCAATTTTTGAACGCGGAAATTTCATTACTGTACCAGATCCCTGCCGAACGGATAACCTGTGTGATCTGAAATATTGCTCGAAATTCGAACAACCGATGGCACACATGTGCAAAGTGTTTAATCCCCTCATTACACGATAATTATTGTGGATATAAAAATAAATGTAAGGCGCGATACTACACAGCATGGCGGCTTGAACTATAATTCTAGAGTCTCTAATTAAATTCCAGTAATATATTACTATCAGCACGCTATAAAAGTTTGCGCAGTCTTGTAAAAAAAAATCTAAAACTTTTCCTCATACATTAACTCGAGTACTTTACGCCAGATCGTTTTCCCCAAGACTGAACGACGCGAAACTCGCGTCTCCAATGTGGTAAACGTTCAAGTGTTTAACGCATGCACGCACGCACTTGGGGAAACCACAACGTGATATATATACGTTTACGTGAGCGAGGAAACGTTCCGCGGCTGAAGGAAAAAATAGACTCCAATAATGCGACAACTCACCCTTTTAGCTCTTAAACACACATGGGTTTTGCAACCCTTGTGTACCAACCGATACTCGTGAACGCAGGTTCATTTCTTGGCTCCGTTCGCTTCTCTCTCTCTCTCTCTCTCTCTCTCTCCCTCGTTATTTTCTTTCATACCTTTTGTCATTGTTTTATAAGGCAACCGCGTAAGGATAAGCCACTTCGATAATGGAATATCGAGGGCGAAAAAGCACCCTTTTCGAAACGATAGCGAGCTTTCCAAGCTGGCGGCGCCACGTCCGTGTCTACACACGAATTTTCTGCACGAGGAGCACAGATCCTCCGGATACAGGAAAAGTTGTTCATCAGTCTTCCACTTACTGACCATGGAGGGTGGAAGCATTATTTTCGAGATATGATCTGCAAAAATGTTGAGGTTTCCTTATCGCTTGTAGGTTAAATCTCAACTCAAAGGTTAACTTTGCAAAGACCAAGGAAAATATGAAAATGGTAATAAAATCGAACGATGCATTTTGAAAAATTCTGCAAGGAGGCCAAAAGGTAGCGATGTAAAATGTTATCTCTCAATGGATTTTTCGTTCTCTCCTTTTCCCAGCATCCCTGAACGAAGTAAATTTATCTTCTAATTCTAAATCTTCGATAATCCTATCGTACGAGCCGGGGGATTCTTCCCCCTATGTCCACACCGTTACCGTAACGTTAATCTCTTCCTCGACGAAGCGAATTCGTTGTGACACACGGAGAGTTCTTCCAGCTTAGCCGAGGAGAGTTTTAGATTCGATGTGTGCCACACGGTCTCGTTAGTTCCCTCGGTTCTGGTACTCTCGAACTCGAGGACGCTATATACGGTATCTACATACATATATATATATATATAAAATTCTAGTTCTTGAGTTCGTATACAGAGAACGAGAAAAAACGACTATTTCTCCGTCGTTTATTTCGGAAAAGAGAAAAGTCCAGAGTCGAGAGCTCTACGTGTTTTTCGACGAAACATTACGATACGAGAATTACAGAGTGTGTCCTTTTTTCCGACTTTGCTTCGCTCGAGCGAAAAGTACTGATTCGAAATTCGGAACTGGCAAAACATAGTTCGAAGCTTAACTGTTATGTGGGCACCGAAACGCGATTCTTTTGTTGGACATCCGAGAGACGGAGAAGCCCTACTTTTATAGACTGCGAGTGCAATATTTTTGAATTTTTCACGCGCGATGAGAAATAGCGAGAACGCAGCGCCGAGTACGTCATTTTGAAAACGTATATTTGTTTAATTTTTCGTGATAACGTATCTGTGATTCGATGGAAAATGAGATTGGCACTCGTTATGAATAAAAATATAGTAAAATGAAAAAAGTATGTAAAAAAAAAGGTTTGCAGAAAATCGAATCTCACTTTTAGTATCTTTTTCTCCCTGTTTGTCCATCGGGAGCATTTGTCTCTTTCTCTTCCATCCCCGAGCCGGAGCATGGCTTAAACAAATTCATCTCACGGCCGGAGCACCGAGAGCTAATTCATTTTTGTTAAACGAGCGGAAGGCTGAAACTTTTTTTAAGTACATTCCCTGACGAAGTTTGGCCACGGGCGTGTAGAACGTATAGAACCGCAGGATCGCAGGAATGGGGGAGCTTACAGAGATGAGAGTTTTCGGTGCTGGTCACACGAGGAAGGAAAATGGGGAAGAGAAGAAAGAGGCGAGAAGAGATAGGGGATCATCGAGGCAGGAAAAAGCTGGGGAAAAAGCAGCAACGAAATGAACGTCGCGGTAGTTGGCCATTCGAGCATAACAAGGACCCAGTCATTGACATACTTTAGTTTTTCCTTCCGGCTGAAGATATTCAGGAGAAAAGATTTGCCAATCACCAAAGCCGGCTGGCGATTGTACCCCTTGCTGTTCGCTGATGAGACGAGAGCCGGAAAAAGCGAGAGAGGACGAGAGTTTCACCAAGGAGTTTTCAAGAATAGTAGTTACCAAACATTTATTGCGTGCCTGGTTGTAATTTAATCTAGCCTTTAATGTACTTAGCCTTCGATAAAAACTCGTGCTCCACAGTCAAGAGAGCAGTGTGGGTTTTTGCCTACAGCAGCACAGTTCTTCCTTTCCGTAGCAATTTTTAATTAGATCTTCATTCAGGGTACATATATATACACATCGGACACGTGTACACACAACTTTTCCTTCTGCCTCTGTGAGGGTTGTCTCGCTGTGTAAGGAGCCAAAAGTTTCCAAGAGGAAGATTCACTGTAATCGATAAAACAGCATGAAAATCGAGTAAAAATTCGAGATGGGGCATATTTATAAGTAATTCAATTTCTCTTCCACTTGTTTTCAAAAAAAGTCGACCGCATCGTTTCACTTTTTTTACAAGTGTGCCATGAACTTTTCAGAATTCCAGAGTAAGACGAACCCCGCAACGCGGTGGAGAAAAACATTTTATCAAGAATCCGTACAGGTTTATTTTATCATGTAAATTAATATACACAAAAAATGCACACGAAACTACGATCGAAGATATTTTGTTCAAACTACGAAATACCGATCTCGGTTGGTCCAGAGATCTTGTATCATCTTACGACGAGATGAAAATGTTATATTTTGCCATTGACGAACTCGGAGGATTCTTGATATCGACTAGATGATGGCGTCTTTCCATCAAGTTCCCAAGAATTTCGAGATTAACTTTCGAGGTTGTGCTCAAGCGGAAGCAAGCAGCTTTGGCATTCCTCACACACACACGTTTAGCTTACCCTTATACCACACCCACGCACACACTTATATCTAGAAGGAGGGAGATGGGAACGAAAAGGACAGGTATAACAGAAGAGAATAAACCTGTGGCATGAGTGATATATAGCAGCATCAATTCGCACAATACGTTCCAAGAGATGTGTAACGCAGTTTCCATTAGCATCGGTAGTTCAATTTACAAAGATGCCACCCGCTCCTCCAGTCTTCCCCCTTTCTCGATTTTCCTGGGTCCTGCAATACCGTTACCGTTCCAGCCCTTTATAGACTCGGATTCCCCATTATCCTACGCATCTGCAGAATCCACAATATCGCACAATTACGACGGAAAAGTTAAGGGTTTGCGAAGCTCTCCATGTACAAATGCTTGTCGCTCGTATATAAATTAATTATATGCGATGGATCGTAAGGTTATGGTATATCCGTTGAATAAGCCCGGAGAAAGTGGGAGGGGATGCTAGATCGAAGGAAGAAATAGACAGACTCCGAACAAGTTCAATATAGAATGATAGAGAGAGAGAGAGAGAGATGAGGAAAGATGAATAAAGATAAAGCACGCGTGGGAGGTTCTCCCGACCCGCAACTTTGAAACAATTAACCAGGACTTGTTATCTCACCCCCAGTGTCACTGTTGGGGAAGTGAAGAAGTGAATCGCGAAGGAAGCACCCCTTATAACAAACTGGAAGATATCGCGATAGAGAGTCTGCGGTAGAGTTATACGTGCCGAGCTCGCAATTAAATCTATTACCTAAGAATTATGACAGCTCTCTGTGCGGGTATATATATAGTACGACGTCGAACGCTGCGACTGTACGGAGAGGACGATTATTGGAACGGGACTCGAAAGGGCGAGCACGCTGCACGTTTATTGTTCAAAAGATCGCTCGTGCGATTGGTGCATATACATATATGTTTGTTATGTATATAAACATATATAATATAGACGGATATTTGTTGAAAGAGCAAAGGAATCGAGGGACGAGAATGTTGATCGCGAAATTTGACAATGGAGAGCAAATACCAAGGACGAAGGGTTGAGCTTTGTATCAGGACCCTTCCGTACAAGTCTGTCTGTAAATCCTATCTAACGACATATGCTGATATACATATACACGGTTATATGCGTAAATGCAATCATCCCTCCTGATTTAATACACGTGGCTCAAAGGGAAAGGGATTCATTGGCAAACCTTATCCAGTCTCGTGGATTATATGAAATCACGTTAATAACGTTATTATCTAAGCGTACCAGAACATGATTATTGAATCAAGGACTCATTGATTACAATTATTAATGTGTGTACAATTACAGAGATGATGATTTGTCGTAGCTTGCGCCAGTATACCATCTTCGCAACGAATAATATTTTGACTAATAAAATTAACCTTCCGAAAACACGCAGCATCCATGGAGCACTCATCTCGAATTCTATCCCATTCGTTACATTTGGAAATATATTGGTAAAATTATAGCCGGAAGTACCGAAAAATCCGGAGAACGATTTTTTCATCAAGTTACGTTTCTTATCAACATTTTTTTCGTATAGTCGATAGCCCCATCGGTATATATTTTTTAACTATCTCAATTTAAGTTCAAAGTACATCCGACAATTTTTTGGGGTTGTTAAAATTACCAATTTAAAATTGCAGGCGATAATAAAAAGTGTGGGGTTGGATTCACTCGTGACTCTCGGAGGGGTATTAATTGGACTAGTTTTGTTTTTGGAATTCCAAGTTTATATCCCGTTTGACTTTCGGGGTTTAAGCTGATGTTGGAGAACAATGTAGAAGAAAGGTTGATATCATGTAAACCTTGGATCCATAATATTCTACTGCGGAGTGTCTGACGAACACGATGGGACAGCACAACTTAAGGCGTTAAGTCGCAACGTTAAGTCGCAACTTCACGAGCGTCTGGCACTCAAATGATAACCAGCAAACGGTAAAATTCCAGAATTTCTGCTGATGCGTGCTAACGTTGTATAATGAAAGTGATGAAAATTTGAAGCAAGTCGTGAGTATTGGAGGTAAATCACACTTTTCAATTATAAACAGTAATAACAAAATACGTCATGGCTATACCTAGTTTCCAACAAAAAAATTTCAAACAAATAAAATATTTCTCCAATTTAATTCTTTCGACTGAGAATTCTGATGCAATGTCAATATTTCACCAAAAGTCGTCTGTATCAGAGAGCTTCGATGCTTCTCGCGCCTGAACCGCTGCCACGAGACAAGAGGAGCTCCAACCGGAACTTCCGCACACCGAGGGGACCAAAAGTTCGCGCGCGCGAGAGATCCTCTTCGGGGAATATCATCTCTACCCCATTCATAGTTTAGACACTACTCGAGCAGTTATTTCTTTCATCATTTTTAATTCTCATCTCGTGTTCATTATTTTGAAGATTGCAATTGGCCATCATGGCTAAATGTTTCTTTTTTCCTCGAGAATTCTAGTTTTCTGGATGATTTTGCAAAACTGTATTCCCGCAAAGATTCATAAAAACAAAACGACGTATTAAACTCCGAGTGCCTTCCCATGGAACTGCCACCGCCTCACCAGTCGTCAGAAAGCCTGCAGACCCCTCGAGTCTGCAAACTTTGAAGGCGAACTTTTTTGTTTAAAGAACTTTGAGGATCTGCCATTAACACACACTCGTAGCTCACCTTGAAAGTGCAAAAAAGACCGAAGCTTTGTACAATGTTAAACTCGAAGACAATCTAACTACGAAATTGTATATTTTATAACGTCGAGTATATAATACGGCACGAAAAGACGATTTACTTTTTTTGCGGAACGATGAACGTCCTCTCAATACGAAAAAAAAACGTCCACCGTTCTCTTAAATTTTCAGTATCAATTTTTCTTTCAGACTCTAGGCACCTAATGTAGAGCCTGCAGAAACGTTAGAGATCGTATAAATAATGGTTCTAATTCGATTTTTTATTGCAGTTTCGTTACTTTCGACTAAAAATCTGTTTCGATTGTTCAGAGTAAGAAATCGAAGCTCCATGACCTTGGCGACATATAGGACCTGAAAAACGTTGATTTGGCAACTTTTAGTGAAATCAGCTTCGCAAATTCGTGTTCTGTGGCTTCTGCGAGAAAAAAAAAGCCGAAACGAAGAAAAAGAGAAAGATAGAGAGATAAACCGTGCATGGAGAGCCACCAGAGAGGGCAGGGGTCCAAAGTGCCGCAGAATTACTAATCGCATTCTCCACCACCTATATACCCTTCGACAGGGAGCACAATTTACATTTAATCAAAGGGAAAGGGACCATTGACCACCATGCCGTTACGCGTTCTCACCGTGCTATTTGCTTGCCATTGAAATCACGGCTGTGGCATCCGAGAGCGAACGAAGCTTCGTCGTTTCGCGTCTTCGTGTCTTGAATACGTAAAGTGGAAAGCATGGAGGCCGATGATGGCGCTGTGTGTGGTGTGACGGACCGCGAAAGCACCATCGGAGGTGCCTCCGATGGCGCCATGTCGATTTCGAAAAAGGGAGTGAAAATCTAATCGTTGATCTTTCCCCCGGTGTTCCTCGCAACATCCACCATCAACGACGACGAATGACAATAAGAAAAGCCGAAATACTCGTGAAAACTCTCTTGTGTGAGTGTAAAAAGTCCATTCAAATGGGATACTCTGTATCTTTTTTTCAATTCCCCCGTCCTTCATGCACAATTTCTTCGATCTCGCTTCCCTCTTTTTGTCCTCCCTCAAACTTAACGCTAGAAGAATCACGGATCCTATTACACCGAGCTCTCGAAATCAATTTTCCATGTACGGAGCCAAATGAACTTCTCGCGATTCCTCTCGTTTTTTTCCGAAGGAGAAGACGAAGAACGTTCGTCGAAGAGACAAATTGAGAAACAGACATGTGCTATTGTGAATCGAGGAGCAAAGTCTTTTGCCGATAAATTTGTTCCTGTACATGTATGCAGTACCAACTTTCGTCTGTATACATACATACATGTAGCAATCTACAGATGGATTCGCGTAGGGAACGTCGGTACCGGGTCCCCAAGGCTATCCCAGCGGGGTATAAATCTGTGCGATAAAATAGCGCACGGGCCATTAACTAATCCTTCCGAGGTAAAACAGAGGCCCGAGGTGAAATTCGCCAAGGGCTTTGCCCATCGACGAGAATAAGGGGTTGAAGGGAGTTTGCGGAGGGAGATGTGAAAACCAGAGTGAGAAAGATTGAAAGCAAGAGAGAACGCGGAGATTTCAGAGGGTGGTTGCAATTGATTGGCACGACGTTGCCGTCGACGCCGATCTCGTATTCTCTCTCTCTCTTTCTCTCTCACCCTCTCTCTCTCTCTCGCTCGCTCTCCGAGTCTCTCACAACGTTGATTAGAATGGGGTAACACGAAATCCCTCTCTAACCGGCTAATGGCCCGCCGCAACCCGTGTTTACCGTGATCTTGCACATCGCTGTATACGTTACTCGCGATTTGTCATCTGCAATGCCAATGAAATCTCTATCGTCTCACTTTCTCTCTCTCTCTCTCTCTATCTATCGCGTTCGTCATCCATTGCTCTTACTCCCACGAAAGCCTTAAACTACTAAAGCGAATAGACAGGAATAAATTCATCGGGTTTATAGCGCATTCGGTGAGGCTCCGATTGACGAATGTCAATGTTATTTTATACAATCCTCATCCGAGCAAACAATAAAACGCTGTCTTGCAAATAATATCTCGAAATACATTCAGCGTGCAGATTTTCCTTGCAAATTTGGAAATTTCTTTTCACAGACTCCCCCGTGTGTCCTTCTTCGATGAAAATTTCGAACGAGTCAAGTTTCAGCTTTCCATTCCCTTCTCCAGGTCGGCAAAGTGCGCTGGATTAATCGGACGATTGATAATCGCACCGAGAACGATGAGAATTTAAATGAAAATATAAACGAAAGTAGCCCGATCGATACGAACTGGTCACCCATGGCCAATTCGAAGCAATGAAAAAACATTTCTGCGGCAACTAACGTTTGGCTTTTCCATTTTATTTGGATATCGACGAATCGATTTGGCAAATGGAGATAGGCACAGGGAATGAGAATAAAAAGGTGGAAGAGCAAGGGAGAAGGAAAGACGGAGTGACGAAGAGCACGAATCGCGTCGACGTCGTTACGCTTAACGGCCGCGAGTGTTGCGAAGTAGGCTATAGACCGTGGTGGAGGCCGCGGTCGGCGAGGGTGCGAGTGAAAGCATGACGGTGGGTTTATAGGGGGTTGCCTCTGGGAATATCGAATCAATAGCGATTCGCCGTACGTTCCGAATAATTCAGAGCCTGAATGTTGAATGAATTCGGTTGCCGTTCGATTTTCCGCTATTTCTCCAATTTCTCTCTCTCTCTCGCGTTTTCTCTCCACCAAACGCGTTCCATCACGCTCTTTCCAAAGTGTATACCAATGCGCACGTACGCATATACTCTCATCCACTATTTACGATTCCGAATTCGTAAATGAGTGGGCCTTGCCGCGAAGGCTCAAGAGTCTCGTCTGGGCATTCATAGAGAGCGGAAATGGTGGACTTACAGGTTGATTCATAACGAACAATGTCATACGTGCTAGCCTCGACAAAGTTGTCTTTTCTCGGTTTTTTCAATTTTTCCGAAGAAATAATAATCCGAAGTGGAGCGAGAAAATATTTTGCTCAGCCACACTTTTTTTTATTCACGTACTTTCGTGCCTGTGGCACGATTTTTGGGACTTTTGCTTTGTTTTCAGTGCATCCCAAAATTGTAGAGAAATTTACCTTATATTTGCATAAAATTTACTTAATAAATCAGTAGCCTGATGATTGAATAAATAATTTCGAATGAAAACGTTTCATCCCTTGTTGAGATTCACTGACCAGGGTTGGTAACGTTTACACGGGTATGGACGAAACGTATTTGGATATTTTTCCGTCCACGACGTATAATAACTGGGTTTACTCCGTGCAAGGAAATTGAGCTTGCGTGAAAACTGTGTGAGTGTTTCCTTTCGCGAATCTACCCTCAACAACATACACTAATTAGACACGCACGCTTGGGAGCACCGGAACAACTAAACGAATTAAGGAAATTAGGTGAATAATGATCCGACGATCGTTCGAGATAAACGCGAATTGAGATAAATTAATCAATTTTCTTTCCATGTTATCGCAACTGATTTTTCTACTCAGATTACACGAAATCGACACTTTCTTTTCGTAGCGTTTTGGCTTTCGATAAAAATGTACCAACGCAAAGTCCACACATGACAAATTCAACGAAATGACACGATTTATTGCTTGTTCGACGATTATTATTAAAGTCGCTTACAAAATTTCAGCCCTCCCAGAATTTCCAAAATATACCATGCAAGATCGCCATTTTTTCCAAGTCTCTCAGCTGATCGAGTTTCACTATTTCACCTTCATCATCGAGGCGAACGCTATAAAATGAACCACGAGAAAGCTAATACGATAAACATGTCAGTTCGCCGAATGTTCATGCGTTATGTACCTGGCGTACGTTTTATTCATTTTCTACAAACTTCCCGTTGGCCGGCTGTGGAGAATCGGACGAAGAGAATATACACATTTGAAGCAGGGAAACCATTACTGCAACCGCGCAGATATATTTTGCTTATTAAAGTTTCGTGCTGCATGCTGACTAGAGAGAATACTCTGAAATATTTAATCGGTGGTATGTCCCGGTTATTAATCATCGGGCAAAACAGAACCATTGTCCGTACAGCTATACACGCGATAAATATATGTTAGAGGGACGAAAGAAATACAGGCATACACAAATGCGATCGAAACAAAGCTATGAAGCTGCGCGCAAAACGAAAATCCAGACGAGGATTCTCCTCGTGTACGGCTGCAACAGACGCTGAATTAACATTTATTTATTTATTCAATTTCAAATTCGCCGCGGAAAGTATTACGTTCCCCATGCATTTGTCCAGCCAAAGGAGAATATCGGGTAATATCGATCGGAACATATCAAGGGTTTCCACGAATGTCCATCGATTCTGCGCGAGCTTACATCGATCCGATATGGACTTGGGGCATTTAATGCGGCTCTTGGACTTCGCGTATATCTCTCGTCCGTCTCTGATTAATATTACATACGAGCCATGGCACCCTTTCGAAAAGCAATTATTAACTCTCATGGGCCTGGACGGTAGAACGGTAATTCGATCGATCGTCCGTTTATATATATTCGACCGTGCTCCTCGTCGCACATAATCCGCACATACATACATTTTGTATACGCGCTCATTCGGATATATATATGTGAGTTTGGATTCACTTTTGTGGCTTTTGAATGAAATGTGTCGTGATGCAGCATCCCGGGCAACGGCCAGTTATCATGGGGTCCATTCTTCTGGAACAGAAGTGCTGGTTCATCTCTTCCATTCATTCTTCGGCCCCTTTGCTCGACCAGCAGTGATGGCATTTCTCTGCTCTTCTTAACAATAATAGGTCTGTTATTAGAAATTTCACAAAGGGTTTTATCTTTTATCTCACTCGTGGTGTTTTCCAAAGTCGCAGCGAGAACAGCGTTATGAGGCTGCACGCGACCCTTTGACAAGTTCGCGCCTCGATAAAGCGAGCCATACGATTCCCCGGGCCATGCCCTGGCGACGAGCAATTTCTGCAATCGCCCTCGCTTCCAGCCCTGCCACCCTGACTATCCTGCAGGAAAAGACAACGGGTGGCGCCTCTCCGGTTGCTTTTGAGAAACAACGAAGCGAAAAAGGCATCGTTGGCTCTCTGCAGCTCTGGCGTCTCGAGGGAGACCCGGAGATCAGCGGAAAGGGATGTAAATGAGGTGGACTGAAGGCCGAGCCAAGTCGATAAGGAGAACGAGAGACGGAGTGAAAATGCTCTCGCTGAGACGCCTTGTACATGAAGATCGGAATACTTGCCAGAACAAAGAGAGATAAGATCGAGATAAGAATGATAAACAGATGAGAGAAAAGGTGCAAAAAATATGCGCAGAGTTCGCAAATTCTTAAGGATTTCCACCTGAGAATAAAATGACGAAAAAGTGACAGCACGTCGTGGAATACAGATTGGGGCTGTTGCGGATAAGCATTCAGAGACGATATGGGATGAGAATATGAGAGATGAAAAAGACCTTCAGCTTCTATAAAAGACAAAATGTCTGGTATCGTACTTGGATGCTGTATTAACCGTATATATGCGGTGCACCTAAGGAACAGAGCCTTGGATAAGATTTCATATTTTTACTCGTGAAACTCGTGCGGAAATACGAGGATGATGATGAATTTCTTGCGGAAATATCAGCAAAGAACTGAAATGATAACGAGTAACGGAGGGAAGTTCTTGAAGAATCGGGCAATATCTGCGAGAAGAGAGATCGCAGAATGTGCTGGGGAATATTGCGACGGACGGGGATAAATATAAAATTAGCCAGGAATAAAAGCGGCAGCGGATGATGGACCAAGAATAGTTTTAGCGGGATTACGGTGGAAGAACAAACTCAATAAAATCATACGCCTCGAGACGACAATTTTCAAATTATTTCTGCGCGGATAACGATCCTCCGCGGTGACATTAATAACTCGAGCTTGAAAAACTCGTCATATTCTTCGTTATCGATCCGGTTTTAAATAATTCACGATGGTGAACTTTGAGCTCACAATTAAATTAGACTTTTGGTCATAACTTCTTATGAATCTTGATGAACAAGTGGTGTTTAACAATGTTAAGCTACTTCATATGGGAATTAAAAGTTTCATCGATACGCAGTGCTGGCGGAATATTTTTTCAATACGAATGTTTTTTTTCTTGCACCGCCAAAGTAGTCGGCAAAATGCTCTTCAGAGTTGAAAAGAGATGCTAAAAAACTGAAGTGGAATTGAAACATTCTGTTCTCTGAAATACCACTTCTCCCAGAGCGTCTCAAACATATCTTCGCGCTTTTATACACCAAGTGCAAGCGGAAGAAGAGTCTTGAGGATCTTGGATGCTGCGCATGGGCTGCTTCTCCTTTTTCCTTCCTTCTCGCTTTTCTGGCGGAATGAATGGTCCTCTTAATTTTTCCAATAATGGCCCTCTCGTGGCTAAGGAGCTGGTTCTTCATCAAGACGAGCAAGAAGATCGAGCTAGAGTGAGAGAGAGAGCGAAAGCGAGAGAACGTGAGAGTGAGAAGGAGAGTAGAGCTGTAGGCAAGCAAGAAGATTTCCTATCGTCTAACCTCTCTCTCCTCTCTTTTCCTCGTTTCAGGCCAAACTAGCTCAGTTTCTTGCATGAGCGCATCCACGCGTTTCGCCTGTCTCTCTTCACTCGCTGAAAGCAACGAGGAAACAAGTAGATCACGCGGTGAAAAAAAAAATCTACCACCTAAATTGGCTCGTAAACGAAACTTGTTTCAAATGTAAGGATGCCTCGTTGGATATGAAATCGATAAATTCTCCCAACTGCGTAACGCTCCTCCGTTTCGTTCGTAACGTATAATTATGCTCGATGCTTGACTTTCCGAAAACTCGATATTTGAATGAGAAAGAAGTATTTAATTGATCAAATTCGTATTATTGCATTTTCGGACCGAAATATCGGGTTTTCGATAAAATACCGATGTGTTTCGTAATCAGCGGGAAAAAATACATCGATATAGACCATCAAAAATAATTTCTGAGATCCAAAATTTTTCGCCATTTTTTGCCGGATTGAGTTGGTCCATGGAAACGTTTACCATTTTTTTTCTGTTTGAGATAGACACAATAACTTGCGCTTGTTCTCTTCGCAATTGTTGCAGCTCCAAACTGCCGTTTGGTTCATGTAGATATCTTGATTTTTAGATTTTTGGCAGATTTTTAAAGTTCGACCACCGATTTTCGCCAATTTTCCCATACATACCCCTTTGCGTTTTTTTCGCGAATTTTCAACATCGATTTTGAGGGTGAAGGAGTTTAGCTATCGGCATTCAACTTTCACCGTTTTTTAAGTCTACTCCAGGGCTTTTCAAAACACCCCCGACAAATGTATGTAGCGTGATATAAAACGTAGTTATGGGCTTTTGAAGTTTCGGTTTTTCGACGATTCTGCGTATAATATCCGTGGCAGGTCTCTGACGTCAGGTCAGACATTTTTTTTTAATTACTCGGTGTCGAGACGCTGCCGCGTCTCTAGATATCGAAGAGACAAGGCGTATCGATCCTTTAGAATTTGACTCGTGGCAATTCGTTTTATTGTAGAATCCGTATAATGAACATGGCGTCTCTCCGTATGCTTATCTCGCGAATTGGATTTAATCATGAAGCATCCAGCAGCTCTAGACAGACTCGAGAGAAGAAGGCAGCTTCTCAAGACAAGATCTTGGGAAAAGCGGCAAATGCAGTCGGTGCAAAGGATAGCTGTAGTGACATGATCGCGAATAAAACATAAGAGATGAGACGAGAGAAGAAGGAAAGAAAGTGACGAAAGACGCGCGGAGGATTCTCTTCCTTTTTCACTCCGGCGGGTAATACGAACGTTCCACAGAGAAAGGGAACCCCTGCTGTACCCCGATGACAAGATAATGTATTTCTAGACTGGGCAAATAAGTTTCGCCAACAACTGCATGAAAAAAAGCTCGAGTGGAACCCTGCTTCGCACTTGTATACGGGGCGCTCCACGCGAATTTAAAAATGACGGTGGTCACCCATACTCTATACTGATGGATTTCCGAGTCTCCACCTCTGGTCATGGAAAAATGTTTTATGCGGTACGATCAACAAGAAAAACGAAAATTTCGAGATGTTTTTCCATTTTGGTAGATAAATTCTATCGTTCGATCCATCGAATTAACGTGAAATTCTCCATACATACAGCCCTGTACAAGGGCTTGTCAGTATGAAAACGTGCATGGCGAGCTTCATTTGTATCGGGAGGAAGAATTTCTCGCTTTTTCCTTCAGTAGCTTTGATTCTCTTCACTTTGCTCCCTTTCCCTGTTGCCGCCCGTGTCTGAACAGCGAAACGCAAACTGGTCGTTTGCCGCGAATTCCTTGCCCGAGTCTCGCCCTTACGACCTGTTTGTCTCGATAAGTACCAACGGGACGACGATAGTTCAAAGAGAAAAGGCAAAGCGAGGGAGACGTCGAGGAGGAAAGAAAATTATGAGGGAGAGAAGAAGAGAGGCTGGATGAAACGCGCGGTATCGAAGAGCAAATTCTAACGTTCCAACGTTTGTTATTCCACGGCATTACCGAGTACAGGAACCCTGTACGAGGGGACGTTTACGAATATATATACGAGCAAGAGCGAAAGCTCACGGGAAACATATTTCCCGTTCATTCTTTCAGCAGATACAGCACGCAGCATCCCACATTATATCGCGCATCTTCTCTCCATCTCTCTGTTTCTTACTCTACTTATCTCGTTACGTTCCGGTTTCCTTTGCCTCCTGACTTTTCTTTATGACCCAACCATTGGTACTTCAACCAGAGAACGGCTTCTTTACGCCCGTTATTTGCAACTCTGCTTTAAAGTTCCATTCTTCTCGGTATTCGTCATGGAAACTCCTCAAAAGTCACGGTTCTTTTGTACCGTTTGACTCGTCTGTTTGACAATCGACCCTTACAGGAAACTTTAGATCATTATTTTACGCGCTCTAGATGCATTTACCTATACGTAATCCAGTCTCGAGCTTTGTTCAACGGTTTCGAATGAAAGTCGTGGAATATGCCCCATCGCACGAGTGGCTTCTGTCATTGCAAACAAATTATTGCTCCGAAGATGTTGAAGAATATGCTGCACAAACGACTCTCATTTTTATAACTCCGAAATTCGGCATTTTTTTTTCAATCGAACAATTTGAGAAATTATATTTTTTATCTACAAAAGGACGATGTGTGTGTGTGTGTTTTTTCACTTTAAATCCAACAAACAATCAATCAACGATAATCGTATTGCAAAAACGATAATGAAAATTATTTTTTCCCAGTCAAGAATTATTTTCTTCGATATATTGCAATGATGATCGTTCACAGAGCCATGTAAATTAAAATTCTAAAGATTTTTTTACATAGTACGTATCTAAGTTAGTGTATCCGAAAATTCAAGAATTCAACGCTCTCGCTCGTTGAAATTACGTTCAACAAGGTGAATATACATTCATTGCGCGAAGAAGGAAGTAATGCAAAGAGTACATACTGCTGCTGCAGCTCGAGTTAACCACGAGGCGATAAGACGATATCACGCGAGGTCAAAGCTCGGTTTTAAAGCTCACAAGATACATCCACATGCAGACAAACTCGATCGCGAGATTTTACCGCTTCGTGCGGGTGCTTAAGGATTTGCGTACATTCGGAAACCATCCGAGACACCTGCGCGGTGCGTGCTTACTTGTGGGAATCGTGTATATACGTATAACCATCATCGCGAAATTCACGCCGAGTCCATTCTGGTTACTACAACGGAAATAATGTTCCATAGACGAGGAACTGGGCTGCCCACGGTTCTTGCAAACAGCAATCACGATATATTACGTTTATTTACGAAGTACACTCAGAAAATCGAAGAAGGGTATTCGGGAGATGGAAATTATACTATGTTTTTCACTATTTTTATCGCAATTTCCACCCGAACCTCACGGTTGGAAAAAAATGTCATTGCGATTCGAAAAAAAGCTGATGGACGATGAAATTTTCGAATTTTTTCATTTCAAACGGAAATTCTGTACCGTCGAAACTTGTACATTCCGAACATCGCCCGAACGCTCGTTTGTACTATTTTATCTGGAAAATATATGACGAAAAAGTGGACATTTCACCTTGCCGAAAGAATTTATCCCGAAAAACAAGGATTTTCAAATGAAATCCGTGCGAGATGAATATTTTCGTTAACGATTCACGTTCTCGCAAAATGTTCGATCGAGTATTGAAATACAAATGTCACGCATTGAATATTCCGATGTCTCTCGGATGAAAAGAAAAAAATCAAACAGTTTAGAGATATGTATATGCGGCAATTTCCATCCGAGCTGTTCGATTTCTGCATCCAAACAAGTTTCTACATATTACATACATATTTACGTGCGTAAAACGAGGGCGGCACCACAAAACGATATTGGCAATAAAACGCGTGCGACTTTACCTCCGCGTGGCATTCCTTCGATACTCTCATGCGCTCCTTTTTTCGCGACCAGTTTTTCATTGCATCGAAACGAATCGCGTGTGTTTCTGTGTGTGCTCTGGAATTTTTCATATATCTCGCTTTTTCGTAGATGCATATACACACACATGTGTGTGTGTGTGAGGACGAAGAAGAAAGAAGAGCGTAAGAGGTTAGGAAAAAATCCCAGGAAGAGAAAATTTCATTTTCCATTTTTTTCCTCACAGTAATTCGAACAATTTTTTGGCGAGGCCCAATAAATGGGAGGTACCATATATTTTGCTTGTTTGACGGCAACGAAAGCCGAATCAACCTCGAAATACTTGAAACCCTCGAACGAATTTTTCATCATTGCCCGAAAATGTTTTATCGAACTCTTCAATTCTTTCACAGAATTATTTAACCATTTTTCGATGAAATATTGAACGGTCTCTCGATATTGCCGAATTTTTTATTCGTACCTGGCCAATTTTTTTTATTTATTTATACGAAAAATGGGTTTTGGTGATGCGCTGGAGAAACATATTGGAGCAGAATTTCGTTAAAATTCCCAGTCACCGAATACAGTAGATAGGTCGAAGTAGTAACGTCAATATATCGTGTTTCGTGCTATATCTGTGTATAATGCATCGTTGAGCAATGGAGAGAGACCCTTTACTGGCTATGTACATCGTCAATGTTGAAACGGCGCCGCAACGTCCATCACCAAAAAAAAAAAATGTCGACGAGACGGGCAAAAATGCTTGATAGGCTTTTAATGATTCCCGGCTGGTCGAGTCGCTCGTCCCGTGCATCCAGAAGCCCTATATTGGATTGAAACCCCGATGGTCCACCGGTTCGAATACTTTTTGCCCATATACTCGCATCGCAGCATCCCGAAACTCAATCGCTATCCCATCGATGACGTGGATCGTTGTTTTTTTTTTATGCATTTATTTTATATTCAAAAACTTATTGGCCTCGAAAAAATTGGAAGTAGGAAGCTTTAGTGGCAATAAAGCGAATGCAAAATCGTTTAAAACCATTTTTAATCGTATTTTTATCAGGAAATTGCACCGTTACAGGCATTTACTCATTTCGAAACGGCAATTCATTCTCTAGCTCTGTGAAAATTTGAGCTCGACCAAAGTCGAAAAATTTCGTGTTCGTAGACTCGGATAGGCTCGGGTAGAGAAGCTACCGTGAGATTTAAAAATAAAAGACAGCGAGGTTATTTCATTTCAGCAGATAATGTTATTCAGTAAATGTTTTCATCGAAATGCCCTCACGGATATATAAATTTTCAACAAAATTGCGATGAATCGAATGTGTGCGAGAAGTATTTGATGTAGATAAGGTGTTTCGTTATTTCTTAAATATTTTTTTTTTTCGCTTGTTCTTCAAATTACCTTGTTACGTATTTTTCATTGTATTCCTGACAAACGCGATTGCGCAGTGGAAAAATGTGTCTCAACGAGCCGGAATCGCGACGAGAGACGCGAGAAGATAAAATATTCGAGTACCCGCAGAAATACTGGAGTAAACCGACAATGAGACAAGTTTTGTCGTGACGATTTAGAGAAAAGCTCATAAAGGTCGATACGCGCTCGACATGCAAATTCTGTAAATTCGCGGGAAAGCTCGTAGACGCGAAGCCTGCACATCGCTCGCTCGTCCTCACCACAGTTTTTATGTACCACACATACTTATATAAATTTTCTTTTTATTAATGTGCATATGCAAATATGCAGTAAGACACTGTTTATCGCGTTTATTCACGTGAGATTATTTATGTACTGTCTGAAACTTTTAACCCTCTCTGCAATATTTTCTCCCCTGTCGGACTGGAAAAGTATATACAAGCATGTGTATATGCACACGGAATTTGTTACATATATACAGCAGAACAGCGATGATACAACCCGCATACACAATTTTTGCAAAATTTATTTATGAGGATAAGAGCCCCGCTGCTGATAAAGTCGCAAAATGAACAATATTTTTTACAGATATTTTTTATATCTTTAGCAACAGGAATATTCGTTTAGAGATTATTTTCCACCATTTGTTGTAACATTTTCAGAGAGATTTTATTTAATCCGCACCGCGTAATATTCGTCCCTTGCTGTTACGCTTCAATCTTCCATTCGGTGCTTTTTATAAAACTGAAATATGATGCACTAAAAAAATAATACTCCCCGGATCATACAGGTGAGTAATATGTACTTGAGAATCCGAGAATGGATCATGAAAGTACAAAACTACCGGACTGAAAGAAAGTCTGGCGAAATGGCAACAAGAAATAGGAATGTTGGAGAAATAAGTGTGGAAATACTTTCGTATTTGTTGGAAAGAAAAATAGATAAAAATGGTACTCACGTAAGCTCGAGAGTGTTCACCTGCGCGATGAGTCGTTAGCCTATCGCGGTACACTCACCTGCGGACGTAAAACAAATCACCTTTTAGTACGACTGTTCTTTATGTCTCGCCAACATACGATATGAATCATCTCATATATCCGTATGAATGCTTGTTTATACGCGAGTTTACATGCGGTGTAAAACATATTTACATAAATATACAGATACGACTACATAAATGTAAAAATATTACGAAATCGAGTAAATTCGAGCTTGTTGAATTTATGTTATTTTGAAAATTCAAAAAACGATCTTTCACTCTTTGGTCTTTTTTTAATTGGCTACACTCGTAACTCTCATATTGATTCGAAAGAATTCTGTTTGTATTAATTATTATAGTAGCAGCTGTTTGATGAATATTAAATGTTCGATTGAGAATTAACGAAACTTTTTTTTTCAACTGGGATCCTTCAAATTCTTCTTACGAAAACGACGACTTCACGTACGATTCTATATACGCCTAGAGTTTGAAAATAGTTATACCAAGACGGAATACAAAGCATCACATGAAAATTCACCCCATCGTTACGTCCGAAAGCTCTCGAAATCTTTTTTGCATGTGGACATAAATCTCTCGATAAATCCATCCACGAAACGAGTGGCTTTGTCGCGTGGAACCTCCAGTCTTCGTCCTGTATAGAGTGACACTGTAAGACAATTTCGCTCGGCTGAAAGCCTTAAGACTTGTTTTTTTTTGTATCAACTTTTGTCCCACAATGGCAAACGAAGAATACATCCATGGAAGAGAATATGAAAAGTTAGCTCGAAGGTTTACAATTGCGTCACCGAAAATTGTTACGCTATAAAAAAAACGCTCATGAAAGAAAGTTTCTCAAATCAGAACCGGATTGGAAGACAAATTGCCCTTTGAGTACGCGTAAAGTTCAACGCGACAAAGTAATCATTCAGCCCCAATTGAGAATGAATTTATAGTCATGCAGAAACTTCTACATAATTTCTTTTTGCATTTCGACAAAAAATTGAAAAAGAAAACAAGTGTAATGGACCCGAAAAAATTAGATTTTCAACAAAATGATTAATAAAAACTTGTCGATAAATGTATCAACGAACATCATCTCTGAAACACACACTCTATTTTGTATCATTCGAAATGAAATTTTTGCAAATTTTTACCGAATTCCTTCATTTATTTTGAAATATTTTTTCAAACATAACAATTCAAAAAATGATTTAAAAAAAGCAGTTACAAGGGCATTTGCGTGACATTTTCTATATGAGTGATTTCTTTCGGACATAATGCTGCCGAGAACTCGAAATTTTCAGTCGTAACGAGCTTCGCCAGAATTGCCCAATCGGTTCAATTTCAATTTATCATTCCCTCTACAGATACGATAGACACATCCGGTACACGGACCCGAGGGAAAAAATAACACCGGAGTAATTGAATGTACAGATCGCGATTGAGAGCCATATATATATCGATGAAGTATCGAACTTCTTCGATCAAACCAAAAGAAAGTATATCACGATTTAAACGAGTTCAGACATTTTCGATCGTAGATAAAGCTCTCGTCGGTGCGCGCGTGCGATTCGCCGATGCTGAGGAAAGTGGTACCGAAGATTCTCGCGCAAGATGGAAGAACGTGCGGTATCCTCGAGAGTTTTCTGAAAAAGCGATATCTATGCTGCAAAAACATCCTAAAGGGTCGCATGAGCGCACACATGTACCACCGGAACAAAAGAGCAATTGTTCGCGATTCGCATATAGACGAGATTCGAAAGAGTTCCGCGAGATGAGAGAGGGAGAGAATCGGTTGGATATGCATGAAGGAGCGATGAAAATCGATATCTCGTTGCTGTCGCGCGAGATCAAGTTTGCCCGAGCCCATTTGTACGAAAATAACATTATTCAAATAGCATTTTTCAAACTATCGTTTCTCTGGAATTACGATGATAATCACAGTCGTCGATTAATCCCCCTCTTTTATTTACATCTCTCGAAACGGAGGACAAGCGAATGTGAAGATTCAAATTGAATCCCAAGGGGGCTCTGTACACATGATCTCAAAGTAGTTTGATTGGATTTTTCGGTGGGATTAAAGTATGCCCCGAGGCCAGTATGCTCGAGATTCAGAGTCCCTTTTATGGTGTTGTATGCGCATGGGGCTAAGTTTATACAAGCGCAACAGTTTTTCATTCAGAGTCAATGATTTCAAGGCCTATTTCGAATTTAATTTCGTTTTACAACACTCCAAAACATGTGATAATAAAAAAAAATAATCCGCACAAGTTTACGACGATTAAAATTAGACCTTTCGGTTGTCACTCATTTTACTAGGTTTAATATTTATTTATTATCGTTTCTAACGTACTTTTTCTTAATATCGCTCAATTGAGAAAGAAAATCGTAAAAAATGTTGGAGTCAACGCGAAGGAAACAAATTTTAGTCGCGCATAATTTGTCGTTCGTATTTGCAGTGACGGCGCGAGCGACGGATCACGTGTTGATTCAGAGGTAGGAACAATCGATTCAGAATCGTGCGAGTTTAACGAAAAATTTCACATCATCTCGGGATATTTTCCACTGCCAGAAACTAATGGAGCTTTTTCATTCCTCTTTCTCCATCTCCCATAATTCCTGTAATGTCCAAACGTGTCTGTGTGCGTTTTCACTGGAGAGCAGAAACGCACACCCTCTTCGGACATACACGGCAAAGTGAGAGGGAAAATTCGTCGAGGCGAAAGCACTATGAACCGTCGTTCTCTTTATTTTTCTCTTTCCATTACATTCCGATGGCATTCATTTGTCTCTGAAAAGTACGATAGAGATGTTGGGTATAACAACACCGGAGGATCACGCTTCATCACACTCTCTGCTCTGGCAGAGCTCACAGGAAGTGGACTCATGGTTTTCCGGTGATGGTACAGGACTCGCACACATCAGACGGGACTTGCTCGACCGTGCGGCTTTCGTCGTATCGATATACGCCGGTCCACTTTGGCACTATCTCTTTCTCACGGATGCCATCCGAGAGAAACCACTCTCTTATGAATTCAATTAACTCGAATAATATTATTCGAGCTTGAAATTCTCGGGTGAAATGTTGGGTCAATACCGCATAGAGTGTCAGCGCGTCTTTATTCCCACAATCAAGGAAGGCACACATGAACGAGCAGAAATTTAGAATGTGGTGTACCGGGGATGAAGCAGAGTACAAGAGGGTTTTGCAATCATCGTTTAACCAAGGTTCGCCATGACTTTTCATTCACCACACTTTTCAATACCACCATGTTCCTTCGGCGCTACTATTTTTCCTCTCATTTCTCATCCTCCTTATCTCGCATCTGACACACCGACGATCGCTCGATTTTACAAAGAATTTTATTTTTTATTCTTACATGCGTAAGTCAACGACGAGCAACAACCCGGATGACATCACTTTTCGTAATTACAACTTTATCGTCGCGGCAGCGATTGTATGCTGCTGCAATTGTTGAAAATAACTTTGGAGTATCTTTAGACCTGAAAATCGGTACAAAATTCCGATGAAATTTTGAACTTTGTTCTCTGGATTCTGTATTTGGAATATATCGCGACTATTATAGGGACAAAAGACAACAAAAAGGACGTGAAAAGTGTGAAGCACGGCCACACGGTTATTTTTATGATTCTCGAACGGTGGTACCACCTTAAATTGAAATAAAAATCCACGAATTCCACATGTAAGCGTTGGACCGAGACATTTGTTTATTTATAATTTATATATTATAAATGGGCAGCGAAGAACGAGTACAGTGGAGAATATGCTTGTACGAACGAGAGGAAAGACTCAACAATTACATGATAATTAATTAGGGTTCTAAACCGCATCGTTTAAGTTAACGCTCGCTCGGACTGTACGTACGCCCTCCATGACATGTATTATACAGTAAGCATACCATATATATACATATAAGTACAGTTTGTACGAGTGTACAAAATTCTGAGAGTATATTCGTGGGCAGCGGAGTTTCCGGCTCGTGCAAACTGAATTTAATATCGCACAGATTACAATCCCCCTGGATTATTTCGGCATTTGTGTGTTTTCTCTTTCTCGGCCATCCATGGCACGCGGCATTGCAGTGTACGTTAACGCCCAGGGGGTCGTTGAGAGAAAGGTTTTCAGGGTGAGAGAGAAATGAGGCAGAGGGAAAAGGGACTGCGAGCTGCGAGAAACGTTACAAAACAGAAGGTCGAGGGTTGTCTAGAATGTGTTATAAATGTATATACACGCACACACACACATATCTTATGCATATAACGAGCGCGGGATCTGTCGATTCCGGTCTGGCAAACAGAGCAAGAGACTCAAAGAAAGCTTCCTCAGGTTTTCCACTTGCCACGAAGCCCCAACCTTCAGACACGCCCCAATAAGCGCTGTACCCTAATTGTCTTCCTGATTAATTGCTGTCATCCAACGAAACTCGAAGCTCGTAAACATTATGTACAACAGAGCGTCGTTCGCAGAGGCGGCAACGCGAAATAATTTGTAGGAAAGAAATGAAAAAATAATCCACAGCGGGAACGTCGAAAAGTTCGATCTGTTTTTAATGACGGTCTCCACTCGCATTTCAATATCTTTTCTTTGCTTTTCAAAATCCAAAGTGTTTAAAATGTAAATTCCATTTGAAGAAAATTAGCCATACAAGTTTCAAAACCATGAAAGGATTTTTCGAAAAATGTCTACTTTTCTGCAGATAACATAATGTTCGTTAGGAACTGTTTAATATTATTTTTAAAGAGAAAGAACAATATTTTTTTTATTCTTCAACTCGATTTATTGAATTCTTGAACTCCATGATTGAACAATTAGCAATTTATTTTTAAGTATTAGAATGACGAATGCTGATTGAATCCAGAGGGTGAGATTGCGTGCCTGAAGTCGTTGCAACTTTGAAATATCGCAACGAGATGCTTCGGAGATATCAATTAATTTCTACGTGTGGATGGAGACACCTCGTAATATCACGTCTTCGATTCCAATATATGCGTGGGGATTTGTGTCGGGTTCGAGAATTGAGAGGAACCTCACGATCTAGGGATCAAAAACATTTTTCACAGAGCCTGATGCACGTGCATGGACCACCGGCCGTTCGTTGAAATAAGCTTCGGATTTGAGACGAGCACTTCGTCGATGTGTCCTATCGCTAGTTGGCTAATCATCGCAACTCTGATGATTTCATGACACGCGTGTTCATCCGGGAAATCACACGAGGCTCAATTATATCACGGATCTTTTTCGTCACGTTTTTCTTCCATTTTGTTTCCGTAAATATGATCGTAGATACGAATCGTAGTTGGTAAAAATACGAGGTCCAAAACGTCCGAGACGGTACGGGTGATTTTATTTAAAAATATTTTTCACGGAATATACGAATGGAGTACATTATTGCACCGAAATATTTCAAAAAATTATGATTAATGTGGAAGCTGTGACCCGTACGGAGAGAGAAAGCTCTCCACAGGCATTAGTCTTTTTAATTACAATTATACTGAAATGCCAAATATAACTATTTAATAATGTTAAATTTTTTAGATGAAAGCAGAAACTGATTACGTAATGGGAATTTATGTCGTATGCACTGTTTAATGCACTACCGTTCTATTGCATTTTTCGTACAAATCGCCAACGCCTAGACAGAGATGATACTCCTTAAAATGCCGCTGTGCATGCTGTTTTGAGGCAATTGACGGAGTTATTTCGAAAAATGAAATATTCCCCAAAAAGCGAAACGCATTTTCTTTATTAGAACGTTAAAAAAACGCAGAAACAACGATTCGCTGTGCACATAAAATAAAAGCTAGTGTACATCGGAGGATTGAGTCTGATTGCAACAAGATTTATCCGTTATACCATTTTCATCGTGTTCATTTCGCGTCTCGAGTTCTGTATGGAAGCTCTGATATTTATAGCCGTGAGCGTGTGTTTGTCGGACGTATGTGCGAGAAAAAAAATCGTTACACCAACGGAAGCTGACAAGGACTCAACGACTCCCTCGACACACCGACGGTACGAGAGGGAGAGAGAAAGAGAGACGGGCACTATGCGGCGCAACGCCCGTGGAAAAATACTACCCTCTTGTTAAATAATTTTTTTTAACGTTCATACCTTCACTCAGTCTGCAAATAAAGCGAATAAAAATATTTCATCACCTGTCGGAAGAGGGAAAAAATACACACACATGCTCGCTGAAACGGCAGCGCTCTTTTTTTTACTTTTAATACCCAGTGAATGTTTTTGGCATTTTTCCGTTCGAAAAATGTATACGAAAAGAAATGAAGATAATTATTTTAAAAGCTTCCCATGTTATTCCATGAGCGGGTATTCTGGATTTCGTCTTTCTCGTTAAATTATGAAAATATCGAAAAGAGAGATTTTCGCTGTTATATTTATGCTCATCTCTTTTTCATTCGAGGTTTCATGCTCAAACCTTGAATCTCATTGTCAATCATTTGAATTATATTTGCAGGTTTGTCAGCACGCCCTTGATGTATCTCAAATTTCTTTTCATTCCGCGATAATTTTTGGTTTTTTCGAACCTCCGAATACAATTTCATCTTTTCCATCGTCATGACGGTCTATCGTTGCCGAGCAATGCCTGCAGACACTCGAAACGTTATCGGCATCAAATTCCATCCGATCGACGGATGATGAACCGCAGGGTTGAATGAATCTTTCAAAAAAGAAGTCTTCGTCAGTTATGACAGAGTTTTCGATAAACTTCCATCTACATCCAGTTTGTTTGTTTTCTTTGCCTTTTGGTTTTCATTTTCGCAGTATATTTCAGCAACCATTGATAAAAAAAAAAGGAAGATTCAGAAGACTGGGCACAGAGAAGAAGAAATTACTTTGCTCTTTCTTGTGCCCTCATCATCCGGTCTGGCACTCCATCTCTGTTTTCATTCAACTTTACCATTTTTATTTCATCCCTCTCTATATAATATCCTCCACCATATCTCCAGCAGACTGCTCTCTTAGCCCTGGTTGATATTTTTTCACTCACCCTCTACCGACATCTTTATATCGACAGACGTGGCGTTTCCCTCAAGTTCATCTTTTTCCAACTACCTTCTTTGATTTGACGCTTGTCCTTCTCGCTCTCCGATCTGTCGCGTCTGGCGTTTCTCTCATCGATCCCCGCCCATCATCCCTTATTTTTCTCTATGGGTGGTCCACATATACTCTCGAAAACGTCCGAGCACTTATCTTTCGTTTGCGGAGAGCGGTATATTTACTTCTGTGAGGCTGAAATACAGCAGCTTTTCGCCCACCAATCGCCATTGCCATTTTTCTATTTTTGCGCGCTTCAACCTTCGCCCGCTGTTTTATCCTCTTCGTGTGTTCTCCTCTATCGATGTCGCTTTCTCTACACGCCGCCCTCGCTCTTGTCCCTCTGCAGAATTCTTTTCCCTCAACGTTGCAGAGTTATGTTCCATTAGTGCATAAATCACGGGAAAACCCTGTCGGGTTCCTGTTTGACCGTACACCATGAAGGGGTGCAAATTCAGTTGACCAAATGTCCGCTCCTGTGCGAGTGTTCAAAATGGCCAAATGAACGACGAAGCCCTTCAGCGGGTTTCGATGGAAACAAGGGAAACGCGCAGGAGGGTGTAAAAAAAAGAAGACGGAAGATGCGGCGTATCGGGAGAGAGATGAACGAAAAAAAGCATCGAACCTCTCTCGAAACCGCAAAAAATGCCTTTTTTCTCTATTCTTCCGCTTCCCTCTCTGCGTTATAGAGTAACAAATGCCCTCTGTGGAATATACCCGTTAGTAGAAACTCCGTACACTGTGCGGACACAAAATAAAAGTGCCAAATAATTGAAACGGTCAAGGGTAGGTTTAAATTTCGTGCATGCGTACTGAAAAAAACTATAAAAATGAAAAGAGATAAAAGGCACTAGAGGAGAAAGCGAAAAGGGAGATAATACGAAAATGGAAAGGTAGCAGGATGAAACACAGTGCCAGACTGCAGGCAGGAAAACGGAGAGAGACACGTTTAGATACGAGGGGAGGGAAGAAAGAGAGGGAAAATAGAGTGCCGGGGGAGACGAGGAAAAAAAAGAGAGAGAGAAGGGCGACAGGCACGGGGTGAAAATGGTGGTGTCGGTAGCAGCTGTGAAATGTTTATGAAAGCTCGACTAATTTATCACACTCTCCATACGTTTAGAGCACCGAAACACTTTGCTATATCGCGAGTTTCTGATACATTCTGAACCGCTACGATCCACGGATCACTCGTACAAAAACTTATTTTCTTTCTTAATGTCTGAGCAAAAAGTGGTTATTCCACTTTTTCTTTTAAACTCACATTACAAAGTCACGTCGCTCAAAGGAAAAGAATAAGAATCGACAGGTGACACGCAACGTAAAGCTTAAATTTGGACGAGAGAAGATAATCTTTGTGAACGGAAGTGCGCGGTACGTGGCGAAATAAATGTCAGAGTTCTTCTGCGTCGAAACAATTGATAAAAATGTCGAGCGAACTAAAAGTGTCCGAGTATATACGGTCGAAATAATCGTTGAGAGTAGAAAAGTTGTCGCAACGTTCGATGCAACGGACCACGATGCGTATTTCTGGCTTGAGACGTAAAAAAGAATCAGAATAGATTGGACGAATAAAGATTTACCAGTGGGCAAACATAATCGATCGTATACATGCATTATTCATTCATCACAGGAAGACTATATTTGACATCGACGTTTTTGACGTGAGATAAAAGTGAAAATTTATCTTCGAGGAAGAACGACATTTCTGCCTTGACCTCGTCGTCAAATTTAACCACTTCCCACGGAATAGGAGGATAGAATCAATTTATTGATTAACGCTTCATTGAATTACTCGAAGCAATATTATTCAATAAATCTTCCCTTATATTCATGTGACTAATTTACTCCACATTGAGAACTAACACGAACAAGCAATACATTCTCGTTTCCGTTACAGCAGGGGCGTTTTTTTTTTTTTAATGGGTGGATAATTTTTTATTTCCTTTCCAGCACCAATCAGAATTTTAAGATTGTGCGCGGAATTGTATACGTGAGGAAAAAATGTGACGTACCTTGTAAATGAGTTTTCCTACTAAAATAAAAATAAAATAGGAATTACACCGTAATATCTTCAACGTGGGTATAATGGGATGTTTGTAGATATGTATATAGAAATGGTACACTGACGTTTCCGTTGCTCTCGTCGTGACAAAGATACGAGACTCGAGGGAATTTTCAAACGATTCTCTTCCTCCCGCAAACTGCTCGCATCTCGCCCTTTATCGAACCGGCGTCACGTGAGATCGTAGAAGCGCCATCGTGAACGATATTTTCCAGTCGCTGGATTCGTACGATTGTCGCGACTCACCAAAAATCGATTGACGTTCAACGATCTCCGCATCAACCTCGAACGAATCGAAATTGCCCGATTCATTGAAACGTTCCACGGTGTCTCGCAAGGATATACGAAGAAATGATCGTAAAAGTGACGGTGTTTTTCCCTCTGCCCTCTTTTAGCATCAACAGGATGTGGATTCGAGCTTTTCCGTTCGAGGAAAAATTCCACCCTCGTTTCTGCGTTTGATATTCGTCATTGTTTTGACGTTCAGAATCAAATCGCGAACGAACAAAATGGTTGGAATAAAATTCATAGTGCTATCAAAAATGATTGTTCCATTAAATTATTTTTTTTTAAAATGGATGCGATAAAACGTGACGTTGAACGAAATTGATGCTTTGTGTCATTTTTCTTTTCGATATTTTTGTCGAGCTTTTATTTTATAAAAAAAATAGCAAATTAGCGTTGCGTTTGACAAAATGTAGTGGAAAAGGACCTGCGCGTACGGTTTTTGCAAAGACGACAAACGGATAAATTTTTTTTTGCAAACGATGATTCGAGCTTTTATTTTTCTTCAGCATCTGTAGATCCATTTTTTGTTACAGCTGATCCCCATTGTTTCGTAACATCCATTGCCCAATTGTCCCTCGTACAATTTCCTCTCGACATCTGACACGTGGGCATCGATATGTGAACATTGTCGCCATGGAAAACTCGTGGAAATATTGAAGCAAATACTCATACTTGCGTGCATATGGATACATGTAGCGGCGAAAATAGACATTCTACGCGACATTCGAGCTATTCTTTGGTAACATTTGTCGTGACTCTCACAGGTATCAAGGGATATCGTTCGTCGTGACAAGGGACGACGGGACAATGGAAGACTCCGGAGCTTTCCATGTTCGTTCGCCTATAACCGTAGCAGGACCATTCTTGCTGCTGCTCCTGTCACCATTGTACGTCTTGCGTATTAGTTATACGTAGAGGCGACAAGCCCAACCGAGGTCTCATCCTGAATACGTTTTACAACGATGGTTCAACGCAATAGTTTCCGTCTCACCCGTGCGATGCACGTTCAAACGTTAAGAGTGTAGCAGAAAAAAGAGAGAGAAAGAGAGAAAAGATCAGATCGAAAGAACGTAAGAGAGGACTGGAGCTGCGAGGTTCAGGGTGAAAAAAGGATCATGGAAAGCTTGGAGAGAGAGAGAAAGCTTGTTTCAAGCAAAATGACCTTCAGACCAACCTACAATTTGAGCTTTTACACGAGCAGCCTGAGGGGGGGAGGAGGATAAATCCTCTTTAGGTTTCTATGTTCTTGTGACTCCATACGGTCAATAACATCCAATGACACCGTCGGTTTCACCCCTGTATCTTTGGCTTTTATTCGACAAAGGCTAGAGTTGAATATGAGGATTTAAATCGTTTCGGAGAGTCGTTCGTGTGTCCTTATTTCTTCATTCACCAGCCACGAATGTCCACGGACGGAAGGAGGACCTTGCGGTCTCCTGAATCGAGACGGCGATTTATGCACGAATTATTACGGAAAAGTCTCGGAGCTTGTTTTGTCTCGTTTCTCATTTTGACAGTTTCTCGCTACATGTTCCGCTGATGATTTGTTATTTACGGAAAGCTACAATATCATGTTTCACCGCGCGGATTATCACTCTCATCCATTCGGATTTCATTTTTATATAAACATTTCGTAAAAAAAGAAATACATTTTGTCTCTCGATGAGATAAAAGTAGTAAATATTTTGTAATGCGGTGAATATTGAGTGAAACAAAATATAAATAAACTCCATATAATTTTAACGGTGCAGCAAATTATTAAGCTAACGATGCAGAGTAAAGTTCGAAGTATTCGAATGAGCTCGAAATAGCTCTGCCTTATACGTTGATGGTAAAAATAAATTTTCCAACTGCACAGAGAATGATGAGTTGTTGCTGAATTTGACTCTCGAATTGCTATCATTCGTTCTGTTGAATAAATGATTACAGTAAAAATAAAGCTGCTCTCTGGCAGCATCGGGAAATGTAGAAATAAATCCACGTCTGACTATCGCTGACTCGTACCACTTGGAGCATACGACCGCTCGACAGTGAGGGTTTCTTTGCATGCTCAACGCTTCACCGTGCATATACATATACACACGTGCTGCTTGAACACCCGCAACATCGCATCGATGTGCTTTGACTCAAATAATCCAACGCTATAATTCGTACGGCTTGTTAATTATACGATTATTCAATTATTGAACATGTGAACTGCGGCAGGGCTCTATTTATGCTTCGGGAATGAGGCAGAAAGTTTGGACTCACGTCGATAAATGCTGTCATAGTATTCGACAATTCACGTGGGAATTTGAGAGAAGAGAGAGAGAGAGAGAGAGAGAGGGAGAGACAGATGAAAAGAAAGAGAAGGGTAGAGTTAGCGAGACTCAAAATATCAGCACCGATAGAACACCAAAGCTCGCTTGCTCCCGTCACATTTCCTATAGAGAGCAGCGTGTGGCGTCCAGTTTTACTCTCGTTTGTCCGCCCTCTCGTGGCCACGCCAACCCTTTTTCTGTGATATGTCATTGGACGAAATAGCGTCACCATTTTGAGAGCAATCGTATTATATACTTATATACATATATGATACATGCACATGTCCCTATATGGGCACAGAGCCGTTCGTTATTCATTCGTTAAAAGCGATCGAATTCCACCAATTTACTCGGCCGCCGCGTTTTTGCCATAGCACGCGCGCCGCGTCAGCCTCGTTGTTTGTTTCAACCCTTCTTTTTTCCATTCTTTTTACGGCATTTTGAGCGACGACAGAACAAAAATCGAACGTTAAAAGCAACCACTTTCGCTCTTTTGTTCGACGTCTCCCATTTCCCGTGTCTCTTTTGCGCTCGCGCATATCCCTCAATAAAAATGACCGTTCGTAATATTCGTTAAATCATTCAAGTTACTCACGATGAAAAAATGTTTATAATTTTCCGTTGAATAAACAAGATAAAGCTGAAGATAGAGATGCTTCTTTCGAGCAAAAAAAGTGGGCACGTGTGAAAAAAGTTTGGCTTAGATTCGATCACTTGACCCAAAGGAAAAAAAAGATGAACAAAAACAGCGAGGGTGGAAGAAAAGTTCTGTGGAGGGTTTGAAAAAAGGTCCATTTTTCGGCAAATCCGACAGTATTGTTTTTCATTATTTGAATATACAATTTTTTGCCATAAGCGTCGCGATAAAAGCGAGGAAATAGGTCTCAAAATTACCATCGAAGCAGCCATTCCCCGGGAAAATATATGTTGCTACCCCCGTTGCAATCAGGCCATATAATGACCCCTCTCCCACCACCGAACATATACTTCGCTATTTTCCATCTCGTGATATTGCCTGAGCAAACTGGTCGCGCGTATAAAAAATGGTAATTTTGTTGCATCAACCTGCTGCTATTACCGTACCTTTTATTTTAAGAGAATATTTAATAACATTCAGATTTTTTTAGTCTCTACCTCCAGCAGTTATGAGTAACGAAGCTTGAAGACTTTCTTCATTAATCGAGCGTTTTTTTTTTTCATTGATTTATAGTACTCGCTGGGTCGTGAGATGAACTCTGTTGCAAATGTGTTTATTATCAATAAAAACACGATTACAGCACGAATCGCAATTTATTGTGATTCGTTTATATTTATGGATGTAGCTGCATCCAGAATTTATATTCCAATAAAGATTGTCCGGACTGTATATAACGTTTTCTCCATGTAACCATTCAACGCGGAATGTCCACTATGGCTATTTTTTATCTTCCGCAGGGAAAATGGCAGCTGACGATGTTTTCCTCAAAATTTGAAAAAATATATTTGTTTTCGAGAATCTTTCAGGTATGTATCTTTCGGAATGTAATTTAATATACTCGAGGAGTGGTGAGCGGAAATATTATGGCAATAATATAAAAATAATAATTTGTAATTTTCATCATCAATGCTAAAAATATATCGAATAACCCGATGAATCTTCCAAGTTTGAAATTTCGAAAACAAATGGTTCCTGAAGCCTCGAGAAATTTAACACTTTTTCCAATATCTGCAGACAAGTTTCAACGTCGTATTCGTCATACGAAATTAAGCTGGTTCACTGAACTAAGGAAAATAAAGTAGATTACCGTATATGTATATCCGCAACGTAAGAGAGAGGCGAAAATGAGAGCAACAGTCCGTGAGAAACTCTTCGTAAAATCGTTTACGTATGTGTATTCAAGCGTATACACAGGAAAGTCCAGAAATCGGCATTTAATGTACGTGACGTTAACGAAGAAAGTTCGAGAGTGTCTAGGATCTGGACAGCCTCATAAATTAGCCCATAACTTGGCTCTTGGCTTTTCTAGCCACTGTGCATCTCGGTATTCTTCTTCAACGATGAGAACTCGCCAACACTCTACGTACAATCGTTCTCCCATTCTCGGTCTTTTTCTTTCTCTTTCTCTGCTTGTCCCTCTCCATCTCTTTTAGTGTCTCAAAGTTTCCCTACCCTCGAAACCGTGAAACTGTTCTGTTCTCTCGTCTGTCTTGCTTGAAGATTTACGCCCAGTATATATGTCACCGAGACCCACTCATAATCGTTCTTCACGGACAGCGAGCTGGCATTACTTCGATATAACGTGTCGCCTCGTACGTCTACCCCTTAAAGCCGTTTATATATGTATGCGTATTTCTATGTATACGTACATATATACATATATATGAAAGTTTCAATGATCTATCGGAGGATGGAAGAAGACCCTCTGTCGCTTTCTCATGACTTTGGCAAGCCGAAACCTCCAACGTTTTGTCATCTTTTTTCTCTTCTTTCACCTGTCATCCTTTTTGTTTCTATCTCTCTTTCTTCATACAAACATCAATGCATGTTATTATAAACAAGAAAAGCACGAGCTAAACACGAGGTTCCTTCCGACACCGAGCAGTGAATATCAATCACATTATTATTTCATGTTCATGCTTCAGCGAAGTCAGACATCCACGTCGAAACACTGGAAATACTTCGATCCGAGCTATTTTCGCATTTCGATCTACCTAAAAGGGATGAGCAGCCCTTGGAACTCGGAAAACGAGAAATTATTAACTCTTCATCCCTCAGCAAGGTGGTGAACGTGAAATTTTCACGCCACTTTTGAGCAAGAAAACAATTTCATTAATTTATCCTATAATCCTATCATGGCTCCTGAGACCGTACCAAAGACGAATTTAATGCTAGATTAATTCTAATCTAATTTCGAATCGAAACTCACCTACCTGAAGAATTTTTTATTCCAAACGCTACATTCCAGCGAATGAAGAAAAAAAAGGCATTCTCGCTCAACGATCAAAATAATCGTCATAATTAACGAGAAAGCACTTGAAAAGTTACATTTTTTTTGCCTCCCTTCACTCTTCCAATCCTTCCGAAATTCACGACTTCCGCTGCACACTGTACAATATTTGACAGCTGGGAGTGTATATTATACGAAGTAAAATTAAGCAAAGTGGTCGCTTTATCCCTAGTCCCTGTGTATGCTTACGTTTATATTCCCATGTCGTCGACGCCGGGGCTACCGAGAGTTGGCAAACGTCGGATGTGTACACTCACCCGCTTCCCTTCTCTTCCTTTCTCTCTTCATCCCTTATCCACCCACAGGATTCATCCCTCTATCTTTTTCTCCTCCTTTCTCTTCCTCTCTCTCTCTCTCTCTCTCTTTCTCACACACTCTCATACTGTAATAAGGGAGTAAAGCGTGATTCGTCGTGTTCTCTTACTCCAAGTTGGCTGGTGGTATACGAGGAAGCACTTCGGAAGCTTCCGTGAGCCAAACTCAATGTACGTAGTTGCGAGACGAGACGCTCAGAGACCTCAACGAGAACGATGACAATCTCGCTGAATCCTTCGCCAGGATACGAGGGTAGGGTGTATCGAGGATGAGGAAAGGAGGGAAATGCGAATTCTCGAGATATTTGCACGTGCACGTCGAATATCCGTGTACAGAGCTTATACGTCATATACATCAACTATATTTATACTGGAGCATGCTTATTGTTGCCAAGTTGAATTGGGATAAGGCGTGGAAAATTTGAAATCGTCCTTCTCTCATAGTTGCACGAGATGTCATCTTAATGTGTACATCTGTAGACATTTTACGACAATGCACCAATTATTATCGATATTACCATTTTCTGCAACAGGCACAACGTCCTTTTCAGTTTCTTGTATTCTCGGGTTTTTCTCCTGCAAATATTTTCCTGTTCTTGAATTTTTATTTTGTCATATTTTCAACGCGTCCATTACACTTTGAACACTCGTAGCCCCTTCTACCCCTTAATTTGAATTCCACACGTGTTTAATGTTGCCCTTCATGGAACATTAATTTGTCGATCAATATTTTTCTACAATGACAAATTCACGATGCAATCTCAGGGAAATCCACGGTTCGAGTTGCAAATATTCAAAAGTGTCTTTGAAAATGTATTTTCACATTCTCTTCCGTCCCGCGTTTTCGAGACGTATCGGAGGAGTCACCGATGTCTCGAGAAAAACAGAAATCACCGGAAACGTCAAATTACTAACGGAAATCATCCAAATTGCAAATAATTCTGTACATCAGCATTGCTTTGATATAAACCACTCGAGACTCTCGAATGACAAAGGAGAATTTAATAAAATCATCCAGTAACCAGCAGGCCGGGGTTGAGAGCCTCATCGCATGTACCAAAACGTATATATGTATATACATACATACATATACATATATAAACTAAAAGAGCAAAAAGTACAAAGTGCTTTCGTTTTGTGCGATGCATTCTTTCGAAGCGAGCACCGTAGGACGTCTGGAGATGATACTCGCGGTGCAGAGTTGGAAAGGTCCATAGAAAAAGACGGAAAACGCAATGAGCTGCAGGTGCAGAGAATATATATATATATATATATATATATATAAGAAGTGTGTGTGTGTGGGTGTGTGGGTGTACAGAATGGCCAGAGGGATGAAGTGGACTCTGTAAGGGCAGAAGTTCCCTTTATCACTCTCACCCTTGTACCACCGGATACAAATGAATTCCGTTCTGGGAATTTTCCGCATTTTTTTTCTCTTTCATCCCGGCATGCGATGAAGACACATCCCAAGAGAAAAAAAAAGAGACAGAGGAAAAAAGAACGAACGCTTGCCGTCTCTTTTCTCATCGTTCTATATTACTCGCCATATTTCTGAAGCTCCACCTGACCTCGTGTAAGGGTGTCACTTCTATTGCCAAGAACAAGTTGAACTTTTCACACGAATATAACCTCGCAATGAGATTTTATTTTTTCATTACACGATTCAGACGCTCAATTGTTAAAATGTCCGGGAATCTCCCCCATAATGTTTCACGTAGAACTGTGTAGATTTATCATGCTGCGAGGGTATTCGACATAATTATGTAATCTTGTACGACGAAAAAAATCATTGAAGCACGCTTTTCACTGAGATCATCAATTTCCAAATATCTCTGTTGTAATTTAATCCACGATGGCATTTTCATGCGAGCATTACTCTCATTCGATATTGCCTTCGTTGAGTCAAATGGAAATTCACGCTTGTTTTTTTTTTTTTTCATTCAAAATACTTTCCACGATATTCCGTGTGTCTAGGGGATTTTCAGCAAAAGAAAACGTAAAGATTCCCCGAGATAGAATTCATATCATGTTAAATAGAGAAAGGGCGAGAGAGAACGATAAAGCCTACGAGATTGCTCGGAAGAATGTTTTTTTTTCCTCGAAAAAAGCGAGGATGCACGAGCAATAAAAGAGTAAGAATATAAGCGAATAGCTGCGAAGGGTGGAAATATATATACATCGCCGAGCCTTCATACTCGCGGAATGGAAAGCTCCGGAGGCGAGGATTTCTCTGGTTTTAGGGGAAGGAAAAACAAGCTCGTGCCTCGGGGTGTTGGGGAAGATCGGAGAAATACCATGAAGAGCAGCATCCAAAGTGGGAAAACGAGACGAAGGGGTTTTTGAATATTTCATCGGACCGTACACAGCGGGATGAACGTCCGAGAGTGTGGAACTAGGAATGCAGGGAAAGGAGAGAGAAGAAGAGGGTGGTTGTGCTGAGTATTTTTTCGTAGCTCACCTTTTCTGTGTAATTGGCCAGTTGAATCATTGATTAGCGAGCAGGCAGACGGCAGACTCCACTTTCTATATCGAAGTGCTTCTCATGCCCCGAGAACCAACGAATAAACCAACGAGCCTGGATAAGGCTCTTTAACCTCGATCTTTGTGTACAAAGACTTAATACGCGCGCCGCACATGTACACATAAATTTACTCGAGACTGACAGATATTACATTCTTTTTCCACAGAAATTACCATCTTCTAGTCCGTACTCTTGGAAAATTAACGGAAAAGTCGAGATTCTTCTCATTCTGACATTAAATTCAATCTTTTCCTGGGCAAAGCAAGTCTCGAATCGAGAATTACATTTGCGCAATCAGTTAATTCTCTAATTTCGAAATTACAACAGTCATTATTCTCATCTACTTTTAGAGCAAGTGAATACACGATATTTGAAAATTTTTCAAAGTGTCGCCTTTGGTGTAGTTCGAATCAAATCGTAATTTACTGAAATAATTAATGAAATGCTGAAAAGTTCTTTGGTCCAGAGAATTACGACGGCCGTTTAATTTTGTAAATTTATGGTTTTATAAAGAACAGATTATTTCAATAGTACGAATGGCTGATATTGAATATTATAGACAATGATTAATCGTTCTTCTTCTTTTATCCTCGCGAACGAATATTTAATTAAAAAAAAAAGAAACTGTAAAAAACGATGTTTTTTTCGTTGGAATTTAAAGATACGACAGTTTTGAAGAAAATATTTTCTCGTGCGGGTATTCGTAGAGGCATAAAAAAAGACGTCGATACACGAGAGGAGGCGTGAAAAACTCGTGCGATCTAAAATTTTCCGAATGGATCGAGAAGAAAAAAGAAAAAAGGAACTTCATCGAACAATGGTCCAGGAGTTTCTCCATACCTCGGCACAATTCCGCAAAATGCATTTCCACTATACGAGGATATACGTGTATGTATTATATATACTTGCAGCATATCCAAAAGCAAATGGTGCTCGCATCTCTACTGCTTTAGTTCGCGGAGTAATCTCAGTTGGAGAAACATGGACCGGAGCTGGAGATAAAAAGAGAGAGAGAAAGAGAGAAAAGTTTTATGCGACTCAACTTTGAGTCTCGACTTTCAGCGGTCCGAGATTTTCTAGGTCTGCGTTTTTTTTTTCTCCCCGTTTTTCTCTCTCGAGAAATACGAGAGATTTGATTTCCGCGAGAAAGGTGGGCAGAAACCTCGGCAGGAGGAATCGCCGCGGAAAATATGTCGGACGTTTGTATAAATGCGGGAGCGCGCATTCGACGCGGTCGCTTACGACAGTCGAAGAGAGAGTTCGCGATGTCAAAGTTAAGGGTCGAAGAATAAGGGAAGGAAGAGAGAAAAAAAAAGTGGAGAGAGAGGTCGTTGCGAGTTGTTCAGCTGAATTTAGACTGTGCAGAGTACCTGTTGGCTGAACTGTGAAAAGTTTCCATGCGCCATGCGCGAAAGAAAAAACGTATGGAAAGTATGGGAAAAAGCAAAAGAAGCGGAAGTTCAGGGAACGCTGCGATCAAACAAGTTTCTCGTGGGAACTTTGTCAAAGAACGGAACCTTCGAGCGGTTGAATCAGTAACCAAAAAAAAAGGGAAAGAGAGAGAGAGAGAGGGAGATGTCAACTCATGATCACGACATTCTCTTCATCTCGATCCCTCGTGCCTGAGGCTTTATCTTCACGCGAATGGAAAGCATACTCTGCACGATTATTAGCCCCATTTTGGGAATTCGATGGCTCGACACACTAACCCCGTCCTGCTAAAAGTTCTTTTCTTGCCAAAACCCTAACTGTACTCTTGAGAAATTCGTTTTTCTCGGGGGAACTTTGTATGCGAAAGTTTTTTCGAGCAACGCTTGAATTTTTCATCATTCGAAATGAAAACTGGTTCACATTCTTCGAACGAAATAAAAAACTTTTTTCATGCGTTTTGCATAAACAATTATTCTGAATTACAAAGGAATTTTGTACGTTACATATTTATTTCATACTGAATGATAAATAAATCGATTTCGTATGTTTTTTTAAATTTTAAATTAGTAAACATGATTTTGTATGAATTCATCTCTTACTTCAGACGTTTGTCGTATCGCCAGATTATTGTTAATAAAAATATATGTTGTATCATTTTGGTAGGAATTGTGAACATATATTGTACACCACACATACATGTATACATACATATATATGTATATAGCAAATCTCAAATGAGACAGAATACTGAACGTGATGCGTTGGAGTGACACTCGCGAGCTTACTGCAACTGTTAAATACTCTGACGGCGCTACGAAAGGACGACAAAGAGGATGGAGAGCTGACGCTTCAAGTGTCAAATTAAGCGGTGGTCTCTGTCAAAGCGGGTAATCCGACACTAATAGCGCGATGGCGTAGATATGAATTATTCAACGAAATCTGCAAATATACTACGTACTGGCGATAGTTTCACGATATGGATAGCCAGAATTATCCGTATATCTCCACGAATACAGAAGGTACACGAACGAAGACGCGGAGAAGTGTGATTGACGTGTTCATAGAAAATTTCACACGTGATGAGCATCCAGACGCGGAACATCCAAATATACTTCGATATTTATTAAATCTCTCAAAGTTTTGCGAATCAATCTCAGGAAAAACAAATCTAGCGAATGAATTAAAACTTCCGACACACTGACGATTTAGACATGAAACGATCTTCTCGATGGAAACACGAAATTTAACGAAATGTGGGTAGAGAGTGAGAGAAAAATGGGAAAAAGTAACGAGAATGAAACGACAGAGAAAAAGTATAAAAAGTACTTTTTCAGGATGAGGGAATCGAGAAAATTCGCAAAGAGGTTGATTTCTCAAATGGTGCGAGAAAAGTCACGTACTTTCGTGCAGAAATTTTTGCCCTGTTTCCGCACATTTTCGTAATTAATTATCGTAATTAACGACGGATGGAATAATTGAATTTTGAAAAACTTAAATCGAATTTTTCAGGCCGGGGTTGCAACAAATCTATCTAAGGGTGAAAGGGATGTATAATTTGGCGATGGCAGCTGTAACTTCCGGTGCAGTGCTTCTCCAACGTCGGACGTAAAAACCTACCCCGAGCAAAGGAAATACTTTTTCCATTCGTTTCCTCTCTATCTTTCTCGGCTTTGCTCCTTTTTTTGTCCATTTTAATGTTGGAAATCTGCTTTTACTTCTCGTTAAACGTAATGGCGCCTAATTAAACCATCGGAAGCATTTTTTAGTGAGTTCCTCGTCACTGAACGTTTCTTCAAGATTAGTCCGATAAATTGGATCGAGTTTTGTACGAAATTTAGTGTAATAAATTGTACCAACGATCACAACGAAGAAATTTTGTAGCGTCGATTAATAACTCGAAATAAATGTCTCAGAATAACACAAGCTTTTTTACTCAAATCGGTATCCACTGAAATAAATGGCCATTTTTTAATCAACTCGATCAAGCTCTTTGGAAAAGTTATGAGTGCATTATGGAAGCAAATAATGCAATTGAAAAAACATTTTAAAATAATAAAGTTTTCTCTCGTTTCATCGGCAAAAACAGTCTCTCAAACATCGTAAAAGTTTTATCGCTCGAATGTTGCGCCGCAGACTTTGCTGCTTGCTCGAAGTACACATAAACAGTCGATGAAATCAGAGTAATTATACCTCAGGCATTTGTCTCCGAGTTCCTGAATCTTTAAAAATTTACCATTTTGGCAAATTACGTTCAATCGTAGAAAGAAAATACTGAAAAAAGTGTCGTTATCGCGACTCGAAAAATACTACGACGACGTTGGTCCGATGATACTTATTTCAAGATTCTCGTTAGCTTTAAGATGTTGAGCTATTTCAAGATGGAACATCAACGCGAGCACGTTCAAACCGTTTCTCTCGAAGGCATTTAATATTGAGTCCTTCAAGAAGATTATGTCAATGTGTAGTGAAAAATAGATGGAAAAGTCTGACGTCCCCCTTCATTTATACTTCACGAGAGATTTCGACTCGTGTGCAATCAGCTAATTACATCCCACGAGGTCGTGGAAGCATCGCAGTGCGAAAAGTCGATATTTCGAGCGCGAAACATTCTATCGGAAACGATATCCTAGCACATCGCTTCGGCTATTGCATCGATGCTCCAGCATCTTTATATGTATATACTGCTCTACTGCACTGCTGTTTGAATTTCTCTTTCCATCTCTCTCTCTTTCTCTCTCTCTCTTTCGCTTTACTCTCACTCTTCACAACGATCAAGGAATGCCTTGGGGAAACGAAGCGAATTCTCTGACGCGATCGCGCTTGAAATTCACGCCCCTGTGAATGCAGCAAAGGGAGATCCCGAGAAACAGAATAGAGAATGAAAAACGTAGACCAGAGAAAAGTTGTACAGCGAGATTAAAAAAGAAAGTTTGTTCTATTGGAGTTTAATACGAGACTTTCATTCTGTAATTGAATATGACGATGGAATCGATGCACTGTGTTTAATTCAATTGAATATCATTAATTAACGAATACACGTTCTCGTTTTATTTCAAACGATGAGCGACTTTGGTCGATCGGACAGAACGAGGATTGAAGGATTTTCCGATAATGATGAAATACAACCGAACGCCTGTAATTCCTGTTGGAACGTTAATAATTAGAAACCGATGAATTATTCATTATCAAAATCATCTCGTTCGCATCGACGACGAAAAGAGAAATTCAGTCGTTATAATTCATTGAAATTCGGGTAATTTAATAAAAGCATCGTTATTTTTCAATGATCGTCATGGAAAAAATACAGTTATTGATTAATCGGCAAGGATAAAAACTGAGGAAAACTTTTTTTTTCACAATAGATCAAAATTCGTGATTCGTCGAAATAAATTAGTTCGAAATTGCAAACGTTGAAAAAAATATTGTTTTGCAAATGAGAGATAGTAATCTCGCGAGGTTATGACGTTTTTCAGAATTGAAATCACTTTTATTTGTACGATTTTTGGATAGAAATTGATGAATCAATCGAATTATCGGAGAATTTTCATGGCGGAACTTTAGGAATATTTTTTTTTACTTTCGTTACGTTTGCACTAACCTTCGCGTAATATTGTATGATGAAATAAAGGATGATTCGTCAATTTCTCAATGCCGATGCTTTTTTCACGTCGAAACACGCGACACTTTGAGAACACACCAAAAACTCGTTATCGAATCAACTCGTAGTGAATTTTGGAAAAGCCGCACCCGCGCAATCGGAATTACAAAATCGGTTCAAAATAAATAGACTAATACATACGAAAAACACAAAATGAAAAGTCACTTGAAGCGATTTTGTCACATGGCGCGTCCACTGAAATTTGTACTGTGTTTACGATGCCATGGCGACACGCACAAACAATGGAAAAAACAATTGACAATGATTTCGACTTTTTCTGAGGCCTTCGGCAATTCACTCCTTTCCATCAAATTTAAGGATGTTCCAGGAGTAAAATCTCAATAAAACGAAGTAGGATGTGAATTTTGAATTTTGAATTTTGAATGTGAATTATGAATCACGTTCATTTCCGATAATAACGATGTCGAAAAGTTATTGGCAAATTAGTAAAACGAATTTGCCCTGTAAACATTTAGAGACCTAACTTTTTTATGACGCGTAATAATTCCATTAATTTTTCCCAATATTTACAGAACTTTTACAGAATTTTCACATCGATAAAAATTCTCCAAATTGTTTCATAAGGATTTAAAAAAATATGAATTCGCTACAAATCTTTCCGTTTTGTTATTATCTGAAATCAATGTGTTTGGTACCTTGGAGCAATAATGGAGAAACGTAAAAGCGATTTTTGACGTTAATAAGTGTATCAGCTGAATAAACGACGAGGGCCAAGGTAGCTTGGAGAAATATATTCGCGAAAAAGGTATATCATCGAACCTGTGTCTCGAATATATTCCGCAATTATCGTATAAAAAATCGATATGCTTCTGATGCATAAATATGAATAAAATTTGTCTGTGCTCATCGCGGTTCGTCGAAAATTTGAAGGTATATATATATTACACTATATACGTATATAACCAGCAGATATATGCGACTTTATTGATCTACGAAAATTGGTTATCGCGTCACGATAAAAGTAAACAATACGGTTATTGGCATCATTCGTCGTAAAAAATAAGATATAAAACTAAACTTTTCGATGGAACGACAGAGCCAACCTGGTCAATAACTGTGCCGAAAATTTGGCGATATACGCACCGTCGATCGTCCGTATCCCGCTGTCTCTCGGTTTTTCGTCGTTGGACGTTCGTTAATTCACGTCACCGACGTGCTCCGAAAAATATCGATTACCGTACGCGAGTCGACGTTAATGGAGCTTTCCACGTTCGACAGTACGTCACGTCTCTTGGCAGAGCGCTCGAACAACTCGACGGTGGCCAATCAAGCATCCCCTTCCGCCCCCAAACCCTGTAGCCCCTCGTGATCTAGACACCTGCATATATAGAGTGATAATAAATAAATAAACATGTATATACGTATATATATATACTGTAGATCTCGCAGGAACAAAATGTCATTCCTGTTATTTTCACAATGTATCCAGCAAGGACCTGCGTCAGTGTCAAAGCTTTTGCTCTCCATCATGGTGTCTGAAACTGCACGCAGCGTAGTTCAATCTAAAAATATCAAAATTCTTAATCCAGACGGTAAAAAAAATGCATATCTTCACGTTGCTGTTTCGCGATTTTGACCTTTATATCAAACTCGAAAAAAAATCTTTTTTTTCAAAGATTATCCGACGAAAATGAGATCCGACGAAATTGAGAAGAGGCAAGTTGATGCACGATGCATCAACTTGCCTCTTCTCAATTTCGCTTCAACTTCGACGGAAATTGCATCTTGTGAATTCCTGCAATTTTCCGCTGTCTGATTAAATAAAGAACTAACGTTGTTTCCACATATTTCCGGCGTGCATACGTTCCGCGTGTGTACGGTAATGAAAATTACTACGCGCGAGTTAATTATTCTCATATTTCTCATTTATTTCTCTCATATTTCTCATATTTTCTCATAGTGAAAATCGTGGATGCTAGTGGGTAGAAGGCAAAGTCCGAGCGTTTCTCTAATTTAACGAAAAACGAAGAGTTAATATTGTTCTGCCGGGGGCGGGAGAGAAAAAACGTTCCTCTAATCTAAGCTCGTTTAGCCAAAGATTACACCGAAGGTTCTGCAAATGGAAAATATAAAAAATTTCTCATCTCAATTTTCGTTTCCACATCGATGGGATAAAGTGTTTTCAGATTATTTTCGTTCAACGTATCTTCCAGCTGATCGATGTTGAAATAAAGAGAACGACGAATCAAAAGTTTCCATTTAATTTAGAATCTCAGTTCATCGTGTAATTTATCAAAAACATCATATTTATGCAATTTTATAAATCCAGTATATTTTATTACGTGGTTGGTTTGCTTCTCGGATTTTTCTCATGTACCTATGAGGTTTGCTTCGTTGAACGGTTCATGGGCATAAAAATATCTCATTAGCGTGGTAAGGTACTCTTGCGTGCGGAGTAAAGTCAGCTATTGTATAACCCGGAGAACGGCGATGGGCGAGGGTGGGAAGATTGGAGGGGTTGAGAACGAAAGCTCGATGTACACGAGCGTGGAGAAAAGATAACAAAAATCGATTCAACGTTAAATAATCTCTGGGTATAAGCAGCCCTTGAGAAATCAACACATGGAATCGTTCTATCAAGTTTTTCATCTCCCATACACGTTTGTTTAAAAAAATCGTCATATTTTGAATCAATCTTCACGGAAAAATGATTTACGCATCGATTTTATGATTCATTACGATCTTTTTTATGGAGTTTCCGCTGTTGTTATTCGTTCCAATATTCCGTCATCAAAAATCCAATTTACAACATCGGCAAATCATTTTATCGACGTCGATATTGATTCATAAAGAAAAAAAATCCTAATCGATCTTCGCTGAAAGCCTTCCCGGGCCAGCGTATCGTTGATATCCTCGTGGATTAGTGAAAACTCTTTCGTGTCTCTTTCGTAATTGGGGGTGAAGAATTTTTGCTCTTTTCGTCGGAAAAAAAACAAACATGTGTAATCATCGATTTTTTTCCAGGCAACGAAAAGAACGCGACGACAGACCTGATGATTCATTCCATCTTGCTGCAAGAAGCAACATTCGCGTCCCGGGAAAATACGTACTGTATGCACGATAAATTTTATACGGATAGAGCGTGATACGACGCCTCCCTCGTTGCTTGTATTTACGAGCTATTACCGCGGACCGATAGAAAATGAACGGTGAAACGTCGGATTATCACCGATTTTACCGCAGCACATGGTAAATCGTATGCGGAGGGATGCGTTTGTAGCTCATTGGTATAACGATGCTCTCTAGTTGACCACCTAAAACCCCGCCAAACCCTCACTCGAAATCCCATCAAAGCCCTCTTCTATATAGAGTTCTCGCGTAGGGAAAATAATGGCTCCCGTGTAGAATGATGGCTTACGCGCAGAACCCCTGCCTATTCCACATTCATCTGTTGTTGACTCATGCATACACCGAGTACCTTTCCAATCCATAATCATTTATTTTTTATTTTCCTCCCACAGATTTAACTTCCAACGTCTTCAATTTTAACTCTCAACATCGAAATACATTTCGCTATTACGACAGGCAAATACAGCAACGACACGTCGAATTTCTCTTGTTTTCGGGGAGCACGTTTATTGAATGAAAAAGTATAAGAACACACTCTGCTGTCTAGTCTCTTTCTTCATCGTCATTTTCGAAAATCCCTTTATCTTATATGACTTTTTTTATCCTCTCATCCGTTTCCCCCCATGGTTATGTAATTACGCCATCGCCGGGGACGATGTACTCGCGGATCTTCTCTCATCATAATTCTCGGTTGTTGAGGTATCTTTTTTTAACGATCGAGTCTGTTTCGTAATGAACGTGTATATGGCTCATAACAGATCCAGATCGATTTCTTCCTCGTTTGCCGACAGCCTCTTGATCCGATGGTTCTTGATAATCAAGAATCTCTCGTTACGACCATCGATAAAATGTCACGATTCCGGGCACGAAGCTCGCGGATACTCCGGTATCAGAATTCCGTCCCTGACAACGGAGACTCTGCTCTCGGCAGAGGTTAACACCGTATCGCGATCTTACGCGGTTACTATCGCGACAATCGATTTTCCACAGCACAGCGGAGAGGATATCGCTGCGAGATGCTCTCAAATTTCAGAATCATTCAACACATTCCGCTCGTAAGCCAAAGTATCGTTTTTGAGGTTCGCACGGGTCTTTAAATCCCCAGCAACGCGTTATCATTTTAACACAAATAATCGTTCGATATCGCGTCAACGATTGGCTATTCGTAGAGCATCAGGAATCTGCAATCTTGTTTGAGGGCGTATGATTGTCGTTTCTCGACGCTCCTCGACGATGTTTTACCGGATTTCTTTTTCATGAACAAAGTTCAGAATTTCCGCAGTGCGGAATCGGACCTTGCAGATTTGCGCACTTGCAGAGAACACGCATGCAAACACTGTAATGCATACCATGTGCTTTGTGTTCCGAAGCTGTGTAGAGAGAAAGATCGAGAGAGAGAAAGCTCCATATGGGCTTTAGCGAATGGGCAGTTGATCTCTGGTGACTCCACTATAGTGCAACCATCTCCAACCAACGTTACCGGTCCAACCTTTACTGCCCTTGGTAATTCTACATTGCAGCATCTGCTGTGTGCAGTTCATACACCATTCGGCGTGCAACTAACGCGCGCGCGAATGCAACGACGACGACGACGATGACGACGACGTCGACGGCGAGAACGCACGAATGTCCAAACCGCAGCAATGCGGTCGCAATTCGGTTCGTAGCATTTACTACATGGTTGTCGCATTATCCCCTGTAACGTGTTGTAACCACCGCACCGTTATCGTTAAATCGCGAACGCAGAGAGTCATACTGCATTCGAGAAAGATATGGTGCGCTCATAGATGAGATTATGGACGCTGCTGGATTACCCTGGTCATTTTCAACCTTGTACGACGACCTCGATGGTTTCCATGCTTTTTTCACACTGCAAAAACATTGCTGCAAATAAATGTGAATTACGGGACTTATATAATTTAGAGGAAGTTTAGAGGAAAAGTTGTGAAATGCGAAGTCGCGGAAAGGCGGATGCATTTTTCAAAAATATGTTTTTCAAACATTCCAAAATATCGGTACTTGAAAAATATGGTGAAAAACTGTTCGATTTAATGCATCTCTTGGTATTTATCATAAAATCGTAATCATTGATAAAAACAACGAAATTTGCATCTCAAAATTCACGGCATGATGTAAAGTTCCTTTTTTTTTAAATATGAAATTTATCGGCTGGAAAAAAAATGTTGTTTCTCTCCATCGCGATATATCTGAGGGTAAAATAAACGAAAAGATGTATGAATAATGAGGAAACGCGGAGAAGAACGAAAGGAATTGTTGCGATTTTATTCCAATTTATTCGAGAACACTCGTGTACGTTTTATAATGGACGATTCGCGGGAGGAACGTCAGGCGGTATCGTTACCCTGTGGGATCGGTGGTAGTCGTGCAAAACTCGCACAGGATGGATGCTACTCCTACTCGTATTCTACAAACTATGATTGTAATAAAAGAAAAAGAATTATCAGAAAAAAAACCGTAATGGAAGTATATAATGCAATTTGCAAAATACATAACTCCCTCTGACAGCTCGTACCTCCATTAGTTTTGTTCTGCAAGCTCACCCACACGTTTTCTCTTCCAAAGCTGCAAAATCTCCACGTATATGTATGTGCATCTTGAATTCGAAGAGAAAAGCAGACGCTGCATTCGCATTGTCTTTACTTTTCGAATTTGCAGCGCAACAACGATAATAATACACTAATTCTTTTCATATTTTTGTCTTTACCCCCAACACAAGTCGAAGAGAAGAAACGAGCGAGAGGTTTTCTCATTGTGCTTAATGTCATCCGTCGAGATGTTGGACCATTCGGATCGTGATGTTCCGCCATTGGTATTTTCGACGTAACAAGGTAAAGAGGAACGTTTCGTTCTTTATTATTTATCTCGACTGCTTCTTCTTGAGATGTATTTTTACGAGTACACGTATATATATCAGCATTATTTGTGTTGATCCAGAGAGCAGTATGAAGCATCACTCCGACTGTCGCACATTAAGTATTTAGAGAGCACTTAAGCCTGGTTCAAAGATTGCAGCGAAAGATGCAGTCACTCTGTTAAAATCATTTTAATCTTATTAAAATCTCGGTGTCAGACGTTTTCCGTCAATATTTATTCGATTGTTTTGACAAAAACGTCGTTAATTGTTAACGAAACAAACGTTGACTTTGTTTGACGAAAAATAATCAAAGCGTGATTGGAAAATGTTCTATTTAAAATTATTTTCTTTTATGAGACGAAAAATAGTTGAATAATTATGCCATAAGCTCTCTATAGTCACACGATTTTTCATTGTTATTATATACCGTCATTCGTAAATTGTCTGTTTGTTAAAATATTCGTTTGATCAATTTTGATTATTTCACGCAACTTTTCGTATTAAATGCCATTACATAATTTTTTTTTCAGTCCCTTTGGGCTGCACTCATCGCTCACATACGAAATGGACGAATATCGTTAATGTATCATTCTAACGTAGAATCTACCGACAGGCAATGACTGATGGTAATTGATATTTGATTTTTTTTTTATCATAGAGCTGTAATATTCGGTCGCTCGTATCTTGGAGATCATTCCGGTCGTTGGAGGACCACAGAAGAGTTTTTTTTCTCCTGAGTGAATGTACGTAATGCGCCTACGCATCTGTGGGCTATGGACCATCAGTATGGAGCATTCCACGTCAATTCGGAAAAGCTTCGACTTTGACACACCATGTTTATCGGCGAGCTTGAAGCGAGCTTGTAAGGCTCAAAAAACTAGACTTTTCTTTCATTCATCGCTCCGAGGAGCAAGAATTTTCAGTAAAAGATTAAATTGCGCAGCATCCGTGATTTTGAGGGGCGAAATTAGTAAACATTGAAAAACGTTGTTTTTCATTTCAATGTAATCAATTCAACGTTTCTGGGGGTTGAAAAGAAGTCGTTGAAAATCAGAAAAAAGTCATTCGAGTCATCTGAATCGTGAGGCATACTTTCCGCGACGAGGATTGGAAATGCTGGTGGCGATTCAGTTGAGATGCTTATGAAATTGACGCGCATCGTTGCATGCACTTTGTTAAAAATTCGTCGAAGAATACGAGAACAGCATGAAGGAAAAATGAGTGTATACGCGAGCAAAGAGGGTACTGGAGGGTGCACGTGTGTGTATCGACGAATACACTTGTGTATCAAATGGGGAAAGGAATTCCCATAAGTGTCCGCGTTAACGAGGTTCTACCCTTCAGCAATCGATCTTGATGCTGGATGATGCATCGCTCAGTTCGGCCGGATGTTACCCAGCTCGTCCCCTGTTATGTCATTGCGAACCAGATACTTCACTTATTGCGATACCCTTCGAGTATACATATATACATGTTTGTATTTGTATATATTCGTGTAAGACCACCAGGGGATATTAAATGTCTATCGTTTGAGACGGGGATCTTTGCGACAATCGATAAAACCCGCGAGGGCTTTCATCATGTGCTCCAAAGTACAGGAGAGGGTCTGTAAAGGCGCAGCATCTCAAAGAAAAGTCGGGCAGTGAGGTTTTTTTCACCTCCGATCGTTCGTGCAGCTCCCACATCCTTGAAAAACACTCTAAAAAATCCTATGGTCCTTTACTCGGTCTTGAAAAAACAGTGAAACATACGTACGGAGCGAGACCACGCAATCGCATAGAAAATCGGCAATGTACATGAGAAAATATGCGCGGATCTTAGGGTTATTGTTTTTTCACGACAGCCATGTAGGGTAGCCTTTTTTCCTGCAAAGAATTGATGCATAAGATCGTGGACAAATGGATAAACGTCCATCGAGAATCGCTTTGTCGGTTATGTTCGATCTCGGGGAAATTCCGTGATATTGAGATAACTGGAAAATCGTTTTTCTTCATTGTTTTTTGGGGTTAGGATCGACTTTGATTGAGTCTGCTGGTGTATCATCTCTTCCTTCTATCGCTTCCTTTTTCTGGCGAAACGCCCAAGGCTTTTCCGCAGAAAATGATCGAGCTTGTGCCTCAGTGGTGTGGCATACGTGTGTGTTACACGCTTGGTTCTCCATTCGAGATGTGTATAGGTATTAACCGCAACGATGAAGCAGCCTCCAGCATGGAAGAGATCCTCTCCCGATGGAGTGCGGGTCATCCTTTGAGATTGACATTTTCCCCGATCCTTCGTCCCACCGAACTGCTCACTATCTTCGATTTACCATTGATGCAACCACGAACTCGTATTGAACTTTCAATATACATGCATGTACGGTTATATGAATGTAATTACACGTGTAATCTATATATGTCTCTATTTGATTTCATCGCGTACTCTCGACTCCCTTCTGCCGTGGTGCATCGATGTTTATTTAATTTTGCCTGCTCTCCCGTTTCGACACTCTCGCGTGTTACAAAAACTGATGGTACACACGAGCCGGGGATGAGGAGAAAGGAAATCAATTTGAACAAGTTGAAATATCGCGTTGATATGCCGGTCGTAAAATCGTGGATTCAACCATGAGGATCCAAAATATATGGGTAATCGAAAATTCCAACTGTTGGATTGAAAATTCAATCACGTGTCCACACACATATCGCGGACGTATATATATGTTATTTCGTATCCGTAGATGGTTTGTCCTGCTGTCACTCTTTCGATGTGTATGATTCGGTGTTGTATATATATTTTATTGGTTTTTCCTGTGTCTGTCAGCCTCGACGTTTTTGTTACGTGGATTGATTTGTCGACGCCGCACACTTTTTTTCCCCCCCAGAAGAACATTTTCGGAGCCCATCTTTTTATTCTCATAAAGAGATTTATTTTCAAAAAATAATGTACCTTCCCACGTCTGTTGGAGATGTCTCGAAATGCTTCGGATCAATAAATCGAATGTACGTGGCATGTGTTTATTTTTGATAAAATGGGAAATTGATATTTCTCGTGGCGCTTAAGTTAACGTGTCATTAAAATCCGATAAACGTACAATTAAATTCCCTTTACCGTCAGAATTCGTGCTCCAACTGAAAATGCGAAGTGAGAAAGCAATTGTGATTGAATTATAAATTGGAAACACTTGCGATGTGGCACAAATTTAACGACTGAAGCTTTGGTCGATTGAGGATTATTTCATGATTGAACGAGCTTTGATTTTAATATAAATTATATTATACGTTCAGACCGAGAAACGTGAGTTATTTCTGTGCATTACGTATATTATTTGTTTGCAGTTTCAAGCTGCTAGATTACACAAGAAAATGCTCAGAAATTTAATAATATTTCTCGATGTATGTATTTTCCGTATGATTTCTGTGCTTACGAAAATCCTCGTGCAGTTTTCTACTGCTGATGACAATCCTCTTGAGAGACTGAAGTTTTTTAATGGAACCTGTCACTCGGAAAGAACGAGGCAATTTTTTATTCCTCATAGAATATCAACATCTCCATCCCTTATTTTGATCAATATTCGATATTCGGACTACGAGACTTCAACACCGCTTATCAGTATCAGAAAAGTGTACACATATCTAACTAAAAGTACTAACAAAAAGTCGATGGAGTCCGGAAGTTGAACTTTAATCGAAAAGTCGAAAAGTCGAAATTTCAAATGATCATAACGTCCGTCCTAATTAGGCTACAGAGACTCGTCGGGACGTCTATCTCAAGCAAACAAAAAAATGGCAATCATTTTATTGAAATTCTTGGGAGCAACGCTAGGGACGTTTTTTTACCTCATCATCCGCCATATTATTTCTTCGGCATCGTTTTCGAGCCCATGCTTTTTCATTCTCTCCCCACCCTAGATGCTGATGTCCATTCATCTTTTATGACTCCCGACATTCCGCAGTTTGACGAAAGAAACGTCTGAGATTAAAGACCCTCTTCCTCCATGTGAGCATGTGTACCTGTATATGTGTCTGTGTCTGTGTGTGTGTGTGTGTGTGTTTGGTATTTGCGAATGAATGACGTGTGAGAATGTCCTTTTGCGCTCATCGTACAAAGACACACACGCCCACACTCTTATACCCACACACACACACACACACACACACACACACACACACCTATACGAATCATACAACATTCAAGCAGGGATCCGCAAGCTCCATTCAAACACGCGGCTTTTCTCCTGCATACACAGGTACACACGAGGATTCCCTTCTTCATGCACAGCTACGTCTCATGAATTCGCGTTAGCTCACATCCGCTCTCGACTCACTCTCTGATGCTCGCTCTTTCCGTCCTTTATTCATCCTGTTGAAAATACCTTCGTGGATGATCGAACAGTGTGTAGCTGCCACCTAACTGTAGATCCCATATACGGGATGTAGGAAAGCTCTAATGTATTCAAAGTCGAGCTTAAATCTACCGCGTCGACGGCTCCGAGTATAATGTGGTCCATGGTGGACGAGAGAAAAAGAGCGAGAGAGGGGAGAGAAGGGAAGAAAGAGCTTTTGCTTGTAATCTACCGAAGCTTCGTTCACCTACTCTCAGCAACCCCTTTCTTTGTTGTTCTCGCTCCATTTCCTTTTTTTTTTGGGATTTCCGGAACAACTTTGGGGATTTCGGATCTTCTTGAATAAAAATCTTTCATCCTTGCGTTACAGTTTAATTTTTTTTTTGTCAATCCTTGCGGAACACGCTTTCGCACGGACTGATAACCAAATTCCATTGCGTTGATACTAGATGTTGTCTGATTGCACACCGCTCGTAAAAACGACTGTTTATCGACAAGTTTATTGAAAAAAGAATTGCCCATTTTTTCAGAGTACACTTCCGAATTCAATGTTCTGAAATTTTTAGTCGCGTAATACGCAGCGATTGGCAACTTTGATTATCAACCAAGCGTGCCAATATCGCCTTCCCCTCTGTCATTGCATCTCTTCGACGTCTCGTTTCCTTCGACCGTACGATCGTCTGTTATTTCAACGAAGGGGATGAACCCCATGTTCCATTGAGCAAAGTACAAGCGTACAAAGTGGAATAGCCGAAGGAAAAATAATAGTAGAAAAAAAACGCTTTCCAAAAAGCTTGCGAATGTTACGGCGAGCAACGGGGAGCAAGAGAGAAGAGTACGTACGTAGAGATTGGAGAACTCGGAGTAAGAGTGAAAATAACGAAAATGGAAAGCGCCTACTTGTGCTCCATTGAGTTTGAGATCGTCTGAGAAGAAAGGAGCGAAATAGAGGGTGGAAACTGAAAGTACATGCGACTCGCCGAAAACGCGATAATGTGCTTATGCGACCCCTGTCATTTAGGTTTATATATTTTTAAATTTTATCGCAATCTGAACATAATCTCTGCACGTGAAATCGATACTGATGAGATTCAGGTGTATGCGTGTGAATACAGGATGCGTCACATTCAAAATTTGTTTATTCGGTCTGGAATGTCATAAATTAATAGATATATGTGTAATACACGTGGGAAGGGTGGGTTCGGAAAAAGTGAACAAGGCGCCGGCGAAAGTAAGAGAAATAACGCGAAACGCAATCTACCGAGATAAGAGGTAATTCCGATTATTAATGACGCTCTTCTCCCTTGCCCGCTTTCTCGCTCTTTTCCACCCTTTGTCCCACCTCATCCTCTATCGCGCATAGGAGCGCGAGGAATTTCTGTAAGAATTCTTCGCTGCTGTTTCGCTTCGCATCTCGCAAGATTAATAACGAGAGAGACGGAGGACCCAGCAAGAGAGAGAGAGAGAGAGAGGGAGAGAGGAAAATATGTGCGTTGGCGTACGAAAAGATGAAAAGATCGCAAGGGATGGAGGTGGAGAGAGACAACAGGGCACGAAAAAAAAGTGATCTTTGAGGGCACTGAAAAAAAGGGGAGGAAAGGGGAGAATGAATTATTTTACACGCGGGGCCTGCCCTACGCGTTTCAGCAGAAATTCTTTATACTTCCGGAGGATTTAAATTTGAATACCTGAAGGGAAAATAGGAATGGAGGGTTGCAACGATAAAAATTGGCGATTCTTTGAGTCCTCATTTCGTCCTTTCCTGCCCAATTCTCGTTTACCCTCTGGCACGTTTTCTCGTAATTCTCCAGCGGAATTTTAAACGTCGCTTTAATTGGTGAGAGCGCGTAAATTAATTGTACTCTCAAAATAATTTCAACGCAAGGAAGAATAAAGCAATTGCGGAGTACACCCCGTATTATTTATTCTTTGTGTTAGCCACGCGGTATTGCGAGGAATTCTACTCGCAATTGAGAAATAATTGCGAGTTAGAGGGTGTAAGAGAAAGCGAAGTGATGAGAGAGAGAGAGGGAGAGAGGGAAAGCGAACAGGACTCGCGTTCTTTTGGCTTGGAATTCATTCGAGATCAATTGGTGAGAGACTGTATGTGCATGGTCGAAGCTCGCATGATTCCGCCGATAGATAGCGAGAGAGAAGAGTAGGAATGTAAAACAGAGAATGAGAGGAAAAAAAAAACGAGAGGTAGAAAACCCTTCGCCGATTCGAATCGCTATACGCTCGCGCAATTTCATCAGAGAGAACACCAAAGAGCCGATGCAGAAAACCAAATCGGGTGCGCGGGTTATCGAGTGTTTGATTGGCACTGACGCCCCTGCTGCAAGCTTCAAGAGAGAAAGAGATAATGATAAAAAGAGAAGAGGAAAGAACGACGGAAAGAGAGGAACGGAGAAAGAGGTCACAGGGAAACGGTTCTGGCACACGCTGGTGCTCTGTACCGTACTTTTTACATCGTTTTCACATCATATACGTGTATACTTTTGTACAGGATGATTCAGAATATAATTAATAATGTTTTCAAAAATAAACGATAAAGCGTAAACAATTCGTTTATTGACGTAACGTGAATTGAAATAATAGCCAATGGTAATGACGATTATCAGCTCTGTTCTCGAAGTCAGTATTTATTGTATTCGTAAGATTGAAAAATTCGATAAAAAGTCGATTTGTTGCAAAATGAAAGAAAAAAAAAATCAATACGAACATTGACGAGACTCTCCGTTAGTGGAGAACGAAAAAATATATTTTTCATAAATTGTGAATGATTGAAGCATATATTAGTCGTCTTAATTAGTGTAACACATTTTTAGTGCCAGGTGTTTGATTTTTTTGATACACTCTTCGAATTTTTTTGTTTAAACGAATACGATTTAGCGAAATGAAATTAATAGTCGATGCTAAAACTCTTCGAATGAAACTGTTCACTTTGAGCGAATTTTTTATTTGTTATCGATACTGCTTAAAGACGATATGCACCGATTGCATGATTTTGAATAACCCTGTGCATATAAAATCCATTTCGCGATATGCGTACGGTCGTTGAGCTGCCATCGTACAGTCACTGAACAGTTTTTAATCATGATCAAGAGTGCGATGGCGCTTTCAACACGCTGCACACGACTCTCGAATCGCCGGGCGATTCCAATGCATATTGCACAACGGTCCAAACGTACTTCCGGTCGCAAGTGTTCGAGAGGCCTTCGTAACGGGACTGACATTGTTCAGTAACGATACAGAACTTAAAAAAACCCGTACAAGCACTTTTTCCTTGTACTCTACCGCTCTGTTTAAACATTTTCCATTTTTTTTCTTTTTTCTAAAGCTCATTGTGATCTCATTCGTTTTTTTTTTTTTCGATTTTTCTATTGTACTCCTCGGGATTTATCCGTACCTTTTGTTCATGTTCGTGTATTTTACGTTCCATCGACAGCTTCGATCGCGTATTCGTTAACGAGACGAGGGCTCGATATTTTCTCGCATCTACAGTGTGCTCTATCGTATTTTACACTTGAATAAATTAAAAAATAAAATAAAATAAGTGGGTATTGCAATCAAGGGTAAATGAAATATATCACGTCAATCTCAATCTACGATTGAAGCTTCAAGTTCGAAGAGGAATATAAATCGATTTAAACGTAATATTTACGGTCGAAAGATAAAAATGATTTTTGTTTCGAAATATTTATGGCGCAATGGAGAAAATTTTTGATTGATGGGAAACTGAAGGTTCTCTCGTTTTCTTTTAAGTTGATAACTTTTTTTAATATTGCATTTTTATAATAAGCATTTAACAAGCATTTTTATATATTGAATATAAATGCTTTCACAGGAAAGAGCATGATTAACACCGATGTATAATCACCGGTTGATATAATCGAAGGGTAATCGATGTAAATTTATCACTTTCGGTCGAAAAGTAATGGGAATGGTTTTCTTTTTAAAACTTACATATGGCATGAGAGCAAAAATATCTATGATTTTAATGAAAATGAAGGTTTTCTCGTTTTCTCTCAGATTAATGATTCTTTTCCATTATTATATGAAATGTGAATCCTCTCAAGAGAAAGAGTATAATTAACGCTATTAAAAACACAAGATTATTCAGTCTACGTCCTTTCGTTTCTCAGCGATCAATCGATACTTGCCCGATAGGAACTGAACCGTGGCAAAGTAACGATTCCCCCACGAGAGCTCTCAGTGGAAGCAATTTCGCTAATTGGCAAGGATGGTACGTCTGTACCGAGAGTAAGAAGGGGTGGAACATATATACGATGCATACATATATCCCAATTTATTTGATCCTCCATATCAAAATATCGATGCATCATTTAGCACGTGGAAAATTCTCCACTGTCTCCATCGACTTGTTTTTCGTTCCAAAAAAAACTATTCTTAAAACTACATTTATTTCGTCCAATTTTCCAAAGATTCCAAAGATTCCAAAGATTCCAAAACATTACTCACGTCAACGACGTTAGCGACAGAAAAATGAAAATTATTCGGATCGCAGCATCAATTTTTTTAATCTCGTCGAATAAATATGAGATCTTCAAAGCTATCGGAAAAATGGCTTTCGACTGGGGCTTTTTTTTCTGCAGAACTCGATGCCCTGCTGAAGGAGTGACATTAAAATAAAAAATATCGACGATCGAAGGTAGAATTAGCACATTTTCTTGTGTCTACCTTTAATATATTTGCATATGTGTGTGTATATACATATGTGTACATGAAGTATGTACGTACAGGTGACCTGTTAAATCCGTATAAATTCATGTGTTGCGAGTATTTTTCGCCATATTCGCGTTTTCGTGTACGATACATAATGCGGTATATAAGTACATGTTATATCACCGTACATGCAGTGGAAACACATAATTATAAATTGGATGCTTCGTGCCTATACCGTAGGTTGGTATGAGCATTATATTAGTCGAAATGTTATAACAGAGCGTGTTCGAATTGCGCGTATATAGTCTCGCGATGCATCGGATATTCTCGCCGCGCTTTTACATAATTCTCTCGTCGGATATGTATATACACAAAAATGTATATACATGTTTGCGTTACAGATATAGGCACGTCATTATCGCGGTATAGATTAAATTCCCGGAAAATCCGACTACCGGAGAATTGCGGTGGACGAGCAGTTCAATTTGGCAGTTGCGGTTCTATGGTCCATACGCAGCTTCCAATATTAGGTAACTTTTTCGATGCCATACGTGACATATACTCGTGGAATATTGAACGAAATGCTTCTTTTGTCAATTTATGTTATATACATGTATTATTATATCGATATATCATATTTATTCAACGATATATATATATTGGACCAATCGTATATATTCAGAAGTCAGCCTCGCGACCAGCCGAAAAGTGGAAAAGATCATTATTCGATTAGAATATTTTATTGTCTTTAAAGTTAAGGTTTCACGCCATTCTCCGTTTTTAACACACAGTTTTTTCCTTTTTTCCTGTTAAGAGGAAGTCTAAGACACGTGACGTTGTTCTTTTACGGTTGAGACTGAAAGAGAATCGGAAAAGGAGAGAATCAGCGAGAATTTTATCGCTGAATCTGCCATTTTGAAACTCCTTTTTGCCTCCTGTGCAAGCTATATCAGAAAATCCACTCACGTGATTGCCTCGATGAAGGAGACAATCTTTAGAAAAATCATACGAATGTTCGATTCTATCCTGTGACTCTGAGGAAATGTTTCACTCGTTGATGATACCTCGCACGCTCACTTTTCTCTAAAAGTTCAAAGCTTCGCCTACGAAAATTGGTGAACTTTTTTTGAAAATTTGAGCAAGCCGCTTTATACTGCTCAGCATCATCGATTCCAATGTTTTAGGGGTTGAAGATAGTTTTCGCAAAAATCGGAAAAAACTCGAAATTTCATTTAAAATCAAAGCGTACTTTGTCATTATATTTTAACCCGATAGAGGACAACCAAGAATCAAGTTTTCGTCAAATCAATACGTATCGAGTATCGAAAACCGGATACATATTTATATTTATATATACACGTACGTACAAATGTACTTTAGAAATAATGGTTGGTTATTTTGTTCCTGGCATCGGCATCAACGAGAAAAGTATATGACAGCCGGTAAACCTTGAAGGGCTGTCTCAAAGTTTCCCTGGGTTTGAGAAATTTACGCCGTATTGGATCGAGTTGGAAGAGGAAACTTAATATATATAGGGGTGAAGGAAAATAGGGGAGCTGAGAAAAAAAAGGAGAAAAACGGGAAAGCCGATAGTGCGCGGGAAGAGAACTGACGGGTTATCTAATTGCTCTCGGAAGCCTGGAGACGACTGGTGAGGAACAATAGATCGCAACCAACAACATTTTGGATGATAAATCTTGCGCAATTCGACCTTTTGTTTGTCAGTACTCGATATAAACTCCAAGAGGGATGAAGGGAGAATAAAACCGCCATTTTCACCGCAGAAGGATGTGATATCCTTCTGCCTCGGAGTGAAGACAAAATCCTGCAAAACAGGCTGTAAAACTCTCATTATGAATGTCAATCGTACAAAGCGAATCCCGCTCGTTGAATTCACCCTGAAAGACACCGGAAGAATCGATTATTTTATATTTGGAACTTTATCACATCTAAACAAGCTCGGTATTTGTCTGAACACCGATGTAATGTTACATCGCATCACTTTGAAAAATTCCGTCAATTATTAAAGAGTTTAGGATGCGAGCCTGTCGAGCGAGAGATTATGTAAACGCTATACCCCTGCATTTTTAATTCGAAAGAGGAATAAAGAGAAAAAACCATCACTCAATCCTCGTCAGAATGTTCAGGAATAAATCGAACTGAAAACCCAAAAGGAAAACGATCGTTCGAAGTATAATCCACAGAAAGGGTTAGCGATATTTCATATCTCTTTTGATGTAAATTCATACACGTCTCGTGTATGAAAACGACAATGGGACATCAGCACGAGCGACGTAGAGACGAATTTCGAACGCTCGATTTCAACAAAGTGGTTTTTGAAATTCATACCCGCGCATACATACGGCGCTTGCTTCCAGCATCCACTCGCTTTTCTCGTTTTCCGTATCGCCGAATGAGAGGAAAAGGGATGGAAATAATATAGAAAAGAGACACGTATTTATAGGGTTGAACGTGGATGTATAAACGCCGCTCACCCGTTCCGGGATATCCTCTGGCTCTTCTCTCGCGTCCAACGAGATCCTTGCGGGAATATTTTCTCTCTCGCATCCTCGTACGAAGGATTTCAGTGTGGCTGAAAGGTGTCGCAATACTGTTCGTGCTTTTGCCTTCTCTTACTCACTCGCTCGTTCATTCACAAGCTCGAGCTTTGTGTGGAGAATTACAGGGGTGGTTTTGGTAGTAGATTGGTCCAGTTTTCTTCCTCTCTCGGCTGCTCTCTCCCGCTCTCTCTCTAACTCCGCATTATGCGTAATTCATACCGGGACGTAGCGTATCATTGTTCCGGGAAACAGAGGAATCCCATTACCGGTTGGCAACTGAACTCTCTGCCGGTCTATGCTTTTGTTGAGCGCATCGAAGCTCCACCGTTTTAGATGCGGTTGACGGAACGTATTCTCTCTCTCTCTCTCTCTCTTTCCCTCTCTCTCGTGCAGCTTTAACCCTTTCACCCGATTGTATATTATATGGGTATGCGTTATGGTACATGGAACTTATAAATCTGCTCGTGGGTGGTACGAAAGCCCTCTCGACATGTGAGCCTGTCATATTGACATCATGGATACATGAACATCGACTGACCAACTGTTATAATTAATTCCACAGCGCGGGAATCCAATGAATCTTGATGGACCGCACCAAGTGGCGAACCCTGAAAAATCATTCGTTATTGAAATATTAATGGCAGTTATGAAATCCGTGAAGTGCAGTGATGATTATTTTATTCAAGAATTTGGATGTAAAAACTCAAAGTCAGTAAAGTGACTGAATTATTTTCCACCTTAGGCCATTAATCGCCAAACGAGAAAACGTTCAATAATTACGACATTCTTAAGAATGTCTCGAGAGAAGATCGTTTCGTTCGATTGTATAGTCTATCGAGCTGTACCATTTTTTTTCTTCCTGAATTTACGACGAGCTCGAAGCGTAATTTCATCCTGAGATATTCTACATTTTTTGCAGAAGATAGAGGTTGGATTAACGATGATGAGGAAAGGGCTTGGGAAAAAACGGAGGAATATTGCAGGAAAAAAAAACAAACGCACCAAATTGCCAGGTATAGCCACGACGAGGGGTGGAAAATCATAAAAACGAGTATCGAGGGAGAAAAGTCAAACATGACCGAGAGAGGCTGTTATACGATCTGTTTTCGCACCGCGCCTTTCACAGAAAAATAGACCGAGAGCAAAAGTCACTCCAGTACCATTAATCTTGAGGCTCCCCCGTGTGAAGTGTATATACAAACACCTTTGCCCGAGACTTCGTGTCTTATCCGTCGTAGTTTCATCACTCTCCGCGTTTTCCTCTCGGCCGAGTAGCGTGGGCAACTCGCCTGAAGAGCGAGACCCGGCGATGAGCCCCATCTCGCGATTTATCCCTAGCGGAGAATGAAATTCGAACTAATGCAAGAGAGGGCGCTGAAAGTCTCGGGAACTCGAGAGCATATACTCGGCGGTGATTCGTCATCTAGACCAGACAAGAACATTATTTCCAGACAGATAGACCACTTTGCAGGGCTTTACGACCATTGTACCATAGATGTACATCTCTTATACGATATAATACATGTACAATGTAATATATATGTACACGTACGTATGTATTTACGTCCTGAATATATATGGGTATGGTACGCAATGCACAAAGTTCATAACAGCTTCCATGGCGTGAATTCATTCAAACTGTCTATCCAACTTGCACATTTTACAACATATAGAACAAATAATATGTACCCATTGTACATTATATAACGGTATAGTCTATGTATAAAGTATATATACATAAAATTATGTATGGAACTTTGGCTGGTGAATTTTCAAACTTTGGGTGATCGCGCGATTACTCGCTCGACAAGCTCTTGTTAGGCTATGCTGCAATCCATTATCATAAGTAACTATTTCTCCAGCACCTCTCTCTTTATTCCGCACAAACGCCTGTCGACACTTGTCACCCGTCGCCCGTTACAGTTTCAGCAAAGTACGACAGTCGTCATTTTTCACAAGTTTGCGAACTGTCAGAGCGATCTCTTTTCATCGCAAGCACTTTTACCATCACGTTGTATATTATTATAATTCGATACATTGAACAAATAATTGTGTGGTCAGTTTGCAAAACTTTTGCATTCACATTGCATTGCTTCAGGAATAAAGGTGAGAAAATATTTCACACGATTTTAAACGTCGCGATTCAGGAAGAATCAAAAGTAACTTCAAAATGTTTTCATTACTCATTAAAATGTTGACGAAGACAATTTTTGCTTGCGAAACAAACGCTGGAAATCGATGAAAAATGTCAAAAAAGCGTTCGACTGATCATAGCTACCTTGTCATTTTTTAAATACAAGACAAATAAAGACAAGAATCTGACTTTTTTCACACACTTTGAGTGGACCTGACATACTTCTTTAGAGCTGAACGGATGATTCCAGATAGCGAGAAAAAAAGGAGAGATCTTGTAGTATGAATGAGCGGAAGTAATATAGGTTTTAGTTACGAAAAAGATGGTAGAGCGTTGACTGTGTCTGGTAATGGTCTCCAGGACGTAATAATGGAATTTTCAACTTCACGAACCGCACGTCCTACCCGCCACTTGGCCCATACTTACTATGCATATGAATTTAGTGGGTGCGGGTAATAGTTTAACGAGCTCTCGTGGATTCTTACCGGCAAGTTTGCGACCTGTTGCAGCAGCAGTAACACAGCAGCGCATTTGCTCCTTCCGCGTTCCATGTGGGCGGTCCCCGGTGCTCTACGGCATTTATGGAGTCTTAAATTCCTACGAGCAATTCACATCTCTATATACATATACGTCCATATACATATACGTATATATGCATATATATGTGGAACCACGCATGTATACAGCGTATAGAAGAAGCAGAAGCCCGCCCACCACCACTCATCAAGTACCTCTTCTCTGACGTCACTCTTCACAGAGCCTTTGTACACGAATGCAAACAGGACGTTGGGGTCGTAATTTCAGCACGCCCTCATTTCACCCCACTGACAACTTGAACGAGCCAGGTTCGCTCATAAATCTTAAGGTATATCGATTTTATTCGCGGTGATTTTACGAGATTCCCACACGTCTTTGTTTGACAGTTTGAAATTGAATTTCCACAAATACACTCGACACTTTCTCGGCGTACATTAGCGATGATGATCCAGTCGTATAATCCGTAGAGAATTTGGAATAAAATGAAAAATTCACGTACATGGAAATGTTACGAAAAACAAATAATCGTATCAAAGCCATGGCAAGTACATTGGATTTAGAAATAATATTAAATAGTCGTGGACGAATTGAAAAAATATTGTTTGGTAATTACTCGCGTCATATTTGTATTAATTAGTTATTTTATACGCATATGTGGATATATTTATTCACGCTCTCACCCCAGCAGGCTTTACGGACGGACGTTCCGTGACGTCCATCAGAAAAAACCACCGTTGGGAAATCTTATTTCTTTGAAGATCTAATTCGATATATTTAATTGATTCATCGTTCGGGGAAATGGGAGTCGGCGAGGTAGATTGCATCCGTTCCCATCGTGTTTCGCTTCCTCTCCCACTGCCACATTTTATTTATTCGTTTCACCTTTTTTCCCCCACCTGGCCTTTACCGACATCACTAAAACGTTTTACCCACCATGCAAGTATGTGTTTGCCTGTTTTTACAGAGTCTAGTAAACTATGTTTTTCCTTCGTCGTTTTACCTCGTTGGAAAATCGAGTAAAACGGGAAAATCTTTTCCAGATGGGGATGGCTGAATAAAACGACGGAGTTCCGGCGCCCGGGGATTAAGCGTCGCCGGGGAAAACGAAGTGCCAGATCGAAAGGTGCGATATAATTTGTGAACAAAAATAAAGAAGTGACTTTTATACATCACGTTGAATTTTCAAGAAAATCGTTCCATTCGCGAGGTATGTTTTTAAAAGCATATTTCTTTTGTGGAATTCAATTTTTGTATGAAATCTGTATACACATAATTTGGTTCGAGATTTTAGAAGATTTCTGTTATTCTTCGTATATGATATACCTATCGTTTTTATTGCCATTTTGATTTCAATTAACGAAGATTATTCGCATAAAATGACAAGCCACCGATTTGGTTACGGAACAAGATTTTTTGTTCGAATCGTTTCAATAATCTTTCCGTTGGTTGAAATTCCATGGAATACGATGTCGAGCCATTAAAAATCCATTATCGTAAATGGACTCAAAATCGTCGTTGCAACCGGTTATTATCAAAGTGCGCGATAAGCCGGTTGAAACTTCATCTTTATTCAAATCCGCGAAGGTGTAACATGGAACGAGTTTTGGTTGTAACCACATCACACACGTTTACCTCTGCGAACCTCCGATTGTAGACGCCACACGCGTTTACCATCAACCCTGATTCCATCCCCTTCGCGTAAACGTTTTGTAGCTGCAATGGATCAAGTATAAACCCTAAACGGTGACTATCCACCTGGTACTGACCGATATTGCGTGGTTTTAGGTGTTTAGCAATAAAGAGCCACAGCGCACCATGTGACACAGCGATACACCATGTTTCTATAAGGGTTCTTTAACACGATTGCGTTAGCACACTGTACCAGGTTTGCACAGTAAACCAAGATTTTACGAATACCCTTTTCGTGTCAAAGCCCTCCCTTTCACGTCTAAATGCAAATTCGTTCATCCCAAAACCGCGGACAACAAGTGGGGTATAAAATTAAAGTGTTTTGTACAACAAAGGGCTGTTCACAGGGTATTAACCCTCGGAAAGTCGATGCAGCCTGCTAAACTTCAGGAACGTAAAGATTTTTAAAGTCAATACTTTCTTTTTCGTTCACAGTTTTGCCAGTCGGAAATTTCAATATACAATTTGTCGAGATACTAATTGCGTTGAAAAACCATTTTTTTTTCAAGTTTGAAGCATTTTATTAATCTCCAGTTACGTTTGTTCAGTTTACGAATATTTAAACAATCGACGATTGTTCGATGCTCCCGAGTACAAATGTTCAATCCCGAACGATGTTTGATTCTTTCATCCCTCTAATTTCGCTGAATACCATAGAGATTTTTATACGAAAATAAAGTGAGCTTACTTCTTATCGAGTGTATGGGAAACATTTATTTCGGTATATGTTGAATTATGTAACAACACGATCATCAGGGGCATACCTCTGCGAGCGATGGAGCTCTCTTGTGATGTCGCTATTAATTGAACTCTCCAGTGGATGGAATCCGCGACGCGTTCTGTGTGTGCACTGCAAAGCGGGTAATTGATTATTGTGGTCTCGTACTTTGGTGAGAGAGAGAGAGAGAGATCAAGAGAGAGAGAGAGAGAGAGAGTCGGAAAAGTGGATGGGAATATCGAAAGATAGCGAGAGGAAGAGAGAGAATGGAAGAGGGTATGGAGTGAAAACACTCGAAATATCGATTTGACTTTCAGAATGAAGTCATAACGAGACCAACCACACCGGTATCACAGAAGCGGCCTGCTGCTTTCAGTGTTGGTGTACCATCTCTATAGTTATATGTACCTTATTAATCGGAGAATCGTTGGAACGGTGTGCAACCGAGTCGCAGCTGGCGCCGACTTTCCCGCCGTTGCGTAACCACCGGTTGTATTTTATAGCTACATAACCCATCACCCTTCCTATTCCCCGCAATCCACCATTACGTTATGCACCTCAAAATATGGTGATTCGCCGTAATCCCCGTATCTTAAAACTTCTATATGCCCTTCTATCCTACCCGCTCTCTTTCCAAAATGCCGATGCGTGCCGATGCCTTCGTGAAAATTTCTCTGCAAATTATCCCGAGCGCTTCAACCGTTAATTTCACTCGGCAAAATATCGAAGCTGAACAAAGTTTCGTTTCAAAATGTCGAATAGGCTGAAGCTACTCCTTAAGAAGATTCATTCCACAAGATGAGTCGGGATCAACAGTCCCATCTTACAAACCTCGAAATCGCTTTAACGATCGCGTTTGATGTTTAATCGGCAACGTGCATAACTCGCATTCTAGGCCCTGCTTTATTGCGGATTATTTTTTTCACCCTCTTCGTGTATATACATATGTTTGCACGCATTTGCAGGGTGATTTCGAACACACACAGCGATTTTTGCGACTGCAGATTCAGGCTGGTAATCGGAATAAAGAATAATTGTTGTAAGTACGAAGCAATAGTGTATTCCGAAATTTTACATTGATCATTTTGTTCAATGAAATTGCCAAAGGAATTCGATATTCGAATCGATATTCATGATTAAAAATAGTCCCTGAATTTGTCTCGCTTTGATCAGCCTCGTGTACTCTCGGGCCTGATACAAATATTACCTCTGAACGCAGAATATCTTAGATTACATCAAGGGAATTCCAAAAGTTATATTACACCAAACGTGTTGTATACACGTGCGAATAGTAAAGCATGACATAAATGCAAGCCGTCGTTCCACGTGTGTTCCTCCAGTCGGCCAAGTTTTCAAGTTAATCTCGGGCAAAGTGTGTTTCATGCCGCATACAAATGTTTCTCTCTCGGTGTAAGCACGTGCGTATGGGTGATTTAAGAAAGAAGATGAGAGTATGGACCAGTGTTGTCCGATGGTGGAGAGGCTGCACGAAGCGCAACCCAAGCAAACCCTTTTGCGCTCAAGTATAGCCATATCGCGGTGTCTCTGCTCGAAATAGCAGGGTCTCATATTTTTCATCGTCTCGGTGTGTGTCTCGAGTGCCATCACGTTTCGAGCTCGAGGGTTGTGACACGAGAGGAAATGGAAAAGGAGGAAGAGAAGAAAGAGGTCAGAATAAAAGATTGAGATGCGTCTCGTGCCCTCGCGGTAGTGCAGGGTTGTCTTATCTGCAGCCATCGCAAAATCCGTTTTCCACTTCACAAAGTGCCTCGAAGCCGCACTTCTTCGACATGATTTTTTTTCTCTCGAGGCTAAGCTCACAGTGATATGAGAAGTTGACGATCGTATCCGCTTTCCGCTTGTACGGATGACGTCCTCGCCATCATCAGCGATAAGGACCGTGTCATCAAGATAGCTTTTGCGTTTAATGAGTTGTCTCGTTGTGAAATTTCTTAAGGGGTACGAAAAGATTCCGACGTTCATGCTGACGCGATTAAAATTTCCAAAAGAGCCTTTAGAACCGACTGCAAAAGGCTTGCTGCTCGTTTCGTATCGAGATGCTCCCGATCGATACACACGTTATATTTTCCTCGATACTCTCTGAGGAGACGATCAATTTATTCGAGACGAAATGGAAAATTTGAGAACACCATCGATTATTCCATACAATTTTTCACGAGACTGTAAAAAATGACAGTGCTTTGCCATCCTTCCCACCTGCACTCGCTGTTTCGCTTAACGCGCGTCACAGTTGCCGGATTATTGCTGGCTCATAACCGCGAGTTACGACGAAATTTCATTGAAAGGTCGTTACATACAGGTGACCCTAAACTACGTGAGATTTACTGCAGATGTCACTCTGATATGAACCACGAATGAAAATCGAAATTGCTGAGGGTAATGAAACGATAATGAAAAAATTCAAGTTGCCACAATCGTGCAAACAAAATTCGAAAAAAATGGACAATTTCCGGAGAGTTCAATGAATTCATTCGAGAAACTACCGTAATCTTTGTAGTTTTCATGTTTTTTTTTCCCAAATCAAATATGTTTAACTAACATACAATAGTGTATGTCTATAATTATAAATCTTGATACTTCGACTCGTATTTTATTCCAAGCTCGTACGAATTTATCACCCGTTTCAAATGATAAGGAAGTTTCACTGATACCCTCCAGGAATATCATTCACAACCGCGGTAGCACTTTGAAAAATTGCCTCAGAGCTGTGAATGGATCAAGTATGAGGAATGAATAGACTGCTTAATTCACGTACATTCGTGGGATTTCGTGTGGCCTCTGCAGCATCTTGTAACGATGCTGTGGTTCACGATACAGCGTATCTCTGGAGGGCTTATACACACTAAATATACGGATCTACATATATACATGTATACAGACAAACACAAACACGTATACACATATCTTTGTGTCTCAGTACATAAATAAATCCATACGTGTATGGACCACAGTAGTGTCTATGTCATAATATGAGAAGTGAGAGGGTACTTTGGTGCACGGTGAGGTTGTCTTCGTCGTTTCCATCGTCCCAAAGGCAGCATGGAAACATGTCATGAATGTGACACACGGGGTACGAACTCGAGGCTTTCACAAGCCACCTAAGGCAACAAGCTCGCTTGCATACTAATAAGCTTGTGGATGGCTGAATGGCCGGCTTTAGTTTGGTCATAATGGCAAGTCCATTTCGGTACGGGATATACCTTGGAAGAGGGAGAAAACGATAGCGATACACGTGTCTTGTTGTGTGAGTGCATTCGTGTGTCTGTGCAGGCTGACTAATGCCGAGCTTCGTCTACTTCGGGACACACTCCTTGATAGCTCTTGTGGCAAAACGTTTCAGCAACCATGCAGGTCTGTGTGAGCTTCTCTTCAACCCCTCCCCTCCCCTTCCCTCACCCCAATCTCACACACATGTATATTATATACATGTATTTATCTCTCAACAGCTTCATCTACCTCGAGCGAAGAAAGACTGGTTCCTCTGAAGGTACGTTCTCCTACACTCTGGATTTCCTCTTTGACTCGAACGTATATTCATCTTATTTTACTCCGTGCTTCCTTCTGTGCTCCAAATAATCTTAAACACGCACAGACTTATGTGTTTACGAGAAAAATGCCTTTGGAACACTCGGTTCCGCACAGAATCTGCAACACCAGGCAGCTGCTACCAAAAGCAATATACGAATGAAGGATGACATTTTTCTTCGGATACATCGCAAAAAAAGGCGAAATGTTTCGAAGCAACAGGAACTTTTGCACGTCGTCTAAAATATTGTTTAATAGCGGCTGAATTTCAATTAAAACTTCCGGAAGTAGAGAATCTCTGAATAAAATCTCTGGAGGAAAGAGAAATTATGGAAGACGATTAAATTTATCCTCCGAAATCTAAGTTTTTTTAAAAATGAATATCGCGACACTAAAATTGACAGAAAAACAGTCGATGTGTTTTGATAATGTTTCTAGAGTGCTTTAAACGCAGCAGCAGGTGCTGGCAATCAGCAAGGGTTCTAATCAACTGGCAAAAGAAAAAAGCTTCAACGATTAACGCGCTCTCGCAAAGTGGACCATTAATCCACGATTTATGTGCACGCAGTGTTTTATCACTATACATAAACAAATGCCACAAGCTTTAAGTGCATACTCGGGTGTACAACTGCATCGTCAATTAAATTCGTGATATGAATTTTCGTTTTTCCAACGAACCGCGGGGCTCACCTGAATCATGGAGTGGCTTTGGTGAGTAGTTTCACTGCCGAAGCAAAATATGGTCAATTCAATCGTTTTGCCAACCCTCTCTTCCATTCGGCATTCTCGTTAGATTTTTCAACGCTTCTAGCAGTCACAGTGTCACCGCGGTACTACTGTACGCAGTTACTGTTGTCGCTGTGCATTTATATCTATACATAATCTACATATATACAAGGACAGTAGAGGAAACGTGTTATATGGGTGCATTGCGTAGCGAAACGTAGTTAAATAACGCTGGAGCAGGTAGGTATATAGGGGGGGGGGGGCTGCAATGATAATTTACGTACGCGAATAGCGATATAACGCGACCACAGGCTTGTTAGCGATCGGCCAATATCACAGCCACAACCGAATACGCACCTTCGAACAATTCGATGATGCTCAGCCTTTGTCACTCCGTCTCCCTCCATTCTTCGCATCCCTCCGATATCCTCTTTTTCCATCGCTCTCTCCCTCCATCCTCCGATGCTCTTCAATCGGTTCGATATGGTCCAGCATAGCAAATCTTGCTCTCTCAATTCCACACACCGTGCGCTAATACTCGCGACCATGTCGAGCTCTCTCGCAGCCTCTCCGGACGTATAAACCACGTCAACGACTATCCATTCGTTCTCCGAATTGGTAACCTCTCATCCCCTGTCGCCGCTCTTACTCGCAATGTACCTGCGTCCTCTTCCACTGACCAATCTCTCTCTCTCTCTCTCTCTCTCTATCTGCTCCCCTTTGGCGACAATCCACTCTCAATTTCCCTAATCCTTTCCCCTTTCCCTCTTTGTCCTTTGATTTTCCGTCTCTTTTTAACGCTTCCATACCTTTTCCACTTCCTCCTCTTTTCACCTTTTCGTTCTCCCTCTCGATCGTCCATTCGTTTCTCCTGGTAAATCCTAAAAGAACTTTGATTAATCCACGCAGTAATCGTGGATAACTGCGTGCGCTGCAACACTAATGTTCCTGAGTTCCTGATGCTGGCACGCTAATTAGCTTCGATGTAATTAATGCGGTTGGTGGAAAAAGTTTCCCTGCATGATCCCAGAATTTTGGGACTTTGTGGAAGGATAATATGGATAAGCGGTAATTATTTTTACAGAAGCATGCGGAAGCAATGTTCGGTAATGCAATGATTTTCAAGCCAAAACTCCGGAAGATAAGATGAAAATGACTTATCTCGGTATAAAGAATTATCATTTACAACGTTCAGATTTACTTCGAGTTTGATGTCGAGAAAAAAATGCATGTTTTGAATTCCATGAGAAAACTTTCATATTCATCCGCGATCGCTTCGGGATCTCGCTCGCTCGTATCTCAACTCCAAAAGTCGTTGTAGTAAATCCTCGAGTGTTCGACAGGATGGGGTGGAATAGTCGACCTTATATTTATCACCACTTTAAGGCTCTTTGAGCAATACTTTAAGTTTCGAAACGCCGATTCGAAGGACGGAATAAGCTCTGGCCTCTCGCGCGTAGATTCTGCCAGGTCGCGTTACGAAATATATATAGTTATAAATTTGGAGCTTCGATATCGTTTTCGTTGCCTCGATATATGGACCAGAACGTCGTTAATCTATATACATAGGCATACGTGTACATACGACCTGATGGATGAGACGCGTTACTATGTTTTATCAGGGTTAACGAGTATATTTTTCCTTCGCTGTATCCTTTTGGCAAATGCGCCAAACTAGCCCTTCAGGGGAAAAAGACAATGGCGGAAAAAATGTGGGCTATTCTAGGAGAAGAAAAAAGACCAAAGATACAGTCTTTGGATGTACAGCTCGTGAACGGCAGATCGACGTTTCGGTTTTTTTGAAAAGAGCGCGAATGAGAAAGTCGAGCGATCGAATTTGGCATCGAGTTGAAGAAACTCGGTTCGCCACATTGTGAGGATACAGGGGGATGAAAAAACGCTGGTACGAACGCGATAAAACGGCAAAACCCGAGAAATTACGGCATTTTTTAAATATTTAATTAACAATTGTGAGATTTTACCGTAAAAAATTGATGAACTTTGAAAAAATTTTGTTAGATTAATAATTAAATATCTATGCAGCTGTTGACTTTACACGAAAGGTTGCATCGATGGTTAGTAGTGAAAAGTTCATTGCGATAGTGACCACAAATGTCAGATTATCATTCTTGGTAAGAATTATTTCATCCCCTCTTCTCTTCTCCTACAGAATTGTTTTGAAATTTATTGCTCAATCATCCTCTGATTGTGTTGTGAATGGAGCTCTCCCGAACCTCCTTAAATGTCCCAATAAGCCCAAACGTCTCGTTATCCTCCGCACATTTATAAAAGCAGAATTGTGCAGCTGACTTTCCAAGCAGTTTTTTCATCCCCTATTTGTGACACACACACACACACCAAAAACAATACATAGTTTGTCGTTGCAAATTGAAGTCTTCGTCAAATTACTTTTCTCCTCGTGTTTCTCATCTTTCCAAATCTTTTATGCATATCCTTTACGCATCTCTGACTCTCTCTCTCTCTCTCTGTGCCCTTTTCCCTACTTTTTCGTCTTTTTTCACGATTTTCCAGACCCTTGCACAATATTACTTGGTGTCCACATCCTTATACGTCTCCTGATGCATTTCACGATGCTCTACAAGCCACTCGCCTCGTCTTTATTTGGGGAGCTTTAACAAGCGAAACGAAAAGCTCGTTGCGATGGTACTTCACATTTGATGGGCACCGAGAAAGGTATAACTGGAACAATAAGGAGTGTCGCATGTACTTTCCTTTTTCTCTTCACCTCTCGATTACCTTGTATCTTATTCTCAGCATCTTGTTTCCTGCATTATTTCTTGCAAATTGCGAAAAATCTATTCTTTCGCACTTTCTATTTTGTCAATAAAGAGCAGCACTTTTGACGTCTGTTGAAAAATAATTGAGGCGCTGATTTATAATTTTTCATGTAAAAGAAAATGAATAATTTTTCATAAATATTTCCGGCACGTGTCCCGAGATAATTGACTCGAATGCATATGGATCGGACCATTTGTTTTCCCCAAAATGAGCACCTGCGCTGAGGCTATTTTGCTTTTCCCTCTCACGAACGCTGACGGTAACGAGGGAGGGTTTCCTTTTTTACAGCATTTCTATGCTTTTTGCCCGTTTTTCCTCGAGAAAAGAGCGGAATATGAGTTCGGGGGTGCGACACGAGAAATATGTATGAAAAGCGGGTGAAATTTTATCGTCAAAGTTTTCCTGCAGACGTTATTAGCGACTTTCCCAAAGGTTACGTTCTGGTCCGTGTATATGAGTGTGTGTCTACAGACACACGCACGTGTAGAGGGCATTCCACGTCAACTTCACGAGGATTTGATATTCGCCACCCCCAATTTTGATTTTATTCTCAGAGAGTATTTTTTCCTCCCTCGAACAATCTTAATTTTTGCAAAAAAAAATAGCACGTATTCTCCTAATCACGAAACGTTTCAATCGACGATCTTGCAAAACACAATAATAAGATGTGAGGGTAACATTCGATAGCTAAAATAAAAAAAAGTTGAAAAAAAATGAACCCGCCAGACAATCGCAAATTCTGTTTTATTTGTTTTATAAGTTTGTTTGTTTTATAAGAAAAAAAATACGAAAATATTCTTCGCACGGTTTAATTTTTATCCGAAAATTCATGCCTATGGGTGAAGAAATTACGTAATTTTTTTCTACATAAAAAAAAATATCCAAACTATTTCTATTTGAAAAATATTCACGCCCACCTTGTTTTTTTTACGCGCTAAGAAAATTATGATAAAAGCGACGAGCCCATGATCGTACTGAGAAGTTTTCGACCGTAAAATGTGAGACGCTGTGAGAACCGTGAAAAATTTTTTTTTACAACGGTTGTATCAGATGTCTCCAGGAGTGGGGGTATCGTCATTGTCAGACGCGATACCGTACGGAAATGTTGCGGGAGAAACGCGAACAATGGGGAAAACGATGGGAGGGTGAGAGTTTCAAAAGGAGAAAAAAAGAGATAAGCTTTTTGAAGAGATCTTTCTCAACGGAAACGCCATTAAGCTTTCAAGGATCCAGGGTTCATAACGAAGAAAACAGGGTGAAGATTTTCCAAGAAACCAGAGTGTGCTTTGCAACAGAAACTTCGTATTTCTGAGCGTATAAAATAATTCTGGGCTCCCCGGATGCCGATAAATTTCATGAAAACTTGGCAAATCAATATATTCATCCCTCACCCGGTAAATTTTTTTCCAAATATTCAAAAATCGTCTTACATATAGAACAGATCGATAAATATTTTTTATCAATAATATCCGGCAAAGTATGAAATTACTTTAGCCCCGATTTTACCTGAGATGACAAAAGAGATATTCAGGACGATGGCGAAATGTTAATCTTTCCTGCATCGCACGAATTTCCAAATTCTCTCCTCGATATTACCTTTCGACTCGGTTTTTCCCACAGGTAAAAGTTGCCTCGTGTAATATTCGGAAAAGGAAATAGACGGAGATGGAGAGCTATGGGGGTGGTCCGCCAGAACGTTGGCAAGTTTTCGCCAGCGAGTATACATATATCTGTGTGATCTGCCCACACTGTTGCTAGAAACTGGGTGTCGGATGGAATATGAATAAGGTAGGGGAAGAGTTGAAAGTTCGTGGCACCCTTCCGCGATGAGCCAACCAGCGGAGACACCGCACGATGGCAAAGAAGAAGGAAGTAAAAGTGAGGGACGAGGAGGGATGGTAATTTGCTCTTGATTTATTTAGAAACTTTAGTGTAATACTTCGCGCTTTGCGGGCTCAGAGACGAAATGCAGATATTACTCGAACGGTGGGAAAGCGTTAAATTGCTCTCGATTTTGTCCCCGTTATGCTTCCTCTCATCCCTCGAGTTGGCTTCCCGCTTCGACCGAAACTTTCGTCCCGAAGGATAGGACTGGCTCTGTGAGAAAAGCGCTTTCAGTCATATCCGACATCAGAGACTTTGGTGTATCACAGAGAGGCTTCTCTCTCTGATGGACGAAAGTCCAAATATTTTACACGTCGTTTTCTCATGGCAACAAGGCGATGGATTAGATCGACGTACGCTGCTGAACCAACAAGGGTCTGATTCTCGTCACTTGCAGAATTTTCACTCTGATTGCAGGAAAAGTATTCTTTTCTTGATTCTTCAAGCATCACTGACAGCTTACCAAGAATTATTTCTCAAAATGCTTAATTAGCAAATGATCAACAAATTAATGAAGAATTAACTGGACGAAGCGCAAAAAAGTGTACTTTTAATAATCTTATGAACGAACGATTAAAAAAGAGTATATCAATACTCATTTTAAAATGAGAATGCATCGAGAATAAAATATTTCTATACTGCAAGTAGAAGGTATTTACCCTTCGCGGCATATCGATTATCCTTCATCGATAGTATAATTAATATCAATAAAAAGTACAGTAGTAATACCTCTGTTGGATAATAATCCAAGCTGACAGTACACTGAATTCTTTATAGGTTGTCGTTGCCTCCAACTCGCGACCCAATTCTGTACGATTTTTTTTCCGTTTCTCTTCTGCTCTCTGCCTCCTTTGCTTTTGCCTTTCTCGCTTTTGCCTCTGCGAGAGAGTTTCGTAGCACGAGGTAACGAGGTTGCACCGCGTTGCCCCAGAGCAATCACCCATTCTCGTTTCAAAGTCCATGAAAGCGACAAAGAAAGAAGGAGAAAAAGATTCAAAGGGAAGACTCATGGTCTTACGCCTCCGCAAAGTATTAATACATCGCTGAAGCTCACTTTGTGCGCTTTCAAATGTAATACACCAAAGTAACGTAATACGCCATGGCGGCAAAGCGGTTAAAAAATGAACTTTCGCTGTGGTACAGCCAACAATTTTTTAGATCTATCACTGATACGTAATAAAAATGCTTACACGTAGAAGGACAGTCTCTGGAAATAATACAACTTATACATCGTTCGTCGCGACTTGATCATCACCTCGGAAAATTTTTTTCCCAACGTGAACAAACAATTGAGACCTCCTTTGATTATTTTATCGATCAAACCGCTCAAACGCCAGAGATATTACAGATTAAAGTTCCGCCTTCGGAGTCGACTGTACGAAAAGTTATCGTTTTCTCTTTGATGGGCAACTGCCATGAAGAACGAGTCGCTTTCAGGGTTTCCGCGTAGTTTAATCTAGAAAAAAAAATAGACAGCAGCTAACGAAAGTTTCAGTCCCATCAAGCTTAGGGGGATTTGAACTCAACTCCTCTGACTAATTTCTGTCATGTTATCGCCCATTTTAAAGTTTTGCATTTACCGAGTAGTTAAACTAAGCACGTTATGGTCACAATTCGCCTCTATTTTCTACTTTCTCGAGTCTTCTCATCCTGCTCTCTCTCTCGGTCGTTTCTTCCGCTGTTCTTCACGGTTCTTGGCCGTCTGATGTACGAGGGAACGTCTCACGAAATGCCAACGCACCCTACCCTTGTACGTCGCAAGTAAATTACGACCCCGGGGTAAGATATTAATGTACGGATAGGAAAGTAATCGCCGACGAGGTAAAGCAGAGGAGAAGACGAGATAGGACGAACCGAGAGGAAGAGAAAATGGGTTGAAGGTATAGAAAGAGTCTCTGCGACGTTTCGGGAGTCTCCGACAACGGAGCTCCGCGTACGGAACATCCGGAAATTCCTCGAGAGGGCGAATGCACGAAGGCGCACATGAAGACACGTGCAAACACAGTGTTTCGTATCAATACAGTCAAATAACATTGATAGTGCGCGAAATGACGGAGAAAGATGCCCCGGGACGAGGGGGAACGGAAACGAAGGGGTCCGGGAGCAACCACAACGAGCGTTTCTCGTAGCAGAGGAAAACGCTCTTATTGGAAAACTTATAAATCAATTACATAAATATATTCCAGGAGCTTTCTTAGCTGTATCTATGCTAGCAATAAACGTATGATAAAATGTGCATCAAGAGGATGCACTATCATACGCACGTGTTCGTACCAGGAGAGAAGAACGGGCAAACCGTTTTCCATACACTTAATGAGATGGGAAAGAGAGCGAGAGAGGAAGAGAAAAGTTAAGCAGGCATGTCGTCGCGTTCGATCAATTTTCGCATGAACCAAGAGGATCCACTATGGAATATTATTGAAATATCAATCATCTGTAGATACAAAATTGATGAAAAAGCAATTGGGAATACGTTCACGATCAAACGAAATAAATTTTATTTTAGACCGCAATTTGCATGGAAGTTAAACCGAAATGTCAGAATCACAACTAGTGCCTTTAGAAGAGATATAAGTTGTATGAAAATGCAGAATTTCTGTGTACTACGTAGGAGTACTACGTTAAAAATAATTACAAATAAAGTTGAAACATTGGGCCAAGATCGTCCGGCCTCTTTCATAGCAGTTTTAGGAAAGCTGCATTTGTTTAAAAAAAAATCAACTGCAAAATGTAATCAGCAAAAGATACCCAAGGCCAGCACCGTTTCGGAAAAGTAACGCGTGGTCGCTTTGTATTTTATCGTAGCAGAAAGTTCTCACCTCGAGCAGAGCAAGAGAAAGCGAACATATAGAGGCGGTGGATACGTGTAAAGTGCTTTCAGCGTAATCACTGGACGAGAACTTTTGAAAGGGAGGGTTTATAGCGCGTGTCTGAGAGATCGGTTAAGGAGGGTTGTTGAAGAGCTCTCTCAGTGGCTGTTCTATTCCGCTTCGATCACAGCAGAGAGTTCAAGTAGAGTGTGCTGCACAAAGTCACTGTACAAGGTATCTTGAAAGCGAGAACCATACGTCTGACCATACCGATGCTATTTCTACTTTTGCCGTCGCACATTACATCGAATCGATTTCATTTTTTTCTCTTTCACTACCGCGCTGGTACAGTAACGACTGTACGAGGGCCAGTTCTTGTGATATCGGCAGTCAGTGGTGCTTTTCTTTCGGTGCAAGGTTGCAAGGTCGCCATTCACCGAAGGCTCTGTTCAACCCTTTGCTGTCGTACACCTCGCGATTTTTTTCCCAAGGAGATTATCCGGGGAAAAATAAGAAAAACTCGAAATTGCCCATGACGAAATTTACACGAATTTACCCGGCTTTTCCGATTAGTGCTACTTCTTGCTTCTTCGGTGTGGGATAAAGTCGTTTCCGTAGAGTCTATTTGACAAAAGTTTCGGAAACTTATTAAAGATTGCTTAATTATATCCATTAAAACTTTGTTATTCAATTTCACCCGGAAATGGGCTGGGGTGTTCGAGTGGTAACTTTCGAAGCTGCGGTAAAAATTTCAACTCGTTCAACTCGACTATTTCGGGAAAAAAAATCATCTGTAACTCAATTTTATTGAATTACGAAGTTGCGGAATGAAAAGTTGAACGATATTAATTTTCTCAATCGCTGAAGCAAAAAAAACGCAGTTTATTCACTGCTGATAGACGACTGAGTCTGTAGGAAAAAAATACTGATGCAAAGTACGTGTAAGAGATAAAAAGTCTTCGAATTGAAGAAGGAAGAGCACGAGTGATGTATGAGAGAACTTGGCGGAAAATTGAGTCTCGTGCGAGACGTGACCGTCTTTTTTCTCGTGGGATTGTCGACGACGTCTTCGTCGGGTCGAAAATCACGATGGTCAGAGGCCTCTCGTCGTTCCACAATACACCTTTCACCGTCAAAATATTATCTCCCTTCTGACTTCGGTGACAGCAGACCGTTGATATTTATGTACTTGCAAATGTACAGAAGATCTCTTCAACGTCGAAAAATTCCCAAGGCGATCGATCCTGGCAGACATTAAATAAATAGCGCTTTCCATCGCAGTTTTTTTGCACAATGTCGTTTTGTCGAAAATAGATCGAGACGTTTATCTTTGCCCTCGATAAATAAAAGGGAAAACGAGAGAGGAAATAGAAAATATCTTCAAAGGAACATCGTTATCGATGTTCTCCTCATATTTCCCTTGCACCTTTTTCTGTTTTACAGCTTTTATAATCATTTCGATTTCAAAAATACTCTTTTTTTCTCTCGATTCGATACTCGTCCGACAATATCCTACGCTATCCCTCGTCTGAGAAAAAAGATTACCGATTGCAGGTAAAAATATTCAAGAATTATCGAAGCAATACGATATACAGGCTGTCCCAAAAGCGGATGCTGACAATTTAATGCTACACTCTGGAGATAAAATACCAAATCGGAATGTCTCGGAGCTCTTTGTTGTTGACAAATTTCTATTAAAAAATACATTTCAACTCGAATGTTCTTCTTGAATCTAACTTTGAATCATTGACATCGAGTTTTGGTCCATCCTGCATCTACCCTGCTCTTATCATCGACTGTACATGTGTATACATCTTTTAACAGCAATAATCTCGAATTATAAATGTTGATTTAGCACCGCACCGATAGTTGGAACTTTGGAAACGCGCAGCAAATGCAATTATTCTCAATTGTATTAAATGTTACCGCAAATTGTCTAATGATCGATGATAATGAGTCACAAGGGAATGCGCGATGCTCGATTTATGATGAATTACGTCCGCCGATGGTTATCCGCATGTGTCATACGTCGAATGAAAAATTGCACATCATAGGTGGTACGTGTGAGCTGTCAAAGAGAAAGACAGAACGCGAGCTCGTTGACCAGCGTTCCATCGTGTTACGTGTAATTGGCTTAGTCGGGGTACAGGCGGCTCGGCGTCGCGTGACGGTTTACTTGCATGTTTTAATTGGAAGGGTGGCTACGGCATTTAGGCAAGTTTTGATAAGCGGTACACGAGGGAGAAGAATCGCGAGGGAGTCAGTGCAAAAGGCGTGATAATTGGCGCCCGCGATCCTCAACGCCGACACCGTGAGCGTGAAACGTCGGCCAAAGCCCCGAACCCCTTTCTACTCGCTCGTTTTATTCCGTATATACATATATATATACACACACATATATACATGTCCATGTAATATATATATTGTATATACACTGTATCTTTAGTACCACAAGTCTTTCACTTTTCTACATGTACTCGTTTATTTTGTGCAGTCGCAAACTCTATCGCTACCGCGACATATACATCGAGACGGCAAAAACGAGGGGATGATAAAAAAAAATGAGCAGCAACGTCATACGGAAGCCGGTTAAAAAATCTCTCGGAATTCATTATCGTCAATTTTATTTGGGATTTTCAACGATACTTGAGGGTCATGAAAATAAAAACCTTTTCGTGTCTTACTTTCTTTAATTTTTCTTTAATTTTTCGGGAAAATTTGTAGTATATCGTATATATAAGATGATTGTTTTGAAAAATGTTGATTCAACAAAAATCTTTATATCCCTACAACATTCATGACATGCATAATGTATAATTGATAATTCAAATGTCTTTTCCCTTGATTTTGCACTACGTAAATTATTGAAATTACAAAAATTGAATGGGAATCCAGAGCGCTAAATTTGCTCGTCGCACGCATGTCATAAATCACGTTGAAGATACTCAAATTCATGGTGAAGGGTAGTATATGATGTGACAATTTCAACGATAATGAAACGATAGCCATGAAAGTGTGCGGAAAGGAGTGGTAAACGATCTTGAGAATATACTAAAGGTAAAAGCGGTACAAGGGTTCACTTTGGCGATGTATAGCGGTATATGTAGAAAACTCGATGTTACTCAACAATCTGCTTGAACCGATATAAACGATCCGATTACATTTTCATGTCTCTGAACACGAGTTTAGCTATACATAAATCTGCAGCGTTCTGTACCGCGTAATGTCGTAACTCTCGTGAGCTCATTTCCTGCAGCCTTCCCTTAAATCGATGATAAACCGCGCGAAAATTGGATACGTCTTTTCTGGCGCAGCCATTCGTTAAACATTTCCCTGCTGCCAACATAAGCGACATCTATACACCCGAGAACGATATTGTACAACCCTTCTTCTCCGAGTCTTTTACAAGGGATGTGCGAGTATGTATAGCCTGCTGTTATTTTTTTTATCTACCAAACAATAAAAAAGAATCTTTCTCCCATATGTGCCAGTTTTGGTCACAGACCTTTTACAATTTTCATTGAAATTGAAAAAAAAATTGTTTTTTGAGGGAAGAATAGTTCTCGCTGATGGAAGCGAAATTACGAAAAGCGAGGATTCACGAAGATTAAAATTGAGACAAAATGCCCCTTATATCCAAAACTCGGCGTTGGTGATTTAGAGCGAAGATTCAAAACAAGATTCAGAGTCGAAATTTATTTTATTTTTTTTTTATACGATCAAAGCCTATCGAGTTTTCAACTGTCAAAGTTTGGGCCAATCGGACGGATCGATTGATAACTCAATGGAGGCTCGTTGGATCGAAAAGTGCTCAAAGACTTTTCGACTTGAAATTTGATCTTCTACACAGCGATACACCTTCAGCATGCACTTTCGCAGCACCCTGTATATAATGTCTGTATCCATGTGTCTGGTATCATGATTACGTGATGCATTTACCAGGGTGGTATGTACGGGAGAAAGATTATTCTCCGGTCACCAAATCGATTTGTCACTTAAGAGTGTCGACGTTGTATTTACGTTGGCGCCGACGTTGAAACGAGAGTGACGTAGAGCCCTGAGCCCACCAACATTGCTATGTATGCACAGTGGTACAGTACACTCTGATGTGAGTGCGTTGCATTCTCGACGTAACGCTCGACCGTCGAACTTCGCAGAGTCATGCTCATACTCGTGCTGGCAGTTCAACGTAGGAAGAGAGAGAGAGAGCAAGATCGAAGAGAAACGAGGAAGAATGAATGAAGCTCGCGGAATATACGTCAGTACCGCGGGGCAAGAGAGAGCTTTTCGACGGTGCATGTTTGCCTCGTCGCTTAGCTTACCTTTGCATCAATCAAATACCCTTTGCTTCTCACTCATGGCGTTCTACCTCGTACTCAATACATTTCCAATCTATATTCCAATCGAATTCACAGAAACCTCGACAAAGGGTTACTAACTCGCTGTACAACAGTGGAAAGAGAAAGAAAAAAATAGAGTACCAGCACCAGCGACAATTTCAAATTAATTACACTCGATTGTCATTGCCATTAATTCGATAGATATATTTCTTTCGATAAGAAACTGCTAATAAACAAATTGAAGGGGACATCCCGAAGCTTTCTGGCAGCGAGAGTTTATCGTTATGAAAAATAGACAAGCAAAATGACAATTTTGTTGTTGTTCGATGTTTCGATGTCACATTCGCTATATTTTTATATTTAATTGCTCGATCGTACGTGTTTTGAGAGTATCAATTATTCACGAAGACTCGACGCTGGAAAATTGTCGAGAACGTATATGCCAGTAGACTATTTTCACTGTCATTGCCATTAATTCGATAGATATATTTCTTTCGATAAGAAACTGCTAATAAACAAATTGAAGGGGACATCCCGAAGCTTTTTGGCAGCGAGGGTTTATCGTTATGAAAAATAGACAAGCAAAGTTCACAAATTTTGTTGTTGTTCGATGTTTCGATGTCACATTCGCTATATTTTTATATTTAAATGCTCGATCGTACGTGTTTTGAGAGTATCAATTATTCACGAAGACTCGACGCTGGAAAATTGTCGAGAACGTATATGCCAGTAGACTATTTTCACTGTCATTGCCATTAATTCGATAGATATATTTCTTTCGATAAGAAACTGCTAATAAACAAATTGAAGGGGACATCCCGAAGCTTTTTGGCAGCGAGAGTTTATCGTTGTGAAAAATAGACAAGCAAAATGACAATTTTGTTGTTGTTCGATGTTTCGATGTCACATTCGCTATATTTTTATATTTAATTGCTCGATCGTACGTGTTTTGGGAGTATAAATTATTCACGAAGACTCGACGCTGGAAAATTGTCGAGAACGTATATCCCCGTCGACTATTTTCACTGAACTATTTATTACTGTATCTGTGGCAGTAGCAATACTGCCTGATACTTGTAATTCAATATATACAATTATATATAAGACCTGTGTATATACTATATCTATATACATGTGCTTCCATGTACACAATATAACCCGACGATTCTTCTCCAAAGCAATCCTCAGGGTTATTTTGAAACAATAGATTCCACTCTTTCTCTCTTTACGTTTTATTTCTTCCTCTTGTCTCAACCCCAGTGCGCCCTCTTCAAGATCGATTGAAAATAATATTTCTCCAGAGACCACACCATAGAAGCACTAACCGCACGCTCAAATGCCACAATGGATTTACTTCAATTTCTCTGGTGCATTCTCTCCCCCTCGCCGTTTTTTCCTATCTTTTTTTTGCTCCCCCCCCCCCCCCCCCTCTCTCTCTCGCTTGCAGTTTCTATGGATTATATGTTACAGCGATATAGCTAGCGTATAATCACTTGAAAACGTAGCAAATTGCTTTCCAGACGACGGATTCCAAGCATTAAGAAATCGACGGAGCGTAGAATTTGATCTTCGAACGTCTATAAATTATTTGATATGAGAAGCAACGTTGTTTTGTTAGAAATAATATCTTAACGACGAGTGTTTCGATAACTGTGCACCGACGACTTTTGGAAATAATGAGAATATTCGTGATACGATTCACGTAAATCTTTTACTCGAAGGAATTCACTGATTTTCCATGCTTTTCTTTTCACCTTCTCTCGCGTTCAATGGTTATAAAACTCATGGACAGAGATTGAGATGGTTTTTTAATATTGAGTCATCAAAAGTATGTCTTTCTTTACGATATTATTGAAAAAAAAGAATCAATAGAAAACGATCAATAGAAAATATATTTTATCAAATTAAACACGTTGAATCAAAGTCCCTAGATTACAAGGATAAATTGGATGTGTCAATTTATTAAAATACATCGGACATATACACAGACAATAATTTTAATTTTAAGTAGTATAGAATACAATTATTATTATTTCATTGTGTACATAATTTGTCATGACCATCAAACATTTATCATGCTTAATGTTCGTACCTTTAATAATTCTTATATTTATTGAAAAGTAATAAAACAACCGTCACGCAATGTTTTCTATCCACAGAATTATCGCGGACAAAAGTTTCGTTTATATGTGTCGCTGACGCCATTTTTATAAAAAACAAGAGAGGAGCAAGAATACGTACGATTCTCTTCGACCATTGGTTCGATCGTTGCGCAAACGTTCACTGTCCCTTTGAATTAATTATACGTTCCCATTTGTTATGTACTCGATAACGTCGAATTGGCTCTAGAAATATTTAATCACTCTCGATGCAATTTTCGCGTTCCGATCTGCACGACATCAGAGTCAACGTGCATTGTACACACGCGAGGATAAACTAAAATGGGTTACTGGCTGGCCAAACTCGATCGTATTTTATGTAGCAGCCAGCTTTCGTGACTATAATCCAGTCCGAGGACGACGAACAACAAGGGTGGAAGGAGCTTCGCAATCAGGTTTCTTGTATCGATATAGACATGCGGAATTATTTATCATTTCCCTACCTAGACTGGACGTCGTAAACTCTCAGGAAAGGGGTAAACTCTAGTGTCTTATAGCTATTCCTTTTATAACGTTTTTCCTCCTGATTTTTTTCGATTTTCATTGAATAAAATAAAACAAAGAGCTGAAAAATCATTTTGTTTATGTATTAATATTGAGTTTTGTGAGAGGAGCGGTAAATTTGGTTCTTTTTCCTCGGCTTGACTAGTAGCAAACTTTCCGTGATAAAGAAAGGAGGTTATTCGATCGACTTTTTTACATTAAATTTCGCAGATTTTTCCCTGACTCGTGTCACACTTTTTAACGATACGAAGGGTATCCCCGATAAACTCCTTATTGCCTGAAACACGTTTCGCATCTTTTTGTTTATAAACTATTGGAAAAACTCGTATGAATTTATCTTGTTTATCAATTCGGTGAATATGCTGCGAGCGTGCGATTTATGAATACCCAATGTGGATACAATAAACCGAATATTTCGCGATACGTAAAAGTCGTGAAAAAATAAAAAGGCGAAACAACAAAAATGGAGAGGAGCAGAATTCAATGCGACAAAATCGAGTGTGTCTATAGTTTAATGTACGCTATATCACCGTAAATTCGTACGCGAAGCAAGAGTCAGCGAAATAAAATCTACCTCTCGCGTTTGTATAATCCGAGCGGGAGATCGAAGCTCAGAAATCGGATCGACACTTCCGGCGTCTACGGGTTCGACTGCTCCGGTAACTGCATCATGCATGTTCTTCCCCGTGGCATATTTCAGTGCTCGCGTATACGGCGCAAAATTCGCGGCGTGCTCCGACTGGTTCGTCGAGAATTTCCTGAATTTGCAAAAATTTCGTGCCCACATACATCCAATAAAAACATACACATCGACACCGGAAACTTGAACATATGCTGACTCTCTATCAAAGAAAACAAAAAAAAAACCTCATCGGCAAACCGATTTTTTCTTATAAAACAATTGAATAATTTTCTAAAGTCAGAAAAAAGAAAAAAGAAAGAGTCAAAAAACGTACAAAGCTGCCACATGTTTGGAAATTGAGAATTTTTCGTAAATTATGGTTAAATAACAGATTCGTGGTATTCATCAACTTCAAATATTGCACTTCTCGTTGAACTTTACGCATTTAGCGTTCTCGAGATTCATTTTCGTGAAAATTTGATGTTTCCTCTACGATTTTTTTTTTGTCAATTTTTTTTGTACCATTTGTGATTTTCAGAGAGTAGCACGGAAGCTCAGAGTCGGTAGAGTACAGAGGGAGTGCGAGAGAAATAATTGAGACAACCACACCGGGACAGCGTCCGCTCGGTCGGTTTTTGGTGCAATGCCAAACGGTAACTTTGGATTCTCACTTTTTGGCGTGCAGTTTGCGTGGGCACACGCCGGCGTTGTATCCGCATATTAATATAAATATATTTGTATGGTTATACGGTATATCCATATGTTTCTTATGCACGTGTACGATGAAATGCCACGGCAAAACGATGTCTTCGCCGCGAACCCTTAAATATTCATTGTTTTCGTAAGGTGACAGGGCGTGTTGCGGCAGCAAGAAAAACAGTGAATAAAACGTTTCAAGACGAGACGGAGCTTACGAAGAAGCACCACCGCGGAGGAATATACATATTTCACTCGAGTTCCGCAAAAGTGTGGACTTGACACCGTCAAACACGACAGACTCGAGGCTCGTAATTTCATTTTGTACCGAAGGATACGATTTTTGCGATTAAATAATATACGAAGAATCGGCGTGTGAGAAACGGGTCCGTTTCGATTTTTTTCACATGAGAAAAAAACGTGATCGATGCGCAGTAATCGGCGAAATTGCCAAATCAATCAGAAAGCGTAAGGTCCGTAACGTGTGTAACGTTGTAATATCCATCGTATGTGCGTAACTTTGCAGCATTTTCCAAGTGTAATTTCTTGGATATTCGCCAGATCTTTAATTTACAGATTACAAAAATTGTCGCGAAAAAAAGTCTGAAACGCTTTAATCCCTGCCTGAATGGCGATAATTTATATCCATTTAATCGACATGGATTTTTTGGCACGTTCTAGATTTCAATTTTTTTTCTCGCTTATCATACTATATTCATTGCATTTCTTTTGCACTGTTGATGGCGTTTGTAAAATTTCACTCATTTTTATTTCATATACTGAAGAATACAGTTTTTTACTATCTTGAATATTTTAACGTGAGTTTTCCGTATTGGAGATATATTTTATGAAGTGAAAAAGGTGAACTGCATCTATATGAGAGAAATATCAACCAATGGCCCAGATATATGAGAGGATTTATTTAAAATTCATTCCATTTCGTTCATACCTACTGGCCATGTACATTATCGTCTGCAATTTATGGCAAACATCCATGTCAATTAAAATAAAAACTGCCACGTACTATGTTTTTTTGAAAACATTTCCCACGCATTCGAGATAATAAAAGAAATATACGAGTACAAGCAATTTATCTGCACAACATCGGAATTATTATTATCCGATAAATGGATATTCAATATTTTATTTCAATTTTCAATACCCTCCTCTCGCAGCGGTAAAATGATTATTTTTCAAATGACTGCTGTAGAATCATAAAATGTTTTTGAAAAACGATGCTTCATCGTTGGATAAATAATTGAAAAAAAAGATTGCGGGCGATAGTGCCGAAATAAAAAATGGCCCGAATTTATTTGAAATCCCCGATTTACGTATATAATGTATACGATCAAAATTGATCGTAATTACATTGGGAGGACGCGCAAAGCTCAACCGTAATGGAGTCTAACGGATGCTTAAATATTAATATTTAATTGAGCACCGTCGAGTGACAAACGAAGAAGCATTACGCAAAACTGGATATCAGATATTGTACTGATTAATAACCCATATTATTCATGCGGCTTATTGGACAGGCACAATAGACTGTAGATGACTGACAAAACTGCAAGTTTAATGATCCTACCTGGGCTTATATTTAAGCTGAAACCCGGAAAATGCCGAAATAAAGAATTCGATCGCAGACATTTCCAATCACGGTACCCTTCTAAATCGCAGGGTTATAAAATTCGATTCGAACATCTCTATTCCATTTGTGATGAGAAGCTCTTGGTTTCTCAAAATAGCATCGAAGAGATAGAAATAGGAAAAATAAAAACGATTGAAATATTGTAATTATAATCATTTATCCTTTGCGCCATCAAACAATATTAACAAAGGAGAAAAGCTCACCCTTTGATGAAGAGATCAATGCAGGTGGCGCCAGCGGAGGGCAGTTTTAGCGAATACTTTTACGTAATGAACCGTCTGGACCTTTTTTTTTATTGCGCGGGTATAATCGATTCGACGTGATCTCCAACGAATCGGATGTCGAACTTTTCACTGCCGCTACATAATTTTCGCTCCGCGTCGATGAACAAACGCAATCCCAGGCCGGATGGCGAGATAAATCGGAAATGAGCGATATGGGAAACGCAACTGGAGTCACGATTCAAACTGTGTGGTTTTACTACCGGTATCAGTGATGTTCTCTGTTCCCCCGAGGTGAGCATAGGATTGGAAGAGAGAAACGAGCCAGGACCAACTCGTTTAATTGCTAGCAACAGGTGATGCCGCAGCTTCCGCGACTGACACTTCTATCGAGTCTCCCTCGATCTGTGCGCGAATACGCGTAATTTCAAGTTGTATTATATCAACGAAAATACAGACATTTTATCGGACACTCGTGTATTAATTTATGACCGTACACGCATATCCCACGGACTTTGCGTGAAATCTCTCGACGTGAAAATTTCGATAACACGAAACAAATTCGACGACCCCTTTCTTTTTCACTCTGCCACGCTGAAAATTCAAATTAATATTTTCTCTCTTATTTTTCATCCGTTGGCGATTTAGCTTTTGACATTAAAAAATCGTGCACACTGAATTTCCAGTAAGTTAACGTGGACGCAGTCGCTCCGATCGATTCAAACGCAATGAATTTTAATCGAATCACTTTGGTAAAAGCTCCGGATACTTTTTCGACGTTCATAGATTTTATTTTTCCAACAACGGTAAATCAGTCTCGCCTCGCTCTTTTTTTTCCAAAAACTTCATCAATTTTACAGAATTTTTCGTTTAGATCAAATATCGAGAACGAAAATAACCGTGGATTTTCGAGACGTGAACCGCTCGCTTTATAACCGACGAGTACACAGCAGAAGCAACGAACGATTTCTCTTCCTCGTTTCACCTACCATATTTTCTTGACTCATTGCTCAGCGTTCGTTGTACTTTTTTTTTATCTTACCCATTGTGTAAAGTGTGTTTGGGTTGTGTAGCATGTGTGCACACTTTCGCAGAGGCTGCATAAAAAAATCTATCGAACTAACTTTCAATTGGCACTCGTATAGAAGCTAAAATGTATCCAACTGCCATCTGTTGCATTCGGGTGAAGTGATGACACTTGATGAAGGCCAAAACTTTTCCAAAAAACGCCTACTTCTTCGAAAAAATACGTGACGAAAAAGAGGCAAAAATGCCTTTCTTGCAAAAACATAAAGTTTGAATTTTTTAATGTATAATAACTATTATTATAAACAAATCAGCTGCGATTTTTTCGATACAATTTTTTTTCATCGACTATCTCAAGGTTAACCTCGTTGCAATCAAATGCACCCTGTCGTTCTTTTCCTCGACGTTGCAGCTCGAACCTCGTCGTTGAGAGCTCGCAGCAGCACTTTGAAAAATGTCGAGTAAGTAGAAAATCGATTACACGTTAAATAACACCTCAAACGTACAGGCAAAAAGCCTGTCTCCACTTGATTACAATTCGATTCAAATGTTACGAGTGAAAAATTACACTTGAACACGCGTCAATAAATGGGCGCGTTTTTTCGATTTGTTTTTTTTTTCTAATAACTATATATACATTGCTATCGACATATATGCTATAGTTACAAGAATAATGAATGGGAATAATAGGGAAAAAATCGTTGCGTAAGCTGTCGATGATAATTATCCGAAATGATGTGCAACTGACACAAACGCACGTAGCGACATAATCCCTTCCATATCGACGTAAAATGACTAGCGTACACTTGTAGATATATGCGTATATATAAGTCTGCATATATATATATCGATATGTACATATACATTATATACAACATATGCTACATAACAACATACCATCGAGGTATTCGTAATCCTGCAAACCAGCTGCATAATCGACCGTGGAATTGAATTCTCTCCGCGCGATCCATTAAGTCAGCCTAACCGACATCGGCGTTAGGTGGACTTAATGGCTACAGATAGCATATTGCTATCAAGATGAGCTTTCTCTGGAGCTTTTGGAAAAAAAGTCTTCGCGATATTTATCGAAAACTTTCGAATCGGTCACTCGATTAAAAATATAACCTTTTCTGATTTTCGTGGATATCGACGAGTACTTGAAACGTCATTGAATATTCAATAATCCCAGCAAGGTTGCATTGAAAAACGCTATGAATGTATTTAAATAAATGTAAGAATTTTTAATCGCTTTTAAATCGCATAAAAATTTACGAGTACGATCGTCATTGTGTGTCATCAAGCAGTCAAGCTAAATTCCTGTCAGAACGTACAGAAAGAAATAGGATTATCGACTCTTGAAAAAAATGAGCTATTAAATTGGGTGCAATTACTTGAAGAATTACGTCCACCCCAACTCATCGCATTTTTTCATTAACGATCGACAAACGATTTCATAAATAACAGCTTCGATTTGCCGACTCCCTGTTGCTTTCGTCTCGGCTTTTTTTTCTTGTGCGAACATTCGCGAATGAAAGACAAAAAGGTATAAAAAAAAGAGTAAAATGATCGATTCGGCAAATCGTTTAGGCTCGAGCCAAAAGGATAATCGTCGCCCATTAGTAAGGCATTAATCATTTGTCAGGAATAAATCAGTGGGATATACGGGGAGAGTATTAACTTTGCGGGACAAGAAATTGCCCGGGTGGAATAGAAAGAATAAAATGAAGATATGGTGAAATAAAGATAGACAGAGAGAGAGAGAGAGAGGGTGAGTTCAAAAGAACGAAAAACTCGAGTGAGCAGTGGAGCGAGGTGACCAGCGGTGATAAATCGCGTTTCTTTTTTCCACGCTCACGTTTTGCCAACGATCATTTATAATATCGGATTACGCTATCAATCGGAGTCACCGAACAAACCCCGTGGACTGGGCACAATTTTCTCTCTTCCACTTTTCTCTCTCTCTCTCTCTCCCACTCATTTTTTAGTTCTCCCATCCGCGAGTGCCAAAATTGTGAGTGACATTTTTACTTTTTGGGCAATTTTGGGCGATGAGGACTCCGGATTACCTTGTATTTTACTGGTAACATCGCCTGGTATTTTAATTAAGCCTCCGGACTTTCATTGCCCCGCCTCCCCCCGCCCATCTGTACTTTCGGACTTTTTTCTCTCACGTTAAAATAAATATCTCGATTTTCTGCAAACGCGAACACGATGAAATTTTATCTCCATTGACTGTCGAACAGGGAAGGCGATATTCGCGAATACGATTATCACCTCTCCATAGATTTTATCCACCGTTCTTCCTCTTGAAAAAAAAGACATCCGGTTGATTACAACATTTTATATCAATTTTTTAATATAAAATCGGAAAACCGGAACGTTTCAAAAATGTTCGCAAAACAATGTTCGTCTAACGAGTATAAAATGTAACGAACATAAAATTCAAAATGGAGCGTCGATTAAACGCAGAGGCTTCCGTTAATTATTTCGTTCTGAAAATTGATTTTTACAGTGAAACGTGAAAATATCGAATGGGCATAATTATCATCTCAAGCGGAAGTAGCAGCAAATCATGGAATGATCTGCGATTTGGTCAGGAGCTGTCGTATACAATTGCGATTGAATTAAATCAGCAAATAACACCCTACATGTTCATCGCAGTATTGTCAATCGCCATCGCAAGATCAGATCACACTTCCGATGCTGTACTTAATTTTCTCTCTTAATTGCGAATCCATTCCCGGTGCGTGTTCTCCCGTGAGTAAAAAACGAGCCACAAGTAAGTCAATCTCGTCGCGAGCGAAAGACGATCAACGACAATGTATTAGTGTAGCGGTGTATAGACGGAGACCGAGACGGGACTAATTCAGAAACAATTTCGACCCTCGGTGGTTTCTCCTATTTGCCAGGGAGAGGGCGGGAAATTGCGCCTGCTGACGTCACGTCCGCCTATTCTCAAGGCAAGGGTGCAAGCTAAATGGTATCTAAATGTGTGTGTGTGTGTGTGCGCTTGTACTCGCACTGTGCGACAGACCATCCGATTGTTTCGTTCCACGCTTGAGCAATCGATCGTACGTTCCATCCATATAGATGTACAACGCTGCAACGCAATCCTACACACGTGAACGTACGATACTGTGTATACCATGGGGGTAGAAATCTCCCATAATCATTCGCGTCGTCGGAAACGAAAGAGCCGTGCTGCACCGAGCCTATTTCCGGTGGAGGCTGTACGTCTATACATATACTTGCAGCCCATGACAAGTTGAGGGAGGTAGCTCAATTAAGGACGATAGTTGCCCTGAAATGCTCCAAAGACCATGTTTTATTTGAATGAATATTATCATCCTTTTACGCATATATTTTCATCGATTATTCAGATATCATTTTATCAAGTATTTTTATTGAATTTTTTTATAAAACAAGGCATTGATGAATCTATATTTCCTATAATACATTGTCACGAATTTATTGTAGTAGATTGAAAGAAAAAATAACGATGAAGAATGAATTTCCAATGATCTCCAGTGGAATACCAGATTTTCGGTGTAACGGTGGGGAAGAACGTGCTTGACTATTTCGAGAGACGATGAGAAGTGACAAATTGATATTCTGATTAATCACAGAACAGCAAGGGGTGGCTCCCTTGAGATTCAATGGAAGTCTCTCTGTTTCTGTAAATCAAACGAAGGGAAGGAGAGTTTCAAGTTTCAACCGGACTCTCCGTATGATCGCAGCTCCAGACTTCCCCTGACTTTCGACCATCTCCACGAGTATTATTATTATTATTATTATTATTGTTATTGTTACTGTTATTATACTCGACTTGTCGCCTTCTACCCGACTAAGATTATTGTTCCGCTTGTCTAATAACGGAGAGTGCTCGGTTCCTCGAGGAGGAAGCTCTCAAGCTCCACCGTGCTTTTCTCACCGTTCTCCGTTTCTCCTCTTGTTTTCTCTCGCGCTGTACTTCTCTCAATTTCCAGTTCACTTCGCCATCGAGCCAAAATTTAGCACCTCTCCCGGTACAGTCCTGTTTGACCCCATTTTCTTATTGCGACGCGCAAAGCAAAGACTCTCCGAGACTCGGACCACAAAACGGTACACCAGGTCAAAGTGAAACCAAATAGACGTGACTTTTCGCTCCTCGGTGACGTTCGAACCTTCTTTTTTATTTTTCGCCTCGATTTCTCGCTTTTACCACTTGGCGACATGAATATCGTTCCACTCGTTGCGATACAAACGTTGTGTACTCGGCGAAAACGGAAAAAAATGTTCTCGTAAAAATGTACACGCAGAGGCTGCCGCGTTTCCGCTGGCCGACCGACTCTGAATTTCTTTTTCTCGCCGAGGGTAAAAGCAGTGAGCCACGAATTTGAGAATTTGAATCCCTCGGAGCTCGAGTCTTCCGATGTAAGTGCCACTAGCCCGCGTCGTCTCGTTCTCCCACTGGAGGGCAAGCTTTTTTTCGTCGGCAATTCCCGACGAGTAACGGGAAATTGCGTTGCTTATTTACCCCGCTCTTGTGAGCTTTTCGCAACTCACTTTCTCTATGTACTATATAAATATATGTGCACTTTGTACAGGCATGTATGTTCTAGCTCTTTTTGATACCGTTCGTGCGAAGAGACAGACTTTCCGCAGCATTTTCGTGCTTCAGCAGCAACGACAAAAGGGAAATGATGTAAAAGCTCTTCGGAATCTCAGAGCCGCATGGATCGAGTTCTTCAGCGCAATTAAAAACGAACCTCGAGGTTGCAACGAATATTCCATCCGTGCGACAACAATGGACCACGGAGATGGAAGATGCTGCGGATTCTGGCAATCGCGAGGCTGTATGCACACACTTTTTCTACGGATGCCATCTTTTTAATTAAACTTGATCCCGAGTCGCGTGGAATCCGTTTGATGTTCTTTAAACTTTTCATAAACTTGACACCAACGGTGCGATTTAATTGTATCTTATTACAAGTCGTTGGCAATTACTTTGCAACGTTCGACGAAACATTTCGGCATCGATGCTACCCTTGAGATCGATGAATCGTTTCGCAAAGTAAGATTTTACGGAACTCTCGTGGCTTTTTGACAATTTCGCACTGCACTCCATTCTTTTTCTCTTTATACACCCATCGGTTTGTCCGTTGTCGATGCCACAAGACTAAACATCAAACAGGAACGAAGGAGTTCAATAAAGCTCAAGTCGCTCCGCAATCTTTGCTGAGTCTTTGGAAGTCCTTTCCTCTGTAGCCTCTCCGTCAGCCTTTTTCTCTCAAACTCCGCAGGCTTTTCTAGCCAAAACTGTTATTCGCGTACGAACCCCTGAGGCATTCGAGTCCCCGTTTTCTTCTGGCTGGGATGCTTCATTTCCAATTCGCGTAGTACGTGAGAACCGGAAGCAGCAAGACTAAATAACGGTAGATTTCATACCATTTTCTCGAGAGTTCACTGTTTTCTCACTTTTCCCATTTCGCGTTCTTCCTCTATAAATGACCCAGGGGTATTGTTCTTCGGGAGCACGTGGTGATTCGGTATTTCTTCCTGCATCTCATTGTTTACTCCAGGACAAAGTAACACCAGCAGAGGGGAGTGATGAAAACGTGACAAAGTCAAAGGTATTTCAGGGGAAAGCGAGAGGAGAGGAATGAAAAATAATTAGGACAAATATGAGATCGTCAGAGTGTGAGATGAAAAACAATCTGTTGAATGATCTTGACGCAAGTTGTGTCAGTTGACGTTTCTCGTGCTGTATAAAATTCAAAAAAACTTTGACGCCGTCTCGTTGTTCTTCGAGCTTCATTTTTCTCGGTTCTGTCGGATCGGTGTTTTTGACACTTTGTTTAAAAGAGCAGACTTCAAAAAAGTTGTTTTCTTCGATTCCAAAATGATCTTGCATGAATCCAAAATGATTCGTTTCGTGGAGGAGCGATTGGGAAAGTTTTCGTGTTGGAAAATTGCAGGCAGTTCGACAACGCTCCGCCCAAATCCGTCCTTCTTGGAACTGAGCAAATACTTCGTGTCTCGGAGGGTGCAAGAGTATATTTTTCTGTCTCGAACTCTCTGATTACTGCTACGTACAATAGCTGCGGTTGCAACAAAATCACCAGTTGGCTGAAAAGTCAATTCGGCGCCATTAAATGCGCAAACGAGGTCTTACGTTTCGATATTCCTACCTGCATGACGATTATCAGCACGCACTTGGAATCCGAAACTTTGAATGCGTGCTCGATCGTCATTACGATAACGAGAACTTTCGCGAATCGACGAAACTCGGGGTTTCAGTAACTTGGCGAAATGTACACTTCTAATTGCGAGCTTCGAATAATAATTTCAAAAAGTCGTCTACCTGCTATGAATCTCGGAGCTAAGAAAGAGGCGACTATAATTACTCTTATGAGAAAGCCACTATTCTTGACGATTCGTGATTACACATTAAGAGGGATTTTTGTAACGAAGTAAAATGAAAATTTCATCGTTGAAACGTTGTTTTTGATTGTCGTGGGGAAAAAGTACCTCACCAGCTGGAAATACTTGTTTTGTTTCCAACCAGCTTATTTTTGCTCTCGATAAACAATATTATCTTATCAGAATTTTGGTAATTATCGATACGACTCGATACGACGAAAGTCGATGAGAACAGAAACAAACCACCTGACAAATCGATTTATTTCGATAAAAATTTGTTGTAACAGAATTTACGTCTACGATAATTGAATCAACGTGCAAACTGTCGGTCAAAAAAATCGTCTGAGCGTAAAGTGTCACGAATAATTACTGTAATGATAAAATGTCGTTTTTGATTTAAAATTCAATGGTTTCACGTGTGCGATGGGGAAAAGATTCCGTGTAGCTGTTGCGTTCTGAAATAAATCGTGGCGGGAAACATAAAAGTTCCTAGGAATATAAACTGTCCTGATAACAAAGTTCAGTTTGTTCTCTTCATTCTCTCTCCCTCTCTCTGCATAGAGGGGAAAGTTATTTGACTTTTCTTTAATCAAAGTAGCCGTAATGTACAGTAAAGTGGATGTATGTGTACATAATATTATAGGCACGCATACCATGTTATCGATGTGTAAAGCAAAATGCTTTGAAGCGTTAGACAGGAGCAAAGTTCTTCTTGAGATGCTCAGCATCTTTTATTCTTTATATTCCAAAGCACTCATCCTCAAAACTTGGATGGCTTTTCAAGAATATTTACGCGACTCCTCGCAGTAGTATGTGTTTCTCATTTTTCAAAAACGTACCCTTTCAGGATTTTTCATCTCGAAAAGGCAAAATGGAACCTTTATAGAATTATTCGTTTGTCCATCTGCCTCAGTGACTGTCAGAGTGGATCTTCTTTGAAATTGGTAAAAGTACCAAGTTTAAATTTGGAGGAGTTCAGAAATTAATGTTTTTTTTCCAAATTGTGCTTTTGTTCGTGCTGTATTGCTGTAGCTTTCTGTCTAATTTTTCATGGAAAATCTCGTTGATGAACATACAATTGGAAAAGCTCGAGTAATCAGGGGTAAACTCGGTGAAATAATATTTGTCCGAAAACAGCAGGGACAACGAAACTTGCAATTCACGCTCTTAATACACAATTAGCGCTCATGATAAATACAATACTGGCGAGATAAATGAGACGAGATTAGAAGTAATGGGAGTGTCAAAAGTAAAAACAGGGAAGCCCTAAGAGAGGAGAATTGCTGAGAGACTTTATTCAAGCCGTCTGGACCGTCCATGAGGAAGACGACGCGAGACAGGATGAAAGATCAAAACAAAATGAATTTGCTCATCGCACTAAAGATTAAAAGACCTCTTTCAACCGCGGGAAAAATATTCATTTGGAGTCAAACATTTCCTCAGATCGATGAGTATTTCATCGAATAATTTATAAAACTATTTTCATAAATGATAAATCGAGAATAATTTGCCTTTGAGAATATTTCATGATCTCCAAGGAATCTTCTCCATCTCTGAGTGGAAATCTCTGAATGAATTTTTTACTATTTCCTATTCGTCATATTTCCTCTTCGATTGTGTTTTTTCTACACATTTTCCATTGAAAATACGTGTTTCATTAATGCGTTCGTGATCTACCGCGAGTAGACGAGATAAATGAAGTTGTTCAATGAAGCTCTCCTGATTTATTTCTACATTTTTTTATTGACTCGTATTTCAATGGAAACTTACACCACGACCTAACATTTTTTTTTTTAACACAACAATATCAATATGAGTATTTGTGTTGAGTACTCCTTCTTCAACTGCTGCCATATTCTCGGTTCTGTCAAACGCATTATCGAAAAATCGAAAAATCAACAGAAATTTCTGTTCGATCGTTACAAAAGTCGAACGAGTTGCTCTCGATATAAAATTTCCCATGAATTATCCTTCGAAAGTTTGCGACCTGCCGAATCGAATCACAAGCGCGTCGAGCGACAGAGGAGGGTTGGGAATTTGAAATCGGCGTCTCGCGGAGAGCAGAGCCTCTCGTTCTGTGCTGTCTCAGCAGTTCGTGCTGCACAGGACACGTTTCGTCCCTCAGCGGCCCGAATTAATTTGTCTCACAGAAAGCACGTTTACACATTGCGAACGAGACGAAACCTTCCAACCCCGAATCCACCATCTTTCTCCTTCTTTCGGAAGGCCTCACACCCTTCTAAAAAAAGCAACGCTCCGCCATCTCTTTTTTACTCAACCGCTCCGAGCTTCCTCTCGCGTTTTCTCTCTCACCTTTCACGTTCGGCCATTATGGGAAGCGAGCTTTTTGTTTTCCACCAAACCTACTACCTGCTCCGCATGAAAACCGTACCGCAAGGAACATTGAAAACTTGCCGGTTGCGCCGTTCCGAAATTCGTACCGCTTATGAAAAATCTATAACGCGAACAGCTACGTGTGTTGCCACGTGAATATACAGGGTTAAAGACCCAAGATCGGCCGACCGGGTTACCGATTGGTCGCGAATTTTGAAACGGAGTAAAATTTCCGTGTTCCCCAATGTTCCCGCTTGTCTCTGCTACACGTTTCTTCTCTGTGTTTAATATTTACAAAACAACAATAAGACGATTTTCCAAGCGTTTGTTTGAACGAGGCCACAAAGGCACGTGCAAAGATCCATCCAACCGGAAGACGAATGGAATTTATGACACCTTTACTCGGAGCCCCAGTTTGGCATTTTGCGTCCGAAAGCGTTCACTCGACCGGCTGCACCATCAGCACAAACCAGCAAGAACGGAATCGAGCATCGCTTCCTTGACGCGGCATCGCCGAAGAAACTATGGCTCGCGCGAGAACCATCTCATTTGCATTCCTTTGCAAACCCTCCATCTTCTCATCCCATATTTCTAGGTTGACGTCTCCAGCGGCGGCATACCCGAGCGAATACCGATGTTTCATCGTCCAAACGAACGACGTTGGGCCATGCAGAGTGGAAAGAGCAACTTTGCACCCTGAGAATCCAGCAGCTTTGCGAGATATCATATCTTTTCCTGTATCTGATGCATGAACGAAGTGTTCCACATCCCTGATCGTTGAGCAAGGGAATGGGAGTCTGAAATGAAAAAATAAAATATCCGAGGCCGGAAAGAAGAGTAGGAAAATTGTATCCAGGGTTTCTCGAAGAATCCTGGACAGCAACAGACTCGTGCGTAATAAAAATGTATGCTTTCAAAGATGAAAATGAAGCGATGAACATTTTACTGCTTATTTCTTTTCTTTCGTCCCACGAGGAACTCTTCTTAAGGAATATTGTTCTCTTCCATCTTCCCCTGCTCCTCTCTCTCTGTGAATTAATTTTTCCTGCTGGTAAATGATTGAAACGTGATCCTTTAATAACGTCCATGCTTTACGTTCTGGGAAGCATTAAGAAAGAAAGTGAATAAGCAAAATGAGACCCGATAAAAGTCAAGGGATAAGCGGTTACGATCGAAAGAAGAAAACGAGCTGGGGTCAGCGATATAATGAACGAGAGGGATATCTCGTTAACAGGTAAAACAGCGAGAAAAAAAGGAAACGAAGCATCGAGCAACGAGCATGGAATCACGGCGTCTACAGCATCGTTGCATGCTATCAGCAAAGGTGGAATGGTTGTGTTATAGCTTGCACGCTAATTCGAGCTTACGAGACGGTATTACACGCCATGGGGAGCGATTCAATAAACTTGGAAAAACCATGTATACAGAAATATCCACGTATGTCGGAGAAAAGAAGGAGAGGAAGGGGCTTTTATGTCTCTCCTCGGTATTTCAGTTGATTAATTCAAAATTGTTGGCCGTTATAATATAATCTAGATGGAATGTCATGATTGGATGTCAAAGGAAAGCCCGAAGAATGAGAGATGAATGCCAGCTGAAATATCTCGCAATATCATGCTTACTGAGCGATTAGAAAACCACTCTTGTTCAATTTATACCGCAATTTCATTAAATCGAACACATCTTTTGAAACTTTCGTCTATTTTTGCAGTAGTCTATTTTTGCGATAGTCTTGCACGCAGAGTTTTATAAATAACGAAAACTATTTTAAAACGAAATTTTCCGACAAATTTTAGATATAATTGTCATTTATTACGTGAATAAAAAAATTCAAATTTCACTGGGATATAATTTCATCGTGGTTATAAAAAAAGACCTCCTTTTTCACTTGTTTTTGCAGTTATTTGAGATGAGGATGTATATTCTCTTCGACGACGATTGGCAATGAATAATTTGCGAAAAATTGGATGATTAATTGTCGAGCGATAATTTTGACAGCAAAGTCTCTTTCCCTTTTCGCAACCAATCGTTCACGGCTATCAAACGTTCTCTGGACTTTTTACCCTCAAGGCCGCCATGTTCTCGCAAAAAACTCCTCGTCATCCAATTCTTCGCGAGTTCGCCGTTTCCGATATATCCCTTTTCGAAATTTTGTACATTGCTTTCTGATTTTTGACGAGCATTTGACAACCTTGAAGCAGTCAACGTACGTTGAATATCCGAGAACCGACGTGAACTTTCCGGCTCTTTGACAGCGTCGAAAGCATCGTGCGATTTCTTCATGCTGCAAAGTTCTTCTTCGCTATCTTTGAGATTGGAAAATCCGCCGTATTCCACCAATGATTTTGACATTAAATGCATTTTGGTGGCGCCGTTTTTCGGGCAAACGTCACATATGGACTCGTGCAATTTGTTCAAACTTCTTTTTTCCTGCACATATTGCAAGAATAATTAAATCGTTTGTCGGTAAATCATCTAAAATTGGTACCAATTTTACTAAATTAAATTACGTCATTAATTTTCCAAGTTTTCCTCGATGCTTTTTTTTCCATTTACCAGGGCTTAAAATCTTCTTTGGTGAACTTGTCAAACAACTTTCGATGAAAAAATTGACAGCGTTGTGTCAATTGTTTTTCGATCAAATTCTGAAAGTTGATCGATGATCGACGATTTTTTCAATCGAACGATTTGGATCAAAGGTCGTTTTGAAATTTCATAAAAGCCATTTGCAAAACGGATAAATATCGTAGATAGAAAAAAAAATACAACGTTGAGAGCGCTATTGGATACGTCGTGGAAAATAATCAAGCGCCTTTATCGTATAAAAATCACGGGGAAAATTCTGTGCCTGTGTGTGATATTCATGCGGGCCCATAAAACGAGTTATAAAGACCATAACCCATCTGGTGACTTTCGAGGGAACAAAATTTTGCATAACTCTTCATTGATCCCGAAGGCGTGCAGCGCGAGGGAGAAACTCCGATAATAGAGTCCCGCGTGAGAGAACACTCTCCAGATGCTCTTATCGAGGTTCCATCTTCACCGTTGCTTATGCATACTGAAGCACCTCTTTACCCGATATATAGCTCGTTATTTTAAGATATATACCGGGGAAAAGCAAGAAGGTGAGGCAAGAGACACATATCGAAAGAAAAAGTCATACTCGCGAGTCGAAAAAATGTACGATTTGCATAGATTTGATTTAAAGACTTTTGGACCCAGCAGCCTAATCTTATTCAACCGGAATTCGACCTTAAATGTTCCCATTAAGTTTTTTATGCCCCTTAAACTTAAAAAAAACACATAAGCAAACCGAATTTCACACAAGCGAAAGATTATATTTCCGTGTACCGAAAAAATACTAATTTTTGTCTTGTTTTTTCTTCCAAATTTTCGTCTCTTTCCAAAATGGTCTTTTAAAAAGTCGAAAACGCTTTCTGTCGTAATTTCAACGATTTTCCTCGGCAGTTTCCATCCCAACAGACATGGATCACCCGTTTGTAAGTAAAATATTTAACGAATGAGATTTTTCTTTCGATAATCGCTGAAAAACGTATGCCTCTGGTGATATAATAATGAACAATGTCATTTATAGCATGGCATGGCAAGAATGGCAATTAATGTTTGAAAATTAATTAGGAGCTGAACGCCTGGGGTCGCGAGAACACGTCTGGAAGCCTGTTTACGGCTAGGCACCTTTTCGTTTAGAAATACAAATTACAGCGCCATATTTCCGACCAACAATGCGTTGGTCAGCAACAAAGTTCCCACAGCAGCTATCGAACGTGGACGTCCTTTCACGTATCGATAGGTAAATAGATTCATGCAATATTAGCTTGCAACAAAAAGGGCGTACTTTGTGCCTCAACACACAATCAATAAAGCGAGATACCCCCTTAAATCTTTGCTCATTTCCGAACCGTGCACGAAACTGAAAATTTCAAAATTTTTGTTACTACAAGTTGAATGGTCTCGCTAATTATAAAATGCCAATCATATGGCCTTTATTACGTCGAGTTTCCGATCAAACATTCGACAAAGTTCATTTGAACCCCGTTATTATAATGTCCATTTCGCGACATTGACGTTAATGAGAATTTCCAAGTCGACGAATACGAGAAGCATGCATTTTCATGAAACTTCGATAAAATTTGCGAGGCAGCGCTCAAAGTGAAAACAGACCGTTACAGATCAGACGAGTCTGGAACGTCATTCGGTTGAAGAGGCGTTTTCAATCGTCCATACGATGCTCCATCTCTCCCTCCGTACATTTTTTTATCTCTTTCTATATCTCTTCTCATATCTCGCAAAAACGACACTTCAATTAATTCCCTGCGAACCAACGAATTCTGTAGATATTGAGATGTCTGTCTGAATTTCTCTCTCTCTCGGGCTTTCGTTCTCTGCACGTCTGTGTCCTTCGCGTTTTCTCCTAATAAATGTCACCATATTACGAGCTGCAGGGCGACAAGAGGATGGACGAACCTCCCGACAAAAGATGGGAATCGACGCGAGGAAAAGAGCGCGAGGAAAAGGGAGTATAAAAGACGAGAATATACACAGTCCCATGGGAGACATTGATGGATTCGCTGCTGGAAACGGCTGGCTCCGGGCTCCATGACTGGCTGCCAGTTACATTTTCATCTCGTCCTATATCTGTACATGAAATACATACACGTGTATGTACAAGGTGTTTCAATATGGGCAGCGAATGCGAGCGCGCAGGCGGCCTATTTGTCCGACTGCATTAATTAATAACTCATCGGCGGGGAATTATTGGGCCAAAAGGAGTTTAAAAGTATTCGATTTGAAATTTTATCCCCGTTGTAGCATGATTTTATCGCCAACCGGATTTGGAACACCCCATATATATACATTTCCTTCGTCTTTCCCTCATCTTCGTGGCATTATTAAATTCATATATGGAATTGTTATCCGCGTGAGAAACGTCACGTCCATTCCACTGTCTCGTTCCTTCGAAGCGTCATGCACACACATTGTCGAGCTTCGACGGAAATTATTCAACGACCCCGATAGAAGCTGTACTTGATCATGGCAATTTAATTAAAAAAAAAAACATACGCGTTGCAACAAGGTCCAAAATTTGCATTCGCCTTTTTTTTTTGTAAAATAATATTGCGATGATTATCATCATTATCACATAAACCACACACTGGACGATAATAAATGTATATTACATTTGCTCGAAAAACGTGGTAATTAATCTAGCTTAGTATATAATTGTTATCGGACACAATGAAACTCGATATTACGTGCACAAAGGCGTACACAATTTTCTAATAAATTCATTATTTACGTTACAATCATTATTGGAATTTTGTATTCGTTATTACGTAGGTGCGTAAACTGCGGGTACATTTTGATTGAGGAGAACGTTCGAATCGTGAATAATGGTCGCCCATTTCCATCACGTGATATTCCCGAAATAGATAAACTTTTTAACGAGACAGCATCGTTTCTAGAGTATCAAGACGAACATTAACGCTGAACGTTGATTGAAATTACCGCCTTCCGAAGTCACGTTTTGTGCAACACGAATCCAAGTGCGCAGTTCTTACACTCGTACGCGAACATTTTTCAAATTTTATTTTCATTTTTTGTGACGTATTCTCCGATTACGTATATAAGTACTGCTGTCAATGAAGCTTGGACATATTTCTTATTTTTCAAAGTGGCACTTGCATTTTGGAATATTATGCTATAACGAAAATATTTATGTTTTTAAAATTTCGCTCGAAAAAAATGTACTCTTCTGCATATTTACTCCATCATTTGTTCAACGATTTATGTTGCATGGACCGTAATGATCGTTTGGTTTTTCCAAGAGCCGCAATTGCTGTTCATATCCCAATTATTTGCGAATTCTTTCGTATCTTTATAAACCCCCGAGCACATTGTCGTGAGGGACAAAAAGATCGAAGAAAAGAATTTTTCCCGCGCGTTCGCGAGATTGAAATAGAATCCTCGTGGCACGTTAGAAAGAATTCCGTGCATAACTTTATGTATAGATGCATATACGTGTATGTATATATGTACTTCAATAATACGCAGTCCGCCACATCTTCACTAGAGCAGATCCGTCACATTGCGACTTCGTCAACAAAAGTATGTATCTACTCTATTCTCCGACGATTCGCGAATTTCTCCAAGACGATGAGGATTTTCCGCGCGCCTGAAAAATCATGAATTCAAGCTCTTTCACATCCATGCGAGACACTTGATATTTCCTTCGAAATTGCGTACGACAAGATCTCTTTTCCCATCCTTCCCTGCTCGTTTCCTTACACGATATACATCATTATATTTATTTCCATGATCGTGAATAATTCCCTTTTCTCCCTTATACGACGGTATTCCTACAGGCACGCTCGTTAAATTCAATAATAACACCGAAGTTTGCATCGTTAAAGTGTAACGAAAGTACCATTTCGATTTATTCATTGTCAATGTTTTATTTTTTGTATAAAATGCATATTTTTATGCAATCGTTGAATGTCCTTTTATTTCTACTAGGGATGGATGCTTTTTTTGGATGGATTTTTTTTTCAAATTTTAAATATTTTAATTAATATAAACCCACCGACTTTTTCCCGAAAACTCGATATTTCAATGAGAAATTGATAGATCAATGAGAATCGCACATTTTTTTTTACTTTTTTCCTACTTCCGGACATCCCTCTGATGCAGGAAAATGCGGTCACCCATCCGGGTACTGACGTCGCCAATCATCGCTTAAAAATACTAAAATTCAAATGTTTCAAATCCTTCATTATTCCGATATTTTGTTCTTAACCAAAGCACAAGTACGTTTTCGATACTTTAGCCAAAAAAAACTCCTGCAAATAGACTTTTTATCCGCAAAAGACGATGCCTGGTATGCCACTGCAAGTTCGATCTATATCTGCCGCATTGTTGCGTCCAAACACTGTCAATTCCACACTTTTGTCAACAAGCGATGTATGTGTGAGCGCGTATAGAATTGTACGTATGTTTTCAGCATTTTCGCTGGCCGTAGGATCCTCTCTTTATGACAGAACAATAAAACGTTCGAGCGATTTTTTTTCGGATATTCGACAATTTTCGCAGATCCTACGATCACGTATATATACATATATATCTGTTAATAATGCCACGACGCGTTATATATTATTGCAGGATTCTCTATATCCCGATATCGAATCGAGAAAAGGGTTTTACCACGAGTTCGCGCAGTGTATCGAGAAGGGTTTATCCTCGCTTCGTGGCACAACGAAATTGACTCGTTCCAGAGGATTAGGCGCGTGCCTTTCGGTCGTCTGCTTTTCTATATAAATATATATTTATCCACATATAAATATACCAACATGTACTTGTATACATAGGTGTACATATGTGTTAACATAGTACATACAATCATATACAGCAAATAATCGACCGACTGTTCTCTCATATTCGGCAATCGCAAAGTATTTCGTTTCATCGGGAAAATTTGCAGCCATGCGCGCTCTATCTATATATTTGTTTTCATTTTATCTCTAATATCCTTTCGGAGCTCGAGCCCTTCCACTCGTTTATTTCCTCCAATATCGCCGACGGAAAATGGAACGAAAAAAACTCATTCGCGTACAATATTTTGCCAAAGCGAGGCGGGACGAAAATGCGAATCCAGATGAGCGTGCTGGGATTATGCACCGCAATACACATTTGTATGGAGGCTCAGGATTCCATGCAATTAAATCGTTTTTCATGTTCACAGGTAAAAAAAAACACCTGTGCCATTTTCTCGAAGATTCGTCATTTATCGCGATTGTGAATTCGTCAGACTTCACTCGCGAAGAAATCTACGGCGATGTCAATTATTAATTATCGATTTAACGTATGTGCTCCCTGTGTACTGTTCTATGGATTAAAATTATTCCTGATTTTGTCATAAATTTCGCGCGTTCCGGATAAACGCCAGACTCCTTGGTACATGATACAGAGAGTATAGATGTAACATTAATTGATTCGTAAACCGAGAGGAACTGTGAAAGCGAACGCTGAACCGCGAGCAGCATGGCGCGCGGTTTGTATAATAATGCTCTTATAACTTCGACTTCATTAAACGCGGTGGATTCGGGGGCTAACTAGAGAGAGAGAGGGAGAGAGCGAGAGAGAGCAAGTATTCATCATATATTTCACTATATAGTTGTACGTATGCAAACTACATAATAGTGTAATGGTTTAAAACCACAAGGGCCGTTTGCTGTTCTTCCGTCTCTCTTTCCCCGCTTTCCTTTTCTCATCCCATGTATGTATGTGCTTGTACGAAATAATATACGTTTGCAACCCTCCATATGGAAAGATACCACCCTCGGAGACCGTGTTGCCGTTTCCAGCAGTATGAAATGTGCAGGGCGCTTATGGGACGGTGTATCTTAAGCCGCTTAAGTGATTATACATGCATTTTAACCCAAAACTCATCCTTGTTCTCTTCACCTGACTCGTTGCCGAAACGCTAATGGAACACTGTTAATACGGGCATGTGGCCATTATAGTATAATAAAATCGTGAAAAAAATGATTCGATCAGTCACCGCGGAAGTATAAATGTATATATTTCGGAGTATATGTTTTTTTAGAAAAATTTATATTCATTCCATGCAGTTAAATGCGCATATATATAATCATACGCATGTATACACTTTTTTTTTTCTAGGATGGGATTCGATACAATGTTCGACAAAAATCACTTGCGATTCGTTATATTGTCATCGATGATTTTCAATCATGAAGAACATGTTTTATTTCTTTTATGACTCGGCAAATTTTTTTCAACATTTTCAATCTCGTAGAAAAATTCTCCTCGCAGCACTCGGAGACTGCAGCTCGCGTAGAATAGAGAACAGCATAATAATCGTTCGATTTTCATGACGGGTATAAAATAATTTATTCAAAAGCGTGGAATTGAGAAAAAGTTGAATAACTACGTTCAACAAAGGAAGCCTTTTAAGATGCTGTGTTCGAAGTAGGATGGTGCCGCCAAGATAATGAGAGAGACACCAGTACAAGATCAGAACGAAAAACGTTCAAAGCCAGCAAAACCATTATTCCTAACGGTATCACGATTCTCTCCCTTTTTCCCTCCATTCGCTCTTTTCCCTTTATCGAAGAAATCGTCAAATGCATTTTTCATAATTGACAAGCCACTGCTGCGAATCACGTCGGAGATATCGACACTGACGATATTTTATAAATATTTAACGAAAAGTCTCTTCCTCCAAGATCGAAAAGCAAAAAGTTTCATCATACATATATTTAGAAGCGATTTTGCTTCATTATTGCTTGTTTCGTCGTGATTATTATACATTATTCGATATGGCATGTTCTATCGCCGATATGAAAAAAAAAAAATCATTGTTCACTCGTGACGGATGGTACATGAAAAAATCGATAGGGGTTAATCAAGAAAAGTTCAAAAAAGCATTCATAGCGTTTCACGCTCGATATAAAACTGCAAACATAATTCTGATTGGAATCAACGAACGCAGTGAGGAATATTGGATGGATGATTATTATTGAATCCCTCGAGCTTTGAAATTATCCGTTTATTTCTCTCAGTGGTTCAATATCGAATATAAGTTATTTGTGTAAGCTCCATTTTTTCAATCGCGAATGAGGATAATTCAATTTCACGGCAGCGAAGCACGCAATTCGCGAATTTTGTTTGAAATTCCTGCGCGACGAATAAAACGTGTATGCTTTTACGTATGTCACATTGAATAAAACAAAACTCATTGTTTGTGTGGATATATAGGTTTTAGTGTTTATTATATTCCTGTACAAAATTGGAACACGTTCCAGGCTCGACGATGAGTCTCCTCGAATCACCGGAGTTTCGAATCGAAATTAAATTGGCTATGGCGACCCTCACCCCCCCCCCCCCCCCTCCCCTCTAACCCTCCCTCTTCGCCCCTCTGCAACCCCCGATAATTCGCCAATTTAAATGTAAACGTCTATCCGCCCTCGCGCACCGGTCTCTTCCGAAACTCCGAGACTTTACGACCTGTTCTCACGAAGAACTCCCACCGGCAGTTTCTCGTGCAAGCTCGAGAGCGACACGATCAACGAGATTCCGGGACTCGCGCGTTGTTTTTATGGCTGGACGATGGGAATAAAAAATAATTTAAAAAACAACCCCCGCAGCCAGGTTGTACCCCACTTTGGGAAGGAGTTTATCCGCGTCTTTCGTTTTTATAATATATATAGTATAATGTATGTTTCTGGGCTACTTTCGTGAGAAGAATTATTGCAAAGCGAGACAAAAAGGGGTTTTTTTTTAAATCTCGCCTAAATTTATCATCCAGGTTTTGTATATCTTCAAAAGTCTCGTTGCCTCTTTGCGGGAAGTAGGACATTCTTGACAATGATACTCGCAACGAAAAACCGAAAAACAAGATTTTTTGGATGAATAATTGGTCCGCGACGAGTGATTTTTTATTTTTCACCTGCGATAAAATATAAACATTATTTATTTACAGCGCACGTGGACAGTGACAAAACGTTGAGAAAAAGGATGATGGAAAATTCCTAGGGGGGTTGTTTTGCTTTTCAGAGCGAGAAAGCGATAAGCAAATGGATGGTTACTTTTTTCATGGTTATAACTCATGCGAATATGCATATAACGCGGAGCGAATGCGTCATACCTGTACCCGGAGCTTTGCACGGCTGCCAATTTGCCGGGTTGACTCTTTGATCAAAGCTTCTCCATGTCACTCCTTCCATTCGAGGTTGCCACACATTCTGCAAAATCTGTATGCACAGTATGAATCCACGAAATTCACGAATGTTACTCGATATATCTCGAGCACGATTTAACTTGGTTAAGGAGCAATTAGTTACTCGGTTAACCCAAACTACAACCCTCATATTCAGCTCTGGGATCGATCTGATGTTGCGTCAACTAAATACACAAGAATAAATACCCTCGGCTGTTTCCCGTATCGTTCCCGAGAGGCAAATTGACGAGTCTCAGCACCATTTAACGACAGTCTGGAAACTTATTGCTCGATAATATTCGCAGCCACGATTCCATCGAAACGAAAAATCTCTGAGGCGAAATCGTTTGACACGGGCATTCCAAAACGACGGTCGAAAGTATAGTATTCTATCGTCGAGTTTGGCAGTCGTAAACAACCAGAAGGAAGGAACGCTCGGACTTGATTCAATCAAGTTTCAGCCAAAGTCGGCTTCGCAGTCGTCAGAGATTTGCAGAATTTGTGCTTTCCTGCAGATATTATTGTTAGATCGATGTTCCATTTGCATCGAGAGGAATACTGATGAGAGCCCTTAGCTACTGATGCTGGATGCTCGGGAATGTCCTCATTTTTATTAATACACCGCGATAGGACAGGCAGCGTAATAAAAAGTGAATCGCGAGAGGGTAAATTTCCGGACATCCAGCGGATCTGCCGAAATTTCCGCGGGCGTGCGAGGTTTTTTTCACAAGCTTGCTTTTATCCATTGGCTCGACCAATATTTACCTTTCATTCCTGGTTGTAGATTCACCAAGACCACCATGGTGTCCAACCTAACCTCCGTCATCCTCTCTTCTTCTTCTTCTCTCCCTCTTTTTTCCTCCCCGTCGTATACCTTCTTTCCCACAGCTCGTCGTTTCCGCCGTCATTGGGAAGAGGAAAAAAAACATTAAAAAAATGTTGGCATATGAAAATTGTATGTTTGCACATCCGGCTGGTGGTGAAGTGAATTTGTGAAGGAAATTACACAGTTTCGTATCGTTAAATGCAAATAAAAAGTCATCATGTCCTGAATTCCCGTCGAAAGTGAGTGTACATCGGTTTCTTGTCGATTTATTCGTAAAAAAATAACTGAAACATGGATAAATGAAGATGCGAGTTATTTCGACGAACGTTGCACGAATTCTAGCGATTAAGCCCATCTTGGCTTTCCTTCTTTGCTGATGATGACTCTCAAAGTGAGGAGGATCGAAGGGATGACGGAGGGTGTGTGCGAACGTTCAAAATCACTCTCCTCGGAGGGATGATGAGTGACCACCCTCGGCGCTAGCTTAATCCATAGGAGAAACGGGGGTGAATGAGCGAATCCGATAGCGCGAGTCCACCCGGAGTTTTCCAATTAGCTTCAGAGCTTAAACATTTAATTACCCGTCGGAGAATGGATAATGGCGCGTAATGGCGTGCCGATAACGAGCTTAACCCTCGCGAGAATCTTTCCCTGCAAACTCCATTATACCTGTGTTTTTTGTTCATTCCGTGATCTTCTCTCGATTGCCACGTTGTACCGGATCACAGACAGAGCAAACTTTTTTCTTTCTTGCGTCGAACTTTATCAACAACGCGGTATAAAGTGCTAATGAACACATTGGTGCCATTCAGATTTATCACTGTTTCTACCAACAACGAGAAGAACTTTGTTACTATGTATCCTTTCAAGGGAGGAAAAAGGTAATTGGATCGAGAAAAACATCGAAATTCCATTATTCAACGTGCAGCCTCGGGCTGTTCCACTCTCGAATAATCCGAAACAACGTCGGAGATGGGAAATGCAATTTTTCCAAAGAAAACATATATTTTTCAAACGCAAATTTTTCTGCTCGAACGTTTCCCCCCTTCTCGACGTCAAATCCAAAGGAAACCGAAGCGAAAAACTAAAATAAAATCGACCTTCCGGTAACTGACGTGTCCTGTTATTTTTTTTTGCAAAATACCTTCGCTCTCTTTTCAATTGCAATGAAAAACAGGTCGAATTTTTGATAATTCAGAAATATGAATGACTAACGAAATGGATTCGAAAAAGATGATATTTTTTCGTCAGTTTTGTTTTGATGAAATAATCATCCCTTAATCGTGACTCGTCTTCTCGCGGTGGGAGCGAGCCATTTTATCTTGTATTCAGGGACGAGGATCGATGAGCACGTCGGGAGCGCCGTGTGTCCTCTGAATTCGTAACGTTGAAAAGCTGCTAGTTCCGACAACGAGAAACCTTGCTGGACGTACACGGGGCAGGAAAAGGTGGAAGGGTCATTATATACCTGCGGCATAATCCCGATTCGTGTATTTAGGAAGTGGCAAATGCTCGCCAGTGCCGCGACGTAACCAATCGCTCTCTCTCTCTCTCTCTTCTGAATCATGAGTCGCGGTCACTCGAGCCACGATTTACGGTGACCGAGCGTGTTTGGGGAATACATAATGAGCGCCTGGGCAATTCCATGTTCTATACAACCGGCAACTATATATGCATTAACAAGTGAGCATTTCGTTGCAGAGGGAGCTTTCGTTTTCAAACGTGGAGAAGCGAGACGGAAATATAGACGAAATGCATACAGAAATCGTTACGACATTGCAGCAATATTATACATTCTGAGCTTTGAAGCTTCGCGAAGTGTTGACGAGACCTGGACTGATAATATGCCAATGCCAATATTTTCGAGAATTCACGGCATTTTCGTAAATATTAGTAATACCAAACTCAGCTGCAATTATTATGATCAATTTCAATGATTTGTTCGAAGAATATTTAATAAAAAGTACCATTCTTCAGCCATGCCATTTGCACCTTAATCTAATAAACTTTGTATACGATTATTGATTTTCCCAACAGGATAAATAAACCCAGCCCGATGGTACAAGATCTGTTTATAAACATATCATTTTCCCTCCGAATCGTTTTCAGTCTACGAAAACGTTCAACAGCACGAGCGTGTATAAGGGATGAAATTTTCGGTAAGGGAAAACTACGGAATACCCCACGCGCGGCTCGTGAAAACTTTCGAAGCTTCGCGAGTACGTTATAAGGCTGCGAGTAACACAAGACGGAAGTGAGGCGAGAAACGACGAAGAAAATCGAAACTTTCGCACAGGGAGACGAACGAAGGAGAGGGTAGGTTGAAGATGGCGGGAAAGAGGTAAACTACCCTCCTAAGATAAACGAGCAGTCCCAAACTATCCGTGGGTCGCTTCGCCGCGCCATAAACCACAACGGCCTAACTCTCTGCGTCCTGGCACCCCCGAATCTCGTACGCTCTGTACGATTGTGTACAGGTTGTCCCAGAAATCGCTGTCGATAATTTCAAGTGACATTCCCGAGGAGGCAAAAGGTAGTTTTCTTTTTTTTACATGCGATCAAATCCTGATAAGTTATTAATCGTCAAAGTTTGAGCCAATCGAGGACGAGACCTCCCCTCTCTGGGGCATCGCACGAAACTTCACGTGTCCCATTGGCCGAGTGATAATAATTGATGAGCCAGTGGAATCTCGTTGGATCGGAAAGTGCTTAAAGACTTTTCGACTCGGAACTCATTCATCCCCTGTCTAGTTCTGAATCATTGGCTTTTAATTTCAGGACACTCTGTATACAACGCAAAATATAGACTATACATTATCTGTACACTGTATAGCTCGACGCTATCGTTGTTACGACCCGATTTCTCTCGAGCTAACAAAGAATCTCCGGTGCCCAATAAAACGTTTCGCGGATTATTGTGACTCTGATGATGGCGAGTTTTTTGCCTCCAAAACCTACCCCCATATTAGTAATACGTCCAGTTACACGAGTATTTATCGAAAATTGCAAAACTTCCGAGATAAACGACATTGCATCAAAATGGCAGCGGCGTAAAATTCGAATTTCAAAGATTTTAATATTATTCAATATTCTTCCTTCTCAGCAAAATGCTTCATGAACGAAAATTTCTTATTCATCAATTTATCGTCCACACCGTTTCATTTTTCCGTCATATCCCGTTAAATCACGTGGACAAAATCGGATAAGTGTAAAATCTGTCCAAACTTCGATTTCTCATTATCAGCACTCGCCGTAATGGGCTTGGGATAAATGATTCAAAACGTGCTGCAACGACGCCGAATACCAGTAACAAGAATAAAGTGCTCCATGCACATTGCAGTCACAAAAACATCGATGTACAGACACACATAGACACACACACGAAAGAAAAAAGTGTCGAAAGTCGAAGGGCCGAAATTGTGCCAATTCAAACCGTCACTCGGTAACGTCGAACGTGACGAGAGATTTCCACCGGATAAATCGATTCTTTGGATTTTTACGTTTATAAAAACAGGATGGCTCGCTGTTGGCCATGACGCTGACGTTTGCAGCGATCTGTTCCTGCAATTATAACGACTCTAACAAAACGAACGCGAAGGTGAAACCTGGGAACTTTTAGTATAATCGATAATTCAAGATGCCATTAGCGAGGAAAGCTTTTAAAATGCTATCGCTGCCATCGTTAGATCGTCGAAGCTCGGAAAAGCTTATCGTTTTTAGGCACGCGATCTTTCGGTGCGAAAACGATGGCGCGGTGATGACGGCGTCGGAACGAACAGACCTCACCGCATCGTCACTCTCAAATGCCCCTGTGAATTAACGAAGCGCGGGTACCTCGTTATTCCTTACAACTGCTGCTGCAAATTCATCAAGATCTCTCTCCTTTCATCCCACTGGCAATCTGTCTGTAATACGCCGGTCTCTCTCTCTCTCTCTTTCTCTCCATCTCTGTACCTCGATCACCCTTAAAGCGAACCATGGTACTCACGAAAATCACACGGTCTCCTACATCCACGAACTCTGGAGGCACGGAAAATTCATCTCTATTCGACGCTCTGTTGAAGTAGAAAAGAATTTCGCTTCTTTTTTCTCCTCTTTCATGAAAATCTAAATGTGCACCAAGTATCTCGTAACGATAGCGTCATTACGTTAAATTCAACGAGGAATACGTCTGAAGAATGGAAAGGAATCGTTTTGGTGAATTTTACACAAACTCATTCTTCGGCCATTTTCACATTTATTTTGCATGAATAATATAATTAAATGAAGCCGTGTCAGAATTATTTCAACTATGAGAAATATCACATGAATTTTAAGAGGAACCTTCGTAACGATTCCCTCGCTGCACTTGTTAAACATTCGGTATAAGCATTGGATAACTATTTTGACAGAAACATTCTTCCTTGGCTCGAACGTTTCACGGATCCTTCAACCTTTCTCTTTTGTACAAAGCAAGAAAGTCCTTGTGATTCTTGAGTGCGTGACTCGATCTATATGGCTTTTAGGATTTGCGCAGTATCAAGTTGAGTGAGTAACATACCTATGTATATATTTCCCACTTTCCCAAATTTAATAACCCGAGTCACACATTCCACCTTTCTCTCTCCCTGCTTCTTTCTTTCTCTGTCGCTGCATAGCTCATTAAATTCCAATTTGGCGACATGAAACTGCGCTCAGTTTGCGCGATCTATCCTCCTGGCTTTCAGAAATCGAGAGTATTTCTGAGGATACCACCCTCGGTGCACGGAATTCGAGAGAATCTCCGTCCTCACCAACTCCGAATACACACACTCCGTCAATGTACCTTTATATACATAGCTTCAGTAATTATATCCAAACAATATATATATCTTGGGTTGCGTAACCGAATTATCTCGATATACAGCGCTGGTACGGAGTCTCGAAGAAATATAATATTCCACAGTGCAAATTTGATAGACCAATGCATTTTGAGTCTCGATCGAATCTCGGTCTGTGCGGTTACGGTATTTTTAATAATATTCCATGAATTTACATGAGAATTTTCAATAAAATTGAAAAAAAGATACTTGTCAAACTATCTTTGTCAACTGGCGATTTGACAGCTTTTTAATTATAATAATGCGTCTATAGTTTCGAACAGCAATCTCAAAGACGTTGACATACATCTCGAGATATCAAAGACACTCTTGCAAAAATGTCGACATCATCAAGCATGTGTAGTTAAGTACGAAATTTCGTACAGCGAGGGTTCGTTTTTAAACTTTACCGAAATATATACTTGTATATCGTACAATCATCCGGGTTCTGATGGTCTAGAAAAGGGCTTTGAAAAATTGACTTTTTTGCCATAGTATATTTATGAATACAATTCGCGGTGAAAATCTTCCTCATAAATTACAAATCTACCGGCATTATTCCACGCTTATTAAACACAGGCAGACGTTCTGATTAGATTCCCAATTGGCAAGCGGCCGCGAGACGTAGTCTGATCCATTATTAATGAATCAATAATCCCCACAGTGACACCCGTACCCACTCAACCATCTCCTCCCTTCCGATATGGTTCATTGGATAATAAATAATCACTGCAATCCACTTGGGTTAAAAATACTTTCACATCTTGGCCAAGACTGTATGACAAAAATTCAAATGAATTCCCCAGTGGCGATGGAGGATATTCCATTAATTGGTTCAAGGGAAATTATATAATTCTATCCTGCTGATTACAAAGACCAGACGAAAGGGATTTCGTTCCAAGGGATGTAATCGTATCTCGAAAAAAAAGAAGGGTAAAGCCACTTCGAAACCATGAACAAAAAGCATTGAATTGATATTAAATGAGCCTTTAATATACGTAAAGTACGAAAAAGAAGGGAAAAAGATCCTACGGATGAAAGCAGCATGGCAGAGAGTCACGACGTTAATAAATTCCGTTTGACAAGGGTGTAATGTGACCAGATACACGAAGCGAAGGGAAGCAAATTGTGCTGTCGGTGCTTCAGAGGAAAAGTGAATGAACAGCCCTCGTCTACCAGCGCGCACGAGTGGTGCCAGGAAGGGTTTAGGTGGGTCTGTTTTCCTGCTGGCTCGGTGAACGCATACGCCGGAGTCATGAGCTTGCGTCTCACCGAAACAGGGTAGAGGTAACCATCAGGCGGAAAGCCTGGTAGAATCGTATTAAGCGCATCAAGGCGAAAGTCCTTGCTAGTGGGAAAACCCGACGAGAAGACTCTTCTTCGTCCCCCATGTCTACAATGTACCATGATACTGCACCCTTATAACACAGGAAAGGTTTTTCGGACTTTTCTCTACGAGCGAGACCCAATTATTAAGTAAAATGGTCTAAAAACCATGTCCTCTTTTGTCCGTCAAAAAAAAAGTGTCCTTTCCGGTACAAGAGCTCTCACTACCACGCGTCTGTGCAACTGTGCGACTAAAAATTATTGGCTTTTTTAAATCTCTTTGTCAGAGAAAATTTCATGTCATTAAAGCTCGATTTAATCAATATTAGCGAAAATGTACAAACAAGTTGGCCGGAATGAGATTCGCAACGCAGCTGCCAACCGTAACAGGATAACGTACTTCCAAGGGAAGAAAAATCTGTTGCGTGCTTTCTCGCCCCAGTAGAAAGTGGTAAAACGTCACATCGTACTCTCTGATAATTTAAGGACCAACTATGGGGACCAGAGTTCAAGAAGAATGTGAATAAAGAGAGAGAGAGTGAGAGAGAACGAAGCACAAGTAGAGAGAGAAAAAGAGGGATGCTGGCCGCGCCGTCAGGCACGAAGAAGGTCGAGTAATTTTGCGGGAAAGCCAGCTGCACGTTTTCTCCGGTTCAACTAGAAACAGAAGCGTTTCACGAATAAGAGAAGAAAATAAAATAATTGTAAGAGGAGGCGTGAAAGAAAGAGGTCAAACAAGAGGAAAAAAACGCGGTCGAACAAGTTGAGACGTTGTGGAACTCAAGCCGATACACCTTCACCCTTACAACGCTGCTTGTTGTTATTCTTCACTTCCATATACTTTATGTATATATCTATATATACACATAATATATTCGTTACTGTATGCTTTTATACAATACACAGAAACTGCGACTCTGGCTTGTAACTTGAGTCCACTTAAGGGTAAAGCTCGTTCACTGCTTTCGCTCGGTCCCAACACCACAGTCGCTGGATTTCGTATCCAGCAAAGTACCTAAAAGAAACTACATATCCACTTCTGAGCATTATTTCCTTCCATCTTTCTCCCTAACCACTCGTACCATCCACGGCGTAACCGAAGAAATTTTCCAACCACATCCAGAGGGTTGAAGTCTCGCGTAACAAGACACCGATGAAGATCTGGTGTTATCTGTGCGTTTGCTCGTTCTTATCCCCCAAATATTATTAAAACAGATATTGCAATCCAAACGTGGATTGTATCATAATCAATGACACAGAGAGTCGTACGGTGATGCTGCTACGTTTTCACAAAAGAGGAATAAGAAAAAAAAAACGAAAAAACCTTGAAAAATGGAATTATGGTGTGTAAATTCGTTGATCAAACGATTAAATCCGTTGCTGGTATATTGATCAAATCGGGACAAAGTGAATTTCACAGTCACGTGTGCGTCCGCGTCGGGACTTCATATCGGGGATGCGTTCGGGCTGCCACGAGACCCTGAGGAAAGCTCACGCGGCTGGTTGATGGTTCCACGTGACGTTACGTATACCGAACCTGCTGGCGGTATAAGTGAACTCCGGGATCACCCTCTGGAAGCCACAGGCGGTCGAGTTACACTGCTGCTGCAATCCGTTCCGGTGATTGTCGTCTCCAACACCAACACGTTGAGCTTTGTAACATAGCTTTTGCCTGCTGGAAGCATACCCGGTTATCACTCAGGCGTCTGCGTACATGGAAGATGGGGTGTGTAGAGGAACCCGCTTGTACCGCAAGCACCGTTACCTGGAGGGTCGTTCGGGTGGCATTAACGACAGAGTATCCTCCAATTACGTGGTGGCACGCGTATACGCCGTTTCTTCTCGGCGAAGGGTTTATTTCCATCTAAATACGTTATGTCTCTTGATGGCAGGGTAGTTGGATATTCCGGACCACGTAACGAAAACCATCAAAACGATACCGAAATCCCGCCAATGCGAATCTTGCCGACACGAAGGTGATGATATGGGAACGTATGAAGAAATGGAAGAATTCGTGAGAAAACCATTTTAGTAAAAACAGAAGATTCGTTCCTGTTATCCTTTTTAACAGCTGTTATTCTTCGGACAATGATAGTAGATAGCGAAAATCTTCGATAGTGGAAATCAAAAAAGAAAAAAATGCAATTAAATGACCTATTTTCCGATGAATATATTGTTCAACGCCAGAGCAGATTTGCGATGTTTGTCGAATATTCGGTCTGTCAAAGACGAAGGAAGATCTTGTAATTAATTCAACGTCAATTCGATTATTCTTCAACGTCAACTTCTCCAGTTCGAGAAGATAACATTAGGGTCTTTTTATAGTTTATTTATGACATTTCGCTAATTTATAATACCGCCGTGATATCATTTCGGCCGCAAGGATTCTTCGATCGTAGTTCGCCGTTAACGTAATTATACGTTTTTCCCCTGAAATATTGTGCCGGAGAATTTTGACATTTTGTCGGGGTGTCACACAGAGTTCATCACCTAATGACATTTTAGCATCGTCGGATTCTTATTGTACGGAGAGAAACTGTCGCGAATATTCCACGCCAGAACAAATTTCCGATTTTTGCCGACCATTAAAATAGTCGATGACGAAAAAGATCTTATAACGAATTCAACGTCTATTCAATTTTCTTCAACGTCGGCGTTACCAGTTGGAAACGATAAAATTAGTCTGTTGGAATATTTTATACATTACATCCATTAATTCATAATACCGAGACGATTATAATTCGGCCCCGACGATTCTCCAACCGCGTATTTTAAACTCTACATTGCCAGAACCTCCGAGTCAACGCGCTACCCAACTAAGGTTGATGTTGATAAAGAAATAACAAGAAACATATAAATAGGAACAGAACGGCAAAAAAATTAACAAATACGGTCATTACACGTTACCGCCATTTTGTAGATCGCACATTTCAAATTCTGTGCAATTTTGGGGTAAAGACGTGAGAATTGAACATTCCAAATAAAATCAACCTTGTCGATGAATTCAGCAACCCCGAAAGCCTGAAGAAAGAAACTTTTAAGCAAAACTATGATTTTCGAATTCTTCCCTGCCATCGAAAGTCGAAAAGCCCAAGTATACGGAATTTAGAAGGGTATTTTTTTCTTTTTTAAATACTTTGTTGAATAATTTTCGTTTTTTACATAACTTTGAAGAGACGTCACGTGGAGTAGATATGACATTTCCCCGAATGGCGTTTCAGCACTGCCGAACTCTTACCGCATAAGCACATGGAGCACCTGTCAGTGTGAGAGAACAAGTGAACATCTGAAGCGATCGTTGATGGAGTTAGATCCAGATTGGCACTAGTGCATCGTGGAATAGACTGGAATTGCCAGGCTCGTTTGTGCCAGCGGGATAAGAAGAGAAGGCACGCGTCTACCCACCTGTCGATCTAGCCAAGAGTAACGGACGTTTGACAACGAGGTACACTTTAGAGGAACAGCTGGGTACAGCGCGAGAGCCGTCTATTCACGTGGGAGACTCGCCGAGTGTTTCTCGATGATGTGAGAAAGCGAGAAAAAATGAGCAAAAAAAGTGATTCTCGCGTGAAAGAAGACAGCGAAGGCTAGACAAGCGTGCCTCGCGCTCGTCGAAGCCCTCACGTGCAATTTTTCAACAAGCGATCTCAAACGCGTCAAGATCGAGTTATTTCCATAAAACAGATGGATAAAATGTTCGCTCGGACAGAAAAAGCTGAATCGCCCAACGCGTCCCTGCAGAGATTCGTTCCAAGGGGAAATAAACCGACATTAAGGGGTAAAGCTTTTGTACACCCAAACTCTGCTTGTCTTTCGTTGATAATCCTGCGCGAGTTTTCATTGTGTCTGTATTTGAACGATTGGAGAAGTCGTTTTTAAGTCCGACAGTTACGATCAGCTCTGAAATTCTCAATGCGGGTGACACACGTTTCGTTTAGCGCAAAAGCGACACGAGCACGTTCGCCAACGTCTGTTCTGTGCACGCGGCCGTATGCGTATTCTTGTCTATACGTGCATCAATTTTATCGAAGCGCTCTCGCGAACCTTTCGACAGCAGTCTCCAACGCGTTTTCATACAAAAGCGAAGACCAAGATACGAGATGTGTATATACGGATTGACGGAAGAACGGCGAAAGAAACGCCGAAACACGTGACCGAAGAGGATGGAAGCGGGAGTCTGCGGGATGGTCCTCGTACCCTTATGGATATTAAAATATTTTACGACCCCGAGGAGCGGGCGGGGTTGGACACGAACGCCAAGGTATATACGTTCGCCATCGCCGAGAGTGGAACTTTATATCGCGAGGGAGAGGGAAGGGGAGAGGAAAATTTCGTTTATGACCGGAACTATTTATTGAACGTAAATTCTCAGCCTCTGCACATTGTCCGGGCGATGTACCACGGACGCGATTCGAGCGAACGAACGCTAGATGCGATCCGGAGACCGAAGGGGCAACATGTGTGCGTCTCATCTCATCTGCCTCGTCTCCATCTGCTTTTCCCCGTTTTTTCTTTTCACTGTTCTTTTCCCTCGCACACGGCACCACTTCCGGCCAAACGACCCCGAAGGAATATCCGTGAGCACTTACTGAATCGAAGCGGAGTGTCAGCGAGAGAAAAAAAACGAAGGGGATGCAAGTTATCGCTCTTGACAGCGAAGAATTCGAGTGACGGAAGAATAGCGAAGGAGGGTGTGCCGAAGAACAAAATGCGAGAGAATCGTGAAAAAACGAGATTGAGACAGCGACAGGGCAAATTTATCGACTGAAAAATCGTCGGGATGCTGGAGACGTTGCTCCTCGCGAAAATGAAGCTGGAAACGCAAAATTCAAATTTCACAAATACTCGTGGGCTTTTTTTTCATCAAAATCTTATAAATATCATAGGATTTTAAGTAAATCTACCTCAATTTACAAAAACATGAAAATTATATTGCAGATTGCCACGGATAACATTCCATGCTGCAGTCGTTCGACGATTAGAAGAGGAAAGACATTTTTTTAAATTAAAAAAACGGATGGAAATTAATGTCACCTTCATCTCGTTTGATTGTAGATAATTATCAATATATGTCTTTTTATTCGTAAAACATGTGAGAATTTTTGTGCGAAAGCTCCCTTACCTCCGCCGCCATTAGGAAAATGCGTCATACGTGTGTCCGGAGAACACGGTAGTATGGTACCAATTAGTCACTTGGCGGGACCTCATTACGGCGATTAATTATAAAGCAGCCAACGAGAATATTAATTTGCGTTTCACCTCATACATTGTTCGTACGTTTCGTCATGTATACATACATATATTCATATATGTGTGTTTGTATGATCCAGAAGCAGGCAGAACCTCTGCTCTCTCTTTCTCTTTTGCTCTCGATCCGCACGTATACGTATTCGTGCACATATGACCGTATTCAAATTAAGGGAACCGTATGGTCTAGAAATTTGAAAAAATCGATTTTTTTTTTTTTCGATATGTCGAAAGTATAGTATCTCAAGGATATACTGTGAAATTTTCATGCAGAAATTCTCAATATTACAGCTTCTACAGCCCATAACGCAGGTAGAGAGCGGTCCGCGCGCTCCTAACGGGTCTAGCGCTAACCGGTAACCTAATCGGAGCACAGCAGCTGTCCCAATCCTTCTCCGAAAATATATACCTGTATATAGTACATACTATATACCTATATATACTTTTCCCTTCCCCGAAATATACCTATTGTCGAACATTTGTGAGGGAAACGGTCATTTCGCTTTCCCCTGACTTGATCAGTACAACGTTACGTTTTGACGAACCAACATCGAAAATTTTGAAATAAAATATCAGAAAATATGGATAGAAAGCAAGGCCGTAACTCTTCTAGACGACCATCTTCTGTAGGTCGCAAAAGATATTTCAAGGGCAATCGATTCACTATCGAAAATACTACTGATTTTACGAGCACGTCTGCGAAAAAATTAAAAGGCAATGAGGAATTGGAAGTAAACGTTAATCCTACTTTCAATTATTGCATCATCGAATTCAGCATGATATTTTTAACGTTGCAACAGTTGTTGAAGTGTAAAGATTGTAACGGTGCGGTCACTTTTAGCAAAAACGGACAACGTGGTCTAGGATTCAAACTCTCTGTGAAGTGTGAGTGTAAAGAAACTTTTATTTTGTCTTCGCCGTTAATTGATAAGGCATTTGAAATCAACCGTCGACTTGTTCTCGCCCTGAGAATGCTTGGAGTAGGATTTGAAGGCTTGAAAAATTTGTACGGTCTCATGGATCTTGGACAAGGAATTTGTAAGAGTACATATTACGGCATCGTGGACAATATAAAAATTGCAGCTGAAGCCGTCGCGAAAATCGTTTTCCAAAGAGCATTGAAAGAAGAAGTCGAGTTGAATGTAAAAGCTGGGCGTCCCGCGGATGAACTTTCTGTGTCTGGTGATGGATCGTGGGCGAAACGTGGATTCTCATCGCTTCTTGGTATTGCCTCGTTAATAGGGAAATACAGTAATAAAATTTTAGATGTTGTCGTCAAATGCAGTATATGTCAAGCCTGCTCTCAATGGAAAGGCCAAGAGGATACGATTGAATATGAAGCGTGGTATCGAGAGCATGAAGATCACTGTGACGCAAATCATACCGGAAGTGCTGGCAAAATGGAGGTAGACGGCATCGTGGAAATGTTCAAGAGATCGGAAGAGTTGTACAACGTAAAATACGCGAACTATATCGGAGACGGCGACACGAAAACGTTCAAAGCCTTATTGGACACAAAGCCTTACGGGGATGATTTTTTAGTTTGCAAAAAAGAATGTGTTTTGCATGTTAAAAAACGTTTGTACAAACGTGCTGTTGATGCGAAAAAAAAACATGCACAAATAAAGAAAGCAACAAAGAAATTGACAGAAAAAGAAGAGGGAAAAAAGACACAGCGGAAATCGATAAATAAAACACCGAAGCGTCAACAATTGACGAATAAATTATTGCAAGAGCTGTCAACTTATTACGGTCTAGCAATTAGACGTAATTCAGATTCGACTGAAGGGATGAGAAGTGAAATATGGGCAGCATATTATCACAAAATTTCAACAGATGAAAATCCGCAACACTCGTACTGTCCTCCAGGTTCCGAATCGTGGTGCAAGTGGCGTCAAAGTGAGGCTGCAGGTACTTTAGACACCTACGAGCACCCACCTGCTCTTCATCTCTGATGAAGCACAAGAGATATTAAAACCAATTTATGAAGAATTGACAGCAGAGACTTTATTGGAAAGGTGTATTGGCAGTAATACGCAGAACAATAACGAAAGTTTCAATGCTTGCGTGTGGCACCTTGCGCCGAAACATCTGTTTGCCGGAAAAAAAATCATTGATATTGCCACTCACATTTCCGCTTGCATATTCAATGAAGGATTCGCATCCCTATTGAAAATAATGGAGACCATGGGCATAACAATCGGGCCACAAGCGGAGCAACTAGCGCAAAACCGAGACGAGCTGCGAGTATCGAGCGCCAACCGTAGGAGCACGGACAACTCCAAAGAGGCTCGGACAGCTCGAAGAAATGAAAGGAGTGAGGAAATCTTGAATTATGAACGTTCCGAAGGAATCCTATATGGTGCCGGAATCGCGGATTAACTGTAAGTATTCAAAATTTGCTCAATTTTTGAAAATATCTGTACCTCAAACTTTAAACTCATTTATCTCGAAACGACTTTTTTCGGCACCGCGCAGGTGAAAACAAAAAAACTATTCAACCGAATCACTTGAAATTTGGATATGTTGTTCACAACATGTATGGCTACCGTCGGGGCTGCAATCATAATTTTATTTAAATAATTTCTTATTGTTTATACTAAAAAACTAGTGAAAAAAACCCGATTTTACGAATTTTTTTTTCAAAAGCGCGCCATTTTGTCAATTTTTAATTTTTTCGATTTGTTCCAGCCCCGACCATAACTGCACTCTTTCTGATTAAGAATCTTCTTGAATTTTGTGTTTCAGATGAGTAGAAGTCTCGGATCGATCTTCACCGTCCGGGTCGGATTTTTCGAGAGGGTCGTCTTCAATGCCAATTATATGATAATAAACACTGTTTTTAAAATTAAAAAAAAAATTTTTTGTATACTTAATAAAGGTAGTAATAAACCCGAAAAGTTAAAAAATCGATTTTTTAATTTTTTATGGCAAAAAAAAAATCGTGAAAATAGGTGAAATTTTCGTGCTCTAGACCATACGGTTCCCTTAACGTTTCGTTGAACGCTATATGGCCTTTCATTTATTTCACCGTTATTAATGCAGAGCAGTATGAAATGAATGACCTCGGGGCGCAACGATATTATACGCGTAAAACAAGATCGAAAAAGTATTAAAAAATGTTATATATCGCATATCGATAATCCATGTATAATTATTTCATGCTCTCATCAGAATTTATTCGTATCATGCGATGATAGTCGACGATAACGACGCAATATATTTAAAATTATCACGAAACGGTCCCTGTAAATTAAACCTTTCACGACGGTCTTGTAATTCCAAATTCCGATGATGCAGACGCCATTAGACTGGTCGAAACACAGTGTTGTTTGCATTACGTTGGAAATAAAAATGATTACATTCTCGGCATTTGCAATTGTCGAGAAACGGTTCAAAAATTGTCTGACTCTTGGGACGATTTTCTTGAGATTAATCGAAGTACCGCATCAATCGTGTCAAATTATAATCCGTAGTTCAAAAGACTGTCGAAAGAGCTTTTATTTTCTTTCGTCCGCTGCAGCGTGCATCGCGTTATTAATCAGCAACAATTTTTCGATTGACATTGCGGTATTCCTGCAGAGTAACAGGGACAATAAGTTGGACCTTCACAGGTGTAACGTATGGCGAATGTGACCGTTGATGGCGGTGGCTTCATTTTCGGTTTCGGTGGACACCTGAAAGGTACAGGGCCGGTCCTTTGTGGACATGGTCTTGCGATGCACAGTGATGGCTTCGTTTCTTTTTCAACTTCCGGTGGTGTTCTCCATATCTACGTTAAAATAAAAGCAAAACGGTCCATTCTATTCATCATCTCGAATCTTGGTCCATTAAGTCATGACTTAACGAGAAGCAATAATTATTACCAGTGGCAAACAGGGTGCTGGACAGCGGGGAATCGGAGGGCAAGGTTCGATAGGTGGACAACCGTTTTTCGGACAAACATATGGCAGCGGTCTGCAGTGACAACAGGGTGGTGGTAACGTGCTGTTTCGTTTTTTTGTCCCACTTTCGCCACAGCAATCACCAGCCATTGCGATTGGTGAATTGTTGAATAAGATATACTATTTTTTTTTACAAGATTTTTTTATTTACAGAAAATTTGACTATGACATTGTGAGGTTCTGGATACAAGCTGAAGTACGCGAAATTACGTCCGGTGAAATTACTGCAAACAAATGAATGCTGAGGGATCTTTTTCTCTTTACTTTCTTTTTCAACACCATGTTTTTTTCATTTTTGAATTTTTCTCACTTCTCGATGAGAATAATCACGAACTGCTCGAAGGCGACAAGTTGGGGCTGCGAATGTTTTTCAGTTGACAGGTTTTCCACAGCAGTCGAGCCACTTTAGACAACAGCAGACAGGCTTTTTCGGAGCTTCTTTGACGATTTTCGGACAGCTCGGTATTGCTGGACAGTAACACGGTGCGTAAATAGCGCTGCAACGATAAATTACAAATTGGCGTAGCTCTCGGAATGTCGATTTCGCAGCTTTTGCGCGCGATAAATTTATAAAACACTTCAATTCCGCTGCTATGCATTCTTTAATGGAAAATCCGAGCAGATAAAGTCAACTTTGAGAAACGAAGAATAGATGACCGATAGAAATGATTTCTGATAATCTTTTGTGCGAATGTTTGACCGGCTCGATGTATCATCGATTGTTTTTCGAGGATACTGTTTTCGGAGCGAATAAATCAATCGCTCCTTCAAAGGATGAATGAATAAATGCTGGATGAGCGAAGGTACAAGTGGAGGTTATATAATATCGAACGAAATTTTTCAACCCGACGTTACTGCAGCAGAAAACTAGGAACAGAAGAAACGAAAGAAACTTCGTTAGAGTTGGCGGACACGAAAAAGCGTGAAAAGACGAGAGATCGAGGAAAGGGTGAAAAGTCCGAAAAAGAGAATGGAGGAAACAACGTCCCTGTGGAGGACGGCCGCCGGACTCTGCACGCTTCTTCCTGTCTCGAGCAGGACGCGTACGGATTACCCGTTCGTATATTCTACTCGAGACTGGTACCGGATGCGATATACGTATACACATGTCCACAAAGATGCCAAAGAAACCGTGTTTCAACTGAGCTACGTGCAACTAGATAATAAATAGGCGAAGGAGGTGTTTTACCTATTACAGGTGTACGTGAGTTGAAAACGGACGCTGGCTGGTTGACCGGATCTCGGTGCACCTGTCAACGGGCATTTCGCGCAAAGAAGTCCACTGCAGGGTGGCTTTTTGCCACATCGTGATGCTACGCTCGGCGTACACTGGCGCAACATTATTTCCTCGCGATGAGACTTTTATTTTCGATTCTTTTCTTTCGCACTTGCAAATTTGTCACTTCAATTTGGGGGCTCTTTTTTCGCCGGAGATTTCGAAAAATTGACGATCTCTGCTCCCTCGAATGACAGCTTCCACATGGAAATAATTGAACATCGATGATCAATCTACGATGCTTGACGTGAATTTAAAAAAAAAGTGCAAATTGCATAAATGTGATACAGCTTTTTTATTGATCGGAATCTTCGCGAAGATTTCTAATGATGTATAAAAAATCGAATTTCCATCAAGGTAACTTGATTGTCATAGAATCTCCATCGTTTCGATCCTCGGAGCAGTCATTTTCTGGAATTTGTTGTAATTAATTTATCCTTTAGCAACAATCGTAACAGAAATAACATGGACTAAATGAAGATTCGCTCAAATCTCGAGTTTGAGAATATTTCACGCTCGAGCCTCGATCGATTTTAATTAGTGAACAAGACGCGAAAAGATTCATTTATATTTCAACGTGATTATAAACTTGGACTTGGACTTATTAAATTCGCCAAAATGATTTATGCAAACACGGGCAAATAGGGCAAATAAGTTTTCGACGAGATTTGCAAAGACGTCGGCTTTGGAATTAAGGTACGAATTGAATTTCGTTTTTCCAATTTCGTCGCGAAAGGAGGAGTGGAGGAGATTGAAATAATGAAAAAAAAAACACGATTAATCACAACAGATATTATAATAATGTCATATCTTTACACTTGCTTGATACATTGTAAAACGAAGAAGGACAATCCGACGAAATATCATAACATTCGAAGATTTCTTTTTTTTTTTTTCGATCGCACATACGTTACCTGAATTAACGATCCCTCGATGATCGAAATAACGGGCAATATTACACAATATTATTTACAACGTAATTTCAATAAATCGCCTCTCGTTTTTGCTTTTTCGCAATAAAGTTTCGCCGTTCGTCGCGAGTGCGCAACAACATTTCGTACAATGAAGAATTCCCAAGTGTCAATTCGCTAAGTTCGATCACGATCGAAGGATAAACGATATATACAGTCAATTCGTTGATCTTCGATCGCCGATTAAAATAAAAAAAAGGAAACGTTTGAGTAACTTTACACTGAAATAATGGACAATTTTCTTTCTTCTGTCGCACGGCAATGACTCGACGAGAACGGAAAATCCGAGTGGAGATGAGGTCGAAATTCACCGATTGACGAAACTCAATTTTTTCCTCGAAAAAGTGCGAGACGAATGTTTATCTTCGTTTTTGATCAATTGAAATAAAAATACATCGAACGAAATGTCAATTCGACGATGCGAAAAGCACTTTCGTTAGGTCCAATTGCGATCGATGATATAATCGAAAATAACTGAAACCTCATTTTCGAGACGAACGTTTTTTTTCGTTTTGTTTTTTGGATCATCGAATAAATGATTCTTTCGGCGTACGTAACGTATTATCGAAAGAAATGGCTTCTTTTCTTCATATTTACACGCCACTTACTGCGGATAACATATACATATATAACATATACATGTATACGTTGATATATATATATATATACTATATATATATATTATGTATAAAACGAAGGATATTTAAAACGAAAAAAAAATAATGATAATAATTATGAGAACGCCCCGATACATCGCGATCTTCTTGTTCATTCCTATAACGAGCTCTAATAGTAATGCTTAAGTACATCGTTCGACCAACCTCACCTTATCTCTCTTTTTCTCCCTCTCTCTCTCTCTCTCTTCTCATTTTCTTTTTTTTATTCAAATGTATCTCCAATTTTTCTTCATTGTGCGGCGTTGAAATGATTTGATCTTAAACTTTTCAGCGCTTTTTTTCTCGACCAGCACGAGAAGAACCGCCAAGACAAATTTTTGCTAATTGGCTTTCCGTTTACTCGATGAAAAAATAATTTTCCAGACTAAAATTGGATGGAAGCTTTTCAATCGATTTTCCACATCAAATTATTCATCGGGATTTCGCGAATTGACATTTTTATATTTTTTTCGAGAAAGAATTTGGATATTTCTGGACAAACGTCTGTATGAGGAATTTTCTCGTACAAAAGCGTTGGAAATTAGATAATCAAGCGAAAAGATTGTTCGTACGATGCGGAAAAAAGGTGTCATCGATGCGACGTTTTTGACGAGCCTGGAGGGTAACGTAATTCACGTTATTCTTTAGATCGATTTTTCTCTTGTTCTTCTTTTTTTTTTCTCGTGTATTAAAATTTCATATTTTTGTCGGTATTCTCCATTTTTTTTTCATCTGTTTGTTTGAATTATCATTAAGCGCACGAAGTCGTTATCGATTTGCTCAACCGTCTGATTCATTTTTATTTTTTTTTTCATTGAACTCTTTATCTCTTTCTCTCTCTCTCTCTCTCGACTCGTCATTATCATCCCAACTGCAATTTTATTATTAAATAGCTAATTTATGTACAATGCATACACCGGAAGAAAGAAAGAAAAATGGCGAAGCGACTCGATCGCGAAAAAAAAACTCACAATTTTCTTTCCGTTCTTCCTCATTCGTTCGAATTCTCATCACCGTATATTTTTGTCACCCGGACCAGAGAGGAAGAAAGTGTTCTCTCGTTAATTTACCTTCGTCCATTTTTCTGCTCGATTATCAATAAATAAAAACAAAATAAAATGGGTCGCGTTTTTCCCCTCACGAAAATCCGGAAGAAGCAACGTGAATAATTTTTTTCAAATCAACCTAGGTTTTTCGTTCTTTTTTTTTCATGACGACAAACGAAAAGCTTTTTTTTTGCATTCGCATGCTTCGAAAGCGAATTATTTGCTTCGAAATGAAGAAAAAAGAAAAACATTTTTACGCTGGAAAATTGCGCTCGATCCAAATACTGGCAAATCTGTTTTCCGTTCGCTTTCTCTCATTTGTTCGTGATTATTATTACAATTACGATTTTTTTTCTCACGAGGAACCCACCCGTCGCGATTCTCGAGAGCGAATCAGCCACGAATCCTTATTTTCTTATTGGTTTTCTTTTTTTTTTTCACTATTTATCATTATTTTGTCTCTTACGAACTCGCAAAAGCGAGTGCATTTTGCGCGCGTTTTCAAAAAGTACTTTCTTGCCTGAGATCGTCAGTTTTTTTCCATTCCACTCTCTCCCTTTTTTCTCTCATTTTTCTTTTCATTTTATACCCTTTCTACTTTCGGATAAATGCTTTCCTATGACAACGTAACGATATGCTCACGTGTTTTGTTTTTTTTTTCTCTAACTACACATTTATATTGAGGGGAGATGCGAGAACGTCGAGCTTCGTCCAAAAAAAAAGATTTTCATTCTCCTTTCGAAGCTCGATCGCGTCTCTGCAAAATCCCGCAAGATATTATGCCCCGCCTGCGAGTATTTTTTCTTTTTGCTTTCTCGAAAGACGTAATTCAGCTGTGCGCAGGCTTGTTTCTTTTTTTCGTGTTTTTTTTTCGCGGAACATTGAGCAAAAACATCGATAAATATAGCGCCACCAGCGTCGATTACACGTACCACCGGACTAACAACTTCAAACGTCCCAATACTGCTTCGCGCGATCCTTTTCGTTTGTTTCATTTTCCTTCACCTTTTCTCATTTCCATATCTTTGTATCTCTGATAAAAAGACACGCACATATACAGGGTGTCCGAAAACCGAATGCTGGTGATTCAATGCTGCATCGGAGGTAAAATTCCCGGCCGAAAAGTCTTTCAGCACTTTTTCATCCGACAAACACGGTTCGAGTTACCGACCGACATATTTCGGCCGGTAGGTAGCGCGCGGGCTCGCGCGGCACCTGCGCACGAAGCGAAGACGCTTAACCTCGTTGAGCGTTGTTCGTCGTGTGAAAAAGTACTTGAGCGAATAATCACGTCTTGTCTCGGTATTTCATTTTGAACGTAACTCAAAATCATTGACATCGAGTTTCGAGACACACTGTATACATACATGTGCGTGCATATACATCTATGTATACACATTAATATATCTAATAACGGCGAGGTTCGGAAGCCTAAGGTTAATTCTTCTATCTGAGCGTATTGAATACTTTGTTAAAAATCATTACTCACGTCGTTCGACGTGCAACGGTGCAAATTGGACATTCGTGCGTGAAAATGGTTACGACTTTTTTTTCATTTATTTCCCAAAAAGGCTTCGAAATATTCGAGTAGCAAGGTGCGATAATAATTTGTTTTCTTTTCGTTTTTTTTTTTCGAGTGTATCGGCTCGGTGTCGTCTTACAATTCTAGATTCAATAATTGCTTTCGAGTGTCAACTTTCGTTTAATATATATTTTACTGTAAGGAAGGCTTTTTTTTCTCTCGCGCTTCTCTCTCGATATCATATCAGTCTCGCATTTGTCTCAGGCCTGGGGGTTGAAATTTTGCGTATCGTGATCTCAAGCACACGTTGGAACATTCAACGCCAATTCGACGAGGATCCGATCCTCATTGCCCGCTATTTTGTTTCTATATGCAGCGCATGCGCTTTCCACGTTAAATAACACTTTATTTTCTTTCGAAGCATTATCAATTTATGTCAACGAGACATCGTACCGAATAAAAATTTGAAAAGATTGTAGATGAAAAATCGTTATTTCAATATCGTTCGTCGACGCGATTTTTTCCCGAAATTCTGGCTTTCGATTGGATAACTCGCGTATTCTTTGTTTTCCAAAATTTTGAGGAATCGAGAATCAGGCTCCCGTCGAATTTACGTGAAAAGCCCCATACATGCATATACGTTAGATATTTTCACTTTTTGTCCATCGTGAACGGATCTTTCATTTTCTTTCTCGACTTTCGATTTATTTCCGTTTCAAGCATGTCTACGTTAGTCAAAACGCATAAATTTACGATTTGAGACTCTTGCATGTTTTTACTGCGTATTCTTCAACGTTTTTTTCGACTTTGTTACCGGCTTCGACTTCCGGTTTGTTTCTCTCTTCTTTTTATATTTTTTTTTAACTGTGCGTGTACGAGTACGTCTCTTTTTCCTCATACTACTCATTTCTCACAACCGATCTTGCTTTCGAAGACCGATCGATCTTGCGAGACAAAAACGTGTGAAATTCGCGAGAGCCCCGTGACAAAATGTTCGCTCGTTGATCTCGTAACGAAAAACGGAAAGTTTCCGCGACGTTGAAACCCGAAAATCATCGCAAAAGAATCGATAATCACCAACAACACGCTGCATTGTATCGCGCAGCGCCTTCGCGCGGAACAAAAATGTCAGACTTTGCTAATTATAAAAAAATATATTCTCACCGCGTAATGACTTTTTCCATCATTTCAAACGTCGACTTTGCTTCCAACGTTGAGCAAATAATTTGAAGCTCTCCATTAGCCTGCGCGACGACTGTTTTCGTTCTCGCGAAAAACGTAAAAATTCTCGAAGCAGAGGGAAATATTTCGTCACGGTTCTCGCGTGATTATCTCTCTTTTTTTTGTGCGATAGCTCGTGACTCGACGAGGTAAGACTAATACGAAAATCAAGTAGTCGATCAGCCACCCTAATGCTACCGTGCGCATCTCTTGGAATATCATATACCGGGCGTTCCAAAGTTCAATGTCGATAATTCAAAGTTGATCACGTGATAAAATTCGTGAAACGCTTAAACATGTTTTTCGACATCCAACTTTGGAACCCTCTGTACAATTTTGAAAGTATACTACGGCTAACGACATCGTGAAAAATTAGCGAAACTCGACGTTGAAAGATTGTCGCGACGTGATGCGACTGCCGCGCGACTAGCGGCCATTTGGCAAACCCGTTGGCGTTGGCGAGCTGCTTTCTTTTGTTTCGTCATCACGCCGCGTCTGGAACACTCTATGTAGTATTCGGAACGATAAAGGGGTTGGTCGTTGCGTTATTGGCTTGTCGAAGATTTCTCGCGGCTATTTCGGCCCATTCGGCATCGAAGGGATCGGACGGTCGACCTCGCAACGCGTTTCCCATTGCGGCTGAACCAAGCGAATGAGCTCGCGCGTGAAGCGGCGGAGCACGTCGCGGCGCAACCTGCTGCACCGGCGTGACCGTTTGCACAGGCGTTGGTACCGATCCCGTCACGCTACCCAACCATTGTTCCGGTTTCGGCAAATCGCCGGAAGTTCGCACGACATCCATCTGAAACACGAAAAAAAAAAAATGTTTTTCCAATGTCTTCACCCAAGGATATTCTTCTTCTATTCTTAGGAGGGAAAAAAAATGCTCACCGATTCAATTTTTTGTACTGCGGCCTGAGCCACCAGCGGTTTAACCTCACTGATGATATTCGTAATCGTCGTCGACAACGAAAGCGTCACGCTGGCGTTTGGAGAGCTTGTTATCGGCGTTACGGTATTAATCGGTATCGGCGTTTTGTTTATCACCGATGATATCGAACTGCCGACGGAAGACGTCGATGCATTACTGAACGACGGACTCGCAGCCGTTGGTGTGCCGAACGTGCCAACGCGATTAATTTGACCGGGTGTCGAATTGATGATCGAAGAATTCACTGTCGGGTCGGTTGTTTGCGGCAGAACGGGGCTCAAATTGCAACTACGATTCAAGATCGGTGTGAGCCTTTGATTCGTCGTATTGGAGGTTATGGCGGATGACGAATCTTGCCAGCTCATCTCGGCGTGATTTAAGTTTGTTCTCGTCGTTCCCACGTCATTGTTATTGTTATTATTGTTGATATTGTTGTTAATCGTCGAACCGTTCTGCAGTCTCATGTCGTCCATGGAATTGCTGTTCGTCACTGATAAACACGAGAACATTGTGAATTTGTAAAAGAGGTTATACGCATTGAGATCGAAATTTTCGAAGATACAATTGAGATATTTGTAATTGCGAAGTGAGGTTTAATTACATGGTGGACTGGACCGACTCGTGAATAATTGTTTGGCCACTGTCGACTGGGAGGGCAATGGTCCGTAGTCGTCGTTGCTCGAGAGCAGCGACAGGCCTTGCGAGAGCTGCTGGCACATTGCTGAAACGCTGTCCTGACCACTCGGTGAAATTTCCGGTATCGGACTCACTATTGACGTCGATCGTGAAAAAAAAAACAAAAAAAAGGAATTCAATAAGTTTGCCTAAGCGAGATGCGATTGAATTTTGATTTCGATCAAACAGAAAATTCGGGACATTTTTATCAACAGGAAAACGTGTGCTGCGATCTACTTGCATGCTGCGCGAGAGGCGCAGGGATTTGTGTTATATCTGAAGATAATACAGTGACCAACAGTCGATAAATCGAAATGGTGAATCAATCGAGGATTTGACGATAGTCGTACAGTACAGGGAAAAATTATCAGACGTAGAAATTTTCTTTTCAGCAAAGATGGACAGTTTCGGCTTTTTCTCTTTAAGACAATATCTGCTAGATGAAAACGGAGATCTCAAGCAATCTTTCCTCGTGTATTTTATAACAGTGATTTATTGAAGGATGCGAAATTAGAGGCTGGCCATCTTTGCTCTGGAACATCTAGAGGTATACTCGGCTAAAGAGTGAAATGTTAAAAAACAAAAAGCATGTACCGAACATTCTTGAGAACATCGAGGAGCTTCAAAAAATAACCTCCAAACTAACCGCCATTACAATCAAAACAATTATTTTCTCATCTTGTACGAAATTTTTAACCAAGAAACAAAAAATGCAACTGAAAATGTATGATATCATTTTCCGTTATTTCCGCCTGATTATACGAACAATGTTACGATTCTCAAATGTTCCGAATTTAATGACTTTAATCCATTTGCTTTTTTTTTTTCAACAAAAAAGAATGATTCGGTGTCGCTGCAATGATCGCATTTTGATTATCCCGCTTTTCCAAGCTCTTTGATAATTATTCAAAAGTAATCATATACGTATAATGATAATTGTTAAATGCAAAAACAATCGAACACCGGGGAGTGCAGGCAATAATATGATGGTAACGATATAAGAAGCAATGACCTTCGTCATATCCTTCGAACCCTGTTACGAGGAAAAAGAACGAAGAGAAAACGATTATTGATCATTAACATTGCTGACCTTTTTCTTTTTTCAACGATTAACAACAAGATTTTTATAGAATCGTTATAAACCCAACGGCAAATTGAAACCGTTCGTTTAAATGTACAAATTTTTCTTTGAAATTATCACCAGCCGACGTTTATCAGAATCGTTTGACTTTTATTACTTGGACGATTGATTTAAAAAATTCGGCATAAAAACAATATTTTTGCTAATTCGGAGGAATAACATTTATCCGATTCCAACGGATAAAGTATACCTTTTTAAACACAAAATTCTGTGGATTATTCTCCCCCTCATTTGTAGAGACTCGCAAACATCTTTTTTATTACTTCAATTATAATACTGTCGTCGATTCTCTTGAATCTCAAACATCATAGCATCTTCCATTTCAGTTAAACTTGTGTTCTCTCAGTGTTGTCTCGAGTTTGAAGTGACGAAAAAAAGTGTTCTTATGATCAAATAAAACAACGATTTGTCAAAGTGTCTCACCCGGTGGTTTGAGAGGCATTATATGAGGATGAGATTGCGGCATTCTCTTGAGATCCGTCGGTTCCAGACTGTGGCTTCGTGTCCTCTCGAGATTACTTGGAAGATCGCTAACCCGCAAACTCAATTGTCGTTTGAACGGTGACGCTTGATTAAGCTGATTAAAACCACGGAAGGAACCCTGACGTTCGAGCATCGAGGGGGTTGCGTGTGGCCTCTCGATTGCGAAAGGGTTGAAGACTTGCTTCAACGGTGGTGCGTCTGGTGGAGAAGAAAATTGTCAAATTTCGCGCGTTTCATCGAAAATTCCTCAAAAAGATTGAGGTTAGGGCGAATGTCGCGGTAACCTAAAATTTCAACTTGGCGGCTTGGAATTTTCCACCGGCTTGAGAAAGATACATTGTAGGACGACACTCGGAATTATTTTTTCATCCACCGAGTGGTCATAAAGAGAAAAAAAACTGAATCCGAGCATTCTGCTATGACTGAAAATCGACGAGGCTCGTAGTACCAAAAATGCCCACGGGTATCGCTGCTCGAGAGTTAACAAGGCTGGCGGACAAGTAGTTTGCGCAAAATTCACGGTATTCCGTTTGAAAAACGATGACTTTGAGTCTTTTACTGACCGACTGAACGTTCTCTCGTGTCCTGCAACCGTTCGGTAAGACTGGGCTGCCTGAAACTGCCGCTTCTCGTGAATGTCGACGTTTTCGAATCAAACGTCATCGTCACGCCGCATTCCTTGTCCCTCCGTTGCTTTCGTTCCAGGCAGGCCGCGAACGCACATCCGACCGCATGACTCAATCTCTCACCCTGTGGAATCATTAAAAAATCATTCGCATATTTTTTCTTTGTTTTTCATTGGCTTTTTTTTGTTTATCGGGAAGCTCCGCGAAGTCATCGTGACGCTTGTCATTCCGCCGCTTCCGGTTTTACCGATCGACCCCCTCGCGATCGTGCGTCGGTAAAAATGAAAACTTTGGAAAATGATATTCGACACTCACCGACTCTTTCAACGCGAGAAAACCATGACACATCCATCGTCTAGTGGTGCCATCTCGACATATGTAGCTAAATCCCTTTTCGTGATTTCTGTCTGGAGCGCAAAACGAGACTTTTTCAATCGTCTGATCGACTATGAGACCCTTGGTTTCGTCCTCGACGACGCGCAGCCCATCCCCGGATACGTGGAGTATCGCCCGGACGGGTCTTCGCCTGGAATTCTGAAATTTTTCCGTTTTTTTTTTACACATCTTGACAAATACGAAAATAATTCGTTTCATGGAAAAAATGATATTTACAACGAGAAATCATGACTGTAAAAGAATGAACGGCGCACGTTATTTTATTTTTCGCTTCCAACAGATAATCATCCATTGAAATAACGATTTTTTTTCAAAGCAAGCCGCGCCAGACGGTGAGCATTAAATTTATCATCTGTTCCCGCGAGAAATTTAATCATATTTTCGTTCGTTCGAATCGTTTCGTTATCGATCCGATCTAAAAATAAAAAAATATAACTAAAATTCTTCTTCGCACTTTTCAATGCTTCAATTTCCGTTGTAAAATTTGTTTCCACGTTTAAAAAAATTGTCTCTTGTTTTTTTACGATTTCGAGTCTCACCGACACAGTCGGGGGGGGATTTTCATTGCTTACCCTGCTAATGGAGTGAAAAGAAAGGTGGAAAAGGAAGAAAAAAATGGCGGCGGGGTTTTGAAAGGGAGTCGCTAAAAATAATCGTCAATTTGCGAAACCGTGTCGAGGTCCAACGTGGGAGTCGACCAGGGAACGATAAAACCATTCGAGTTACTTTAAAGCAAGCAGGAAAAAAAAAAAGAAAAGTGGAATGCAAAACGACTCGACTGTGGCCCGGTAACTTTTCCATGCTCTTTTCTCGATTTGCCACGCCGTCGAATAATTTTTTGCTTTTTTCGCTCTCAACTCCGTCTATTCTCGGCGTACGTACGGTGAAAAAAAAAAAAATGACGAAATAAAAAAAAAATCTACCAAAGTGTTCATTACGCTTACCCTGAGTACTTTGAGAGCCTCCTCGCAAACCTGCATTCCCCTCGATTCAAAAACTTCCACGCATCCGAGATACTGAAATAACAGTCATTTTTACACCAACGTTAATTCCATTCGATAAAGCTGCATTGATCTTGCATTATTATTATTATTATTATAACAGAAAAAAATTAAAATGTATAAAAATACGATAATTAACGAAGCGATAATATCGATATATAAAAAAACACGACCATCAGCGAAATACGAATGAAATTGACAATGATGATCGTTATTTTATTTATTTTATTTATTTTATTATAGAAAAAAAATTAAAATGTATAAAAATACGATAATTAACGAAGCGATAATATCGATATATAAAAAAACACGACCATCAGCGAAATACGAATGAAATTGACAATAATGATCGTTATTTTATTTATTTTATTTATTTTATTATAGAAAAAAAATTAAAATGTATAAAAATACGATAATTAACGAAGCGATAATATCGATATATAAAAAAACACGACCATCAGCGAAATACGAATGAAATTGACAATGATGATCGTTATTTTATTTATTTTATTTATTTTATTATAGAAAAAAAATTAAAATGTATAAAAATACGATAATTAACGAAGCGATAATATCGATATATAAAAAAACACGACCATCAGCGAAATACGAATGAAATTGACAATGATGATCGTTATTTTATTTATTTTATTATTTTATTTATTTTATTATAGAAAAAAAATTAAAATGTATAAAAATACGATAATTAACGAAGCGATAATATCGATATATAAAAAAACACGACCATCAGCGAAATACGAATGAAATTGACAATGATGATCGTTTTAAATAATTGAGCCCGAAACGATGATTCTAGAAATAAAAAAAAAACGAACGATTTTTGCCAAAGTTTTAGTGGTCCACTTAAAAATCTCTCGAGAAACAGAACAAAGATACATAGACGTGAAAAAAATGCAGCATCAATGACAAACTCACCTTTACGTGAAACGCGCAAGTGGCGGAGCGCACCGCGCTCTCGTCGGCCTGCCACTGATGGGGTTTGCTCGACTCCGGTACGTGGGGATCTTTTCGTCTGCGAAAACTGTCGCGAAAGCTTCTTCTGAGACGGTCCATTCTTTTGCCGGGCGATCTCTCGCGCTTCTGAAACACACGAGGATACGATCGAGATGAAAAAAAAAACGAAAAACGACGAAATCGAGCGAAGGATTCGATAATTCGTCAAGATAATTGCGTGAGAACGGAATTTCAAAAAACCTCGGAAATCCAAGTTGCACCAGCGTCCCTCGAACGTACAGACGCGTGTGTCTTTATCAGAATTCTGGAGACAAAAGCTTATGCAAACGACTCGGGTATAGGGTGCAGAATAATCGTATCTTTCATTCGCACACGTTGCGCACACACACACATATATATATACATTTATTTCGATACGTGTAATATCAACCACCCCCGCAAGGCCACCGTTGGGTATGTAGGATATTAATATGTCACGCGCGTGTGGCTTCGCAAGGAGGGTTGTGCAAACGATATATGCATGCAGTTACGATCAAGGGTGGGAACGAGCACGGACATGCCGTTACTACACCGTGTTACATCTTTTACGCAATTATATATCTTTACATCCATCCGAGCAAGGGTTTCAGCATGTAAAAATCGAAAATTTCCAGTCCCAAAGCTATTTCTCGTACACGTTTGTCTACTTCGTTTCACAGTCGGGATCGACCTTTTCTCTCACGGATTGCACCGGCAAACACGCGAATTTTGAATATTTTTTGAAAAATTTTCCGCGTAATTGTTTGATTTGATTAAATAATTATTGAATTGTAATTAATTTTCGAAAGTCGCTGAACGGGCGATATTATTTTTTAGGGTCAAGGTGGTATATTATATATTATGTCGCAATACGTCCAATGTTTTCCCGATTTTATGAATCGTTGAGCAAAAAAATTTGGAAAATCGATATTTCGATACAAGTTCTTCCGGTACGACGCAAACTTGAACGTTATATTTCGAAATTGTATGGTTTTTTCGGCAAAATTTGCAGCGCACCAAAAATTCTCGAAGATCGAACGCTCCGATTTTTCGAAAAATCAATTATTCATTCTTGTTCCCAATGAAGCCAAAGAAAACGAATAAATTACGACTGCTGGGAATGACGCTATTTTCCGAAATTTCTCATCGATGCTTGTGTTGAAAAAAAAAATGATCATGAAAGCCAATGGGAATTTGCAACCGCTACGTAACTCGTATTGGTCGTTTGGAAAAAAAAATAAAAGAAAAGGCACGAGAGAAAGAGAGAGGAAAGCCTGTGATCGAATCTTGAGTCTGGTTCCCAAAGATTCTTTTATACGAAAGGGAGAGAGACCCTCTTTTCTCTCTTTCTTTTGGCCGTATATTACACGTACGAACCTCTCTTTATCGTTTTCTCACCCCTCGAAGCGTCTACGCGTTTCACCCCAAGTTAGATTTGGCACCCCGGGTTCAATTCTGGTTAACAAACCGTCAGAATCGAGAGACGAGAACGCCGAAACCAATCTCGCTTCGTCGTTGCTCGAAATCATCGCCCTACGGATCCCCCGATTTTCATTACGACTACACGGTTGCCTCTTCAACTTCGACTTTTAACGCATGTGTGTGTGTGTACGTATACAGCTACTGGGAGAGATTCCGAAAATTCTCCACGACATACGCGAGAAATACCCTTACGAAAAGGATGTCGACGATTTAAACCTTACGAACCGAAATTAGGGGATACGTTTCATGAAAATTCAGAAACAAATTGACGTTAACGAATCCTACATCTTTTCAGACGGAAAAGCTGAACAAATTTTGTGATTATTCCCGCCTCGTTAAAACCGAATCTTCGGTAGGGTTTTTCTTTTAATCAACTTCATTGTATTTATGTCTCTCAAAATTTCCAAAAATTTCGGGGTAAAGAAATATTACTTCTGAATTTTATTCAGTATTTATGTTATAATAAAGACCATTTTACAGCATCGATATTAAATACTATAAAATATTCAATTAGTACAATTAAAAAGCAGGAAATTAAAGCGATTTTTTCGAACATGGACATTTTCGATATTATTAGCATGCGAAATCAATTTTTTAAATGCGTTTAATGATTTTTCGCACTTTCACAGGATCGCCAAGTGCAAAATCGCGGTTCTCATTTCAACAAATTTCAACTACAAACTCGTTGAAAATCCAGAATTATCCTTGATATTCTTTTATTGTAAAAATGTTATTGCGTCATAGATAATTTTGGAGATTGTTGCAGGCAAGGTTGAAATTGAGAGGCAGCTCCCATAAAAACGACTGTAACACAAAAGTACAAGTTTTTTTATGTGGCCTTTCGTCAATTATCGCCTTGTTCGTTGAATCGAAAACTGACTACGTTGCCTGGAATATCTTACGGTCGTGATACCTGTATGGGTAGCCAGAGTATATGCGCATAATTTATCCTCTCTGCTTTTGAATACGTCAGCAGAAGAGATCTTCAGACGGTGTACCAATTTTGACGAATTTGCTCAACACAGACCGGACGAATAATTTTAAAAAATGTCTTACATTAAATATCCATCTCGGAAAAGCAAAAGCTCGCACGAATTTTCCATTGGCTGTCAGATAAAAATTCGCAAAACTTCGCAATGAATCGATGCGAAAATTGCAATAATTCTGTACGACAGAATTGTAAATTAAATTGTAATAAAATTGATAATGAATATTAACGACGATTTCTTCAAAGTGACGTCATATTGCTTCAACGGTGAATCAGAAAACATTTTCCGTTTGTATTATAAATTTACTTATACGCATTTTTTTTTATCGCCTCGCGTCCCACGAAATGATGTATTAATTGCTTTTGGACGCGGGCGTGCATTTATCATGTACGTGGCAGCAAAAATTCTGCTCAATATGGGAATTCGATGACTCAGCTTGTAGACCGATGGCAAAGTCTTGAAAAAAAAGAGACTCGAAAAACGATGAAGAAGTCAGTGGAAAAAAAAAACATTTAGCAGTACCGTCCACCTTTACGCCCTTCTTCTCCGGCTTCGTCGTTCAAATTTATCGCACTGACGTGGCCAATGCGAATTGCATCACGAGTGACCAACGCTGGAGCACGCTTTGACGTTCGTTTTTTACACTCCGTTTTTCTCGTCCGAGAAAAAAAATTATGCGTACATTCGTTCGATTTCAGACAAAGACGACGAGAATGATTCGCATCAAACGAATTTTATTCACGCGGGATCAATGATGTCACGATGATACTCGAATTATTCACAGAATCATGAACAAGGAGGAAGCTGCATTGCACTTTTTCAAAATTAATTTATCACCGAAAATTTTGAGCAAAATTTACATAGTGTTCAAGATTCATTGTTAGTGTTGTTATTGTTGCAATAGCATCATCCTCAATCGATAATGTAGGAATAAAAAAATCTGCACGAGGGAAAAACGATCGAGACATCACGTGACGGAGATTTAAGGGCTCTTGCGTTACTATCGCTGTTAAAATCTCGCGATTTCCATCGATAACGCAAATCTCAATCGCTGTGTATGTTTAAGCGATTCAAGTCCCACAGGATTCGGGTCACTTGTTTATCCAGCATTTATTTCATCCCTGTACCAACGCGTGCTTCTCAGCGATTTTTCTGCTCAACGAAACATCGAAAAATCAACAAGATCACGAAGATTTTCCTCTCGCACGGGCGATTTATCTCGCGGATCTCTGGATAATCCAAAGCAAACGAAAAAACGAAGAACATCTCGAAACTGAGAGAAAAAAAGATCGTGATCGTGCGGGGAGAGAAAAGAAAAATAAATTCTCGAGTGTACAAACACGTGTACAATTTTCCTCGTCTCTGTGTACCAAGAGGAAATGCTGTAACAACAATTTCGTGAGTTCGCCGGAAAAGGGAAAATTCAAACGCAACGCCGTCTTTCTCGTGCGCCCCTCGAGCTCGGTGATGAAACTGACGGGGATGAAAAGGGAAAAAGCTCGTTTTACAAAAGCCACGTGTAAATTATTCAGACGTTGGACAAGAAAAAACACCCACTCGTAAACACAATGAAATTTATCGTGTAACATGTGGCGACACTTTCCGAGGTACACGCTCGATGTTTGAATACCAAAATGTATCGAGTGCCCGGTAATTATCGTGTCATATATAAATCGTACCCAAACTGGACCATTATATGGAAGGAAAACGAAAATAATCCACCCTAAGATTATCACAGATGATACTGTCCCTAAAACGTTCCCGAGAGCTCCACTCGTGACACGTATAATGGTTAAAACGTGCGAAAGTAAGCACTCTTCGCTTCCAGCATAATCGGATCTCGATGTTTGTTTAATGGAGTAAATGGACGTCCAAGGGTGGGAAGGAGCTCAAATGGCACTTAAAAGAGGTATGTGAATGTTGAAAAAAAAAAAACCCTCACCCTTTCTCGTCGCGATACGCAGCTTCATCCTCGAAAAGGATATGGACCATTTAAGTAATAATAACAACAATGTAACGTCGCACGAATGGGCGTTCGTCGTTCAGGGATTACGATGTTATAATTGCTTCGATTTATCCGGACGAGTGTGCTCGATGGAGCGAATGATCCACTCGAGAACGCCAAGCGTGCTGAACAACATTTTTACATGCGAATAATTATCCCGATGGGAGAGATATAATTATAATAACGAGAATCTTAAAGCGCGTTCGCACTCACCTTTCTTCACGACGAATTAATATCGTCGTTGGAGTTTAAATAAACTGTTTATTTTACAATGATTCAGACATAAATGCCAGTAGAATAATAAATTCGGAAATACCGCTTACGATGAAAGGAAAAAGTGTCAAATGACTTACGAGAAGGAATCCGGGGATTCTCGGTCCATAACGAAATCTTCGACGATATCTCACGGAGTAATGAAAAATGTAGGCCATTTTTCGTTATCCTACGATCGAAATGTACAACAACGGAGGTAACAACGGGTTCAATGAAACTCTGCGAGAAATCTTTCGAGGTTTGATTGGTTGGTTAAGAGAGAACGATCAATGGAGGCTGCAACGATGCACGATCGTTGAGACAATTTGTTCGGTGTACGAGAACGATTTAAGCGCGATCTCTTCGGTTATGTACAGCGACCGGTACTCTTGAACGTCAAGACGCGATGCAGTTTGTTCTACGCTCGGTGCTCGTCGTAAACTGACTTCGGTATTCGAGTACGGTCCAAGCAAAGACGATAAATGTACGTGTGAAAGAGAGAAAGAGAGAGAGAGTGAAAAAAAAACAGAGCGAAATGTTCTTGTACATGGCTTTTTATGAAACTCGATTAAGTATTAATACAGCACACGGCCAGTGGACTCTGGTTTGCGGCGGGTAATGACTGGTGATGATAAAAGTGCGAGGTCTGTCACTGTTAGCGCCAGCCACTTTGTCCCACGCGATCGTGTGTGTTTGTGTTCCATTAAAACCCTGAATCGCTTATCTTTACGATGCCACTGTGCATCGATGTTGGAGAATCCACACAATTCTACGGTGACGAGCATCTGTCGTCCGCCCGACACTTTTTTTGAGTTTGTCGACAAAAAAAACGGAAATATGGTGAATCGCCCGAGATGAATCTAAACGAATGTGCCGCGTTCTTGAGTTTGCATCATATTTATCCTCAGTATTGCGCAATAACGTGTCCAAATGTTTCTGATTAGAGAATTCATCAAATCCGAAAATCTGACACTGAAAAAATGAAATTAAAGCGAATTTTTCAAAATTGCTAAGAAAAACTGTTTGCGGCCAAATTTTTTGTCTGGGCTCGAAAAAAAATCGTCCGGAAATAGAACGATTCACGGGGATCCCCGGGAGATGCGAGCGTTTTTCGAAATCTCCGACAGGCCGTTGGAAGCTGCGACAAAAAATAAAGTTCGCGCCATTAATCTAACGATAAGCTCGCGCGTCATCCTCGTGACGTGTCGCTCACTGTCGAGATCCAAACTCGTTTCGTTTTCCGGGTGGACAGGCGGCAAAAGTCCGCACTCGTTTCAACTAGACATTCAACCAGGCTCTGTGGATTCTGTGTTTCGTAAGCAAGACGACTGATGATTCAAAAAGGAGGGACGAAAAAAAACGATGAAAAAGCAACGAGCGTACCAGCCAACGGAAAGTGCAGAGTGCGGCAATGTACCGAGGACAAAAGTGCTTGGTGCGCGATCCTTTAAAGCTGCTCCTCGTTGCAACTGCAATGAATCATCGCTTTGGCTCGTGCTTGAACGCTCTGGACAACGAGATGCGTTGTTGCATCCGATTCAGGACTCTCCTCTCAAGCTTGTGTGTGTGTGTGTATACACGTGGTTTTCGTGAGAAGTTTACAGTCGCCACTCCTCCTTTTAACGTTCAATATTCCCGAGACTCTTCCTCCGCGGATGACTCACGAATGGAATCCGGAAATCCATCTGCTCGCCGAGGAGCTTAAGGTCGATGACGCGTCGCACGGGAGTACGAATTTCGAGCAACAAATTCGGAAAGGTACTCAAACGGTCGTGAGAAAAAGTCTCGACGCGAAAAAACGTTTTCCTGAATTTTTATAAAAATATTGAATAAAAAACATCGTTAACGCCAGATTTAAGACACAATTTTTGTAGAGCCCAATTACAAAGTCCGATCGATTGAGGTAATTTCCAATAATCGTAGAACTTTTTGTAATTATGTCATCGTTGGTTTGGGACAAAGTGGATTTTACGAAAGAAGCCGCGGAAAAGACAAATTAAAGAAAAGAAGCCCTGAAAAGTGGAGCATCTGTTGAAGATATTCTCGTCGATTAACTTGTAAATCACTTTGATATCAGTGATAATTTATTTGGTGAATTAGCATTATGCATTCGCGTGATACTGCGGCAACTGTCTTCTCCAGAGGAAACTTTGACGGACGTGAAAATTTGGCTGACGAGTGTTCCCTTTGCGGGTCATTTTCAAACCCGAGAGAGGCGAGAGACCCTTGATAAACGCTGGTATACGGTGGGTAGACCAGCGATGGAACTCGGGCCAGGTTGCTCAGGTATAATGCACAAAAGAACGTGCTTTCCCCAGGTAAGCACCCTGTTTGGAACAACGATGGAAAGGGGGACCGTTTCTCGTCCTCGTACTCGCAGAGCGCACTCGCACACGTTTTGTAAGAACGCACAAACACGTTTAAACGAATATTATGGCCAGGTGTGGTTCGACGACCGTACGGAAAAACTTTAAAGATGCATTTTCAGAATGCAGCCGTGATGGTAAACTAGAAACTACGCGACGCATCGGACATTTTTTTATACCGCCCTACTGCGGGTACGGAAACATCGAGAGGTCATTGACCCACAAACTACGTTATCACGTCGCAGGATTATATATTACGCGAATTTTTCAACGAAAAATGACAAAAATATCCTCCATGAAAATATCATTTCGTTTTATCGTATTGAACAATTTTTTTTTTGACATTTACAAGTCGCTTTCATGTTAATTACCGATTATTATTTTTCGCGATAATTATTTTCGTTCACGATTAATGAAAAAGACAATTCGTACTTGTGTTTTGCGTTATGGAACGCGGACTTTGAAATAGTGGAAATTTCAGTGAAATGAGATTGTTTTTGCTGTTTGAACGAAATAAAAAGTTTCCACCGTACTTGCAATTTGTCCCGATCGCGACGATGCACCTTCTCGCGATATATGCAATATGCTTTTATAACATATTCCGCGAGACACGAGTTGATCCTTTCACCATGAGAAGACAGGTGCAATGCGTGCGGGAAAGTTAGTACATCGAGAGAAGTAAATGCTCGTGCATGATAAACACAGCGCGCGTTATTCTCGCTGCAGTTATGCACTTATTTTTTTCGAACGTTGCGCATTGCATGCACCTCTTTCGCTACGTCGCTGTACGCGACTGCACTGCCATTTGAAGTTGAGAATAATTCGAACGTACGACAAGGTAATTCAAGTGTCGCCTGACAAGGAAAACTAATGAATTTAAGCGAAATTGCATCACGAGCATTATTCAATAAAAAGCAAAACAGTCCGTGACAAATGCCTCCAAAAAAAATATTCAAAAAAAAATTGAAAATTAACATTGAAAATCAATTGTATACAGATGGAAGATCAAAGGTCGAAAAAAACAAAGACAATTTCAAAAAAACTCCATTTTGATAATAGAGAAATTGGAGGGAGTTTTAAAAACGATGGAAAATAATGAGTGCGAGATGAGTGGCTTCTTCCCTTATGCGCGGTGCTAAATACATAGCTCGAAGACTTAACTGCATAAAATGTGAAGGCACAAGGTTATCATTACGTACTCGAGATCGTTTTTACTCCGCGAAATGTTCAATAATTCGCGTAGAGCCCGACCGTTCAATCTCCCTCGTATCTTCGTTATCTAATATCCTTTACCGCTTTTTTTATTTGTTTGCTTTATCTTTTCGTCCTGTGCGAACTCTCACCGTCTTTTGCATTGCTATAAATAAAGTGAGAAGGAAAGAAAGACACGGTGTTCGTATGGAGGGGCATCGCCTTCGCGTACTAGCTCCGTACTGGTTATCCTTGAGTTCGATCCCTCCAGTACGTCGTTACAACCTAACTTGACTCTTTATAAATGAGAGATACACTGGGCGTTTTATGCCAAAATCGTTGAATAATCGTCATACACTTTGCTCCAAAAATCTTTCGATTATTTTTTTTTTATTTGCTGTATATAAACGATGAAAAGTCGTGAGAAAAAACGATAAATAATAACGACAATGCAGGGAAGAAAAAAATTGTCGAGTCGTTGAATTGTTCAAAATTGTGAAATAAGATGAGTTTGCATCGTGGAGAAAATGAGATCGGGTAACGTTCCATCCAAAGTGCATTTAATATATTACGTGTGCACATGCAGCAGACTCGAGACTCGAGAGCGTTGATACGACTTCTTATCGAGTGCACAGCGTGGGTATTCCTGCAAAAATTCGAAATAGTCTCTCTCTCTCTCTCGCTCCTCCGTCTCTCTTTTTCTCTCCACCAGTTTCTGTAGATTTTTTTTCTGCAGTCACCTTCCAGAGTGAATTTATTACGACAGCGAATGCACCTACGCTGTTATTCTTCATGGGCGTGTCTCACAAATGCGATAATTTTATATTCAAACGCAAGAAACAACATTACGCGAAACGGCAAGTTTACATAATTTTATCAAGCTTCATTTGCTCGAATTTATTCGGATATTCTTAATTATAATTCCCGAATAAATAGTCATCTGAGGAATTCCTAACGGAAGAAACTTTCAACGGTGTATTTTACGCTATTTTATTAAATTATCGTATTAAAAAATTCACAATTCAGTCTGCTAGGCATTCCTGAAGAGTTTGAAAAACGATGAACAATCGTGATTTTGAAAAACGTTTACAGGGCACGTGAAGAGCATTTCAATAAAAAAAACACACGCTTTTTGGTGTTTTTCTCATTACCACCATATTTGCAATAAAACAAAAGAGTCAAGAGCTCGGACAGTCTGATGAAAGTCTTTTTTTGTAAGCGATAGAAAGCGTTTTTCAATTTTTTACTCAATTGTGCTTTTGAAAAATTTGTCCGCTTTGACATTTCGATTCCACGATTTCATTTGCCCTCGACGGGGGATCGAAATTTTGGTTGGAGAAGGGGTGGGAAATGTTGGTGCGGACTGTCGCGAAGGTATCTTAAGGTAGACGACCGCAGAAGGGAGCACGAAAGTGCGACACCGAGAGGGCACCCGTCTAGCCGCGACGGTGCCTTCGTCATTTTTATTTCTCTCCGCATCGTCGACCGCTCTCCAAACGCTCTCCAAAAACTCGTTTGTCCCGTTTCACACTTTTAACATTTGATCCATGTATTCGTGTATGCGCGTTTATATGCGTGTTTTCAAACACAAGAGACATTCCGTCCTGAGGATTCAACTTTCACCTTCTTCATTTCTTAATGGCTGTTTGAACGTAACGAACGTGTCTGATTGACGGACAACTGCATACTTTTACGAACAAAGTGTATGTATTCCGGGCAAAATGATTTTTTACAGACATATATTTATCTCGCGAAAGAAAAAAAAACATTTTTCAAACAACGCCAAATTCAATTTCAATAAAATCTGTTTCACAGGATGAAACTATATCGAAATCAGAGAAATCGCCACTTTTATTTTTTATTTATCATGAATTTTAGCGAAATTAATGTCATTTTTTCATCGTGCAACATCGTACATTTTGATTGATTTTATTTCAAGAACGTCCTTCTTGTCCTGAAAGAATTTCTTTTTTCCCTTCGACCTGAACTGTATGCGAAATACTTCTTACCGCTCCATGTATGGTTTGTAAAGATCAATAGTGACAATAGGTCGTGAGGGATCGAAGGAGCAAGCGCACCTGACGGCAATTCAATGCGAGTTTGTTCGAAAAGGAACGCGCGATTGCGTCACGATGCGAGTGTACGCAAGAAAATGTAAGCCGCGAGCGATGCATTATCGATACTCCGAGTGGGTGACAAGAGGTTCGCTGGCGTTGGGCACGTCTCGTACATTTGAATACACGCATTCCGCGAGCACGTGAAAATCCACGCGAGTCTCGTCTCGCAGCTATTTTCTTCCAAGATCCAAAAATACCCTCGAACGAATCGATCGGAAGTTTCGATACAAGTCACTCAAGCTTCGCAGCAATCACAAATTTGGAGACTCGGTACGAGGCTTTTCTAGACCGGAATGTTTTTTTCTTTTCATTTAAAACTCATCGATCCAACCGTCATTTCATTCTTCAGGAAAAAAAATACGAAATAATATGGAAGATTTGTGAAAATTCGCCGATTTCGTCTCCACGTGGCGTAACACTGTTCATACGCGTGTGACGCTGTCGATCAGTCCTGGTATTTACCACGGGCGGTACCGATAACGCGTTGATGACACACGGAAATTGAAGAGCCATGTACGTACATAGTAAACTCGCAATATCGATCAGAGACGGAAGAAAAAAATGGCAAACGACAAGCGCTACATCTGCGCGGTATAATTTAGTTTAATGACACGGTAGGTGTGGGTTGATTACTGGGAGTAATTAAAACAAAAACGGATATGCTAATTGCCTATTACAAGTCGGTAAAACTCGAGAGCCTTTTCGTCTCTTTCCCTCTCGATCTCGATCTCCGTATTAATGTCTCTCATCTTTTATTTCCATTCTCATCTTCGTGTTTGTCCGCAAATGAAAAAAACGACTAGTTCGACGTCTGGTTAATTCATAGTCGCTTCATAAATAATATATAAAATCGATAACGTCGACGGTATCGTCGACAGAGGCTCATCGCATCACCTCAATGCAGACATATATATACACCTCGCTCCAAACAGTCCTGTAAATGCACGTATGTATACATGGGAGAACTACCAATGCAGTTAATTCAACGTCGGTAATACACCGAAGCTTCTAACGAGATCGTTGCGCAAACAGAGTGCATGTGGTCCCCGCCAGAAGTGTAGACCCATATTTACGTTATAAACGATAAAAATAACAAAAAAAAAACAAAGTCGAATTCTACTTTAATATTCCCCAAAACTTGGATATTTTTTTCGCAAATCTGACGATAGATCGCAAGGAAAATTTCGATAATTTCATGGAGGAGGCGAAAAAAATATTTTAGCCGATCGATAATGATCAATTTTTAGCGAGCAGTACGGGGGAAATGATTGTGCGAAGGCGTACTAGGGAAAATAATGGGACATTGATGGGCAAAATGATGAAATGGAAAATTGGTTCGGATCGATTCGGCGTTGAGTCGCTGACGCCCATGCACAGTGCTCGGAGATTGGCATTCGAGGTACATGGAGTGACAATCATCCTCGAGGTGAGTTCTCGACCGCGAGCGGTCTCGACAAATTGGTCACACCTCTTTTTCCATGAACACGCGGACACATTACGTTCAATTATATTTTTCCTCGCTGCACTCTCTTCTCTGACACAAGCTTGATGCCTGTCGTTGAAAAAAAATAATTTACGAATAATACCAAATGGAGTGCAAAAAAAATCAACGTTTTTTTTTCATCTAAACCATCAAATCCTTCTTTTTCAAACTCGACGTCGATGATTTTGACAAACGTACGACGAACGTGTGAACTTTTTCACCGAAATATATGTGAAAATATAAAATAAACGTGATTGATGTAATAATATATTGTACCGTTTATTTCAAGACTGCGAAACATTTTCTCGACGAGAAAAAAGGATCTTTGTGAATTTAAAAAGCTGTGTATTTTGTAATTTGCAAATATCTCGGTAAAAATCGATGTAAATTCCGATTATTTCAAAAAATCATAAGCTAATCACGTGGGAGTATGCACAGATGAAAAAAAAAAACGTATAGCATAAAAATGCAGCTCGCGATGCAGTGGATGACGATGCACATTTACCTTTGGACAAATTGCTCGATTGTCTCGGTGCAAAAGTGCGTAACGAGTTTTGCAATCTTTTGTTTTTTTTTTTTGGTCATTTTTTCATTCTCCCATACGATGACGCAATGACGACACGAGAGACGAAACATAACGAACGTGGAAATTCAAACATTCGCGAAATGACCGAGCTGCTGGTGTTTCTGGTGTCAAAGAGAAAGGCGGAATTTGTGCCAAGTACACGTCGTTCTTCACGGGTATATATAGACGAGATTAATCGCGGCATCGATTGAGAACCGCTGTACCGTGGAACGCGGGAACAAAGACCGATGTATCGAAATCGAAGGAAAAAAAAATATATCGAGACTCGAATACAACGAGGAGGAGACGATAAAACGACAGACGAAACGACAAGAACGAACGAAGATCCGCTGTGAATTATTATGGATTCTCCCATACTTATCGACGACCAGTGTGCGAATGTAAGGCTTGAAATATATCCTTAGGCATCTTGGCTGATATATTCCATCGAACCCGGAGTTGGATAATAATCACGGCATGGTTTGCAACCGGAACAAATCAACCATCGTTCCTTGCAATTTATTTTTCGCTCTTTCAACGCTCTTTTTCGCATCTCTCGGTGTTGCTGATGGGATGAAATGAAAATTCGCATCGTTATGCACATCGTCGGAATACAAGGAAAATATATATTTATTATTCCGCTTATGTCGATTTTCTATGCTTGCGGAGGTCATTTTCACTCTGGAAAATGGCCGGCAATGTGAATATGTTCGATAAAAGTACTTTTATCGCGAACGTTGGTTACGCGAGAAATGAATGAAAAATCGGGGGGAAAGTTTGGGAAACATTTTATCGCTCGGGAATTATTCGTGATTCTTGCGTGACGATTTTCATGGATTTTTCGAATTGTTTGGCATTTTTTTCATCGTCACGGTTTTCCGTGTGGAAAAGCATCGAGCTGCGATAAAGGAAATGCCGACAACGAAAACGAGAGCACGGCGCACAGACGGCTCGTTCATTTCCGACAGCTGCGAATCTCGGGCTTTTTTCTAACGCGCAGAAGAGAAGGAGCGATGGGAGCTTGAGGCAAAAGAGGATATCCCGCAGCAGCCGAGTTCGAGAGATCACCCACCATATATCCAAAAGTTCGAGAACTCTCGCCTCTCCCCCGAACGGGACATCTGGCTTGATTCGTGTGCTGCTCTCTCGTTCATGCGTGCCCCCGTCTTCGTCTCGCACACGCGAGAAGATACAGGATGCTGGAGGAAGAACGAGAGAGGCACGAAATTGTGTACAGAACGTGCGGAGATAAAATAACGGTACGAGGCTCATTGGCTCGAAACTCCGAAATGAAAAATTTTCCGCAGCGCCGATGAAACACGAGAAAACAAGAAATTACTCATAAATTCACGCTGCGTTGCGAATATTTTGAAATTTCGCCATTTTTTCATCGACAGCGATTATCAAAATATGGATATAGAAAAATGAGTATGAAGAGGGAAACAATCAGGAAAACTCGTATATTTCAGCGGTATATGTGCTCTTTAACATGCGCTGAGTCACTGAAAAAAAGCGTTTCCGTTTGGGAACGCCGGGACAATTTTGGGACTCCGTAATATCGAAATAAAACGAGCAAACGTCGCGACAGGAATTAAGAGAATTAGCGGTAGAAAAAGCCAAGCATTTGCAGAGAAAAACTAACGAGTAGAAACGACAATTAGCATTTCTTCCTTTTCTTTTTATTTTATGAAAAATATTGAAAAATGGCCATTACCACTCGCTCTCTGTAATTCCTCTCTCATTACCATAGTTTTGGTACTGGTTCCTGTGTCAATCGGGCACGCAACTAATCGATTAATTCGTTACTTATTACCCGAATATCAAGTATTTTCAGAATTATTGATTCATGCTGAAAAATAAACTCGCATCATCCGCTGCACATAAAAAACAATAATTTGTCTCCTACAATACTTATATCTACAGCCATAAAGATATGTAATTACATACCGAGAGTCGTAGTGCATTTCCACTGTAGCTGGTGGCTCTTTCGAGCGGTTGGTGGGCGGACGGATGATTTCCCATTTTGTAATTACTATTATCCCTATTAAAACTATATCAATTCCCCGCCAACTTTTCGTCTTTTTTCACCAGTCTCGTCGAACTTTTGTGCCACGAACGAAAAGCCAATAAAAATGGGAAAAATAATTAAAAAAAAAAAAAGAACCAAAGCGTACGTTCAAATATTCGACTATTCAGCACCAAGGACGATCATCCGGTCGTACCAACGAGTATAAACGTATATTCATGTAAAATGTGCACGAGTAGAACATACACACACGTGTGTATTCACAAATACGCGCACGTGCACTCACTCTGCCCCTCTTGCGCTCAATTGAGCGGCAGGTGCACCACGAAACTTTTGTTTCCAACGATCCCGCGGAAAGTCGCGTGTTATCCCTCGCCGATCCGATAGAATTTTCGATCATCAATATTTTTCTATATTTTTTATTCTCCTCGAGTCAATAAACGAAAGATCCACCACTTCACGCAGCGCACTGTGATCACAAGATCGCACACATCGTCGACGATTTCACCGACACTCGCGGACCACACATTTGTGCATAAAAATATATGTATACAAACGAATGATCGATCGCCGATCGGGTTTCGATCGACGAGAGAGCGCGTCGCTCCTGCTCGTTCACTCGCGCGTACTATGCGGCGTTTGATTCGGAAACGTTGCAACTCACCGCACACCGAAAGTCGCGCCTGCGCATCCGCCGCGGAATACCTTTACGTTTTTGTATATAGACATAGACGGGCGTGTTTTACGAACCTCACGCAGCTCGGTTTCTCTCGCTCGCTTTTTCCCTCCGAGTTATTCCGTTGGATCGGTTACAGAGGAAAGCAAACACGTCTAGGTGGAACGGCGATTCGTGCAGCCGGACGCGACCAATTCTCGGGGGAGGACAAGACGATTTTCATTGATCGTTCAAAATTCAGCGGACGAACCGATAATCCCGATCGCTATTCTTCACTCGACAAAGACGAAAGGGCATTCACCGTTACGTCACTTGGCACTCGGCGAACACGTCGAGTGAGCTGGAACTGCACAATTCGGATTAAACCGTTACTCCATGTTTTACATATCATCGGCGTCATTGATCCTCTCCTTTTGCGCCAACGAAGCGTCCATTACGTCGACGACACACTTCTCCTTTTTTTTCTCACGTCTCGCGATTGCACAAAAAACCCAATCCGATAAGGAAGAAATCGTCGGCGAACAACGCGATGAGGGTTTCGCTTACACTCCCCGGAGACTTTTCCACCGTTTCCATCGGAAACTCGCGGCACGTGACGTTCGATCGATCATCGGAGGAATTCATAAAACTTATCAGCATTCGCTCGAGGTATCCGTCGTTGAAACGATGACGAGTCGCGTAGATCTGGACGTGGACGATCGCGATCAACAGGTGTACAACTTTGAAAATGTTGTTGAATTCCGGTTCGTTGGCGAACGGAGAGACGCAAGATTTGTCCGTTTTAGGAGCGAAAAACAGGCAAGTCCATGTCCAGGCGAGTCCAGGTAAGAAGTTTGGACGCCATGACGCCGAGAGACGTGCAGGTTGTGCGAGGGAAAGAGAGAGAGAGGAGAGAGAGGGAGAGAGAGAGAGAGCAAGAAACGAAGACTCGTCCTCTTCGGTCAGAGCCGGCCCGGGGAACGCGACGTTTCACCGTGGCACTGCTGGGCTTCTTCGTTTTTGCACCGTCGTTGCTTTTTCTTCCCCTCCACGGTTGTGGACGAGAGCATCAAGCACGGCGAGAGGAGCAGCGACGACGACGAGCCGAGGTCTCAAACTGGCCATACACGACTTGTCCCAGGCCGGGCGCAACACTGACGTCACGGTGCTCGGAAACCTAGAGTGGGATTCCAACCGGTCGGTAAGCTCTTTCCATTTATATATCTCGCTCCGTTGCTCCTGTCGTTGTTTTCTCCCTTTGCGCGAGCCTTCTCTCATTTACTTTCTCGCTCTTCATCAACCAACGATCCCCCGGTTTACCCTTGTTGCAGCTTCTTCATCTCTCGCGGACCTACCAGGCATTCGATAAACGGAGCTCGAATGATGACGGTGAGGAGAAACCGGCGGGTAAAAGACCGGGAGGTTTGCCCCTCGTTGGAGATGAAACCCGGTCTACGGTCCAAGCTGAAGACGGTCCTTAAGGCGAAGTGAACGAACAACCTGAATCTCCAGCATCCCCTACATTTCCCAGAGATGAATAGCAGCCGCTCCAATGTTTTCAACGCGTTTGCAAAGACTTTGCCAATTCGCGACTCGGGATCGTTCACGTTGGAGATATTTATGCGGTCAATCAAGAAAGACGGGATCAATCTGCAGAGTACGAAGTTGGCGGAATTCAAGTTGAAAGTCCGTCACCAGGCTGGTTAACGCTCCCTTCAACGTCGTTCGAATTCAGCGGGTATCGAGCGCTTCTTTGAGAAAGGGACGATGAAGGAAGACCCAGGGTGGAAAGAGCTTATCGCAGAGACGAAGGACTCGATTGCGAAACTTCTCGACGTCCTTGCCTGTTCGCTTTATCGCGAGACTCCTTCAGCGAGATGTGAAATAAGGTTATAAAGGTGTTTCGCGTTATTTACAATCCGTCCGGCGTGTCAAATTCACTCGTTGATGGTTTCATCTCATTTCGCGAGAACGCTGTCGACTTCCGGAGAATAATCTTGGAACCCACCAACGTTATCGTTTGGTACAGCGCGTATTTTTAACGGAGCTGGGATGGAACTCCCTAGAGCGATTTCACCATCTCGTTGCTTGTATAATTTTGTGATTATCCGTATGTAACAAGACGCGCGAATTACGCGAAAGACTTGGGGTTGTAATTAGCAAAGGGGCGAGGGAGAGAGTTTCAGTGATTGCGACGAGGATAATTCGGAAACGCTTTTGGAACGTTTAATCGAATAAAGCCAGGTAGGTGAAAGTGAAGTCTTTCGATAACGAGCACGTTGCGCCCGCTGGCGGCAAAAAAAAATCCATATAATGGTAATAATTGGTGGTATTCGGCAGAGGGATTGACGGTGTCATACGGAAACGAACTGCCAAGAGTTCCCACGTTTTTCCGTTGGCCCGGACGAGTTCACCGTGCCGTCACGCTTGGTTCACTTCCGGCGACCCCACCGGAACTCGAAGTACGTTTGATCAAACGCTCTAACGCACAGAGATTCCTCGGAAGAACGCGGATCTGCTCTTGTTTTTATCTTTATTCTCTCCTTATTTCCGACACGATCTTCGATGTTTTCCGGATGATTTTGCCAGAGATATTTCTCGGTTATTTGTCGTTTTGACGTTCGTTCAGCCGTTTTTGTTTATTTACGGCAATCGTTGAGGCTTTTAGCTTCGATGGGAATTTCGAAAATCGACGATTCACGAGCTCCGTCGTTGATTATCGCGACGTACTACTGGTGATGCAGAAATCGAGATTTCATGGCGGATGTGAGAGAAAAAGAAGATGAGGGAAGACACTTTTGTGATAACGGAAAACCTCAACCCCGCGTCTTGTTGTGGTTTATCGCGAAGCCCGATACGCGAACCCAAACCCCCCCACTTCGAAGCTCGAAACGTGAATGCGAACTAACCCCGAAAGGAGCCTGGATCGGTGCACGAGTGGGATTTCACCTATCCCTACTCTTTGGGTACTGTCAGTGACGTGAATGGGCCTGATCAGGGCCCCCGACGTGCCACCATAAACGGCTACAGGAATGTCGTAAATTTGTTATACTCAAAAATGTTTTCATCCATGGAAATCCGCTCGTTCGTTTTTGACTCACCAAAAACGTCCGATTGTCGTAATTGTAACGAAAATTCCACAGACGATATAAACAAACATTTATTTCCATTGGAAAATTCAAAAGAGCTAAAAATAAATAACTCCTTTTCTCATAAATACCCAAAGGGTATATAGCGCATTGATTAAACGGCGAATGAAATACGGTGCTGTTGAGGAAACATTTTTTCTTTCGAAATTTGTTGAAATTTTTTTTTTTTTTCGTTTCGTGAACATGGCCACCTCGAGCCCATAGCACGGGGGTTGCGTGAGGCCCTCGTTGGTGGTGGGGCTCGAGTATAGCGAGCAGCTGCCGTGGCAAATGGTCGTACATCTGCTGAAACACACACAACAGGGACTGGTCGAAGCCATCCCAAGGAAGAGCGAGGGAGACGGAAAAGCTGTGTCTGTGTGTAACGGAGAAAAAGAGACACACGAAAAAAAAAAAAAAAAAACGGGAGACCTTCTCGCGTCTCCGTAATACGCGTACATGTCGCAGAGGAAAATGAACGACTGGTAACCGCGGCTTACGAGACGGGAGAGGGATGAAAAGCGAAAAGAAAGATAAATAAAAGCGTAGCTCCGCGGCAGAAGGAAGGGTGGAAAAACCAGAGACTTCATCTGGTTGCACAATGACGCAGAGATGAGAGCGAGCGTGAATAAAGGCGAACGACACAAACGGCGAAATCTTCACTGGTCTTTACCGGAAAACGCCCGAAGCAATTTTATCTCGAGGAAATTCAAGGGAGACCGCATCGGTGGGGTTTATAAATTAATTGAAAATCATCCCTCGGAGAGGAGGGTTCCGTTGTGTCACTTGATTTCTACATGATATGTTGAAACATTAATTGCCCGGTAATTAAGACCGTTTCATCGTCGATGTATAATACCGACGAAAAGTCACTTTTCTCGTGACGTTACAACGAAGCTCATCTTTGAAGTTTACATGGTTTCGGGCGGTTGAAAAAAATGTATGCGATGAAAGAAGAGAAAAATCGATAATCGATGGAAAGTTTGCTCGCAAAGGCCCGACACTCTGTCGTAGAAATGTTCAGGAATGCGAGGGCGTTTATTTTTGTATTTTACACCTATTTCATCATTCCATTGACGTTAATGGAATCTGCCATGTGTGTTCTCCATGCAGAAGGGTTGATTCGGGAAGGGTTGCGCTGGGCCTGACACGTAATAAATGGATAAGAATCCAACAATTTAGGGCCTGAAGTAGGATGGCACTGTATATATCGGTACGTGCGCGAGTTTTTACATAAAAATACAACATGAATGTTGGAAACGGTGGATTATTACGCAATTATTGCTTGTACCCTCGAACATAACGAAACCCTCAAACGTGTTATGGTTGTGCTTGATATTATGTCATTTTCATATGTAATTTATGTTTATTTGGACTTGTGACATTATTAGAATTGCATTCTGATGTTCAATTTTTTAAATCTCAATTCGTATTTTTCATCAATCGTATATATTGATTTTTGTAGAAAATACTGATGTGAAAATCGACATATATTGATACGAGTTTTCAGCGAGCTTGGGAACAAAAACTAGGGCTTCATTTTTAAGATATGTGTACGATGAAAATTGTAAACGAGAAAGGCATTTATCGATATTATTATCCTTGAAAATATTCTCAATTTTCTTCGTGTGCGTCAAGTGCCGTACATGAGACGGCTCGACAGCAATTTGGGAATACGAGCACACAGCGCGTTAAAGCACCGACTAATTATGGTTTGGGAGAAAGAATTTTTTGCGGCCACTTAGGGCAATACTTACACAGGTACAAGCGGTCATTAAGGGGTCATTTTTCGGAAGTTCCATCATGAGGAGAGGAGACATGCTTTCACATATTATCGCACGAAGGAAAATAAATAAAAATATAATACGAGTTATTTTAGTCGTTTGCAAATCGATTTAAGCAGCACAAAAATGACGTTTCAAAAGACAAAAGATTCGTGATTCGATCGTAATGAAAATGAGAGTCGATTTGCGACATTTCGTGCCGAAAAATCATGCAACCTTCCATACACGGGGTTAAAACCCCTTACGGTAAAACCAAAAATAGAAGGCAATTTGTTTTGTACGTGCTGCAGCCGGGTACTTGCTTGCTACACCTTTTTTTCGCGCACCTTGAAACGACCAAGTGTAATGTGTGCAGCTGCGTATACACGATACGAAATAAAGCAACAAGCAGACTCCAAGAGTTTACAGAACACACGATTTCAGGTGCAACCAGACACGCTCTGTACTCTTGCGGCAATTCTCACAATCGAACATCAATTAACAAACAAACGTGTCAACCAGCAATTTCATCTCATCGAAAATAAAAACCCATGCGAAAATCGAACTAATTTGTTTTGCAACTTTTTTCCCACGAACGGCAATACGAAAATGTTTTTGTATGTTTTTGAAAATGTATTTTTTTTTCATTTCGACTTTTTTCAACCGAGTATTGTAAAATGGAATGAATTTTCAAACTTTTATTGGGAATTACAGTCCCTCTGTCAGTTTTCGAAATGTTTTTTCGCACTTTTGGAGTTTCTTTCAACACATTTAATCGCAGCCACTTCGATCTTCGATGGAAGCAAGCGTCTGCGACAGTTCTGTATAAATTCTGTCTCGCGAGGTTCGATCCGAAGATCAGGTTTTTTGGTCCAGAGATAAATGTTCACTGCAGCCATTTTCGTAAGTGCGGACAATTATTCCGAAGAAGAAAGAATGAAGAAATCATCACGGACAAGACTGAGCGGAGCTCTCCCCTTCGACTGCTACGCAAGACATCGTTAAAACAGCCTTGGGTTTTTTTTTAACGCGTCTAAAGAGTTATTTTCTTGAACGAGAGTGTGGCAATAATTCAAAGTGCATCGAATCACGATGGATTTGCCGAGAAAATGAAATTTTGTTTCTCAATCCGTGTACAGGGCGTCTTAAAAATGAATATTAATAATTCAACGTTCAATCTAGGAGTTCAAGAATTTCAATGGAAAATCCTGCAGACTTTTTTCAAACAGGCAAATTCCCCATGAATTAATAATTATCACAAAAGTTGCACGATTCGTTGCATATCAAGAAGTATTTAGATTTTTGTTCCAAAATTTAAAAGCGTTTGTTATAATTTTCTTCCCCCAAAATTTGTGATGTATTGTTTCGAAATATCTGTTATTCTCGATCTTGCAAAATGACGAAGCACGGTGAGAATCTCGATGCGTGAAAGCGTCGAGTGTATGTGGCGCCTGTGCATTAATCATAACGCGTGCAAGGGATGGAGAATAAGGGCTGGAAAACAGTGAGAACGGACAGGAATTCACGGAAGCTTTCGCGACCATATGCTGGTTGGGGGTAGGTGAATGTAACATCGTTTTACGTGCGCAGGAAAATTGGTGAATTTTAAGGGCGTAAGCAGCTTTCCTAAGCTCGTCAAACGAGTCCCTTTACTTGTTAGAAGGTCACATATCCATCGAGAAACCGTATGGTAACACATGCTTCGCGGTATTCCAGTAATACGGTTTATGTGAAAACCGTACGGCATTACGATGAAACTGACCGATCTCACGCGACTCAACGTTACAGACGGTCGACTTCATCGCGCATCTCTAATGCACGTGAATTTACAGGGTGTACACGAACTTTCGACCAACGCACGTACCGAATTATGCCCTCCATTACCATCGTGGTGGGTTCCATCATCATTTGGGCAAATGAATTCGATGGGTATGCCGAGTAAGACGCATATTCCACATTTTTGTCGCACGACGTTGAACGACGCACGATGATCCACGATGTGAATTTTTGTTACTGCCGGTATTTCTCTTAACATCGATAAATATGGAAAATAACCAATAAACGAAAATTACGCAAAAAAAAAGCGGACGAATCGACCTCCGTGCTTTTTTGAAATCGAAAATTTGAAAAAAATGTGTAGCATCCCGAAAAGTAGACAGAGTGCATGAAATCGCGATGGCGAAAGTTGCTTTTGTCTTTGCTCAACGACGATCAAAAGCGTGTATTCGAGGGTATAGTTTTATGCTTGCGAACACGGTGGAAAGTGAGACAGGGATGGAGCAAAAGAGAGTGGTGTGGGTTTTGCATGGGAATTTCCATACCATCGATGCCGCCGCTCTCGCTTTCGCGTATACATTAAATATATATGGAGGCAAACTAAAGTCCCTGAGTAGCCGACGTACAAAAAGGGAGACGTCATAATACGAATATAATAGCCCCTGTGCAACGATAACTATACGTGTATATGCATATATACACAACAGCGAATCGTGTACACGAATAAATTCGTCATTCCATTGTCAGGCGAAAAAAAATCGCGAGAATTGTTCATACAGTATTGCGTCAAATAAAGTTCCCGAATCGCGAGTTACCGCAATTAACCAGGAGTCTCGTATGCTCCGAACCTCTCGCATCAACATTTTCCACACTCGTGTTATCCAAATTGTCGCTCATTTTCGAAACGAGATGATCAGCAGAAAAAGAAGAACGAAAAATTGTGCAAAGGAATTTAATCGATCGATCATTAACAATAATACTCACCGAGAGTTACTTCTTCTCAAGATAGTGCTAATGGACCGATGGTTCCTGAAAAGTCACAATACGCAGGTGTCAGTACATCAGCGATTTTATCGGTGTATTGTTGTCATCTTTTTTTTAAATTTTCTCTCAGGTTTTTCAGCTGGTGTTACAGGAATGTGTGGGGTATCGTTATTATTAAAATTATTACCGTTGTTGTTGTTTAAAAGCTTGTCAAATTAACTCTGATGAGATTCGTATGTGAGTGTGGTCATCTCAACGAGTCTTCGGGGGCTAAGTAGGGTGTATCGAGGAACGACACCCCATAAAAAAGAGTATCGTCCACAATGCTTTGCGATACATCGAGCGGGAAGCGGTTCCCACGACATCCTCGTGGGCAACGAACTCACCTCTATGGGAACGTTTTGCGTAAGGGTGAAGTTTCATACCGTTGGTGCAATATGTAGACGTATTATACATATATAGTTCAATACAAAGGTGGCAGGGAACCCGGCAATGATATTGAGTTCACGATTAACGCGAATACGTTCTTTGGATTTTCCTGAGGCATCGATTTTCGAAATGGAAACGAATATTCAAAAACATTCAATCGATCATTTTGTGAAATAAGTTTACCTTTCATTTCTCTTCTTTTTTTTTAAATTATTGACGTAAATTGAGGACGTTCGATAATTTGTGAAAAAATGAAGAAATATAGATAAATACGATTCTAAAGTTTTCGTTGCATAATTCATCGAAAGTTTTACTCAAATTGAAGAACAAAATTTGACGGTTCAATTTTCTTTTCTTTTTTCAAATATCCCTGCGCGAAAAGCCAAAATAATCGTCTGCGTATAAAATTTATGATTATAATATTATCTGTGTATGTGAACATACTATACATTTGTGTTTGTGTGTGTTTCTGTATGCATAGAAATTTGATATTTGGAGGAAGATTTTATAAGCGGTGTGAAATTCAGTTACAGCGACAGGTTCAATATTTTTTTTGACGTTACACGGCGAAAGTTTCAATGAAAGAAATAAGAATTAAGACCGCTATTCGGAAGCCTGTTGGCGGATCTCTGTTCGTCGCAAGGGAGATTTGATCGTCAGTTTTACTATACAAAAGAGGGTCCAACCAGGTCCAACCCCTCATTCGACTTTCTCGGTGTCTTTCCCTCTCCTTCCCTTCGCGTCTTTATCGTTCCTGCATGGTTCTGCTCAGGCTCGGGACTTTTTCGATTAGGGGAACAAAATTTCCAAACCTGCCGTTCTCATCAGACACCGTAGAGAATCTTTGGGCCAGGTTCAATTCATTTTCTCATACTCTATTGACACAAAAAAATTATGCGCCGCCGTTAACGATACGTTCCACCACGTACGTAAAATCCCCAGAAAAAAGAATCGTCAAATATATTTTATCTCTGTGTTAACAAATTTGATACATAAATTTCGAAAAATTCCGACGATATTGGAAATTGTCGCCGATCCGTTCGAGGAATGTTCAGATTCACGAGGGAAAACCAACGAGGTTTCACGGGACTCGTGACTTATCGATTTCAGTTTCAAATTCGCGGACTACGGTCATGAAAGCGTATCCCTGCACTGACATCGGGTGAATCATAGAGGAAAAAAGAGAAAGTGCGGAAAGAGGCGAAAAATATTAGAGTCACTCATCTCGCTACCATGAGAGAGGTTACGTTCAGCGCGACTGTCGTTGTAGTCGGTATAATCATATTATTTCCTCTCGCGTTCTGATTAATCGTCGTCGGTGTGGTCCAGAAAAAGAGGTCGCTGTACAAGAGTTAATGTCGCTCGTCATTGCCGTGCCACGGGGATGGACCTTTCTCCATCCCTCTCTCGCCCTCTGCTTTTCTCTCTCTTCGCTTCGCCTTTTTCTCTCATTACCGTGTCTCTCTTTTCTCTTTCCTTGACGCGACAGAAGAGATTCGTGATAACGTGCAAGCGTGCTGCATCCGCGCGCGCCTCGAAGCGTGAAGTTTAAACGACTAGTCAGCAGCCATAAGCTGTAACTCTCGTGGAAAAACCTTAAGCAGGGAGCATATATGAGCTTTATTACGTAAGGGAATCATACCCATCAAAAAACAACACTTTTGTTATTCGGAAATGCCAAATTTTCATTGTTATTAATAATCTACGATTCTCGGTTGTGAAATTATAGGAACGCGAAGAGCTCATCGATGCTTGCTGATAATGCAGTTTTTATTTCGAGATAAGAATTGAAATACGGGGCTTCGCGGTTCATCTCGAAGGACAATTACTGATTCCTGCTTTTCTCTGTACGATTGTGTGACGAATGGATTTGACATCATGAAATGTTCGATCGTGAGGCTGTCGGGAGTGTCCGTGAACCACAATTTACCCCTGAAGAGCAGCAACCCGCGGAACAACGCTGAAAAACTGCTTGCTCTTCTTACGGTACTTTGAAGTAGCTCAAATCTCGATCTGTTTTACCGGCGGAATATTCAGACACGCTCAGTCTCCGCTTTTCCCTTCTTTTACTTCGTTAGCTCATCACCTTTTAATTTTTTTTAATATCTGCGTTTCCGTATTATAATTAAAAGCATAATTCACAGATATGAGCTGAGAGGATGGAAAAAGGTAGCGAAATGCTGCATTGATTTTATTAATATTTAATTATATTCATGGAAAATATTTTTTTCTGCAGACTCGTGTATTGATGACTGAAATGTTTCTCCCCTGGAAAAGTCCCTTATTAATATAGTGAACTATATACATGTGTATACGCGTCAATTCGCACCCTCAACCCTCCGACCGACCCTTGGAAATTGATTCAGCATGTTTAATTTGAAACGTCGGAGTGACGAAAAGGAAAATCGTTTACCGGTGAAATTTTCGTCAAATGTTTGATGGAGTATATTGACGCGGGAGGAAAGCAGGAAATTACATCCCTAGTCGTTACACGAGGTGGCAAGAAATTCAAGAAAAGCAGACTCTGTAAAACTATGGACAGATTCGAGAATGAATTTACCCCCAAGGATGTTAATCTTTTTTCTCTTTTTTTCTCAACGCGAAAATCGTGAAAACATTATTACCGCTTCTCCCAGGGTTCTTTATTTCGCGTTTATCTTTTTTTTTCTCCCGTTTGTTCCCAGCGTCATTATCCAGTTTTCGTGATAGGATGTAAATGTTGATTGACCTTTGTTACAAAGTTGTTACTGTATTATTATTTTCAATAAAAATAAAAAAATCTCAGTGCGATGCACAAAGATGTTCTTTTTTTAATTTACTTCAACAGCATCGTGGAATGTCACAGATGGACAAGAGATGGATGGAGAGGCAAAGTTCATCCGAAATAAAATAAAATTGATCACGATTGAACTTTGCAAAGTCCCTCATTTTTTGTATTGTTTCTTTTGCAGTTGAATTTTGTACAAACTTTTGAATTTAATTGAATGAATTTGCGGGTTATCAAAAGGGTTTCATACTCGTGAAAAACTAAAGAATTAGCTTTTGAGGTTACAAACTCGAGTGTATATTCCAAATACACACGCAGCTGGTATGACGAAGAGGACGGAAAAGAAGCGAGAAAAAATGAACATCAAACGAATCCAGATGCCAATTAATATCAGAAGGCTTGTACGAGAAATGTTTATTGACACAATTGGCGGAATACGCGATTATATTCGAAAGCGATCATACGGTTTTATCGATGGATTTAAACAAAGAATTTGAGCGTGAAAAATCTGCCAGCGAATTTTAAATACACATACGTCACGTATTATATGCCAAAAATCTCTAGCAGAACGCGTCCATCGAAAAAATTGTGTTGCAAGCATTTGTCATTATTACAATAAAATCCTGTGTTATGTATTCGATAAATTTACATCCAAAGCACATAAGACGTGTTTTATATGAAAATTACGCAGTGCTGAATGTTACCCAGTGGTCAGACATTTATTTTTAATTTTTAATTAATGAAAAAAAGTCTTTTTTTTACACGCGAAATTCTTGTTCACAATCAAAGAGACCATAAAGAAATATGAAAAGAAAGGGTGCTAAGATGGATAGAAAAAAAGGGAATGACTCCAAACGTCCGACGGTATCGAGCAGGGCGTGGTTGGCGCGATTCTCAGGTAGACTGTACCTTTACGCGCAGCATCGCATCTCGTCGTACCCGCTTCTCCAGCAACGAATTAATCGTTCGCTTGATGACCCCTCGAGCTTGTCGGAATCGCAAAAATGGAATTGCTCGAATGATAATGAACTTGTCGATAAACATTTATTTTTAACCTTCGTCGTATTTTTCATTTCTAATCGAATAAACGAGGAGGAATATTTATCAAAATTTTACGAATCTTGACGTTGACGTTCCAATGTTTTTTCCAAGATGGCAAATTTTTTGGTGAAAAGAAAATGAAGTTGCCTTCAAGAAGACAGAGTTTTGACCGAAACGTACAATCGTTTCTCGAGAAGATTATTCACATTTCGAATTCGAAATCGAGAGTCTTCACTCGCCGTTTGTTTATTCATCAGAATTAATTACAGCCGGAATTCTTTCATCATTAGGAGAATGCCAGATTCACGCCAGACTCGTACACGGGGCAACCTCACGATAGCAGATTGAAAAAAAAAACGAATGGAATTTTTTTAATTTTTTTTTTTCGGGTAAGGAAAAAACCAAATGCACGCATGCACGAGTATCTATTATCTGCAGTCGAACATGCGTTTCATTGGATGATTTACGGTTTAATTGCACACCGCGTGTGTTAATCACTGATTGATCATCCGAAAATCACATGTACGCCTGCCGATTTACATTTTACTGGTTACTCAATTTTGCTCGTGAGGTGAAACAAAATCGCGTGATTGCACTTATTTAGGGTGAATAAACAATTAAATTTCGGGGCTCGCAATGTAAATTGACACAAGTGACAAAATGATTCTCTACATTTAGCAATGACGATTCTAGCCGGCAAGTTTCTGACACGGATTTTGTATATAAGCAACGATCGATTTTCATAAAATTAGATCCACTGAGACAGGCTGCAGGCAATCATGTCGAAACTCGCAATCATTTTGTGCATCGCCATCTTCGCCTCGGTAAGTGTAAAAAATTTGTCATCACATTCTTACAATCATTGCTACAAATGTTTAAATTGCACATTAGGAGTATTCTGATTACTGCGGAGGCAAAACTGAAAAAGTAACGTTTCCTTCGTAATTGTTGTCCCGCACAACGTTAATAACGATTGGAATTTTCTAAACCGGTGACTGGACACAAAATAAATAAAATTCAGCCTATAATTGTACTTTTATTTCATGATACGTTGAAATGTATCGTTGAATCGTTACGAAAGTACAATTTGCATTTTTCCGCAGTTACTGTTTGTTTTTTTCAAACAAACGATTCATCGTATTCAAAATTATGAGTAATGACAACAAAAAAAGTATTAAAAATAGAGGAATTACAGAAAATTCGTGTTTCCATTGTGTCGTAAACACGGAAACTCCAATATGCTTTGATGTACATTCACCATCGAGTCGATTCCTTATGAATTCTTTGAAAAATTGTAACCAAATGCATCCGTTTGATTTCCAAAGGCGACGAACGGTCTATCGGTGAGAGAACAGTTGGAAACTGCTCAGAAAAGCGTAAACGCTCTCATCGACAGTACCCTAGAACGGGTAAAATCGATCGTCGCTGATGCAAAACAAAAATCCGACAGCCTTGTAGCCCAAATTGAAGAGCAAACTAAAGCGTTTGGGGCCAAAATATCCGACGATGTCAAATCGAGACTCGAAAAGGTACGTCGATTTTATACACAAAAAGTAAAAACATAACGACCGCCCAAAGGCTATTTGCGAAAATCTCAAATCTATCACATGTCGAATGCCATTTTCCCACCCAGGCAAGAGAAGAGATTAAGAGGCTGACCGACCAAGTTAAGGACGTCGATGTCTCGGAGTGCGCTGAATTGGGCAGCTATCTGCAAATGACAAGCCAAACAGCGCTTCAACAAATGAAACAATGTTTCGTCAACAAGCGTACAACAGCAGGTCTTTACGTTCAGAACATGGTTCAAGTCTCGGATGAAGTGTTGAAAAATCTGAACGTTCTGAAATTGGAGGCCCGTGCATGCGTTGACAATGTCGATGGTCTTGTGGCTGCTGGAAAGGCTCTCTGGTGCACAAATATGGTAAGTTTCTCGTACCATTTTGATGGGGCTAATCACGAAAAGTCTTTCATTCTATATCGAGCCTTCGGAGGAAAGACCAGCTTGATCGAAAGTTTTTCTCGCGAAGATCACTCTCCAATGACTTTATTCCATCGGTGTTATCTTTCGCAACAATGTTCTCCATTTAATGTACACATAGAAATGTACAAAGACGTTTTTTCCAAATCTGCAACAAACTCTCCGAAGAGGATCGAACATTCGCTACCTCTCCTCATTGTCATTTTAATTCATTGACCGTTTCCAATCTCGTAAGCACACAGTGCGTTAACCGATTTGGTCCATTCGTGTCGTAGGTTGTAGCAAAGGCAACGTGGACGACCGCAAAAGCTGTCCCGTCGATTTCCCTCGAAGTTGCCAAACTGACATTCCTGCTGACTACCCTTCCGCCCTCTCTTGCCTATTGCACGACCACCAGCGCTCTCGCTACTTTCTATCACGAAGCATCAAGCATTTCCAGTCAGACACAAAAGTGCATTCGAGAAAAAATTCAGGAGGTCCGTGATAACATTTCAAAGGCCACCGAATCACCGGCTTCTTCGCCGGAAGTATCTACTCCAGAACCGGAAGAGCCTTCAACACCGGAAACTAGTCTGGTGCAGAAACCTGAGACTCCCGAACCTGCGGTGGAAGCTACCGAGACGGAATCCGAGTTTGACGATGCAATGTTTTAAACAATCATTTCCACTTGTGCTAGAATTGCAATCTGTAAACCAAGGATCCAGCGCGTATTTTCCTTCTTTATCAATAATTATCGATCCATTAATGTTCCTCTGCTTTTTTAAGAAGCTGATTATGAAAAAATAAACAGAATTTAAAATGACGTGTAATGTAACGAACATATCGGTTGACTGCGCGTATCCCAATGCGTCGATCAAGCGAATCAATCGTCATCAAGATTGTCGCGGCTTTTACAATATTAATGACTTTGATCGAACATGCTAAAGTGTCGCAGTCGTTTTCACAGTCACGTGATATTCGAAAAACCTGCGATGGACGGAATAGACTTTCATGAATGAAGCTTGATGGTAGCAAGCTTGAAAAGAATTCTTTGACATCCGATTCTCCCAATAGAAAATTCTTGATCCATTCTCGATGAAACTCACAATTTCGTATTTTTCGGAAACAACAATCGAATCGTTGGTCTCAAATGCGCGAGGTGTGAGAGAGTTTCGATGGTTTAAGAATGATTTCCAAAAGCCTTTGTACATTCAATGAAAGCATCGACCGGCCGAAAATACTCTGAATGTTTTCGATTTTTGGGGACAATATTTCGAAATCATTACATTATTCATAAAAAGTTTGCGTTCCTCCGCTTATTTCAAAGAAGAGTAACCACGCACGACGTTTTTCAATTGAATTTATTATTTTCACCGCGGACTGGGCGAAAAAATCGAATTCACCGTTTCCAAAATATTTATCAATCGGTCTGCGACGAGATGAAACATGTTTACGCCTCAAGTGAACTTTTTGCTTTTGTAAATTATTGTTCTTGCGTTGACGAAATAACGGCAAGCGTACGACTTTTATCGAAAATATAAACGTACAACAAAGTAAAATACAACTTTGAAGCGATACGAAAATTATGGAAATTTATTTTTTCTCCAACGACTGATAGACGTGTCTCGTTCTAGGGCCACGTGGATCCTCTCTAATGGACATCGTACAATTAGAATATCCGCGGAAGTAACGACTTTGATTATCGGAGCGATTTTTCGTTTCTTCCTATTCAAATGGACTTATCGAAAGAGAGCGAAAAAGTGAGAACGAAACAATCTCGTATTTGGTAACCTAACTTTAAGGGGTTGTTGCATCATAAGTATATATGGCTGGGACAAATATCATTCGATGCCCTTTTCATCGGATTGTCGACGAGTTAGCAAAAATTTCCATAAATTCATGGCTAAGTTACTGTAATTAATGCAAGGATTTTCAATATTCAGCAGATCACGTGCAACATCAAGGAGAAAAACAAATTATGAATTGCACCAGACAAATTTTTTCAGGCTTGGAGATTATGTTAATCAATAAAAATCTTCATCAAGTGCAATCTCAATTGACACAAGTGATAAAACATTCGTTTAAATGTTGCTCTTTCGCGTTAATGCAGCGATTACATGGAAGCGAAGAATTTTATATATAAGAATCGTTCGATGTCATTTTTGCACTCACATCGGGTGAGCCGATCAACTGGTAACAATGACGAAAATCACGATTGTTCTCTGCGCCGTACTGCTCGCTTCGGTAAGTTCGTATTATGATTGATTAAAAGGAACAGAAAAATATCGCGTGGAAAAAGTGCGATACTTTATTTGAATGAAAATTGAATGCATTCGCTAAAGGTTTATTATATTTGAATGAGAAGATACTGAATCTATTTAACGAAAAGTGTTACAACTATTTCGGTGTCGGTCTTTCGCTCTTTGGTGAATGAAGAACCGTTAGCTACTTTTTTGTCCTTGGAAACATCGTTTTTTTAATATTCGTTCGGAAAATCGTTAGGTTCACCAAAGTCATTGTATCGATACTTGATTCTTCACAATGCTCGGTAAATGGATCATGTGTCTAAATTTTTAGGCAGCAGATGCGCACCATCTTGAGTACCAATTGCAACGTATTCAACGCAGAGTCGAGAATCAGGTCAGTGCGTCAGAGAGCCACATGAGGTCGAATTTCGAATCTGTTCATCTAACGGCTCGCCGCAATTTGCAAGATCTCAGGACAGAAGCCTCGAGAATCGAGCAAAGAGCTTCCAACAGGCTCAAGCTAATCATTGATAACGTAAGTCGATATACGAGAGATGCTGCCTGAAAACACATTACGATGTAATGTATCCTCATGCGGAATTTTAATCTTGTGAAACAGACTCAAAATGAAGCCGCCAGGATGACTCGGCGAGCCGGCAATGTAAATGTAAAAGACTGCAACAATCGGGTTCGGGAACTGGTTAGGACATCTTCTAGGCTGCAAGCTAAAATCAGCGAATGTACCAATGAAAGAGTTAAACAGGGCGAAAGATACCTGAGTAAGATGCAAAAAATCAACGATGACGTCGGTGTGAAACTGCGTGATCTTAGAAAATCAATGCAAGGCTGTTGTAGCGATACCAGTAATCTGAGACGCATGGCACGCGCGATATTGTGCACCAAATCCGTAAGTATCATTGTCGGTAACGAACTCATGAAAAATGTGATATGACTGCGCAATGCATGGAATATCACATTTTTTATTTGATACATTTGTCAAATTCAGCACGAAGCATGATCGACATTGTTTTTCGTACAAAGATTGCAGTTAGGTCAGCATGGACTTCTGCAAAGACCGTACCAGTCGCCTCTATCAGACTTAACCACTTTAACCGCATGTTATCCACATTGAAGTTCTCCATCGCTTCTTGCGAGAATGCCAGAAATCTGGATATACTGTCTCAGCTATCATCAAACGTTTTGAAGCAAACCGAAAGATGTATTAATGAGAGGATTGCCAAGACGGTCTCAACGTCAAAGTGGAGAAGAACTACTACAAAAATGATGAGACCGACCACCGAAACTATTTCGACTGAGGGGATTACCGATCCTGTAGAAGTCACAACTGAAGCCGCTCAACCGGCGGCGGAAACAGATGCCACCACGCAGGCCGAAGAAGTCACGACCGAGGCCGCTCAACCGGCGGCTGAAACAGATGCCACCACGCAGGCCGAAGAAGTCACGACCGAGGCCGCTCAACCGGCGGCTGAAACAGATGCCACCACGCAGGCTGAAGAAGTCACGACCGAGGCCGCTCAACCGGCGGCGGAAACAGATGCCACCACGCAGGCCGAAGAAGTCACGACCGAGGCCGCTCAACCGGCGGCTGAAACAGATGCCACCACGCAGGCCGAAGAAGTCACGACCGAGGCCGCTCAACCGGCGGCTGAAACAGATGCCACCACGCAGGCTGAAGAAGTCACGACCGAGGCCGCTCAACCGGCGGCGGAAACAGATGCCACCACGCAGGCCGAAGAAGTCACGACCGAGGCCGCTCAACCGGCGGCTGAAACAGATGCCACCACGCAGGCCGAAGAAGTCACGACCGAGGCCGCTCAACCGGCGGCTGAAACAGATGCCACCACGCAGGCCGAAGAAGTCACGACCGAGGCCGCTCAACCGGCGGCTGAAACAGATGCCACCACGCAGGCCGAAGAAGCCACGACCGAGGCCGCTCAACCGGCGGCGGAAACAGATGCCACCACGCAGGCCGAAGAAGTCACGACCGAGGCCGCTCAACCGGCGGCTGAAACAGATGCCACCACGCAGGCCGAAGAAGTCACGACCGAGGCCGCTCAACCGGCGGCTGAAACAGATGCCACCACGCAGGCCGAAGAAGTCACGACCGAGGCCGCTCAACCAGCGGCTGAAACAGATGCCACCACGCAGACCGAAGAAGCCACAACCGAGGCCGCTCAACCGGCGGCTGAAACAGATGCCACCACGCAGGCCGAAGAAGTCACGACCGAGGCCGCTCAACCGGCGGCTGAAACAGATGCCACCACGCAGGCCGAAGAAGTCACGACCGAGGCCGCTCAACCGGCGGCTGAAACAGATGCCACCACGCAGGCCGAAGAAGCCACGACCGAGGCCGCTCAACCGGCGGCTGAAACAGATGCCACCACGCAGGCCGAGGTAGCCACAACCGCGGCCGCTCAACCAGCGGCTGAAACAGATGCCACCACGCAGGCTGAAGAAGCCACAACCGAGGCCGCTCAACCGGCGGCTGAAACAGATGCCACCACGCAGGCTGAAGAAGCCACAACCGAGGCCGCTCAACCGGCGGCTGAAACAGATGCCACCACGCAAGCCGAAGAAGCTACAACTGAAGCCGCTCAACCGGCGGCTGAAACAGATGCCACCACGCAGGCCGAAGAAGCCACAACCGAGGCCGCTCAACCGGCGGCTGAAACAGATGCCACCACGCAGGCTGAAGAAGCCACAACCGAGGCCGCTCAACCGGCGGCTGAAACAGATGCCACCACGCAAGCCGAAGAAGCTACAACTGAAGCCGCTCAACCGGCGGCTGAAACAGATGCCACCACGCAGGCCGAAGAAGCCACAACCGAGGCCGCTCAACCGGCGGCTGAAACAGATGCCACCACGCAGGCTGAAGAAGCCACAACCGAGGCCGCTCAACCGGCGGCTGAAACAGATGCCACCACGCAGGCTGAAGAAGCCACAACCGAGGCCGCTCAACCGGCGGCTGAAACAGATGCCACCACACAGGCCGAAGAAGCCACAACCGAGGCCGCTCAACCAGCGGCTGAAACAGATGCCACCACGCAGGCCGAAGAAGCTACAACTGAAGCCGCTCAACCGGCGGCTGAAACAGATGCCACTACGGAGAGTGGAGAAGATCGGCCAGCCACCATAACCGTGTTGCCACGTGGCGGTAAACATCAAGCAGATCAACCGATTATCAAAATCGTTTCACCAATCGCAAAGTCTAAAGGTGGCGATAAAGTATGTAAACGGAAACCAAGAGCCGTTGTAACCCTTGTACCATCTTTGATAGGAGTTCAGCCGCTAGTCAATGCCTTAGTCAATGCCAATGTTTTGGGAGCGACCGGTGGAAAAACACGACCAAATATCAGACGTGGCGGTAGAGCACGTCGTCCGCCTGCTCGAGGGCCTCGACGGGGAGTTAGACCCACACGACCTGCGACCATTCAACCATCTCTAATAGGAGTTCAGCCGAAAATCAATGCCTTAGTCAATGCCAATATTTTGGGAGCGACCGGTGGAAAAACACGACCAAATGTCAGACGTGGCGGTAGAGCACGTCGTCCGCCTGCTCGAGGGCCTCGACGGGGAATTAAACCCACACGACCTGCGACCATTCAACCATCTCTAATAGGAGTTCAGCCGAAAATCAATGCCTTAGTCAATGCCAATATTTTGGGAGTCACCCGCGGAATAACTCGACCGAATGTCAGACGGACACCTAGAGCCGTATGGCCTTTAACCTTTGTTCCATCGCTGCTAGAAACTCAATCGTCCCTCGGTCAAAGTGGCGGAAAAATTCTTCAACCGGTTTTCGGATTAACCGGTGGAGTACTTCGGCCGATTTTTGGAGGAAGCGGTTGATTCCTTCTCCCGATTACGGGAAACATTCTTTGAAATCCAAGAGGGAATAATCGATCAGTACGAATGTGTAAATACGCAGCTGATCCTTTAAACAAATCTCCAAACAGACATTGAATTCAAGAAAATAGCCAAGGCAAATCTGCCAGTCAACGAATTCTGCAAAACTAATTTTACTTCGAACAAATTATCTTTCTTTACTCATCTGATTTGTCAAAGCATTGAACCACACATGTATCGTTTGCAGAAATTAAAATCAATGCTAACCCTTGTTATTTCTGCGTCATTGCTTCAAACCTTCGTATCCAAACCATTCCAAATATCCGAGTATATATATATTTCGAACTAGTTATATTATTTGAACGTCATTATAAGTGTTCACAATTACCGCTGTCAATGTCAATACGTCAATAACGGTGGACCTTCTCGATCCAATTGCCGCACATCGAATGCACATTGTACACCTCTGTGTGTTCGAAACAATCACAAAGTCACCGTGATTATCGATGATCGATCGCAATTTCACATTCATACCGAGAGACAGCTGTCACCGTTCATTCTCGTGGTGCTATCTAATTGAATTGATCCAACGAACATTGGGATAACGAAGTTTACATCTCTCATTCGCGGAATACGAAGGAGCAACGACAAAGATAATTAAAACGAATTTAATCCTTGTGAAATACGAGTTCACGAGTCTGCTTTATTGAACGCACGTGATAATTACATAGAACAGAGAATATACAGGAAATTGGGTTACTACATCAATCGATTGGATAGTAGACGAGGGAGGTGGAAAAATCTTTTTACAAATTCGGTACTTTCGACTTTAACAGCGCTTAAGTACGACTGCAGCGTATGCAAAAATGCTGAGGCGTTGCTAAGCTCACCTGAGATGGCTTCGGAAATTTTTGAGGGTTCAAAGGGACCACATCGAGCCTCGACAAAGTTCTCAATGACTTTTAATTTAAAAAATTGAACAAGTGTCAGATCCAGCAATTTTATTTTTCGAGAAGACTCGAGTCAATCTTGCGTTAATAAACTCAACGAAGCGCCTGAGTGACAGCAACCAGACGTACGTCGGTGCGCGTTAATCCATATCGCATAATCTGTATACAAAAAAATAAATACCTTTGATATAATTGTTGAAAAAAAATCAATTTCGTTTTCTCTTTTTACTATACTAGTATTTTAAAAAATTGTAACATTATAATTAATGACAGCACTTTCTTCAACGATACTGTTTCGAAAATTTGCTTCCGATCTTCCAGGCGCTAGCAACAGAAGTACGAATGGTAAAAATCTCCTCCACAGCATCCGTTAATCCGTTGAAATCCGATTCATCGCGTATTCTCAAATACAATTTCGTCAATGCACCATGGAATCAAATTTACTCAAAAATACGACAAAATGCTTCTGCAAAAACTTATCTTTATTTAATGTGGGTACACGAATATCATGGACAATAAATTTTCTCATAAGAAAATCGAATTTTTATAATCTGTATACGTATACATTTTTCAAATATATTACGATGTCGGTTAATGTCGATTCGAGTATATTAATAAAATGCATTTCATACAAGTACAAAGGCGACATATTTAGCGGAGCAAACAGCGCCATGAGAAAGTCGGCCAAGTAATTATCTGAGGTAACATACCGGAGACGTGTGATAAGATAATAAGATCGTGGACCACCGCCTCACATTTTCCACGACTATTTTATTTCTGCTCTACCGATAATTCAGAAACTGAGGATGCGTTTCGATGCACGCGTGCAAATTCACCGTCACCGTCTTCGTTCCATCTCGACAGAAAAAATCTCCTCGTTGACGTCAATTTTTTTTCGTTAACAGCGAAAAAATACTCTGTACAAAAATTCGCCTTTGCGAGAAATCCTCGAGGATCGAATCGAAGCTATAGATGAAAAAATAAAAGGACGATCCTCTATTCTCCACGTCCTGCTGATGCAACACACTTGCAACGCGGAATCTTTTTTTTTTTTTGCAGAATCGAGCTGTTCTTGACCGGTAGAACCAGTTGCCACGTTGGCCTCGTGCAGTTTTTCGTCAAACCTTTGTGAGTGTTTTAAAATATAAAAATAGAATGTATATACGATTATAAAAATACAAAATTCGTCGTTATACACGGAAAAATTATGGTATTTTTATTAGACGAAGCCTCGATTCTTCTCCCACGAAAACGCGAAATCGAAACGAAACAAAATCCACCGACTTTTTCGCGAAAACTCGATATTTTAATGAGAAAGTAGTAATTAATTGATAAAATTCGTATTACCGCATTTTCGGACGGAAATATTGGGTTTTCGATTAAATACCGCGTAGTGTTTCGTAATCAGCGGGAAAAAATACGTCGATATGGACCATTAAAAATCATTTTTGAAATCCAACATTTTTCGTCATTTTCTGCCGGATTGAGTTGGTTCACTAAAATATTCGCCTTTTTTTATCCCTTCGAGGAAGATACTCCAACTTGTGCTTATTCTCTTGGCAATTGATGAGGCTTCAAAATGCCGTTCGGTTTGTCCAGATATCTTAATTTTTCGATTTTTGGCAAATTTTTAAAGTTGGATGGTAAATTTCCGGTAAGTAAATTTCTCACCACAATGACAATTTTCTAAATAAACACCATCATATTTTTCTCTCATTTCCTTCTTACAGGAAGAAGAAAAAAGTGATTCTTCGTCTCGAACCATTTGAGTTTTCATTAAAATAATTCCGGGACTGCGCGAACGCATGTCCCGACTATCAAAAATTTTGCGCTCGATATACCCATGTTAGGAGTATTCGAAAGGTTCAGCCTTTTCCGTAAAATGTGCAATGGAAAGGCCTCGCCCAGGGGGAATCGCCTTCTTGATCGCGGTGTCCCCCGCGCCAAGTAAGTTATGAGGTTATCGTAATTAAACCGCGTGTATACGTAATGTGACTTGCGCTAAAACGATTGCGAGAAACAATCTCGTTCATCTGCGTGATCTACCGGCGAAAATTTGATTTATTTTCGTCAATATGAGCCATGCGTGTGTAGGTGTATATGCGATATATTCATATACATAAAAAAAAAACAAAAAATGAATTATTCATCCAAACCAGCCTGCTGCCTCGAGCGATCGTCTTTTATTTCACGACAGCTCCGGAGAAAGAAGAAAAAAATCGAGTAAACGGTGAGAGAATCAGGGAAAGTCGATTTGCATCTCAATACTTACGTTCATCAGAGTTTCGAGCAACTTTGACGCTAAAATATTTTTTCAAAATGCTGCAGCGTAAACGGTGATCAATAAAAGTGCGAATAAAATATATTCCGCACAGAAAATCGCAACAAACATGTCGAGCGTATGATTTATTCTCTCCTTTCTCAAAATTTTCATAGCTGAAAATAAAAAATTAAACATCCTCCGCAATAATTATTACGGATTATCGGCCTTAAGAAATGTCTTCAGTCGAGCTTCGTATTAAAAATGATATTTGCAATATACATATACATTTTCGGAATCACACGTTTCCTCTTCAACATGGTGGGGTTTTGTTCTTAGGATTTTATCGTTCAACAGCTCCGAGGGGTGTTGTCGCTGATGGAAGTGCCTGCAGCTCTGTGAAAGGGATGATGAAAGGGTCCAGCTGTAAACAATGAACAAAGCGAGAGCTCGCAGGGCGATGCGAGAAAGATAAACGAGAGAATAGATAGGAAAGTTGACGTACACCGTGCGAGGTGAGTTGAAAATTCCACCGTGAGTGATTTGTGTTTTTTAGTTCACTCCATTTACAAATAATTACTCCCAGTTAAAACAAATGGAAAGATCGATCAATTATAATATTATACGAGTACTCGTTTCTGTAGTAAATTTTCGTAAATGACAGCGAGCCTTGAGAATCATTTTTCAAATAGTCATCAAAACTCTGAAGAACGTATTTCGTTTCTAAATTCTGTGAAAGCGTTTACAGACAAAAAAAAATACGGCAGACAAGACGCCAAGTCCGGTGGCCAATCACTGTGCCATTTGCCATCATGGACCATTCTCCAGCACAAAGGTGAGTCTCACGATACTTTTCATTACGTTCCAGTCTTACGTCGTTTACGATACACTTTTTTATATCGCTACAGACCAGCACTCGGAGATTCTTTATAGTTCCGCTCTTGCGATTGCATTGCGTCAAACGCGACACGAGCATTCCCGCTCCGAAAACGCTGTTTCATAACGCGAGCGTACAAGAATATCCATTTGATTCGTGGTCCCTGTTGCAGGATGTGCAATTTTTTTTTTTCTTACGAATTTGCGCAAAATCCTCGAAGATCGAAATGGTAGACCTTTCTTCGAGTATAATTTAGCCCGTACATCTCGTGCATTTTGCGGAAACGAGTTTCGAATACGTAACGTCCTTTGTGCTCGATTCTTGCCGCATTACGTCAAAAAAAAATTACGCAAAATTAGAGGCTGCACTGATTTCATGGCATTCACGGTCAGCTTATCAATCCTTTTCCACAGGGGAACGTTATTTTCAAGATAATTCGTATTTACTCAAAACTGCATTTCCATATTATACATAAAATACGTCGATCTGATTTATTACACTTTCACGCGAGCCTGACGTTTGAATCAATAAACAACTTTGTGCCCACCGTCGGAGTGTTCGTAAAAACAATGTGACGAAGCGAAAACGATCATTTCCATCAGATCAAAAAAATAAAGTGCAAAAAAGTCGAGCAGTGTGCAATTTGCTGCGAAAATCGTTTGAGAGCTGATTATTTTTCCTCGGTGCTGGTCGATGTTTTACCGCCATAGAGGAAGTCTTAATGGGAGAACAACAATGACTGCGAGCGACCATAATTATGGAGAGAAGAAAAAAAAAAAGAGAGAAGATGAAAAAGTAAGACGTAGCAGACAGGAAACATGGAAGGGTTGAGAAAACCGTACGCGAGCAAAAGGTGCGCCGGACGGGCATCGATCGACCGGCAGCCACTCGAGCCGAACGCTCGCGAGATTGTGTTTCATGTGGACCATAGAGAAGCGAGTGACATCGATATCGCGACTTGTACGCACACACACACGCACCAAAATTTCCGCACCGCACCCGTGTCAATTTATCGATCTCGGTCCATATATAACGCTTTAATATTATTTGCCATCGTTCCGAAGGTAAAAAGATTCGAGAGAGGAAGGTAAAATGATCGCCTCGTGGAACATCGAGGGGCTTCCGTCGTGAAATGAAACTTTTTCACTTCCTCGTTCCACTTTTCCCATCTTCGTTCTCGAGACATTAATGACCGATTTTTTGCGCACCGAAGGTACATCCGGTGTTAAATACGAGAGGGAAATAATTCGGAGGCGTATTATTTTTTATTTTCGATTCGATATGTGCGCGGAAAGTACTCGGGAAAGTTGGAAAAACAATTCTCGACCCTTTTTGTCATTGACTGATAATTTATCGGGAAATCGTTGAAGACAAAAGTGCTGAAATACTCTTGGCGTTTCTTCGTGCAGCTCGCGTTAAATTATTGATGATTTTTTTTTTTTTTTGAGACTGTGCATACACAAGCTGCAGGTATTTGTAAATGTATAGTGCTGTAATAAGAATATGCTACGGTACGAGAGAAATAAAGGCGCGTAACGACTCGAGGGAGGCGAAATTGACGAGATTACGGGATAATATCTTTGCTACTTTATTTGTCACACACGCTTGCGTTCGAATGCAAATATTACGTGAACGGGTATAACAGCGTAGAATTTTCTATCACGACATCCGCATCTTGGCGGCTTGCACGTAGTTTCAATTTCAACAATGAGCGCCAGAGCCAAGTTTGCGGTAAAGATTACAAACGAATGAAATCGATGAACAAAATATTCATTTTTCATCGAGGCACCGTTCGAGCGCGAAAGTCTTCGGTCAATCATTTCCGCTGTACTTTTGTGATTATCGTATCACAGTTTCTTACCCTTTTTAATCGCCTCAATCATTTCCCAACGACGAGTGGAATGTAGCCAAAGATTTTTACGGTCGTATGTTCTTGCCTCGATAAATTTGAAAGGAGAATCCGGGAGAATCGTGAAGAGTAACGAGGGTAACGAGATCCTTATCCCGTATGAGATAACATTTGGCAAGAATCTCTTGACCGAAATATATCCTGGTCTCAAACGTATATGGGTGAAGAACGAAAAGATTAAACAGGAGATTCGAAAGATGCGAGAAATCTTGGCGAGTATGAAAACGGAACTGCACTTTGTGTCTGAATGGACCGAAATGGATGCTGTACACTTTAAACGTACATAATTTATAAAAGCACCCCTTATATCTTACGTTCGTGTACTACCAAGGCGAAATGGAGACAATCCATGCTCCAACACCATTCGGAAGATGGTTATGGGCATTATCGACAGTTACCGACAGACGGTAACGGAAATTACAGGGAGCATTTTTTTTTTCTCAAATTCCACGGAATTTTCGAACTCCAACGATTCCCAACGATTCCGTAAGAGACTGAGAGCGAACGAGATCGTAAGAGACTGAGATTTACGAGATGTCGCGCGATTTTTAGCACTTCACATTAGTTTTTTCGATCGTTTGAGATGCGAACAAACCCGAAAGATACTATCCGATGTTTTCCGAAGAGTTTTGAAATTAAGGGGGTAGGGCTCCAGCGGAGCGTTCGACAATTAGCGCTAACAATCGTCAACTCCGTCGTCACGTTCGGATTACCCCTTGGCGGCAAAAACTGCGTCGGATTCAATGATTGCTTTCGCGTATCGGCCGGCATCACGCTCTGCTTAATGCTCTCGATCGCTCGCACGAGAAAATTTGACACACGAGAGGGCGAAATAAAAATCCCTTTATCTTTATTGCCCGCGAAACATCGATTTTCACGAACCGATTTTTTTACCGACAAAGTTTAAGTTAAAGCTCAGTTTAAATCTGGTTTTATCAACCCTGGAAGTTGCAGAGTCGTGCAAATTGTTTCTCGTGTAATTAGTACAGTCATTAGCCACAATGGAAATCTTCCCAACGATAATAAAATTTGTTTGAAAAATGATTTTCCGACCGTTTCAAACCTGCAAAATCTACGAGAGAGTGTGCCACTTCCGTCACTCGCTTCTTCAGGTAAAAGTTATTGATTTTTTAAATTGAAATACAGTATAATTGCATGCACAAATTTGAGTAGCCTGCTGTTCAATGTCATTGTCGAAGGTCCTGATTTCCAAAAGTCATTAATGTCCAACCCCCTTCGTTTATGGTAAAAGCTTCTATGACGAAGCCTGTATTCCTATATGGCGAGGATTTTAATGAACTTATGTAGGGAAGAAACAAGTTTTGAAGGGAATTTACAAGAGCGAGGGTGGATGGAATACGCACGTGCATAAATGCAGACACATACACAAAAACACACACTACTTTTGCCTGACCAGAGATGGAGCGTTAGTTGGAGCGTACGCAGAGGGGTTGAAAGAGAAACAGCGCATATCGTGGGAGTTGCTTCGTTATACGAAGTGAAATAATAATTGAGTCACATCTCGTCGAGAGACGAACGCACGTGCTGAACGTGCCAAGAGCGCGGAATATCCGCTAAAATTGCACGTGTGCGTTTACAAGACATTTTTTTCGCCCTTTTCGTCGATCGAAAAAAAAGGGAAAAAATCACGAATTCCACGAGCGAGTGGCAGCCCTTTTTAATTTACTTTCCAGACGACTCGGAGAACTTTTAATTGGCCTACGAAGCTGTAAAAGAGATCAAAACATGGACGACGATATACACGAAAAAAAAAGTAAACTGCAGTTTTGATTTTGAGTTTGGGCTTGATCTGATTTACGAAATCATCGTTTTGGGGTTTACCCAAGGTTTTTTACATTCTCGCGACGATTTTTCGAACTTTTGATTGAATCAATTGAAGCGCATGATTCTGTTTATTTGGTTCACTTGTAAATTTTTTTTTTCTACTCTGTTTATATCACTTTCGATAATTCACGAATATCGCGATGAGAATTCGGAGGAAAAGTGATTGACGGAGGGTTTAAAAAAGACGAAGAGTTTTGTTACGAAAAAATTTATCAACGCGTGACTTTTTTTCGAAAATCATCGAAAATAAACGGAAAAGAGACAAAACTGTATTTGCACCTTCCTCATTATTCCATTTCGCTCGATCAGCTGCTTGACGAAAGCGCAGAATGCGGAAAAGCCCATTTCCTCGTTGAGGAAACTCCTCGAAGATAAAATAACGAGGAAGCCAATTTACTCCAATTCTCACTTTCTTTTTTTTCTACGCTTTAATCGCATCTTTTTTCAATAATTTTTTTATCTTCAACCGGAAATCGTTCGAATGCACGTTTTATCGAATATCGTGGTGATTGTCGATTCGTCAAGTACCATTCGTTTATTCGGGAAAATTCAATTTTTCCACATGACGATTTTAAAATGAAAAAATAACTCACTGCCGAAGAACAAAAATTCTCTGTTCGCGATGTTTTTTTTTCAAATCTCGCTAGCGCAAAGTTGTCTCGGCGTAAAAAATTGATTATTAAAAAAATTTTCAAAAAATTTCCAATTATTATTGTACTCGCACATAATGAACATTCCCACCTTTTATTTTCCAAATTTTTTCGATGAAATTCCCAACCGCTCGAAATTTCACCGATCGAAAAATCGTATCTCGCAACGATGGAAGAAAATTCACGAGAATTTGAAATTATGTTGAAAATAATTTGACGAAAATTTCGCAATATCCGATGATTTCATATTCATTAAAATGCACATCGCGATTTCGCTAGAAATTTTCGTTTCATTTCGATGAGCATTCTCGCAGATCCGCGCCGGCTTTGATGCAAAGATACGCTGGATTACCGTCGGGAAAATTGGCTGGTACCGAGGTGAAACTAGAATCGTAGTCAGCCCGGTCGATAATGAGAAAAAAAAGCAGGAAAAAACGAGAGAGAAGCCCCACGACCCACGCGGTCTGCAAGCTATGACGTCATCACCGAAATAATCCTCGTACGAGGATCAAGGTCGCAGTTGCCGCAAAGTATGAGTATCTCCGTGTGCAAAAATTCGCGAATAAAATTTTTCCAAAAAACCCGATTTTTTTCCATCGTAAGCGGAATTAAGAAAAAAAAATCGCGAAACCGCTCCTTACGAGAAATGATCGAAACGCGTCTATCGGGAGCAATCTCAGACTGATATCGTCTGAAAATGAAAGAAAATTTTTCATTTTTGTACAATTTTTTTTTTTTTTTTTTTTTTTTGAGTAAAGAAATTTCCGTCGAGCAAACGGTTGGAATTTTTTCGTCGACGTGTGTGCAAACGCCGAGATTCACCGACTCCGTAATGGAGTCGTCGCTTTTTAGTGAGGAATTAAATCGCGTGTGTGTACAAAGACACGGAACGTCTGTTTACGTTACGGGAATTTGAGTCTCCTCGGCGTCTCTCCGGGCACAACGCCGTGGATGTATAAGAATTGCCCGACGGTGTTGTGTATCGCGACCGTAAGAGCGCACGAGCCACACAGGAAGTGCGTCACGGGCTGTCGGGATTCCGTGAACGAACGAGAATCCGTTTACCGCGACGAGGTTGCCGGCCTTTTCCTTTTTTCGTTTTTCCTTCTACAGTCTCGTTGAAACGATGACGGGAGAAAAATTCGCAGTCTCGCGAAACAATTGCATTATCGCGATTTATCGTAATTCCGTCGTACGAAAGTCACGAGGCGAGTTTCGCGTTGTTTTCCTGCCGAAACTTGGCACTTTTAGAAAGCGTCGTCTTTAATTCATAGTTTCATTCAAAAAAAGAAACAACAATGACTTTGGAAACTAAAAATAACGTTGAATTTGTGGTTATTATTTTTTATTTATATATATTTTTTTTTAATTCGTGTTATATCGCAATTTATCGTAATTCTGTACGATTTTATCGGCTTTAACTTCGTACTTTGAGAACGCCTTCATTTATTCACAATTTTATTCGAAAAGTGGAAAAAATAATAACTCAATTACTCGAAAACTATGCCGAATGTGAAATAATTATTGAAAGAGCTTAATTTCGTAAAAAATAGTCGAGAAAATCAGTCGCGCTTTCCGCCATTTCCTGTGAAACTTTACGTTTCGTATATTAATCATACGGTTTTAAAATTGTTCAATCGCTCTGCGTATATTTACTCGTTGAACCTCACTGTTCATATTTGTATATAAATTTATGTATTATGTGTATACACTCGCGAGTCTCAAGAGATTGTCGAAATTTAATTCATCATTTTATTAAAAAAATGAAACAACGATGACTTTGGAATTTAAAAATAACGTTGAATTTGTGGTTATTATTTTTTATTTATATATATTTTTTTTTAATTCGTGTTATATCGCAATTTATCGTAAATCTGTACGATTTTATCGGCTTTAACTTCGTACTTTGAGAATGCCTTCATTTATTCACAATTTTATTCGAAAAGTGGAAAAAATAATAACTCAATTACTCGAAAACTATGCCGAATGTGAAATAATTATTGAAAGAGCTTAATTTCGTAAAAAATAGTCGAGAAAATCAGTCGCGCTTTCCGCCTTTTCCTTTGAAACTTTACGATTCCGGCTGATACTCTGATTTCATTGCTTTACTCTCGTATATTAATCATACGGTTTTAAAATTGTTTAATCGCTCTGCGTATATTTACTCGTTGAACCTCACTGTTCATATTTGTATATAAATTTATGTATTATGTGTATGCACTCGCGAGTCTCAAGAGATTGTCGAAATTTAATTCATCATTTTATTAAAAAAATGAAACAACGATGACTTTGGAATTTAAAAATAACGTTGAATTTGTGGTATATTTTTTTTTATTCATAGTTTTTTTTTTCAATTCGTATTATATCGAATTTATCGTAATTCTGTACGATTTTATTATCGGCTTTAACTTCGTACTTTGAGAACGTCTTCATTTATTCACAATTTTATTCGAAAAGTGGAAAAAATAATAACTCAATTACTCGAAAACTATGCCGAATGTGAAATAATTATTGAAAGAGCTTAATTTCGTAAAAAATAGTCGAGAAAATCAGTCGCGCTTTCCGCCTTTTCCTTTGAAACTTTACGATTCCGGCTGATACTCTGATTTCATTGCTTTACTCTCGTATATTAATCATACGGTTTTAAAATTGTTTAATCGCTCTGCGTATATTTACTCGTTGAACCTCACTGTTCATATTTTTATATAAATTTATGTATTATGTGTATGCACTCGCGAGTCTCAAGAGATTGTCGAAATTTAATTCATCATTTTATTAAAAAAATGAAACAACGATGACTTTGGAATTTAAAAATAACGTTGAATTTGTGGTTATTATTTTTTATTTATATATATATTTTTTTAATTCGTGTTATATCGCAATTTATCGTAATTCTGTACGATTTTATCGGCTTTAACTTCGTACTTTGAGAACGCCTTCATTTATTCACAATTTTATTCGAAAAGTGGAAAAAATAATAACTCAATTACTCGAAAACTATGCCGAATGTGAAATAATTATTGAAAGAGCTTAATTTCGTAAAAAATAGTCGAGAAAATCAGTCGCGCTTTCCGCCATTTCCTGTGAAACTTTACGTTTCGTATATTAATCATACGGTTTTAAAATTGTTCAATCGCTCTGCGTATATTTACTCGTTGAGCCTCACTGTTCATATTTGTATATAAATTTATGTATTATGTGTGTACACTCGCGAGTCTCAAGAGGTGTAAGCTAACGCCGCGTATGCAACTTTTGCGTCATTGTTATCCATGCCCTGACCAATCGAATATGCCTGTGTGCTTTGAAAGATATTCACACGTATTTCGCTGCATATATAAACGCTTAGAATCACGTTGAAATTAGCATCGTTGCCACACAACGAAAGTCCGTTTTTCGATTCCTTTATCGTCGTTTTCGTGCAACGTTTCTTCGTGAAATTGTGAAAAACACGAGAAAAATGATTCTGCAAAAATGTCACAGACGGGCAAATACGAGAAATCACATTTTCGTTGTTTCTCAACGATGCATCATCGCCAACGAATTATAGCATCGCGTGTATCGTAAACTTTACAACCCGTGTACGTAATTGCAACTTTCCCAACGACCAATCTGCCCACGTCCCATTCTCCTTCTTCTCATACAATTATACAGCACAAAGACTCGAGTTCTCCATGATTAAATCGCGTTCAATGTCATTATCGACGACAAACAGAGTTGTACCCGTCGAACCAAAACAAGGCACCGAGCACGATGATTTTTGCATCCTTTTGGCGTCGGAGAAATTTTGGAAACTCGGACGTTTGTCAAAAAAGTTAAATATACTCGTAACATTTTCAGAAAATCATTTTATTTCGCGAGCAACGAAATTTTCAAGCTTTCAACTGAAGATTGAATAACTGAAAAATAAAAATTGCGCCCGAATATTCGAGGGGTTTAACATCGTTTAAATAAAATTGAGTGTATTATAGATTGATTATCGATAATCGATATCGATTATCGATTATCGTTTGGCAAAAAAAGTTAAATATACTCGTAACATTTTCAGAAAATCATTTTATTTCGCGAGCAACGAAATTTTCAAGCTTTCAACTGAAGATTGAATAACTGAAAAATAAAAATTGCGCCCGAATATTCGAGGGGTTTAACATCGTTTAAATAAAATTGAGTGTATTATAGATTGATTATCGATAATCGATATCGATTATCGATTATCGTTTGGCAAAAAAAGTTAAATATACTCGTAACATTTTCAGAAAATCATTTTATTTCGCGAGCAACGAAATTTTCAAGCTTTTAACTGAAGATACAATTGAATAACTGAAAAATAAAAATTGCGCCCGAATATTCGAGGGGTTTAACATCGTTTAAATAAAATTGAGTGTATTATAGATTGATTATCGATAATCGATATCGATTATCGATTATCGTTTGGCAAAAAAAGTTAAATATACTCGTAACATTTTCAGAAAATCATTTTATTTCGCGAGCAACGAAATTTTCAAGCTTTCAACTGAAGATTCAATTGAATAACTGAAAAATAAAAATTGCGCCCGAATATTCGAGGGGTTTAACATCGTTTAAATAAAATTGAGTGTATTTTCGATTGATTATCGATAATCGATATCGATTATCGATTATCGTTTGGCAAAAAAAGTTAAATATACTCGTAACATTTTCAGAAAATCATTTTATTTCGCGAGCAACGAAATTTTCAAGCTTTTAACTGAAGATACAATTGAATAACTGAAAAATAAAAATTGCGCCCGAATATTCGAGGGGTTTAACATCGTTTAAATAAAATTGAGTGTATTATAGATTGATTATCGATAATCGATATCGATTATCGATTATCGTTTGGCAAAAAAAGTTAAATATACTCGTAACATTTTCAGAAAATCATTTTATTTCGCGAGCAACGAAATTTTCAAGCTTTTAACTGAAGATACAATTGAATAACTGAAAAATAAAAATTGCGCCCGAATATTCGAGGGGTTTAACATCGTTTAAATAAAATTGAGTGTATTATAGATTGATTATCGATAATCGATATCGATTATCGATTATCGTTTGGCAAAAAAAGTTAAATATACTCGTAACATTTTCAGAAAATCATTTTATTTCGCGAGCAACGAAATTTTCAAGCTTTCAACTGAAGATTCAATTGAATAACTGAAAAATAAAAATTGCGCCCGAATATTCGAGGGGTTTAACATCGTTTAAATAAAATTGAGTGTATTTTCGATTGATTATCGATAATCGATATCGATTATCGATTATCGTTTGGCAAAAAAAGTTAAATATACTCGTAACATTTTCAGAAAATCATTTTATTTCGCGAGCAACGAAATTTTCAAGCTTTTAACTGAAGATACAATTGAATAACTGAAAAATAAAAATTGCGCCCGAATATTCGAGGGGTTTAACATCGTTTAAATAAAATTGAGTGTATTATAGATTGATTATCGATAATCGATATCGATTATCGATTATCGTTTGGCAAAAAAAGTTAAATATACTCGTAACATTTTCAGAAAATCATTTTATTTCGCGAGCAACGAAATTTTCAAGCTTTTAACTGAAGATACAATTGAATAACTGAAAAATAAAAATTGCGCCCGAATATTCGAGGGGTTTAACATCGTTTAAATAAAATTGAGTGTATTATAGATTGATTATCGATAATCGATATCGATTATCGATTATCGTTTGGCAAAAAAAGTTAAATATACTCGTAACATTTTCAGAAAATCATTTTATTTCGCGAGCAACGAAATTTTCAAGCTTTTAACTGAAGATACAATTGAATAACTGAAAAATAAAAATTGCGCCCGAATATTCGAGGGGTTTAACATCGTTTAAATAAAATTGAGTGTATTATAGATTGATTATCGATAATCGATATCGATTATCGATTATCGTTTGGCAAAAAAAGTTAAATATACTCGTAACATTTTCAGAAAATCATTTTATTTCGCGAGCAACGAAATTTTCAAGCTTTTAACTGAAGATACAATTGAATAACTGAAAAATAAAAATTGCGCCCGAATATTCGAGGGGTTTAACATCGTTTAAATAAAATTGAGTGTATTATAGATTGATTATCGATAATCGATATCGATTATCGATTATCGTTTGGCAAAAAAAGTTAAATATACTCGTAACATTTTCAGAAAATCATTTTATTTCGCGAGCAACGAAATTTTCAAGCTTTCAACTGAAGATTCAATTGAATAACTGAAAAATAAAAATTGCGCCCGAATATTCGAGGGGTTTAACATCGTTTAAATAAAATTGAGTGTATTTTCGATTGATTATCGATAATCGATATCGATTATCGATTATCGTTTGGCAAAAAAAGTTAAATATACTCGTAACATTTTCAGAAAATCATTTTATTTCGCGAGCAACGAAATTTTCAAGCTTTCAACTGAAGATTCAATTGAATAACTGAAAAATAAAAATTGCGCCCGAATATTCGAGGGGTTTAACATCGTTTAAATAAAATTGAGTGTATTATCGATTGATTATCGATAATTCATAAATGCAATTTTTCAAGCGAGCCTAAACGACGACACATACGTTTTCGGGGACAAAATTCTCCCTGACCAAGTTGTATTTTTGTAAAGAAAAAAAAAAGAACGATATTGAAATTAACGCGCCTGCGTGAGAATAGAAACGCTGCAGCGTTTGTTTCACGCTTACGACATCAAAAAAAAAAGGAGAACAAAGGGAATGCACAGTTTTAGCCAAGGTGTGAGAATCGCGTTGAATCATCATCGTACGTTTGCCTCCCCACTATTTTATTCAGACGATTAAAACACGAGGAATATAATATGTACAAATGTGTGAGAACACGCTACCGGCGAATTAAAATTATTTCAGAAGCAGCTCGAGTATCGAGTTTCCACGTTCAAATTTTCACGCTCTTGCAACGAAATCATCACGATTTTCAGCTCTGTTTTTAAATAATCTTCGTATCGTTCCATGCTCGAACAATTTTTTTTTACGTACTGAAATCTCAGTATACATCGAAAAGATTAAAAGAACGATGGTACTGTCTCGCGACAGTCGGGGGCAAAAGTTACTTCACCGGCGAATTTGCGAAAACTTTTTTTTTTCGTTTGCAGAATGTTTCAAGTAGATTAGGTACTACAAAATATTATACTGTATTGTACTGTTATTTATATATTTTATATTATGTATATTATTATCATTATTATTATTATCATATTTCCGAAGCGGCGAAAATGATAGAAAATTTGTAAAAAAACTTGTTTACGGTTCTATGGATAATCTCAAACGCGTTCTGGGCTCGAACGAAGGTCCTGAGTGTACCGTCAGTCAGTAAATGTCAGTACGCGGGGAAGAGATAAATAAAAATGTATACACGAACGAAGTACGAATCGCGATAACGCCGTTTCGAAAGAACGAGGCAGGAGAGCGAAACGCCCTCGGTGTTGAAACCTTCGATATCAATGTTTACCTATACATGTGCAATTGAGAATCTTCGAACGCGGTATAGAGAGTTCGCGCGTTTACGAGGGAATCGATACCGCGCAAAACCGCACACAGGTGGGGCTGCTAGACAAATAGGTCGACTAGATTCATGTACAATTATCTATATATGCATGTACGTTTATATATATATATATATATATATATATATGAAATTTGAGACGATACAGAAATAATAAATGGAAAATTTCAACATTTTGATTTTTCCTTGTACACGCCAATAATGGGTTAAATAGTTAACCGGAAATTCGCTCGGCATCTTGAATCTTTTAAATTGTAATTTATACCTGTGATGCGAATAATGATGAATTAGAAGAAAAAATGACGAGATTCTCCTCGAGATTTCGTTTTGAAAATTCGAAATCGCGATTGTCCTCGAAATCGTGTGTTCAAAATGATTTCGTCGAGGAGAAGCGAATTTTCAATTCCGACGAGAGTAAGTTTGAAATCTTGACTGTACGCTAAATTGCGTCACGACGAAATTGGAATCGAAATTTGAGCGGTTGATTGATGCGATTAATGCGATGGCTTCGAATTGTAAGGAAAATATATTTGAAAATATTCGTTCGATCGTGACGGAGAGGTGAATTTTGATTTATTTATTTCATTTTTTATAATCAAATTTCGGCGAAAAATTGTCGAGATTGGGTGAAAAAAAGCGATAAACGAAATAAACAAACTCGCGCGAAGCAGCGACTTTTCGCGATTTTGCGTTTCGTTCGTCGTTTTTTTTCAGATTTTTGATTATCAAAAGTGTGGAGAATCGCGAGGATCTGCATGTTTGTGAAGAAACGGCGATGATGACTTCGTCGTCCTTGAACGTCCTACAACTTTTTTTTTTCTCTCCGCCGCGCCGACAGAGCGATATTTCGTCCGCGGTGTTATAGAATAGATCGAAGAAAGCGCGTGTGTGATGAGACGAGAGACGCGATGAGCTTACCTGAAAAGATTTTAAAGCGGGGCGTTCGAAGTAACGTCCGATGGAAAAACAAAGCCGTTCAATCTAGTCTCGCGCCTCGTCGATGTGTGTCCTCTGTGCCGGTCGATCGTCTCTTACGTTGTCCTCCATATGTACTATGTAAATACATCTATGTACCATTGCACACCAACGACATGTATAATACACATACGTTCGTCACGACACGATTCGATTCGTACTAATTTTCCCGCTCGCGCCGTGCACTCGACTTGAAAGTTACGCGAGTTTCGTGCTGAAAAATCGCGCACGAACGCTCGAAAATGGAAAAACGTGAAAACCGCAACCGGAAGTAGCTTACGAGATCACTGGGGATTCGAGCGGCGTCGCGTACGCGAATAACAAGAGTACAATCGTCGAGATTGATAACGAGCGTTTAAATCCGTGCAAGATTCGTATTCACAGGCACCGACACTCGCGTATTATACACGCGTATTCGTACGCGTTCGTAAAAACACGCCGGTACGACGCGATAACGTTTTTTCCTTTGCTTTTCGTGAAAAAAGCACTTTTATCTCGGTGATTTTAGTCGCGCTACCTCACGGTGACGTCTATCAACCTTTCGCGATGTATATATGTGTATTTATGTATAAATATATATCCGCGTTTTATAGGTGTGAGTCGCCGCAGCAATATATATCATCGAAACGTTCGCACGTATTCACCTGGCTCTGACAGTGAATTACAACACAGAGTGTCCATGTCATTCGTCATTCTTCCCTCCCCCCTCCTGTGGCTTCCGTGGACTTGTTTCCGTCGATATTTTAGCGTTAAATTTCTTTGAGAAACACGAGAAGCACACGGGGCCGATATGCAAGAAAGCTCGCACGCCTTTCGCTCTTTCTCAAGGCGGCTTTCGTACTGGCTGAGGCCGAATGTTTGGAGCGCGCGGATCGACTTCGACACGCTCGCTGTCTCTCTCTCTCTCGCTCTCTTGCCTTTTTCTTTTTCTTCTTTTACTACGAATACGAGGCAGTCCTCTCGAATCGCGAATTTATAGTTATTTTTGTTTGACCCTCGTCTCGCGTGCACAAACGGTTCGCCGCGGTGCTTTTTTTTTCGTCTTCTCTCTGTTTTTTCAACCGAGTTTGCTCTGAGAAACTCGCAGCTTGGCTGCTCGCTTTTAAAAAGTCTCTTCGCGCAGCGATACGTTGGCGGTCGTGTTCGCTCTCTTTCGTTGAGCGCATGCGCCGCGAACCTCTCCCGCGCACGCGTCAGCACCGACTGGCTTTTCTTATCAGCGACAAAAACCGCGACCGCTCTCTGCTTTCTTCCCCTTCCGATTCACCTTCGATGTCGCAACTATATAGTGCTGGTACATACGTATGTACATATATCTACAGTTACGCAAACATACGCACACACGAGTATGTATATGCGTTAATGAGTGCATGTGAGCGGACGCACAACTGGACACTCCGCAGGGGGGACATGCGCCCGGGATCGCTGCGAGTCCACGGAAGAGCGCCCATAAACCGGGAGAGAAAATTGCGCCGGTTGAGGCATGCGCGCGGGGGATGAACTCGCTCTACCGAATAAAACCCTCTCCAATTTCCCTGCGCGTTATAACCATGTTTTTTAATCATCGGAAGCTTCAAAAATCCCACTGAAAACTACAGCTGAACTTTTCACAGCTTATTTTTCCATACATTCTCTTTCTACCGCCGATAACAGCAGGTACAACTTTGCGGATTTACAGGACTTTGGAATCGCCGCGGATTTACGACGTACTTCATAACCTACAAATTATCCCTCCGCCTTTCCCTTTTCACTCTGGAAAACCCACACGTAGTATCCACTTGAGGCAGGTGTACAGACGCGTTATTTCCATTACACAGATTGTGCTTTCACCGAAATTCTTCGCCTTGCAGCGTATCGATATTATTCACACATATTTTTCATCGATTTTCCACAATCACTGATAAATCGATTTCATCGATAAATGTAATACAGCAAATTGAGGAAATTCAATTATTTCAATTTGTCAAAAATCCTCTTTCATTTCCGTTTCTGTTTTTACATATATTTACTCATAAAACATTATTATTATTACCATCACGTGACACAAAAAAAAAACAAAATCGATGAACGCATTTGTAAGCGCCACGAAGGATTTTTCGGAAATTCGATTTTTCAGTGAGGTCGACGGATTCTACGCCGGAATTGCCAACGTGCTTTTTTCTAACCGGAAGTGGAAAAAACGCTCAAGAGACCGATTCGACCTTTTCGTCACAGTTTTTTCCACAACGAAAAAATCGTTCGCATCGCTCCAGCTTCAGGCTGGACTGAACGCGGAGTTGTAGATTTTCGGCGCGAAGTTCAAAGTTCAATACCCAGTGTTTGTATTATTCATTGTATTACGATTGATGAGATAATGTCTGTTGAATAATTAATAACACCGCGAACCGACAATTTTATACGATCCGACGTGGCCATCATCAGAATGTACAATCTCCTTCAAAAATTCTGTTGAAAAAGCATTCCTGATTCTCTCGATGATGGTATTTGGGGCGAAATTAAAAGGCGTGTGGCTGGGAGTCGAATGAATCCTGAATTAATGGATCTAATCTCTTAAATCGTCTGTAAGTTTCCCTTCAATAAGGCTCCGGTATCGGGACCTTGGGCGAACGACCTTCCAGCATGTCGCGGAGTAGCACGCTTATTTCCTTTAAATAAATCATGCGTAAATCGCATTTGCAAGTATCATCGACAAGAATCGTTCAACGAAAAAGAACAGAAGAAGAAGAAGGCAGGAGAAAAAACGAAAAAATCACAAACGTGAAACCTTTTTTGCAATAAATTGTGGAAGATATTTTTTTGTGCAATACCGATTTCAGCATCGTGCATATTTTTTTTTCGCTATGCCAGTGAATCCTCGATAAATTAATATATGAAAAATAATTAAAAAAAAAGAAAACCCACAAATTTCAACATTTGTATAAAAATCTCGATTTCTCGTTTTTGAACTTTTTAAACGACTGGCGGACGCGCCAAAAAATGCCCGAAAATTGGGTAATTATCGAACGCGTAATTGTGCGAAAATATTTCAAATTAAATAAGTAAATAAAAAGTCTTGAAAAATGAAATTTTCGTACCTCCTCGCGTTGCATTCTCAATCGATCTATGACAGCCTCGTTGAAATTTGGATCATTAGCGGGATCTCCGAGAGTGACATCATCGTCCTTGGCGTATTGAGGAAATTTCGTAACGTAAATTTGTTTAATTGTGTCGAAAATGGCGGCCGGTCTCGAACTCGGAAATGCGAGGTTAATCAATGCGAAAGAATCGTTGCCAGCTGACACAACGAGCGGCTTCTCGTAGTCGACGGAAGTGCCACGTCTGCGTCATCGATTTGCGTAAAAATCGTACCATCAGATTTTTGCATATACGAAAAACAACGAAACTTTCTTGATTCTACAATGACTCACGTGGCGTGACTCCCAAAACCGTGATAAGACAGTAAATCCTTCGTTTTTCTCACGATTGCCGTGTCCTTGGACGAGTGGTACTGAAGATCGGCTCCTAGACTATGAGCGACTGCCCTTAACGCACGACCGATATGTTGCTTCTTGTCCAAGCTGAATTCCTGACGAGGGAAAACATGATTTTCAATGAGATTCAAACACGGAAAAAATGACATTAGAAATTTGAAATTGTCAAAATATTACAAACATTTTTTTTATAGAATGAATTTTTTGTAGCATGAATTACCTTGAACTGATCGTATTTTCCCCCTAGTATGCAGAGCCTCATGGGGAAAGGTTCAGCGGCTTTTTCGACGACCTTTTTCTTCTCTCCGACGCGTTGTGTCACCACGCCTTCGATGGTATCCGAACTGTAGCTCATTTTGATGGCGCTTCTCGTCACTGCTAAGCTCTCCTCGAGGGTAGACCATAGAACTTCCGGTTTCGTGAGATCGAGCATGATCATTATCGTCGTGTGATGAGGCGAATGTACCAGAGACGAACCTGTCATCGCTGCCGATACCAATGACGACGCCAAATGTCCAACCTCCCAAACATGAACCACGTCTTTCACCTGCGGCGCAGTATTACGTCAATTGGAAAACAAATTTTCATTAATTTCAATTTTATCGAACTCGGCAGGAGAATTTAGGAAAATATTAAGGATTATTGCGATGAATCTTTCTACGATCCCTTCTTTGTGTCGAAATTCAATATCGAGAATGTAAGAATTAGCTTCAGTTTGATGAAAACACTCTTGAAAAGTTTTGGAAGCAATTAACGCAGGAAATATCGATTGGAAATTAGCCAAAAGTACTTTACTCATTTTTTTATATCGCTATATGAGAAAATTTATGCTGATTATTCACCAAACTCTTGCCAGCTTTACGACCAAATGAATAATCCATCGCTATCGTCGGTTTCGGTGCCTCGTCTTTCTCCAGAAATTTGTAGATCATCGTCGTTTTGCCCTGAAATTGGAAAAAATCAATAAAACAAAACTGGCGAACGAGAATTTACTATTCCGAGTCGAAAAATCGTTTCATGAATTTTCTGACAAATAAACAAGTAGTAGTTTATATTCTTCTGTGTTGGTTTAAAAATTTATTTAAAAAAAAGACACAAAGCTGAGCTCAAATTCGGCGAACACTCACAACTCCTCTACTGCCAATAATTATTATCGATCTCTCGTGTGTTTCTTCGGGATCAGTTTTTCTTTTATTTTCCTCCTCGTATGACACGCGAACCGCCGTTTCCCTCAAGTTTTCCCTTTATCGTGGAACAGCAAAATTACACAGTGTTATCGCGTTAATGCAGATTTGACGTTTCACAGCGAGACCATGGTTACAATAACAATGTACTCACGTTTCCTCCGAGTTCATCTCTAGTTTCAAAAATTGTCGGTCTAATGAAAATACGGAAAATTGTGCACAGGTTACGATTGTGTTTTCACGCTCTACTCGTCATGGTTGCCAAGACAACGCCGTCCGCTGGGACGTGACATATCAAAAGGCAGACATTTTATTTCAAACCCCAATAAAGTCTCATTTTCTAATGAAACAATCGACGTTTTATTCGAAATTTGCCATCATATAGAACAAAAAAAATCTAGATCACACGAATCTTCCGCAAAAGACTCGCAATGTTCAAAACTGTAAGGGCAAAAAAACGCGAATCTGCGAAAAATTCAAACGCCGGGAACATGAATTTTAACTGAAAAAACGAATTCTCTCTCGTCGAGTGAACTTTTTTTCACGATATTATCAAAAACGTTGACATGATTGTGGAAGATGCGTGTCGTCGATCGAACGATCTAATGAAATTTTCGATGAAAAATTGTTCGCGCGAAATATCTTCAAGGGCGAAAAGAACGTCTCACGAAATGCCTCGTTAATGAGATTTTTTTGTTTCATTTACTATTTCGCTGTACAGTGGCGTCTATAATATCAGTATTATTGGATAATATATATATATTGTTGTTGTTGTTGTTTCTTTTTAGAATACACCTTCGATATTAGTATAACAAGGTAAAATATGTTACAATCTAAACGGCGGGTTTTCCACTCTCCTATTTACGACGGTTTTCTCTCTATCCGAAATGACTATGAAAATCAAACATGATTACGAGGATTAGCTTTGTGGTCCAATTCGAAAATCGGCAGTCTCGATGTCAAAGTATACCGGACGAAATATGTACATCCTTCTTTTCCAACGTTCTTTATAAATACATGGCTGCAAAATATTTAAAAATTTTCCGTATATTTTTTCGTTTTTTCACGAACGGCGAAAACTTTCGATCGAACCACTCGGCGTTAATAAGATTACCCATTCGCGCCTCTTGAATATTATCGGCGTGCACTCCCATATTCGACTAGACGACAAAAAAAAAAAAATAATCGTGATGCAAATTTGGAATGATATTCATGAGGCCTATTTTGTGTATGTGTGTTATTTTTCTCTGAAATAACAACGAGTCGAACGAAGGACTGAGTTTCCCATTATCAGACTGGTTTAATTGTTCAGCGTTTAATGTTTTTTTTTTTTTTTTGAATCAGAATCGTGTTGTCTCAATTCTGTTAACGCGACCAGCTACAACTATGTACAAACGTTTTGTATAATTTCAAGCACGTGTTTATCATCACGATAGAGCGGAATATTGTTATTATTATTATTTTGTTTTTTCGCAATTCCATTGTTCGATCATCTTATCGCGCATCCGGTACACGATTTTTACATTAGTGATAGCCGATGCAGGCAGTGAATTATCGAATAATGACTCGAGGACGTCAAAAATGTTGACTTTTTTTGCAGTGCGACGAGGATCTTAAAATAAATCACCGAAGTTCTTACGGAAAATTCGGCTTTTAATAACGATAATAATAACAAGAAAAAAATTCACATCGTTTTTTTCGTTCGTGAAATATCGCTCACCGACGCCAAGCAGAATTGATTATTTTGCAGTTTTTCTCGCAATTTAGAACAAAAAAGGTAAAATGCGAAATTTTCATGCCGACATTTTGGTCGTCTTTTTAATCTTTCATCATCGAGATAGAATCGAATGTTTTTTTGATCATTTGCGATACGAAAAAACGATTTTCTTCACTACGGTTTGATCGAATAACATTTTTTGGCGACATTATCGTTCAAAGTTCAATATTTTTGGTTTTCTTTTTTATAAAACTAAACATCCAAAACGATTTTTATCCCATCACGAATTGGTCAAAATAGTCATCTCGCGCGCAGTTCCGCACTGAATCGTAGAGCCTGTAGGATTCTAATTCTTTTTTTTTTTAAATTGGCACTGAGCCGCACCAATAACGTTTTTTTTTCAGCGAGCATTGCTTCAACGGCAGCGGGAAATTTTCGCGTCGCACCGACGATCAATCGAGAGTCAAAAATTTCGAAATGCCGGAAAAACATGTTTCGCCGGATTTTCTCGATTATTCGTTTGAATCGTGCGATACTCGATAAAAATGATTTTCCATTCCGTACAGAAGACCTTGAAAATCGCCAGAGGTGCGAGTGACTCGTCTACTCACGACCTTGAAAACTCCCCATTTTTCTGTACACTCGAGGTCGATCGACAAAGGACGCGGCGACGTCGTTCGAACATGAATTTCGATAAAGTTTCCGTAGCCATTTGTCGCTCGCGATTAGCACGGTTAAATCTCGTAATAGCGACACCCTGAATTTAAAACGACAGCGCTAAATTCGCTCGAAACGACAACTTACGACTATGCGCAAAGCTCCAAGGGTGTTTCAGCAGCGTCGTTCGCGCGTCAAACTCACGATATCGGCGCTTATCGATAATTATCTCGCAGCGAGATGTCTACGTCGATCGGCCGAGAACGCGAGAACGCTAGCGATCCGTCGAATGCTCGACGATGGATCCTTCTCCGTCCCGACGATCGTTCGTAATTAATTCGAGATTAATCGGTCATCTGTTTCTATAATATCTCATTGCCTCTAAAAGACAATAAACTACTCGCTCTGCATGTTATCTAGTCCATATATCAGCCATCCAATCGTCATTTAATTCCTCGCTCGGCAAAATTTTCAAACCGCGCAGGGCCTCGAGATAAAATGTCAACTCGGACGTTACGACACCGTGCTGAGGTCCCCCGTTATTAACGATATTCATTTTCACCAATTGTTCCCTGAGCTTCTCCTTGAAAGACACGTTTACCGTACGATAGAGAGCTTGCACCTCTACCGGTGGAAGAATACCCGACACAGCCTCGTGCAGCTTCACCAAATGCCTGAAAATTTTTTTCGGTTCCATGTTTAGCGAGACCCCAAAATCGTCCCATTTTCCCATCTCAAAATGAATATACTTTTTTGAACGTTCAAACTCGGGACATTCTTCATGTCAGACTTCAATAGCAGCTACAGATACGATCGGCGATGTTTTTCGTTCACTGAATTTGTTTGAAAATTTTGAAAAATGGAACGCCAACGAAGAGTACATCTTAAATTTTGGATTTGATCTGGGAATTTCGGAAATTTCGAAATTGCGAGTTGATTTAACGAAAAAAATAAATAAAATCACACGCCGATCGGGATAGTTCTTTCCGAGATTTTGTTAAACATCGACGGACGTGATACGACTTTTTTCGTTCAGTGTGGAATTGATTGGATCAAAGAGTAATCTATGTTGGAAGGCATTTACCTTGAAATATTGCGGAAAGGCTGCGATGGCACTGGGGGACGTGCGTTCCAATTCGAAATCTGTCCTCCAACGAGATTGTCGACGATCGTCAGAATCTTTCCGTCGATTTCCCGAACATGGGCTCTTATGTCGCGCTCGACGCTGTCGAGAAGCGCGACACCGCCTGTCCCGCCGCTCGAGCCGACAGCACCTCGATTCGCGCTCTGATCAGCCAATTCTGTGCGATAACGGAAAAAAAATCCACTTCCGGTAAATTTTCATCGAACATACGGTCGAGACGCAGTTTTCGATAATTCAACGTACCTTGAAAATGAGCTTTGACGTAAGGCATGAACCAGATAATCAATTTCAAGCTTCGTCCAGCGAGCACCAAAATTGTACTGGTGATAGTTTTGAGACCGGCGACTTGCATAGCTCCGGCGCCTAAAACCAGCTGGCAGCAACGCGAATTGTAGTAACGCAAAAGCTCGGCCAATTGGCGGCCCATCGCGCCTGATAACGCGGTTAATTCGCTGCTGGTACTAAAAATGAGAAAAAAAAAACAAGAAAAGAGTATCAAGTTCGTCAAACGCGAAAGAGTCCTCCGAGTCTTCGTTTTTTTGATCGATCGAGGGCATAATTACCGGCAATATTCGTGAATCATTTGAACCAGCATCAGAGCTGTACCCACCACGGCATATTTTTCCTGGCCCACGAGAATGTGATTCGCTACATTGTCGGTTTTTTCGCAATCGACGGATCTACACGTGTCGTCGGGGAATTTTTTGTTCTCGTAAATGTACGTTACGAGAGCTTGAAACTCTCGAGGCACGTCAGCCTGCCGCCATCTTTCCAAATCCAGGAGAAGACTCAACTTTGTTTTGCGCTCGGTGTGAAAACGCTGCACAAATTTGCTGGCTTGTGCCTGCACGAGCGACACGGGGGATAATACAAATTTCGTGAAAATGAATAAATAACGCGATGTTGCGTTAATCGTGAAATTGCGTAATTTACTTTGAAAGCCGAACGAAGAGCGATGCACTGTTTGCCGCAGATTTTTTCGCAAGTTTCGGTAAAACCCTCGACCATGCAGGCCAGCTGACAGACTTGTGTCGCCGTTGCGCGATCGCTGAGCCACGAGGATTTGTCGTTCCAGTTCGAAGGCTCCTTTTCGCCGATTTTCGCGGAGCTCGAATCGACGCTCGTTCTTTCTTTCTCGTTCGCGTGTTTGTCCTTATCGTTCGATCCAGCCGACAGGAGATGGCCAAGGCGCTCGTGACAATAGTCGCACACGGAGGTGAGCATGTCTTCGAGTTTGTTCTTCACTCGCGTGTCCTCCTCGTTCGTCAACAAACAATCGGTGACGGTGTCGTCTATCGTACCGTCCGGCAAACGACCAGCTGATAAATCGGCGGTGTCTCTCATTACCTCGTACACGGCCTTGAAAAACAATATTCAATTATTATTAGGCGATTATTTTCACAATTTCAAAATAGAAACGAGCGAAAGTGCACAGGAAACGAGAAAAGAGCAAAAGTTTGAGGAGATTCGCGCGGAACTCGACGAAACGACCGAATTTTCCGCTCTTTTTCCCATCTTTGATATTTTTATTATCAAAATTACGTTAATCGTATCAAGTCGGATATCGCTGGAACCTCCTTAAACTCAAAATTACGACGAAAAATAGCTTTTTTTCTGACATTTAACAAAGGCGATATTTTGGCAGAAATCACTGACTTTGATTCGATAGAGAAGATGCGTGAGTGATTGAATGGTATTTTTCAGCAGAGTCAAACGCTCGGCGAGGGAAAGTCCACCGACTTCGAGGCCGGCGGCCTGTTGATCGCTGCAGCAATCACTGGCGGCCAATGCTTCGATAACTCGCTGTTTCGTTACCGCTCTGACTGTCGTCACTGCTTCCTCCTTGTACGTGTCGACGAATTGAAAGTGTTTCTGACGGAGTAGACCGGATATTATCGATACAAGCTTGTCCTGACGAAAATAAAAAAACAATTTTATTTTTAGTTTCCGACAAACATGTAGTGAAAAACTTTGTTGCGAAAAATCGCTCACCCCGTCTAGTACCGTATTATCTCCGCCGAGTGGACGATTGAGATCGGCGGTCGCGTAACGTTCGAATTCCGTGGAAAGCATTTTATCGACGAGTCTTTCCATTTCGGTCAGCTGCGAACTCAAATGTCTGCGAAATAAACGGATCGGTAAGGAAAAATAGCGGAAGCAGCGTAAATGTGACGAGAAATTCAATCTCACCTGAAGCTGTGAACACCGTTGAGTTCTTGATGCAAAATTTCCTGCGTCGTCGATATGAGATCGAGGGCCGCGACGTAATCAGGAGTCGACAACAACAATTGTATCATCGGCTGACTTTGATGTACAGTTGCCATTAACTTTAATTTTTCTTGTACCAATGCGCGATTCGAGCGCGCTCTTTCCAGCCTGCGCGAGGAAAACGACGTTCGGAATAACGGAACTTTCGATAAAATTGTCTCGCCAGCGAGAAAGGAGATTTTTACTGACCGCAAAACGTCGAGAGAGTCTATGACAAGATTCTTATCGATCTGATGGATATTTTTTCTCAGAGCTTTCAATACGGTTATCGTTTGTGTCAGCTGTTCCATCAGAGCATCGTGGGAAGTCATGGCGTGAAAAAATGCCTGTGACTTTGATGCCACTTGCTCCGCTATCCTCACTTCGACGATGTCCAAATAGTGACTCAGCTGCCATCGAAAACAACGGTCAAACATAAATTCTTTGCGAGAAAAACGTTTTTTTATCGTTATTCCTGCGTATTTGGCAAATCACACCACGGACAATCGTGAATAATTTTTGTTCCGCGCATCTTCATTCAATTTTACATTTCGAAAAATTGGATGATGAATATTGCGCTTCTGGACGTTTTGTATCGAGATGAAAGTGTGTGAAACTGATTTTGCCGATATTTTTGTCCGAGATGGAAAATTGGGGAGGGGAAAGTGGGAAACGAGTCAAAAGTAATACGAGTCTGGTTGGAGGGAGAAAAAAACCTTTTTTACTCACTTTTTCCTGCATGAGCTTCACGTGTACGACGACGTTACTACCCACGTTGAGTAAGCCATCTTTCGTAAAGGGAAATACGATCTCAAAGTTGTCGCGACGCGATAAATCGAGATTCGGATTGAGAAAAATTTTTGGAATGCTCGACAGATCAAACTGCGATGAACACTCGCCCGTAGGTTTTGCTTTACGGAAATGTGGGAATTTCTGTGATGCTTCGTTCGGTGAATTAGGCCTGTTTGTATTCATACGCGCGTGTTTCCGATATCTCTGCGAATAACGGAGAGAAAAAAAAGAAAAATAAATTAAGAGATCGATTGATATTCAGAAGCACTTCATTGGGCAACTGTTTGACGGGAGAATCATTTTTTTTCGTACTCTCAGAGAATAAAAATCAATTCTCTTTATCGGTCGGAAAATTCGAATCTTTGTCCATTCGGTGAATACTTTTTCCTGTTGAAAAAAAAAGCCTTTTCCACACATATCAACAGATTTTCTTTGTAAAACGGGAAGAAATTTTGCAAAAAAACGCCAGAGCCTTTTTCCGAATCTACCTGATAAACCGCGGTGCAACCACGAGCTTAATTGACGTTCGGTACTTTGAAACACAACGAGATAAAGAAAAACGTCGCGCGAACGAAACGCCGGAGAACGTCGAGTGAACGCTCGTGCTAAAAACGTAACGATCGGAATGGTGCATCAACGAGTTAATCTTGAAATAAAACGTATTTTTGTTGATGATTGCGACTCATTTTTCAATAGAGTTTGAATAAACAGGGAAAACGTGCAAATTTGTGGATGAAGAACACGTGATAATCCGCAGTTTCATTTTTACTTACTCTCGCGACCTTTTTTATGTAAGACTCAAAGTGTTGTTTGGTAACTTCTGGAATATACGGACTCTTGGGAATGTCGACTTTCTCCACAAAAGCATCGCCCCATGTTTTTGTGAGAAAATTACTCTGTTTTCCCCTGTTGGGATCGTTGAGCACCGCAGGTAAATTTTGGGAGGATGAGTAAACGGTCCAGGTCGACGCACCCTCCGACAATTGACCGTTGTTCTTGTTTCCCTGCTGATTCTGACGCTGTTGCATCGTTGCGTGCTTGGCGGCGTGAGCTAGATAATCTTTGTCCGAAACTCCCTCCAGAGGAAGACTCGAACAAACTCCATTGTAACCGTAACGGCATACGAAAGAACCACCCTCTCTCGAACAGTGTTGATCTTTCAAATGTCTAATAAATGGCAAAGTAAAAATTTGCCGCTCAAATGGATTCAAATGGTATTTTACTTTTCGTACTCGCTCGTATCAAATTCAAACTCTAAAACCTGCCGCGAGATTAATTCTCTGACGGAATATAATTTTATTCGCCGAAATAAGAAAGTTGAGGGATGTTTCGATTTTTTTGCAGGATTTTTGTAATTTTCTTTTGTTAGATCAGTCTGATAATCATCTGACACAAATATTTCGGCAATCCTGTTTCAGAACGAATCTCCTAACGATTTTTTTTTAATTTTCGTGAAACATGAAAAATATATCCTAATGAAGTTTGAAAAATATTGCATCGAAAAATTGTGAATTACAACGTGAGAACATGAAAATAGAAGCATAAAGTTGGAAAATTCTGGCTTTTTCGTTAGGCAGCAACTTTTTTCATCTTGGCATAAGATTTGAATGAAGAGAAATGCTGCCTGTTTTGACAACGTGCGCAGCTCAATTTTTGTCTTTTCTTTTTAATTATTTGCCGTAACATATTTTCCATATCATTTTTACTGCCTCTTATGAACTTTTATTAGCATCAATTGCAATGGGAAACTCATCACCCGATTGTTATTCTTATTGAATGTAATTTTCTAGATTAAAACGAATATAGATTGTCGACTATGAATTTGTATACAATTTACATGATTAATATCGCAATTTCAGATTTTTCGAACGTAAAGTAATACGTTTTGTTTTTTGAAAAGAAAGAGTACAAATTAGTACAATAATTAGTACAAAATAGATTGTTCAAAAAATGAAAGAAAAGCTCAAAATAACGAGAGGTTGTGAGATCTACAACAATAGCAACTATTGACTATTCATTTGTCACTAATTATCTTTTCGATCGATCGTATCGATCGAATATTTCGACAATCGCGACACGCGCAATGTTATAACCTAATTTTTTCGAAACATATGTCTGTAAAAAAGTTGTACAACGTGTCGCGAAGTGTGAAATATCAAAAATCACAGAGACAATTTGCGAAACTGCCGAGTATGGTTTCGTTTTTATTTAATTTCGAAACAGATCGATAAGCGTCGGGCAATTATTATTGTTGCAAAAAAATGGATTTTCATCCGTCGCCTACTTCGATCATATCTTTGTGTATTCGAAATTCATTAAGCCGCAGGCGATTGAAGGATTTGAGGATAACGACAAAGATTGCAATGTTTTCAGTACTGAGTGAAGAATTAACCGGCGCACGTTAATTGTCACATAAAAAAAAAATCTCGGCGTAGACATTAATGAACAATTACAATGGAAAACTAACCTGACAAAGTCTTGAATTCGCTTAAAAGTGAGGTTAAGACAATACTCGCAGGTAAGAAAAGTCGTTGACGATTCCGGTGCTTTAACAATTTTCGCCATCGCGTTCGTGACATTTGTTAAAACAAAAAGTTTTCACCGCATTTCCGCAAAGTGCCCGATATATCCATTTTTCGACAAACGTTGCCGTTCTTTTTCACAGCTTTTTTAATGCTCCATCGTTACGGAATGTGTAATTATCGATGGTACGTGTTCAAAGATATGACTAGCGAAAAAAGACACGAGTACAACGAGTACAACATAATACGCGATCACCGTTCGACTCCATACTGCCGTGTTTTACACACCGCTGCTGCAAGCCCCGCTCTCTCCCCTCGTGACACGTTACACTACACTATAACCGTAACCCCTCCCAAAGAGCAGAGTATCGTCGGTCCCCTTGTTTCAACCTCGTTTTTTCCCAATGGCAATATCTTGCGATTTTACCATTTTTTTCATCTCAAATTCCAAAGCTTTCAGAGATTTCAGAGTATTTCGTTACGCAAACGTAAAGGGATTTGTACTTTGCATACAAAAATAAATTCGCTAGACCAGGTTGTAAAAGTTTTACGTGTTGATTCAAGTGGATAATTATGATTCGTTGACCAGCAATTCGACTGTGAAATCTGAAAGTTTCGACCAATTGCGTCATTTGGATAACCAGATTTTTGCGAAAAAATTATTCAGCAATCACTCGATCAACCACAATTTGTCAGCTCTGACTTTTATGCTTCGAATGTCACAGTACATGTGCAAAATTGAGACTAAGCGATAAAGACTCGTAGATTGTGTGTATTTCATCGTTTTTTCACAGATATTAATTAGCATCGGGGATTCCAAACAATTATGATTTATTCGCAGCCTCGACATCAACGATCTGTGGTGTGTGTGTTGCGCAAAACTTTAAACACTTTTAGGGTTATAGGATCAGCATCCACAAGACAAACTGCATATGTCTTTGGTTTCGTTTTCAAAAATTTCAATGATATTAATCTCGAAGATATATTATTCGTTTAACATTCTCCCTGCTGTACAATTTCATAATAAAAATAGTACGGCTTGAAATTGCTCCATTGGTAGAAATTATATACCTTCGAATCAAGGCACATTTCGCGATAAGCGTTCGTTGATAATATTTTTATCATCCTGTTACCACTGAAATCATCAGTCAAATATATCTCGAAGAGATACCTTCTTCCAAATGCCCGTTTACAGCAGGTGGAAACATGAAAATACCTTGGAAGAGAACGAGTATACCTAATTATAACATTCCTTTATTGTCAGTATTTTTTTGGCAGTTGTCAGTCGTGGCAGTTGAGTGTAATTTTATTATCATTGCGTAGGGATGATAAACTTATTTTTAAATAATTCAAATTTGGAATCTGTATCCCGCCACTTGTTAACTTCCTGCAAATGTAATAATTATTCGAGCAACCTTTCTCAACTACTAATATATCATCGCCGCACGTTATATCACGTTGGCGACGCTGGCTATTAACAGCGCTGCCATCGCGCTCCAAAATCATTTTGGGGTTTCCTGTATTTCGTATCTCGTAGCATGCTTTGCTGTGGATACCTATCAGTATATGTACATCGGATATAGTGGTGTCGTATTCTTGGCATATCTCCAGCATTTAGCCATACGTAAGAACAACATATTACACATTATAAAGCGAGTGTTTCCGATAAATTATACCGAACTATTTCGTTTTTTTCTGTGTCAAGACAATGGAAGTTGTACAACGATATGGAAATCACTCAATCAATCCCAGTTGCCCTTTCCCGGAGGATGACGAAATACGTCAAATAATAAAGAAGACTTATTTGCTAGCTCAACGCAACAATGGGCATTGGAATGCTCCATCGCCACGACCTCGTGGATCTCATATCAAAATAGAAGATGTTGTGTTCGGTGTTCTTGCCTGGTCAGGAATTGTAGGAATTGTAGGATTTGCATTCTATGGAATTAAAAAATGGTTCCAAGGGGATTCATTGGGACCGGATAATATTGTTGATATCATGTCGAAAATGAAAATACCGGAGCCACATATTTCCGTAGAAGTGAATCCTGCCATATTGGCCAGTATCAACCAGAAATTATGCGACCTCAGTACGGACGTAGCAAAACTTGCCGCTGTCATTAAAGGACCGACACTTGAGGAGAGCAGCGCGGTGCAATGTTTACTCGCCGCAGGAGGAAAAGCTGGTGCCGGCGTTGCAACGGTAGCTAAAAGTGGAGTGTCGTCGGTATGGAACTATTTTCAAGGAAAATAGAAAATTAACTTTCCGTACTATGGCTTTTCCATAATACGACAACGCTTGCAAAAATGCTCTTGAATCTAAAGATATAAGTTTTTTAAGGCTTTTTTACACATATATGTACAATTGTAACGGGCAATAATTATATCTTTCAAAAGAGGTCTATGTTTTGTCAAATTGCGAGATGAACCGCTATTTATATCCCACTTGTTTCACCACTCGTTAGGCAGCGCTGCCATCGCGTTATCACCGGAGATTGCTCATTCTTAACATGAAATAAAAACGTTTGTACCGGAATAAATGATCCACAATTCGTGTGCTCTTCTAAATCTAACGTTACAGAGTTTTTCTAATTGCAAGTCATTCTTGTTCTTCTGTAAATATTTAAAAAAAGAAGCTTTCATCTCCATGGAACATTTGAAATAAATCGCGAGTCTTGTATTTTCATCGCTCGTCGCACGATGGCGCTGCTATCGCGTTCCGATAGTTCCGACACGGGTGCTCACGATTCTGTTGGTTTTGCGGATGATAATCAGTGTACAAAATGACAGTGATAGGTTATAAACGCCGGACTGTTCCTTTCTCACTGACATTCAATTCCAGGATATATTCTTTTTTTCGTTTCTAAATAAAAGATTATAGCACGAGAATGGGTCTGTTGACAGATCCAAGAGCCTCGAACGTAAAGATGATAAAATTCGTTCTACAATGGGAAAAATCACTTTGTTTTTTTATGTACATCAGTGGTGTTGTATGGATGTGTCTCTTAGCTCTTCCTATGTTCAACGATAGTAAATATAACACAATTATTTTGAAAACGTCTTCCCGATTTTCTCCGTAGCATTCGTTCATGTCATTAGCGTGATTTTTACAGACGCATATTTCTCGGAAAATGCCTTGCTCCCCGGCTTGGTGACAAAAGGCAGCAACATTGAACATTCCGCGATGCAGTATTATCGAGATCTCACGTACGAGATGAAAAGATACCCCGACGGGATGCCCTACGCTTGGCTCTTGGCTAAATTGAATCAGCTTCATCTCGATGTTTACACCCACAATTTCACCCTAAATTATCCATTTCGCAACAAGCAGGTAACGAGAAAAACAAAAACCATCGCAAAATTTATCGCCATTATTTCACTATACAAAGCTCCTTATCATTACTATTATTATTGTCCACCTACAGAGTATCCTTTATCAAAACATAAAATACCCATTTTAACTGAAACAAAACAAAAATGTCGCAGCTCACCGGACAAAATGAAGTTTGGCAACAATCAAGTTACAGAAAATAAAAAAAAAACAATCAGCAATTTGGAGATTGAAAAATTTATTTATTTATTTGTTTCATGACATCTAGCTGCCAAAGTTTGTTTTTTATTTCATTTCTCTTTGAATCAACACCGCGAGTAGATCAAAACTGCCACCCTTTGTTATTATTATTTGTCCCCAGAGCGGCTTTATTCAAAGTTTAATATGAAATTAAAATGTCGCAGTTTACGGGACAAAATGTTTACGGCATCGTGAGAGCTCCCAGATCCGCCAGTACGGAAGCGATAGTCGTCAGTGTCCCTTACAGATCTACCAGCAGCATCCATCCGACCACGGCTCCATCCGTGGTTCTACTTTTGGCTTTCGCCCAATATTGCAGAAGTAACTTTTCGCACACATTTTGCTTCCGGATGCGTCCGTTTGTTTTTCACCGACACGGTGGTTCAATTTTTCAGGACAAAAGTATTGGGCGAAAGACATAATATTCCTCATAACGGAGCACGAGCAATTGGGTATGCAAGCTTGGCTGGATGCTTATCACGGGGTAACGAGCGGTCAGGAAGGCGTTCTCCTCGCGGGAGATTTAGCCGGAAGAGCCGGGTCCATTCAAGCCGCGATAAACTTGGAGATTCACACGATGAAAGTTGGATCCATCGACGTAAAGGCAAGTTCGCTCGAGATTATTTCATGCATTTTTATAAAAACGTATTCGGAATATGTATTCACGATGTATTTTCGTAAAAAAAAAAACATGGAAAAGGAGTGATAAATTTCTTTGCAACAGGTAGAAGGATTGAACGGACAATTACCGAACCTGGATCTCTTCAATCTCGCTGAAAATATGATAAATAAGGAAGGAATATCGAGGTCCTTTCAACGACGTTTCGATGTTAATTACAAAGACAAATTTAAAAAGTGGTTGTATCATTTCAATACACTCATGTCGATGATAGTGACACAGGCAACGGGAATACCAACCGGAAATCACGGGCTTTTTCACAGGTAAAACACTCGGAAATGTGATCTTTTCGAAAATGCGGAAAAACGAAAAAACTTTTGTTCCTTCTCGACAGATTCGGCATCGAAGCGATAACGCTGGAAGGATTTGAAAAAACAGGTCGCGGAGGAGAGGCGAATTTTTCTCAAGTCGGTCGAGTCGTTGAGAGCATCGTTCGATCTCTCAACAATCTTCTGGAACGATTTCACCAATCTTTCTTTTTCTATCTTCTACCTTCGACCGATCGATACATTTCTATAGGTATTTTTCACAAACAAACATCACAAATTATAAACTATTTCTATATACCTCGCGTGCTCAACCTCCCGAAAACATAATATATGCCTTGTAACTTCAAATACATCCTGATTCGCATAAAATGCGAAAATAAATCGAGGAACGAACGTTGAAAAAATCGTTTCGAACGACATTCGACAATCGTCGATTCACAGGACTTAAAACATCCGGTTTCATCGACAATATTCTCTCGATTCACAGGTCTGTACATGCCATGTCTGGTACTAATAATCGGTAGCCTCTTCATCAAAGCTTTCTCCATGTGGCTAAAGCTGCAAGATTCCGCTAACGGCAAGAACAATCGCGACGAGCCACGATCGACGCAGCAAGAAAAAACCGACGTGAGTAAACGCTTTCCATTCATTTTCATCACCTTGCGATAAATTCGTCCTGGTCTTCGGCAGTTCCAGGTCGAAGAGTTCGACGTTTGCAGCATCGCTTCGGAAATACTGTGGAATCACGTGTTCGGCGTCGCGATAATGTCATCCCCAAAGCTCTTCACTCACATTGGCATCGAAATGCTCCACTTTACCACGGAAAATTCGATATTTTGGGGCTTCGCCGCGACGACCGTCATCACACTTGGATGGTTCCTCGGATTCAAACGGTAAATCGTGATACAACTTCCATCGAAAACAAAAATGGCATTTATCTTTCATTCTAACTTTCAATTATCGCGTGAACATGAATTAAAAATGTAAATCAATTCAAGTCGATAACAAGCCCTCAAATGTAAATCGTTTGAGGAACCGAATAATCGAAAATAAAAGTGACAATTAATTTTGTTGACAGAACTTTGCGATACGACAGTGTCTCCCTCGTTTGCGTAATAGCGCTGGTCGAGTTGGCTACGACGCTAATGTGCATAGCGATGCACAACTTTTCACTGGCTCTCCTGATAGGAGTGGTGTACGTGCCTGTGGTACTCAACATAACACCGCGACAGGAAACGGACTCGAGGTATCCTCGACTTCTCAGCATCGTTTGGACAATTCTGCATCCGTTCGTCCTCGCTTCTCTCGTCATAATAGGATATTCGTACGTAAATTATTCCGACGAGACAATCTCGTCGATCTTCTCCAGAGGACTCGCGGCGACAAAAACGTCCTTCGTATTCGCCATCATAGATTCGATGATCTATGGAAATTGGCTCTACAACGTAACCGTGACTGTCTTATTACCCATATGGCTCTTGTTGAGCAACGTTATCGTCACGAAAACTACGGAAATCACTCGAGTTTAGTAACGTCATTGATCTTTCTAAATTAAGAAAAAAAAGCATCCACTCGAGGAGCTAACAGAGAATAGCCGCCATTAGGCACGAAGCGGTGTAAATATTTCACGCAAAACACGGTTACTCGGTATTTTTAGCCAACTTTATAGTCATGCAGCATCCACCGGCGGGAAATCCTTGTCCCGTGTCGTAGATTTTGATTTTTTCTTACAAAAAGTCTTTTTTTCCCGAATAATTCTGACGGAAATCTTCGCGCGAGCGAGTGACGCGTCGCTACAGGCTGAATCGTCGCCGAAAAGCAATTTGGGAGAAAAATCGTACGGTCGTAAAGAAAAATGTGTTTAAGCTACGTAACCGCGTGAAAGACAGAACGATTGACTCGAGAATGAAATGTTTGTTTGAGTAGAATGTCGCGATAAAAAAAACCCCCAACTACGCTTGGAATATATATAAAAACTTTGAAATCAACTTTCTTGGGAATTTTACGATCGAACGTCGTAGAAAAAAGGCCAAATGTCTCGAGTGTTTCAAAAATACGCGATTGCGAAACGAGCCGTTGAAAAAAAATGAAAAAAAGTGTCGAAATTTCTCTAAGACGATAAATCGTAGGTTTAGCGAACTCGGATCGCAGGATCTGCATTTTTACTCTCGTTGAGCGATACGAAAAAACGCGTCGAAGAAGCCGCACGAATTCGATAACGTTACATCTTTTACGAATAACTCCGCTGTAACGATCTTTGAGAATTCGATTATGTGGAAAATTACTCTTGACGATAACAAGATTCGTCAGCATCATCGTCCTCGGCCATTGACCGATAAAATCGGAAAATTCTTCGGATATCGCCAGTGAACGCAAATATTTTCGAAAAAACGACTATTCCCGACGATTTTTTGCTTATTTTCTTCCCACACGGGGGTTCGCGTTGCGGACGTCTGTAAATAACGTGCAAAGGGTTATCTCTTCCGATAACCCGCGAGATGGTCTTTTATCATCGTGCGTAGGAGAAAAAATTGCGTAATTGTTTATTCCCCTCGTGCTCCGGTTGGCCAGATTGTTTTTTTTCCATTGCGGATCATCGCGGATTTTCTGCTACCGCGATACGATCTGCAGATATATTAATACGCGACACTTTGGCCTTGCATCCATTTCGTGATAACTTTTTCACCTATCTTGTAGGCGTGAGTGTGTGCGTGTGTGAGAAACCAGCGTTGCACATCTCCTACTCCGTGTGGAGGGTAATTTACATACGAAAGGATAAGATTCGATGTATCGATCGTGTTTCCACACGCAGATTCGAGTTTAGCGATCATTTTTCATCTCGCGTCGACAGCTCGAAAGATCGCGGGTACTCTGCACGGCGGAATTTGAATAATAATAATCGTGAAAATATAATCAGGGATTAAACCGCGCACCAATCGCGTGCAAAAGTCATTCGCGACCCGCATTTCGTCATTCAAAGAGTCGCGCGTCGGGCGAGACCGACGAAAATGTCGAACTGAAAAGGCGATTTTCAAAGGAAAAACAAGGCTAACAACGATCGAATAAATCGAAGGTACACGAAATTTTATACCAATTTTTCAGTGTTTTATTCACGGTTGAAGCGAATTACGCAACGCGTCCGTGCGAGCGAGAAGCAGTTTACAGTAAACCGACCAGTTGCGCTCGTGTGACTCGCGAGATTGAGTTCGCGGGGACTCGCGGCAGCACGAGGGCGCGTCTTGTGGCAACGGTGACGGCCCTAGACGTTGATCGTTGAATATATAAATCGAGGCTTTTGTCTCGTGACGATCGAGCTACAATTGAGACTCGGAAGAGTGTCCACCGGTGAGAACAAATTTTCATTGACGATATTTCGATTCACGGTGTTGTTTTGTTTTATTTCGTTTTTGGTTGAGCATTTTACGGACCGTTTGGGAATAAACGTGTGAAAACTTGGCCGGAAAGTGGTCAGGATTTTGTTCAACCGCGTTTCAGAAAAATTAAGTGATCTTCTTGAACCCGGTGGACTCCGATAATCGAGTTTGTACTGTAATAGAATTTACTCATCGTTTTGTACTTTTGAATCGATAGCAGCGCCCTCGCGTTACAGCTGACTTTCCGAAGAATTTGCAGAGCCATCAATTTCTTACCTCGTTACCGAAAAAAAAAAATAGAAATATTTGTCTCCCAGTTTACAACGTAACGCATTCTCGTTCCAATTGTAAATACTTCCGAATATTTAAGAATACAAATTACAATTTGTTTCGCAAAAGGCGGAAGGAAATAAGAATTTTCATGGTTTTGTAAATTGATTCAATATCAACGAATCGTTTGTGGCATCAAAGAGTATTTATGGATGGCAATTATTATTTTATTTCAGCAATATTTTATCGATTGAAATAAATGATTTTAATTCCAGATTTTTACATGAAAATGTTTTACACGTTATTGCATAGAATGCGAAAAACTGGCTGTTACAGGAGCCTTTATTTTGTACCCCAATCTAGTCTTTTTTTTTTTTTTAATTAAAGAAAGGGCTCGCACACCCCCTTAAGACACGTGACATGCAGTAGCGCGCCAACGCATTGCATGTGCACGTACAGCGAATGCACTTTCACAATATTGGAACCTCGATGGGGGTAACGGAAAGATTCCGTTACATCCTTCACATTTATTGAGGCAAAGAGCAGTATTTTGAGTGCATCGCGGAACGTCGTTGGTCGATGACGTCGACACGAATAAAGAACGATGACGCCTTTTCTATAACGATTTAATTGTTTATCTCGAAATCGCGAGAAAATGTGGGGATAAAAAGTTGTGCACAACGAAGAACGATTTTATTTGAATTTCGGACGATTTTGCGGATAATTCAATTGTTCACGTACAATCGCGTTTGTAATATCATAATTCGGTGAGTGTTTTAAACGCTTTGCTGCGCGGTGCAAATTTGGATGGATTTAAATCGTAAATACAATTACATAACTTTACAACCATAAAATCGTAAAGTTACAACGTCAAAAAAGTGTCCGGCAAATAATTAAATATCATCTTTCATATCAATGATTTACTTCCCTTTTTGATGTAACGTGTAATCTTTTTACGATGCTACAATAATTTAATCTGGATTACCCTGTCATTTTAGAGAATTCTAAAAAAAAAGTTTGAATAAAAATAAAAATTTATTAAATTTGCGGAAGAATCGATCATCTTGTCATGCGAATGACAATAAATTTTCCAATGATTTTTTTCGACAAACTTTGCAAGGAAATTTATCATAATAAACAAAAATTATGATCCGAGATCGACAGAGTTACTTTTCTAGTTCTGTTTTTTTTTCTTATTCGACTAGCCATAAATTGCATCGTGTAAACAAGATTTTTTGTGCAGAGGCACTTATCTTATCAGTGAGATTAGCTGAAGTGAGTAATCGAGAAAACTTTCCTAGCTTCATCGTCAAAGTGATGAAACACGAAAAATAAAGTTCCTCGATCTTTGTTCAAAGTCATGAAAAACAATTCTGATTGTTCGGAATAACTAGTCTGTTATATAAATTGGATATTTTATTTTTGCCAGGCTAGATAGAGCACAGGATTACCACGCGTAGGTCGTCCGAGATATCAATCAGGACTGTTTGATTCTCGTCTATCTCGTTTTTACATCTCTCAATGCAACAGCGGCGATTTAAAAATTGATGTAAACTCAATGAAGAATATTCCTCGGCGTTTTAATTTGAAAATCGAAAAATTTCCAAACTTTGTATTTAAAAAAAAGTTATAACCGAAAAGAATAAATATCTAAATTTTTCCGGTATTTATTTAGTCAAAAATTAGGAACGACAACTAAAATCTCACTTACTCAAAATCTTGGAACAGTATGGAAGAAACATAATGTCGATAAGATAGTGAAATGAAATGACAAAAAGTCATCAAAAGAAATCATTGAATTCCGCAAGTTCGATAATTTTGAGAATATTACGAAAATACACTTGGTGATTGTTTCTTTCAAAGATAAGTGAGACACTTTCGTGCTTATGAGGCTGTAAACGATTGTGTAACAAGGACAAAACGATATTACTTTATTTTAAAAATTGTCCAGTAGCCTTCAAGAATTGAGTAGTTGAAGTACTTGAAACGTTCTTCACGTTTTTTTTCCATCGCGGCAATCGATCACTAGCGTGATATTACATAAAATCGTAAAGATTGGAGTAGATTTAATACGTCGTCATAATAATTCGACCCTCTTATTGCATCTGGTCATGAGCTGCAATAAAATATCAAAAGAAACATCGTCACCATAATAATTGAATGTTTCATGAATTTTAGGTATACGAAAAAGCAATGGCACATTTAAACATTAACGAATATATAAAACAAAGAGACGAAGCAAAAGATATCAGCCACTCCAATGGATTAATTTCTCACAAACCTAAGGAATATCACACGCTTATTTTTTACGTTAATGGAAGAGAGGTATGTCGACAAGTTTCAATTATCCGCAGTATGTAAATCATACATCCAATTGCTCGTATTGAACTCAACAACGAAGATTCGATTGGAAAAAAAGAAAAGAAAGAAGAAACTCGCTGTGATAACTTTAGGCCTTTGATTTTCGTTGCTGTAAAAACGCCTGCCGTTTCATTTTCACTTGAAATTGTATTTTTTTTTAAATCGTTCAGTAGCAATTCTTCAATTTTATGAAACAAAAATGTTTTCTTCTTTCTTTTCTTTAAAAAACTTGCACAACTTTTCGTATGTTAATTTTAATTAAAGTAAAACTAATGGCACTCTGACTTGCTCATTTTTTTTGCTCCATCATGTTAAAATTCACGTTAATTCAATCGAACACAGGTGTCAGACTCCGCTGTGGATCCCGCCTGGACCCTGCTCTATTACCTTCGAAACAAACGTATCCTTTTTGCCAAAAAAAAAGAAGAATCGCGTTGGACCAATTAAAAATGACCTTGACTCCAAGAATTTATGACGAGTCAGTACGCCTGTGTGGCACAAAACTAGGATGTGCGGAAGGTGGCTGCGGTGCTTGCACCGTTATGGTGTCACGAATCGATCGAATAACTAAAAAAATAGTGTATCCTTTTTTGAAAATAATTGTTTCGTCTTTCATCTCAAAACGTGTAAAAATTGAAAAAAAAATAACACTTATCGCAGTCTAACCCCAGGAATTTCATTATTACATTTTTTGTTCGCTTTTTAACGTACGTATTATGCATTTTCATAACGAAATGAAATTTTGTCAGAAAATAATTTATCAATTTTCGTACGATTTTTCTGAACGTAAAAATTCAAGTCACCTGGCGGTCAACGCGTGTCTCGCACCTGTATGCAGTCTCCATGGTATGGCAGTGACAACTGTCGAGGGAATCGGAAGTACAAGAACGAAACTACATCCGGTGCAGGAGAGAATAGCGAAGGCTCATGGCTCGCAGTGCGGTTTTTGTACCCCCGGTATCGTAATGTCCATGTACGCCCTCTTGCGGTCCATACCCAAGCCTACGATGGAAAATCTCGAAATCGCCTTTCAAGGTTTTTACATTAATTTTTTAATATTTCTATCAATAGAATTTGCATTTGCACGAAAAAAAAGCCGTGATAACATATTTTCTTTTCCGCCAATTTCCGCTTCGATGAAAAAGTCGTTTTCATCATCGATGATCGACGATTAAATTATTCGTCGAAAAATCAAACGATATCTCGTTCGGACGCTTCTTTTTTATAACAGAAAACCTTTTTTCCACTCGATGAACTTTCGTAGGAAATTTGTGTCGATGCACGGGATACAGACCGATTATCGAGGGATTTAAAACATTCACCGAAGAGTGGGAAATCTCCCAGTTGTCATCGAAAATGAACGGAAAAGATTGCAGCAATGGCGTTAGAAATTGCTCGCTCGGCGATGCTTGTTGCAAAAAAGCATTCACCTCGGAACCTACGGAAATTTTCAATTCGCGAGAATTTTGCCCTTACGATCCATCGCAAGAGGCCATATTTCCACCAAAGATACAGGTGAGACGCAAACATTGAAACGAGCGTACTTTGACAGTCGCACAAAATGCGTAATAAATACTATACTCAATTCAGGAACAATTAATTATTATTAAATTTCTTTTATTCGTCGTATAACAACGTACCGGAAGTAATCTCAATTTTACGGTGTCTTTTTTTTTTTGTAAATACCGCCGAATCGCCTTTTCATATTTTTCTCGAAGAGGAAGTGTTTGATTAATAATTTTTTGCTCGAAATTTGATAATAATGATAACCAACGATTTTCAAGTTATCGTCCGAACTGGACGAGCAATATCTGGTGATAAAAGGAAGCGAAGTCACTTGGTACAGACCGACTACTCTCAGGGAAATGTTGATTCTCAAACAAAAATATCCTGCCGCGAAGATAATTGTTGGAAACACCGAAGTCGGTGAGTTTTACGGCGTTGTTACAGTCTCGGAGCGACGAGTCACGAATTTCACCGAAATTTCATAGGTGTTGAGGTGAAATTCAAACATTTCACGTATCCGATACTCATAAACCCCATGCAAATACCGGAAATGCGTGGAGTAGCGAAAACTGACGACGCGATGCGTTTCGGAGCGAGTGTCACCCTCATGGAAATGGAAGAGGCTCTCAGGGAAGAAATACAGATCGAACCTGGTGAGGAGAAAAAAAAGTGTCAAAATATTTGAAATAATAATTTTACTTCTTATTAATTATTCGCGTTATTATTATTTTTATTTTTCCGCTGGAAAAAAAATGTTTGTTTCCAGAATATCGAACGAGAATATTCGTCGAAGTAGCAAACATGATGCATTGGTTTGCCGGAAAACAAATCAGAAACGTAGCGGTGAGTTTATTGTGGGAGGAAAAAAAAAGAGCAAGAAATTCATCATTAACATCGTTGAAACGATGTTAACGAAATGACGATGAATTGCTCGATGAAAAATGTGCTCTGTTGAAAATAAACAAGATTGAAAAAAAACTTAATGAGTTTGTCGAATTTTGCCAGGCAATAGGAGGAAATATAATGACCGGAAGTCCAATATCGGATCAAGTACCGGTACTTATGGCTGCGAATGCTAAATTAACTCTGTCGAGTTTCGGTGGAGCATCGAGAACGATACCGCTCGATCATACGTTTTTCGATGGTTATCGTCGAAACGTTGTTTTACCGGAAGAATTATTGATCTCCATAGACGTACCGTTTACCGAAAAATCGCAATACTTTGTCGCTTACAAGCAAGCTAAAAGGCGGGATGACGATATAGCGATCGTAAACATGGCTTTAAACGTCACTTTCAAACCGGAAACCAACGAAATCGTCGAGGCACATTTGGCTTACGGTGGTATGGCGCCGACGACCAAATTGGCCGTCGAGACTTGTCGTAAAATGATTGGCAAGTACGTGAAAGTTCACTAAACTCGAAATTTATCACAAAATGAGAAAGGTAATTTTTAATTCGATGTTCGACTAAAAAAATTGCCTTTTCTCGAAGAAAATGGAACACCCAGATGTTGGAATCGACTACCGAGTCGCTGGTCGACGAATTTCCGTTAGCCGACGGTGTACCTGGGGGACAAGTTCACTATCGTCGTTCGTTGACAGTGAGGTACGTTCTTGAACGAAAAAGCACTATGAGAAAAGAATCAAAACTTTTTTTTTTCAAAATTACTTGAAGAAGTTCAATCTGAGAATCTTCGTGTGATTTTTCAAAGCGAAAATGTCAAACGTCGATAAGCACAGCGAGTATATTCACGTATCGTTTGTAAAAACTGTCTTTAACGTTTTGAATTTTGAAATTTGTTTATTTTACCCAGCTGATGAATTTACAAAAATTCTGGGCTTTAATGCTTCTTTTTAAATTTAGATTTTCGACATTTTTACTCGTTCCCATCATAGATTTAATGAAAAATGAGTAGAGAACATAAAAAGCACAGCAAAAACACTTTTTGCAGCTTATTCCTCAAGGGTTATATTGAAATAACGAAGCAACTGCATCGCGATGTCCCTGGACTTTTACCGCTGCCTCGGGAGTTGCAATCAGCTTCGAATGGGTTTCATTATGTTCCACCGAAAAGCTCGCAGTACTATCAAGTGGTGGGTTAAAAAAATAGGCATCCATATTCATACGTCTGTCCGAAAATGTTTTCCATTTTTTATCGCAAATTTTGTAATTAAATACACTTTTATTTATTTTTCGGTTGAGCATGCGCCTCCGGAATATCCTAAATCGATAAAATATAATTTTTTGAAATTTATCTTTGACTAGGCGAGTCAGTCAATTAATAATTTTTTTTTTAAATAAATAGTCCTCGCAAATATATTCGTTTTCCGTGCTAATTTTACGAACGAACGACTTGGTGAAAAATTCCCCGGAAAAATTTCTTGAAATCATTTCGTCACTAGGCTCCAAAAGATCAAAATCCCGACGATCTGATCGGGAGACCGATCGTCCATGCGAGTGCTTACAAACAAGCGACCGGCGAAGCTGTTTATTGCGACGACATTCCCCAAATGGCCAATGAATTGTACATGGCGCTTGTAACGTCGACGAAAGCTCATGCAAATATTGTAAATATCGACGCGTCGGAGGCACTCTCGCTCGACGGCGTTGTGGCTTTTTACAGCGCCAAAGATATTCCCGAATATCAAAGATGGGTTGGACCCATTTTGCACGACGAGGAGGTTTTCGTATCGAAAAAGGTAATCGAGTTTCGCTGACACGAACCGACCCCTGAAGAATATAAGGGACGATATTAAAGCTTTTTTTTTTTGCTCAGGTCACCAGTCAGGGACAAGCTTTGGGAGCAATTATCGCGATTGATCAATTCGTAGCTCAGAAAGCGGCGAGAATGGTGAAGATCGAGTACGAAGAGCTTCGGCCTATTATCGTGACGATTGAGGTAAAAAGCGATTAAATTTCCGATCAGTGGCTGCACCTTTTTATCAGAAAAATTGCATTCTAGAAGAACGCATCTTTCCATCGCGTTATCTATATTGCTCGAATTTGATTATCAGTTTTGTTTTTCAATGAAGAAAAAAATGGTAATTTTTTTAAAAACAATTTTTCGATTCTTGTTCTTCCGATTCCCAGCTAGAATACTTTCACTTTCTTCCCTTTTTTTTGTAAGTTTTCTTCGGTTTTTTATTCCTTCGCTAGGACGCTATAGAAGCGAAATCTTTTATCCCCGGTTCACCCCGACGTATAATCAAAGGAGACGCCGAGAAGGCCTTTGCGGAATCGGATCACGTAATCAACGGCAAAGTACGGATGGGCGGTCAAGAGCATTTTTATCTCGAGACCCACGCGTCTCTGGTGATACCGAAAGACAGCGACGAGCTGGAGGTTTATTCGTCGACGCAGCATCCGTCGGAAATACAAAAATTGATAGCTCATGTTCTTCACATACCCATCAACAAGGTGAATATCCGCGTGAAACGTTTAGGCGGTGGTTTCGGTGGGAAAGAGTCGCGCGGGATGCTCGTAGCTCTACCAGCTGCACTAGCCGCTTACAAGTGAGTACATCCTGCGAGAAACAAAAAGGAAACGTTTAAAAGCATAACTCTCAATTCTGATTTTCTTTCTTCAGACTTTTTTTTATCATTCTCACATCGATCTCGGTCTTACCAAGCTTTTACTGCAATATTATTTGCCATTTCACAATCTCATTGCCGATTTATTTTTATTCGCGAGATAATTATGAATCTGTTGATTAGATTGCAAAAACCGGTGCGTTGCATGCTGGATCGCGACGAGGATATGATCATAACCGGTGGAAGACATCCGTTCATGTTCGAATACAAAGTTGGATTCACCAACGAGGGATTGATCAAAGTAGTGGAAATTTATATCTACAACAACGCCGGATATTCCATGGATTTGTCGGGCTCGGTTTTGGAACGTGCTATGTTTCATTTTGAGAACGCATACAAAGTGCCGGTTTCTCATGTTTACGGATACGGATGCATTACGAACTTACCATCGAATACAGCGTTTCGAGGCTTCGGTGGACCACAAGGGATGTTCGCTGCTGAGAACATAATGTGGGACGTTGCCAATTATCTTGGACTTGAAGTCGCCAAGGTACACATTTATCTCCTGCAATTTGTATCTTTATACGGGATATCGAGACATTTCGTTTGCTACAATTTTTGATTCAATAAAAAAAATTTTGCATCAGAATTACTCATGATTCGTAAGTTTTTCAGAATTCCCAAAAAAAAAGGTCAAAACGATGACACCGCAGAGTGTTTTAAATTCCATTTCGATTTTTTTCACACTCACTATTTTTTTTATAACGCCAATTTTTGCCAATTTTTAATATTTAATTTAACACAGCTTTCAGAATTAAATCTCTACAGAGAAAATGATGTGACTCACTATAATCAACCACTAATAGGATGCCCGATAAGACGCTGCTGGACGGAATGCGTTGAATCCGCGAATTACAACGAAAGATTTGCGGAAATTCAACGATACAACAGGTTGGTTCAATTCGTCATAAATCCGATGATTCGTGAACGGTTTTTTTTTCTCGATATTAACTATAGAAATTAATCATGTTTTTCTCAACAGAGAAAATCGTTACAAGAAGAAGGGAATTGCCGTAATACCAACGAAATTTGGTATCGCTTTTACAGCATTGTTTCTCAACCAAGGTGGCGCTCTCGTTCACATTTATACCGATGGTTCGGTACTGATAAGCCACGGTGGAACGGAAATGGGACAAGGGCTTCACACAAAAATGATTCAAGTAGCAAGCAGAATTCTCAAAGTGAATCCTGATAAAATTCACATTTCCGAAACGTCGACCGACAAAGTGCCAAACACATCGGCAACAGCCGCCAGTGCTGGATCCGATCTCAATGGAATGGCTGTTATGGTAAATTTGAAAATATATAACGATAACAATAATTCAATGATAACAATAGCCATAAATTTATAACCCAAAGAATAAAAATCAGACTTAATTTATATTCAAAATTAAATTTTACAAAAAAATTCATTTTCATCTTTGATGTAAATCATCGAATCGGCGGAACCGAATGAATTTTTTTCATTACAGAATGCGTGTAACGAAATAATGAAACGGATAAAACACATAATCGATGAGAATCCAAACGACACGTGGGAAAATTGGATCTCAAAAGCGTATTTCGAAAGGATAAGTCTGTCGGCAACGGGATTTTACAAAACGCCGGATATCGGCTATTCTTTCGAAACGAATTCCGGGCTGCCGTTCAATTATTTTACACATGGTGTGGCTTGCACGGAAGTCGAGATCGATTGTCTAACCGGAGATCATCAGGTGTTGTGTCATTTAATTTATGATTGTCGTTATGCGAATGGTCTTTTCTTCAATTTTTTACCAAAGAAATCATTGTCATTTGTGATAAATTGTGGGGCTCATCGAATCAAGATCCCTGAAAGATATACTCGTAAATTCTCCCGTCAGGTTTTACGCACCGACATTGTTATGGATTTGGGCAACAGTTTGAATCCGGCGATAGATATTGGTCAAGTCGAGGGTGGTTTTATGCAGGGTTATGGACTTTTTACGCTGGAGGAACTTATTTACTCACCAACAGGGACAATGTACAGTCGTGGGCCCGGCGCTTACAAATTACCCGGCTTCACCGACATACCGCAAGAATTCAACGTTTCGTTGCTGAAAAATTCCTCGAATCCACGGGCTGTATACTCCTCAAAGGTATGGGATTCCTTCTCCGTTTTTTCCTTTCAGAAAATTTCGAATCTGTAAGAGTAGAGTCCTTTTTTTTACGTTTTCTTTTGATAAATTGCGAAAATATCGAAATTTTGACACCAGGCTGTCGGTGAACCACCGTTGTTCCTCGCGTCCTCTGCATTCTTTGCCATCAAAGAAGCGATCAAAGCGGCTCGGGAAGAAATGGGCTTCACCGGACCCTTCAGAATGGATTCTCCCGCAACTGCTGCGCGTATTCGCTTGGCATGCGTAGATCATTTGACAACAATGGTAAGACCTCCGTTCATCAGCCTTTTTCTCCTTGATGTTCTCTGAATTGCACCGTTTCGATTTAATAATATCGATGATTTTAACTTTATCGTTTTCGCTTTTCGTTCGACAGTTTAAAGAACCGGATATGAAGAAGTCTTGGAACATAGCTCCTTAAAAGTATGAAATTGAATGGAAAATGGAGAAAAAACGAATGAAGCCAATAATTTGGAATATCCTAATGAAGAATGTGAAAAATCGTAAAATATATGTAATTGCCGAAAAACGATGGAGAACACGTAAAAAACGTTGTCCAATTTCCATTTTTCTTCTTCCTCTTTCATCCCACAGGTTCCCATTATTGGTTTTCTAAAGAATTGCAGTAGTAAACGAAGCTTTGTTGTTTGAACTAAAGTATATTTTATGTATACAGATATATATATATATATATATATTATAAATGTTTATCGTACAATTATTCCTCGATTATTCGATAACTTTGACGATGCAACGACGATCAAACGCTGCTTATACCAGACTTCTCTACCGTATCCAACAAGGCTTGCAAGTTCGTTTCAAAGAGTTCGCAACGAATGGGCATTTCGAGAGAATAGAAAGGATTTTTCAGAGCGTAATCGGCGTAAAGTTCGTAAACTCTTTTCGAAAGTATCTCCATCCCGGGTTGATTAGGTTCCGCGACTAGCATAAATTTGACGCCCGTCAGAGTTTGATAACAGTACAGTCGAAAAGTGTCAGACTCGAGAACTTCGATGCCCGAACATCGAGGTTCCGGACTTAGCTGACTGGCTATCGCGAATAACGGATAAAACATAGAGGCGAGGAATATTTTTTCGTTCGTCGTCATTTTAGCCCGACAGAATTTCAACGTGACAGGATAATTTTTTTGCTGCTCCAACATCTCCAAGACGTCCCTGCCATCTTCGAGTTCCCGTCCAACGACGGGTTTCCCATTGACGGTCATCAAAACATGACCAACTGAAAGAAATTGTTTGATATGAAAAAAAAAAAAAAAAAAATCTTTTGCTTCGAGACTTTATTTTCGCTACTAAGACGCCAGCTTGCTGCTAATTTGGAAAAACAGCAAGTTCGATTATTGGCGGCAAGCATTGTTTTTCGATACTTTTTTTTTGAACCAGGTTGTCCGGGTTCGACATGAAAGGCTGAAATGACAAACGCGATATATAATAATGATAATTATTGACTGTACCATTGATTCCGTCTCTCTGACCAAACGCCACGACGATCTTCTTATTCTCGTATGCTAATTTAACGTCGAGAGGATAAGAGAATATCCTTTCGTTCTCCACTTTGGGTACATTGTGATCATGATTGAATATTAAACCGCCGGATTTTGACACGATGTAAACACCGTATATCACCATTTCTTGTCACTTTTTAGAGGTTAGGATACGTTACAGTGGCTGGTGAAAACAACGCGGGTCAAATGTCATGCTGCGACAGTAATAACTGCAGCTCGTTAATTACGTTACTTTACACTCGCGATTCACATTGATTTTTGTGCCAGATGCAAAATCAAGAATACCTCTTTCGGTAATATAATAAATATTTCAAAGAATTTATATTCCGTGCGGGAGCATGGACGTACGCGTAGTGGTAGTGGTAAGAAGGTAAGCATGTGTAATTGTAATGTAAAAAAAGTGACGACAGCGCTCGCTCAAGTGGTTATTTTACGGTAATTTCTTAGCAGTTATTTTATCGTAATCTTTTCACCCCACGTTTAGACGGTCATTTGATCGCGTAGTCGATTATTTGTGTAGCAGACGACGCGTATTGCGTCCTGTCAACCGGTAGCATTTTACAATTGTTTATCGTCGTAATAATCAAAATCGCGCATTCCATCAGTGAATTCATTAATTTAACCCAATATTTTCAAAGTCCCTCAACTTTCATGAAAATATTTGTTGTCATCGATTTTTTTTTCTCGTAATAAAAAACACCATACACGACAAAAACACAGGTTATTTTAAACGCGACAGCAAGTGCTTTTTTTTTCTTCGTTCATTATTGCAATTAAGGATAAAATTGATAATCAATAAAAGCAACAATGTGTGACGATGAGCAAGACGAGTCCAGCGACCAATTGCCCGAGCTTCCAAAGACCGCTGTTCTTGTTCATAGTCTGCCGCTACCCATCGAAACACCAACGGTAACAGGTTAGTGTATAAATGATCCGAAACCAAATAAACAAATTTCACGTAAATTTAAGTAAAATATAAAATTATCTAATCGTCGATTATCTCTGCTATTAAAATTATTGTTGCAATGTGAGGAAGAAATAATTCAACAAATGTACCATTTACGCAAATTATTGTCATTATAGGTTACGATTGGAACAAAGGAATCGATTATCACGAGCTGTTTCAGAGCTACGCACATTCCGGTTTTCAAGCTACAAATTTTGGCTTGGCCGTTTCCGAAATACACAAAATGTTAGATGCTCGCAAAGTACCGCTGACCAACGAGCAGGTAGACTGGTCGGAACAAGATGATTTCATCAAGAGAAAAAGTGCTTGCACGATATTTCTGGGTTACACGTCGAACATGGCGTCTTGCGGAGTGCGCGACACGATACGATTTCTCGTTCAGCACAAAATGGTAGGAACATTTTTGAACGATCATAGATTTTTTCCCCATTTTCATTGGAAAGATCATCATCGAGCAAATGACAAAGATGAATTTCTTCAATCGCAGGTAGATTGTATCGTCGCGTCCGCTGGTGGTGTAGAAGAAGATTTGATCAAATGTTTAGCACCGACTTACATAGGAGACTTTGAGATGTCGGGTAGACGTCTGAGAGAACGCGGAATTAACAGAATCGGCAATCTTTTGGTTCCAAATGACAATTATTGTCTCTTCGAAGATTGGATAATGCCCAAGTTGGATGATATGATGAAAGAACAGAAGGAAAAGGTTCGTACTCGTCAGATTTTTTTCGAATTTCTTCGATGAAAATTGTTATTGAATTTCTTTATTTTTGCGGGAGGGATGAATTCTAGAATCGCGGGAATACTGGCAAAGATAAATAATTATTAAATCTGTACCATATTCTCATTAAGGGGACCATTTGGACTCCGTCGAAAGTTATAACGAGATTAGGTGAGGAAATAAATAATCCAGAATCGATATACTACTGGGCAGCGAAGAATAAAATTCCCGTCTTCAGTCCGGCACTGACCGACGGTAGTCTCGGAGATATGATGTTTTTTCATTCTTACAGTAATCCCGGCTTGGTCATCGATATATTGTCGGGTAGGAAATTCGAGTTTTTCATAATTTCGGTCTATATAAAGCTTTAGCATCAAAATTCGTCGTAATCGTTGTTTTTATAATACAGATCTGAGACGCTTGAACACGATGGCGATGAAAGCGATAAATTCGGGGATGATTATTATCGGCGGTGGTGTTGTAAAACATCATATTTGCAACGCTAACTTAATGGTTCGATAAACGATATTAACATTTGCATCGTTACGAAGAATAGTCGAGAATCACGAAAATGAAAAGGAAAAAGTAAATAATATGCCAATTGCAGAGAAACGGTGCTGATTTCGCGGTCTTTTTGAACACCGCTTCGGAATTTGACGGTAGCGACAGTGGCGCCAGGCCTGACGAGGCGATCTCCTGGGGCAAAATACGAAAAGACGCCGCGCCTGTTAAGGTTGGCATAAAATATTCGCAATCACTTTACGATAACGCAATAATCGTGATATTTGTCTTTGTTTCTTTCTATGATAGATTTATGCTGAAGCGTCTCTCGTTTTTCCACTTCTCGTGGGTGAAACTTTTGCTCGCGAGTATCATTCCTCGCGAGAACGTACGGTATCGGATGTCTAGGAAATTTTTCATCAAATATATATGTATATTCCATATTAAAACCCAAAAATGTATTTTTGATGATCCGATACGTTTTTCAAAATGGCGACTAATCGCGTATTTTTCAAAGTTTTCAATCGTTCGAAATTTTAATGACCCTGGTGGTCATTGGACTGCAAACACACGGAGAATTCTCCGCCCTAGTAAAAAATTTGCGTTTGAACAAGTGTAACAACAGGTGTTCTCAACCTTGAGACAAAAAATGTGCTCAAACATTTATTTCTTCATGCGACCTCTTGCGGTGAAGTAGATTTCGCGTGTAAACAAACTGTTCCAATGAATTACGAGAAATACATGAACGATGTGTTTTAAACATTCATAATGAATATGTTTTTATTTATCGCAGAAGAAAAATTAATTAAAATCGATCTGATGATGTAACATATCGATAAACAATCATATTCGTGGTGCGAAGCTTCCTTGCGCCGCGCGCCCTCTACAACAGTGTTCATGAAACTGTGCACAAATCTCCAACTTCGCGGTACTCTTCAATCAGTCGTTCAAGCAGCATGAAAAGTGTAAAGATTCTTTGGCGAGTGCTTTTTTCCCTTAGTTTCGAAAATAGTTTTCATCAAGACGTGCTGTCACGCGTATATCGACTATTGCCAGAAAATAACATCTTCGGTAAAAGCTTGTAACGATTTGCATTGTGAAGATGTTTCGTCGTCACAAACCGTTAGCATATATTATAGCAATGCCAACGAAAAAACAATTCATTTCAATCAAGTATTATTTACGAGTTTCATTGGTTCGTTCCGAAATAATCATTTCGCAAGTCTCTTGAATGCTCTAAAATAACGCTCAAAATTCGTCCGCGTTAAGCTGAAAGTTCCATTCAATAAAAAACAATATTCCCCCCATTCTCATTCTTGCGTCGAACGTCGATCTGTTTTTTTTGCCAAGACGGAAGATTCGTCATAGAAATTTTGCCCACTTTGCACGGTAAACTCGAAGATTTTGCCGGAAAGCAACGAAAAGAGCCGTTATCACGTTCTTCGATCTGCAAAATCATGGTAAAATCGTGAATGAGCGTGATAAAAAAATATAGGTTAGGTAGGGACGGTAGCGTGTGTGCTCGTCCCCTCTTATCCTGCCACCTGCCACCCTCCGCCGGATGCGCAGAACAATACTTTTTTTTTGCGCTTGCGCGTCCTTGTGCTCAGGTGTTGTGAAGCTTTTAGCAAGGGGGATGCTTCCGGCAAAGAGCCGAGTGGGATTGTTCGACATTGCGGGGGGGAATACGTCGTTTGTCAGTTGTTTCCCGTAAGCCCGCGCACGCGGACGGGCGTGAGAAGAAAGAAAAAAAAAGGAATTCCCCTCTCGCCCGTGTCAGTCCCCATTGTCGTGACAAAAAAATACCTAATTCTCCATCGTTGTACATTAATGAAACAAAGTTTTTAACGAATGAACATTTTGGTCAACTTTACTCGCACTTTGACGCTCAATATCGAAAATCCGGGGGCAGTTTAACCTCTCTGTGGTGATTTTTTGTTTTCCTTCGTATCACATATATCCTCGTCGATCAGATGTAAACTTCCGTTTTCTTTATTCGTTCGGTGGCAGGCGGTATCGTGTACATTTTTATCGTACGAACGGATCGTGACTCGCGTTACTCGCTGTTAAAAGAGAACAAAAACGAAATCTCCGCGTAGATTCGTCAGTTTCGTGTCGAAAGTTCGGGAATTTTTTCTCCACTTCTCTGATTCAAGGCGGAATCGAAAAATCGGAATAAATCGAATCCGAGGTCGGCATGAACGATGATGGACGTGGAGGAAACAAACACGGCCTCCACAGCGAGCTTATCACCACGACCGTCCAGTCCCGCTGCGGACTCGACATTTGTCAGGTAAATTTGTGGCATTTTCATTCCTTCCGTTTTTTCATCATCATACACCCCCACCCCCTTCGTCCCACCGACTTTTTCAATCACTTCGACAACGGTGAAATAAAATGTCGAAGTCTTCGCTTTGACTATGATTTAATAATGAAACTTTTATTCGCGAAGGACTTTTGTATGAAAAAAACTCCCAAGGTGCTCTTCGAGTACGTTTCTTTCCTCTCATTTGCTCGAAACACTTTCGGGAAACTTTTATCGCGCAAAGTGCGCGTCCTTAATCGTTGTCGGAATTTCACAATGGCTTGGACAGTGTTTTTTTTTAATAATACTGCCTTTTTCGTACTTGTGTTTTTCTTTTTTTTTTGTTTTCTCGCAAAAACACTCGTGAACCGTCTGTATGTATTTCTTTTACGTATTTAATTCACGAATATAACCGAATCGTTCTCATCTTTTGAAGCTGTTGATTTATTAACGTAACCAGTAATGACGATTGATTCGTACGTTGCACATTGATCTGTTGTAAATTGATACAAAATTTTGTATCGATATTGAACACGAGATTCTTTCAAAAGTACCATCTTAATCTCGTTTCTTTTCTCACTTTTTTTACGCATGACGGTAAATATATATCGACCGGAGAATTTAAAGTGAAAGTTTCAAAGTTCTCGGAGATGCCACGAAAATCATCAGTTTTTTTTCGTCATCAACAAAGTGTTTAAAAAATTGAACAATTTTTCGGAAAATATTACGATTTCACTCGCACCAAGATTTCAGCCGTTTTTCGACCGAGCTAAGAGCTTTTTCAATCCTGCGATTCTAACCTCGAAATTTTTTGCGAACGAAGAACCTTCTTTCGTCGCATTTTTTTGTCGTCGCGAATTTTCATCAGCACGAATCTTACTTCCGGTGGAAAATTGGATTTCGAGTATTTATGAATTTCATTTTCGTGCGTTTTGCGGAAATCCGCACCGCAGAAACGGACGTGCATTTCGAGTCGCGCACAAAAACATCGAGAATATTCCGGTGGCTTTGTACGAGCCGAGTGTTAAATAATTCAACTATTAAGTGCACTTTTCCTCGTGCTTATACCAGCTTCGTTTTTCGTCTGGACGTTTAAAAATTCAAGTCCTCAGACAACACGTTTTGAGAGTCCTACTCTCTCACACACACTCACATAGTCACAGAAACACCAGAAATGTATCGTGTCCGTGTAAAATTCGATTTCCCCGAGGATCGCGAATCGTTCTGGCTCTTCCGTGCGCCCTTTTTTTTCTCATTCGAACCTACATTCCGTTTTCTCGCTTCCTCCTCATGTTTATTTCACCTTCACGTACCCAAACGTTGATCCTAATTTCGTCATAATGAAAACACAGCCTGCTGCCACGTTTATCGCCGATAAAACGTCATTACTAGATTGGACATTAATAATCAATCGACGACTTGATCGAATCAGTACGATCGACGGAGGCTGCTGTCGTGGAATCGAATTCGCGAATTCATCCAATTACGGAAGCATTCTTTTTTTTTAATAACGAACAGTTATATATATATAAAATTCTATACACCGAACCGAAGCCGAGCTTCCGAAGTTTTCACAATCGTAAAATGTAATTCGAGCCGATTGGACCGACGAGAGTGCGTGGAAAATGAAGGAGAAAAATCTCTCTTGTTTTAAATATGTTCGAGCGATTCTCCACGCTTTTTTATCCCTTTTATATGTCGGTTTCTCTCATTTATGCGCTACGAGAGATTCGAAATAGGAGATCTATTCATAGACGACACGAATCTGTTACTCGATACGGACTGTGTGATGTCGGCCGCATCGGTGCGGCTGCAAATTGTATAACGATAGGTGTGCAACATTATTGATGCTGTGTACGTGTGGAAAAGATGGGGGGAGGGAGGGGGGGAGGGAAAAGAAACACAGGCGAGAAGACGAGCTCGCACAGCAGCCTGTATCCTAGACGAGGACGAAGATCGATAGTCTATCTCGTTTTTTTTTCTTCCTCCTATTTTTTCCACTGGTCCATATCTCACCGACGATAGATAAAGTATGAAAAAGCACATTGGGATTTCCATAGCCTTATAGAACATCCACACTAATTTTTCAAAATTAAAAAGCGAATGGTGATCAGATATATTATTGTACAATTTTCTTTATAATTTCCGAAGATAAATTGAGCGTCGAAAAATGGCTTTTTTATCTCAAGAGAGCGGCGCGATGTTGTTCGGCGGATTCTCAAATTGTCGAAGAACATCGTACGTACGGGTTATTATTATTGGTATTGTTATTGCAGAGAATTACGATTTTAAAAATTGAAAGAGAAAGAAAATAAGTTCGTTAAATCTCGCCGGAATTTCAACGATTTGTCGAAAGCCCCGCGATACCGTTGTTATCTGATGAAAATTCGATGCCAAAGTTGGCTTCGTTGGGATTCAATCGTGACGCGAATTACGCGAATGATTTTTAATTGAATTTTTGTTCGTTTTCGTACCATCGCCGAGTCTCAATTCTGCATCTCCATTTTGTAGGGATTATACCTCCGAAATACAATTCATTAACCACGGAAAGTTATCTGTTATTGAAACGTACACAAAATCAGTCCAAATGGAGGATAAAATAACGATTATATCATTGGATTATGTCAAACGTCATTGGTATGACACGAGGGTAGAGGGAAAATTTCAAAGACGTTTTTCAACGGTTTGGAATTTTTCGAAACATTCACGTCGTTCGCTCTTCGCGCGGGAAACGAAAAAAATTTCGATATATCGGATTTTTGTTGTGCTGCGCAGAGTGGATGCTGTATGTGCATACAGCACTCGGGGAATATCGCGAACCGAGCGAGGAATAATTAAAAAGTCGTGAGAGTAATTGGATAGCGAATTCAAATGAACGTTTGTGTGCATATACGAGAGAGAATTCCGATCGACCATGTACGAGCTCGACACGCGCGTATCCAGAGTATAAATACGAATATCTATAGGGCGTTCCGTTCTGAATCCAAAGTGTCCTGGAGCTCAACATGGAAAATTTAGCGAAATTTTCAAAATTCTTCGCCATGGTACCATACACGTTATTATACAATGAATATCACAAAATTTTTCAAATATCACAATTTTTTTGAGAGAAAATCGCATGCAGCCTCTTTCTCATTTTCTCGCGCAAGAATTTTCGTTTCCGTCCGATTTATTTATCGAGGTACAAACTAAAATTATCCGCGTTATTGCGAGACTCGAAATTGTGCTTCCGGCCGGATAATACATTTTGTGAAAATGTATTAACGGATGTAAAACGGAAATGTAAAACGGAAAAGACTGTGAGGACCGAACGGGACGCATACACGCGCGTTTCGTCCGATTCTATAACGAAATTGCTGCAGCAAAAGGTAACGATGTAATTAGCGAAGAGTTTCTCTCGCTTATTAATCAATATCCTAATTACTCGTTTTCTCAGTGACGCACTCGGTCCATGATCGAAATAAAAGTGTAACTTTTTTTTTTTTATTCATCTCGTTTTAATTAAATCAACTCTCACCCCTTCGGAACATGGTATCGACAAAATGTATTTTGGCTCGCGACGGGGCTGCGAAAACCGTGGAAATAGAAGCGAAAATGTCAGCCGGGATAAAACGCTCGCGTCTCGCTTGGGCCTAAATTGCCCCACTTTGGTCTTCCCTGCCATCGGAAAATCATCGCTTCTTGAATCATCTTGACGCACAAGACAGTTACGTTCGATTAGAAATGATCCTGCACGCTGATGCCTTTTGTGGAAATTGTGGAAAATTGATGCATGCAAATGCAATTTTCCCTTTAAATCGATTTATTTTTGCCAATCTGGATGTCACTCGGCGAAGAGCTGGTGGATTAAATAATAACAATGAGATTGAGAGGATGACTTTCGTCGCGAAATTTGCCTCGGTTGTTTTCTACTAAATTTCGCTTGTTATTCGATATTTTTTATTAGGACTTTGGCGCTACGTGCCCTGTGCACGTAACGAGTGTGGTAAAAGCTATAAATGGGTACACAAATTCTGGTCGGGAGCAGAGTTCAGTAATTATTCACGTATCCAGCGCGCCCTATTTTCCGATAAAACTGTTCCTCGTCGCAGCAAGGAACATCAGGTTAGGGTACGTTCGTTACACACGGTTACCTTGTAACGTGACAATATTGCCAATACTTTTTTAAATTTCCATCCAAGCTATAAAAAAAAAAGCGAAGAAAAATATCGTACGCTGAAAAGCTCGCGAATAAAAAAAGAAAAACAAAACGACGTAAAGTCCGACGAAAATAAAAAATCGATGGCGAGATGAATGCCTTTTTCATCCACTTTTGCAGTCGATGTATGTGACATGTTCGTGCTGATTTTTTGAAAATCTTTATCGATGAGTTAATAATTCAAAAAATCGTCGGTAAAAAGGTGAACTATATTTTTTATCACACATGCGGGATAAGTAGTATCTTAGAGCACACTTTTGCGGTTAGTAAGTAGCTCTTTTCTCACTTTCCAATCAAACGCTTATTTGCGTGCGACAAGTATACTTATCGCACGCAATTTTTACTTATCGCACGCAAACCGATGACAAAACACTGCTAAAAAAAACAGAATCGAAGTATCAGTATCAAAAACGTGACGTTGAAGTGACAGATATAAATATTGGTATATCATAGGATTTAAATGAAAATATAAACAAAATTTAAAAATGAGTTTTAATCCTCATTTTACTTCCGAAGCTGAAGAAAGTGCTGACGGTGAGTTCAAATATTTTAATACATCTAAGCGAAAATTAAAAAAAATAATTAGTTAATGAATTAATTAATTACTTTTGGTTCCGCTCATGTTATGGTTATTCGAAATAAAGTTATGTTGATTTTACTTTTAATTTCGTTTTTTTATTCTGATGGGGGGGCTCCGCCCCCCCAAACCCCCCCGTCGCCGCCTACTTTGCCCCTCCGCCCCCCTTACTCAAAACCACAATTTTTCAGCAGAATATATCCCCGCATTTGTGATAAAAAGAAGTATCTGAAACTCGTGCGGTGTTGTCGATTGCCCACTCGAGCGATTGAGCGCTCGTGGGCAATCGACAACTTACCGCACTTGTTTCACAATATACTATTAACGACTTTGAACGATGCTGAGGGAAGGGAAATATTCGTACGGTGGATCTACGTGCTAAAGTACCTTCACGATCGTGTATAAACTTGACGCGAGGCCCGGCGAGGCTCGCACGTATGTTTGGGAATGCACTTCTCGCGCCTCCGGAGCAAATGCAAATATTTGCCGATTCGTGGGTTTATGGTCGCGCCAAACTGCGAGTGATCGATCAGTCTTCTTTTTTCTCACCGTTTCTCCCTCTCTGCAATTGTGGATTAAAATGAAAAACTCGATTTTTCTCGAGATATCTCCCGCGATTTCACCACAGAATTCTCACACAGCATCCCTCGCAGCGTCCTCCAAGACGCATTGTAAAACTGACGGGAAAAATATCTTTTTCCGATGGCTCTTTTTAAACAGCACGACGAACCCTCGGAAATAAGTTGATCTTTGAAAATCGAAGTTCGAAACCCGTCGTCTGGGATTTCGAGTCGAAAAATAATTGCACGTAATTAGCAAAACCGGCGGAAATTCCCGAGGTTAATTCGCGATACCGAAAATTCCATTTCGGGAACCGGTACGATTAAAAAGCACCGCTGTTTTTCGATCAAACTTTCAATCTCCAAATTCTCTCGTCCGATTTCACTTTTTTTTCCTAATTTCAATTCCCTCGAGATGTTCATTTCCTCCTACGTTCCATTCGTCGGCGTTGACCTTCACCGAACGCGTGGTACTTCCCTCTCGAAAACCACCCCTTGTACGGTTTTTTTTCACTAAAACTCCCGAAGCTGAAAACTGGGTCAGAGCGATGAGTGCGAGATCGGAGAGGGATGTTATAGGACTCTCTTTATTGCAGTACACAGAGCGATTCTCATTGCGGATGTGTAGGATCGAAACCGAAGGACCTTGTCGCGCGGAAAGTGAGTATGAGGAAGGGAGACATCCGTGCCGTTGGAGAGGGCGCGCGATAAAACGAGGTAGACATAACCGGCTGCTGATAAATGTGACTGGGGGTGATTTTGACGCCGGTGCTCAAATCACATGCGATTTCGAGGGTCTCTTTTTGCTCACGCGAGGCTGAAGGGTGAATTTTACTAAGGAACGGAGATTGACAGAGGGATGAAGGGCGGGGGCATATTGGATCGAGGAAAGAACGCGGTTGAGAGAAGCCTGAGGGTGCTGGGAGGGGGTTGGTTGCGGCATCGCCAAGTACAAACGATAAATGCTTATACGGTTGGGAGAACTTTGCGCGTGTAAAATTTATGAAACGTTACCGAGCGCTCTGAGCGACCGATTTCCTCGTCATAGTTCAAACGTTCCGTTACGAAACAAAATTTGTCCAACTGGATTCATTAGTTTATCAATTTTCATCGTCGTTTTAATGATTGCATGAAGATTTGTGAAATATACTGTAAAATTTGTGAAACGTTACCGAGCGCTCTGAGCGACCGATTTCCTCGTCATAGTTCAAACATTCCGTTACGAAATAAAATTTGTCCAATTGGATGCATTAATTTATCAATTTTCATCGTCGTTTTAATGATTGCATGAAGATTTGTGAAATAAACTGTAAAATTTGTGAAACGTTACCGAGCACTCTGAGCGACCGATTTCCTGGTCATAGTTCAAACATTCCGTTACGAAATAAAATTTGTCCAATTGGATGCATTAATTTATCAATTTTCATCGTCGTTTTAATGATTGCATGAAGATTTGTGAAATAAACTGTAAAATTTGTGAAACGTTACCGAGCGCTCTGAGCGAGCGATTTCGTCGTCATAGTTCAAACATTCCGTTACGAAACAAAATTTGTCCAATTGGATGCATTCATTTATCAATTTTCATCGTCGTTTTAATGATTGCATGAAGATTTGTGAAATAAACTGTAAAATTTGTGAAACGTTACCGAGCGCTCTGAGCGAGCGATTTCGTCGTCATAGTTCAAACATTCCGTTACGAAATAAAATTTGTCCAATTGGATGCATTAATTTATCAATTTTCATCGTCGTTTTAATGATTGCATGAAGATTTGTGAAATAAACTGTAAAATTTGTGAAACGTTACCGAGCACTCTGAGCGACCGATTTCCTCGTCATAGTTCAAACGTTCCGTTACGAAACAAAATTTGTCCAACTGGATGCATTAGTTTATCAATTTTCATTGTCGTTTTAACGATTACATGAAAAATGGTGAAATTGCAAATTGATAACATCGATAACGGAAAATATATTTTTGGCACAAGTACCGTAAATCGTGTGTAATTGAAATAATCCAACGTCCATTCATTTTTACTCCGAAAATTACGAAATTTTTGGTCATTTCGAGCACCAAAATTTCTCACGAGGGTTTTCGCGAGATGATGAACTTTTTTTTCAACTAATAGAATTGTAAATGTACTCTCCGCTGACTTTGTTAGAAAGCTCCCTTCGATCGAAGACACTCGGATGAGGCTCTCGTTTCCTCCTGCAGAATTTTCAAACTCTAATGTATCGAACATGTATATGAGGGAAACAGCGAGTGTCATTTATTAGATTCGAACTTGAACTACTTTCCACCGCAGCGAGCAACGTGCACACACCCACGCGTGCCGAATTCAATAAAACCCTCCCTTCTTTTTCCTCCCCCATACATTTATACCAGCTTTTTCAAAATAAATTAGCAGCCTCAAAATCTCTTATTTTTCGAAACACACGTTCGAATTATCATTCGAGATTTTTCCTTCGTTCGTCGAGAAAATTTTTCACAAAAGCCACTCGTGGGAGGAAAACAGAGATTTAAAAAAAAACCCGCGTTCCATTTGGGCCAAAGTGAATATTGCATTCGCGGAGTTCGGTCGCTCGAAAAGGGAAAAGAAAACCTTTCCGGTAGGGCCGTTTTTCTTGCGCGTTTTTTTACGTCCGGTTATCTGGAAATTGCGCCGAATATTTCGTCAATCAAACTGAATCGTAGAGGGCGCGGATTTATGACGCCTGAAATAATCACACGTATTATTAAAAATATATCCGGAAGACTCCTCGGCTCACTCGGGGAGGACCGATCCATAATAAATGTTTCTATTACAGCGTGAAGCAGGAGCCAAACACGGAGGAGCCAAACAGCCCTCTCGAGGCCAACAGTCCGGGCTCCATCCTCCGCAACAACGGTGAGTTTTCCTATAATTGAAATTTGAAAAAAAAAAACACACACAAAATCATTTCCCAACATGAGAGACTCGCGAATGCAAAGTTATTTCCGTAATCACAATCGATCCTAAAAATCCTAAAAATGTCGAAAGAAATCTTCGATGTCCAGCGTGGAATCGACAAAATCATCGTTGCAACGAATCTTTTTAACGCAAGGAAAAATGGACGTCAAACGAAAACGTTTTGGTGTCCCCAAAAAAAAAAAAAAAAAACAAAAAGAACAATGTTTTTCCCTTTGTATATGAGAACCTCTAAACCGCGCGTCGTGGGGTGGGTCGGGGCTGTTTTAGAGGGATGAAAAGATGCTCCGAGGGGATTCGGTCCAAGAAAATATCCCTAGACTAGTAACGGGGACGTAACCCAAAGATTACAGGATCACTTTCCGAGCTCCGAGCCTCTCTCGTTGTACGCGTATGTTCGTACCACATTTACCGATGGCGAGCAACGTGCGAGCATAAGAAAAGCTGATGGTTCGCGCATGGGTCGGTTACACGGCGCGCTGGATCGATTCAAAAGCTCCGGCAAACCGCCCCTCCCTCGAAATACAACGTTCTCTCTTCTTCGCCCGGAGAGGCAAAGATATGGATCGGCATGAGGCACGCTGCAGCTTCCGCGAGCACCGGAAATTATATCGAGGATTTTAGTTTTTTCGCTGGCAAAGTTTCGACCCTCGAAATCTTCACGGCGTATATTATCCCTCGGTGCATACGATAAAACACGTCCCGTGGGCGATTTTTTTCCCTTCCGTCGAGACTGCCAGCAGGAACGACACGAATGTGAAGAGAAAATAGCATCCCTCGGGCTTAACCGGAAGTTACAGTGGGTCTTTTTGGGAAGAAAACGAAATAATCGAAGTTGCAGCGAAAAAAGTTGGTACTTTCGAAATTTCGCGTGACATTTTTGAAAATCGTAACTTTGACCCCCATTTGACCTCCCTGGCTCGTCTGCCCTCGCCTTCTCCGACCTACCGTCGGTTTCTTCTTTTTCTCGCGTTGTTTTTGCCGTCCCTGCTGTACTCGACGCGTAATTACATTGTTTCCCCCAATTTGTCCACCTACTCTCCTCCGCCCTCTTACTCAAAGATGAGAAGCGACGAAAATCTGTGTCAAGGCAGTTTCCTCCCCCGCGCGACACGTCCCGTGGAATAAGATAAGGGTACATGGACTTGTATACGTGTATATGCACAGCGTTAACGTACAATATGAAGCTGGGAAGGGGTGGGTGAAGGAGAGAACGATAAAGGACCATTTTCGTGTCGGAGAAGCTTCGCTATAGACGAGCTCTCGGTGACGAGCCATTTACCAGTCAAAAGCGAGAGGAACAAAAGAAAACCTCTATCGATTTTCTTCATTGACACTTTGATCGACTTATTAACGTAAATTACTAAAAAAAACATTGAGGTAACGGTAATAATTAGCAACAATTTATCATTCTCGAGAAGCAACCAAAATTGCATACAACGGTTATTGAATTCTCGGTCAAAACCAGCCGCAGAATTTTCCACTCCTGGTTCTTTAGTGGTTGTTCCGAGCGGAAAATGCGAAAAGTGAAGAAATTCACAGATCGTTAACGAGCCATTTACCAGCCAAAAGCGAGAGGAACAAAATAAAACCTCCATCGTTTTTGTTCATTGACACTTTGATCGACTTATTAACGTAAATTACTAAAAAAAACATTGCGGTAACGGTAATAATTATCAACAATTTATCATTCTCGAGAAGCAATCAAAATTGCATACAACGGTTATTGAATTCTCGGTCAAAACCAGCCGCAGAATTTTCCACTCCTGGTTCTTTAGTGGTTGTTCCGAGCGACAAATGCGAAAAGTGAAGAAATTCACAGATCGTTAACGAGCCATTTACCAGCAAAAAGCGAGAGGAACAAAAGAAAACCTCCATCGATTTTCTTCATTGACACTTTGATCGACTTATTAACGTAAATTACTAAAAAAAACATTGAGGTAACGGTAATAATTATCAACAATTTATCATTCTCGGTCAAAACCAGCCGCAGAATTTTCCACTCCTGGTTCTTTAGTGGTTGTTCCGAGCGACAAATGCGAAAAGTGAAGAAATTCACAGATCGTTAACGAGCCATTTACCAGCCAAAAGCGAGAGGAACAAAAGAAAACCTCCATCGATTTTCTTCATTGACACTTTGATCGACTTATTAACGTAAATTACTAAAAAAAACATTGCGGTAACGGTAATAATTATCAACAATTTATCATTCTCGAGAAGCAACCAAAATTGCATACAACGGTTATTGAATTCTCGGTCAAAACCAGCCGCAGAATTTTCCACTCCTGGTTCTTTAGTGGTTGTTCCGAGCGGAAAATGCGAAAAGTGAAGAAATTCACAGATCGTTAACGAGCCATTTACCAGCCAAAAGCGAGAGAAACAAAAGAAAACCTCCATCACGTAAAGTACTAAAAAAAACATTACGGTAACGGTAATAATTATCAACAATTTATCATTCTCGAGAAGCAATCAAAATTGCACACAACGGTTATTAAATTTCCCACTCCTGGTTCTTTAGTAGTTGTTCCGAGCGGAAAATGCGAAAAGTGAAAAAAATTCACACATCGCCAACGTTCTCCCTCCTCTGCTTCGCGACTTTCGATGTTTTCAAAACGATTTTTGCGTCGTCGTCGAGCTGATATCGGGTGTTTCTTCTTCTCATCCCCGTGCAACCGATTGTCGATAAAGAAGAAGGCGCCAGAGACGCGATTTCACGATTAATTCCCTTTTGCGGGTCTTGCTTCGGCGTGAGACAATTTGCGTATAATATATATGACCGCGAGTACAAAGTCGCGTACGTGCGTATACGAATGTATATCGAATAAGGGAGAGAGACGTAACCGGTTTCCCAGGTTCATTACTCTGCGGAGGAGCCGCGCATCTCCTTTCCCGACAAGTGTTCTTCTCCGGACTCGCCTCATGCCACACGCTACTCTCCCGCTTTTCCTTCTCTTCTTTCTGTATCTTACGTATATACAGCATATACGCCCGTTTTACACACTCCTTCGCTCCATACGCGCTCAAACTTTTCGTCGATATCCGAGATTCGATACATCGGCATGCAATCTCGCGTATTCAACGTAGATCCTCGATACGAGATGTCCGTAAAGTCTCTGCACGATCCGCGCGTGTACGACATGAGAAAAATTCGTCAAAAACGACGATCCAGCGTTGGCAGCGACATTTCTGGCTTTTTTCATCCACCGTAACATCTGTTTCGGACGAAATCGGGCAAAACGTAGATTCTCTCACAATTCCTGTATCTTTCGTGATTTTTATAAAATTCTAACGATATTTCATGCGGTTTTGAGTAATATAGAAAATTTGATTTTTTATGCGCAAATATGTGACGAAAACAGTCGACTTAATAAAATTTTGTGGAATTTGGTTGAATTTTTCTCGTAAAAAAAAATGTAATTACACAGCGTGAAATTTCGAATTCTGTGAATTGTATCTTCATCCGATTACAATTTCTCATTCCGCGTCACTCATTAATTCATGCGTTTAATCGCAAATGGATTTTCATCGAAGTAACGCATTATCGAATTGCGCTGCATTATAAACGAGCGAGCCATACATCGAATCGCGAAACTGATCGTTTCAATTTTAAAGAGCTTATCGCATTTTCGGCAAACGGAAATGAACAAATTTGAATTGTACATGAAAATTCTGATAAATTTCAATCCAGTAACGCGAAAAATTCATGTTAAACGTTAGCCGACTGAGCTTTTCTTTTTCCACGCGAGAATCAAACGTCGCGACTTTCCATCGATTAGCCAACGCGAATTCGGTCGATCCTCCCACGATTCCGCGATGAAAAACAGAAAGTAGCATCCCTCGTTGCTCGAACTAAGAGCAAAAACAACATCGAAGAGTTTAGAGATTAGCGGAGGAAGAAAAAAGATGAAAAAAAAAAAAGACGCGTCTTGCACTCGCCAAATGCATCGAAACGATTCGAGAGACGGAGAGGGAGAAGAAAGAAGGCAAAAAGCATCAGAAATTTAATTTATCCCAAGGGGATAAAAAGGCGAAAAGTGAGCAAGGGAGAGAGAGAGACAGAGGCAGAGAGAAAGCTCGTGGAAATTCTGTTCTAGGAGAGCAGAGGGAGGCTGCATTTGGTCCAGAGCTATAACATACATAGATATACGTCATGTAATCGTACAGTCGTTGCGCGAAGCTCGAACGTCCGTTCGGACCTGCTCGGCACATCTCGGTCAATGAACTATCCGTTGCTGGTGAACCCCAGTTGGTCCACTTGCCCCCTCCATGCTCTTCCCCCTCCACCGCCTTATCAAACTCTTTCCTTTCCCCCTCCAGCAATTATACATTTCTCTCTTTCCCACTCCTTCTCCCCTTATTACCGCTCCGTTGCTCATACATACCCGCTTTACATTTCTCGATCGGAGAGCAAATCGCGCTCATTGCGTTGGCTCCTTTCGCTGTGACTTCCCCTCAACTGGATCCTCCGATCTATCCGAGTTCTCGGTTTAGGAAAACGTGTTACATCGCTGTATCCCTTCTCATCGAAGCCCCCTTCTTCCACCGTTTGTTCACTTATTCCGTCTCCCTCTCTCTCTCTCTCTCTGTCATCCTTAAATTATACAGGGCGTCCCAAAACTTGCTGTACACCGTTCACAGCTGAATTGTTCATGAAATCCCAAGTCGAAAAGTCTATAAGCACTTTTTCATCCGACGAGCCTCTGCAGAGTTATCAATCATCGTAGTTCGGCCAATGGGACGCTCGTTACCGCGCTGCGCGCTGCAGAGAGGGGGAAGCGCGCGCGCGGCCGATTGGCTCAAACTTTGACGATTAATAACGCATCAGCGCTTGGTCGTATAAAAAAACACCAAAATACGTTTCGACTTGGAATTTTGTCGCGAATTTCCGTGCATATTCCGTCTCCCTCTTTCTCTCTCTCTCTCTGTCATCCTTAAATTATACAGGGCGTCCCAGAACTTGCTGTACACCGTTCACAGCTGAATTGTTCATGAAATTCCAAGTCGAAAAGTCTATAAGCACTTTTTCATCCGACGAGCCGCTGCAGAGTTATCAATCATCGTAGTTCGGCCAATGGGACGCTCGTTACCGCGCGGCGCGCTGCAGAGAGGGGGAAGCGCGCGCGCGTCCGATTGGCTCAAACTTTGACGATTAATAACGCATCAGCGCTTGGTCGTATCAAAAAACACCAAAATACGTTTCGACTTGGAATTTTGTCGCGAATTTCCGTGCATATTCCGTCTCCCTCTTTCTCTCTCTCTCTCTGTCATCCTTAAATTATACAGGGCGTCCCAAAACTTGCTGTACACCGTTCACAGCTGAATTGTTCATGAAATCCCAAGTCGAAAAGTCTATAAGCACTTTTTCATCCGACGAGCCTCTGCAGAGTTATCAATCATCGTAGTTCGGCCAATGGGACGCTCGTTACCGCGCTGCGCGCTGCAGAGAGGGGGAAGCGCGCGCGCGGCCGATTGGCTCAAACTTTGACGATTAATAACGCATCAGCGCTTGGTCGTATCAAAAAACACCAAAATACGTTTCGACTTGGAATTTTGTCGCGAATTTCCGTGCATATTCCGTCTCCCTCTTTCTCTCTCTCTCTCTGTCATCCTTAAATTATACAGGGCGTCCCAGAACTTGCTGTACACCGTTCACAGCTGAATTGTTCATGAAATTCCAAGTCGAAAAGTCTATAAGCACTTTTTCATCCGACGAGCCGCTGCAGAGTTATCAATCATCGTAGTTCGGCCAATGGGACGCTCGTTACCGCGCGGCGCGCTGCAGAGAGGGGGAAGCGCGCGCGCGTCCGATTGGCTCAAACTTTGACGATTAATAACGCATCAGCGCTTGGTCGTATCAAAAAACACCAAAATACGTTTCGACTTGGAATTTTGTCGCGAATTTCCGTGCAAAATCATAGATGTCGCGCGTCGCGACACCCTGTATGCTCACGTAGTTTGGATATGTCCCATGTTGACTCTCGCGGTAACTACCATCATTGGCGTTATCCCTCTTCTCGCTCCTGTCGTTTCACCTCCCTCCTCCCCGCTTGTTCTTTGTCCTCTTTTCTCTCGAACTGCCTCTGAAAATGTCTCTGATCTCGAAATAAAAAGCTTTGCTCATTCGAAGGATACAACGAGGGCCTGTCTCCTCCTTTAAAAGGACGTCTAATAAACGTCTTTGTCTTTTCTTCCGTCTCGCGAAATATCGGAGCAAGAACGTTGGGCTTTTTTTTTATCACATGAAAAATGCACCTGCCTCTCTTTATCGAAGGGTCGAACGACGAGTCCCTGTTTCTCTTCTTTGATTTGTTTCCTCTTTTCGTTCATTCTTTCCGCGTTGAAGGAAGGAGCGATCGTTCTTTTTCCTTCTTTTTTTCAAAACACGAGAAACGCGCGTTTCTCTTTCGCACAGCGTTAAATAAATCCCTCTCTCTCTCTCTCTCTCTATCTCTGTCCATTTCCTTCCGTCTCTTTTGTGCCACGAGAAATTCACAGCCTCGCTTACTCGGGGAATGAGATGAATACTCACTCCTGCATCCTTTCCTTAATGTCATCTTCTCGCTCTTCTTTCTTTAAAAGACGATAAATAAACTCTTGTCTCTCTCCCTCTCTTTCTCTTTTCCCTGTCCGAGGATGAAATATAAATGCCTTTCTCTCCTCGTTCCATCCCTCTCTCCCGGATCATGAGAAATAAATGTCCCTCTCGTTCTTGCTCTCCCATTCCATTTTATCTCCTCCTCTCTCTTCTCATTCGTCTCTCGCAGCTTTCTCTCTTTCTCTCGTCGCGTAATACACGCTTCTCCCTCTCTTCCTCTCCTTATTCGCCTCTTTCTCTCATTGCCAGTTTCATTACCTCTCTTTCGTAGAGCCACGAGAAATGCTTCATTCCCTCTTTCGTCTTTCTCATTGCTTTCTCTCTCTCTCTCTCTCGTTCCCTCTCTACCTCTTCGTTTGTTTCTTTTTTTCCTCTTTCTCCCTCACACTGAGAAAACACCTCTCCGTCTATCTTCCCCTCTCTCTCTCTCTCTCTCTTTGGTTTCGTCGAGATCCCAACGAGCATCGCCCGAGTCCGCCACCATCGGTAAACGCGAAAGCGAGAGAAATACTCCCCCCACTTGAATGTACGCGAACACATCGCGCGCGACGTTCGCCGTTCGCGCGGACTTGCAATGCCGTAACATGCCCGAGCGCTGCCGTCGCCGGTTTTACTTACCTCACAGGTAAGCCAACCTCGCGCAACTCTCGCGAGCATCGAGAGTCAAAGAGAGAGAGAGAGAGAGAGAGAGAGAAAAGGAGGGAACAAAAAAATATTGGAGAGAAAGAAAGAGAGCGAGAGAGGAAGGAGGTCCGGCGCAATCGCGAGCGAGTCCCGCGAGCCGGTATCACGTCGGGTGAGCACACACCGGCGTGTGTGCAGCTTCAACCACGCTCTTCGAACTTCCTTTGGAGCCTCTGATAATTCTCTTTTTTCCTTTTGTTTACGCGCAACACAATTACCATAGTTTTATTTCAATTACCAAGTCGAAGAATCATCCGTTTTTTCGATAAAATTGAATAAAACCCAAGAGGGAGAGAGAGAGAGAGAGAGAGCGATCGAAAACGCGTGTAAAAGTGAATTCGGAGCACGAGGAAAATTCGCCTCGAAACTTTGTCGCGAAAAGACCGGCTCAACTTTGGCCCTTCCGTACGAGACGGAAGTTGCGCGATTTATCGATCCTCCCCCGATGCTCTTTGGGCTCGAAACATTTTTTTCCCCCCCTTTTCCTCGATCCACGCGTCAGAAGTGAGTTCAGAATGAAAAGACGCTGAATTGTGCCGCATCTATGCGTTCGTGTTTGTTTTTTTGTGCTTGTGTACGAGGGATACTCCGTCATCTCCGAGGGTGAAAAGAACCCTCGTGTAGGCACGTTCCTGTGGATCCGATAATTCGCTAATTATCGCCAAGTTTCTCTTTCTCGCTGGATCATTCGCGATTTGCTTGACAATCAAAATTGTGCTGAGATTATTTACGTCAGTGTGTTGAAACAAATGCTACGGTGAATCCGGTGCGTCTTCCGCGCGTGACACAAATTGCAGTGTGACATGGGATCGTCGAACAAAAATTGGGAAAAATGTAACTAAAACGCGTGGATGAAAACAAGATTCCTCTCATACAGGTAAAACATCGAGACGTGCGATTACGGATGAAAGTCAATTTCGAAAATTGACCGACGGATCGGTTTCGAGTTTTCGCGGTTGATCAAATTTGTCGAAAAAAAAAAATTTTCAATAAAAAATGTATCAACAGTAACTGAGAAGAATTGTGCTCTCGTCGGGATGCTGCGACAATGTTCATTTCAGCACCGTAAACAAGTGGGATTTGTACGAGAGACGATTGAATTTTCTAGAATTTCTCTTGCCTCTGTTGGATTTTTACTCAATTCTGATATTTTAGCAGAAAACTTCGTCCCCTGGAAACGAATCGAATATTCGTTCACATTTTTCTTAATTCCATGTGGAAATCCTGCTTGAGAACGATCTTTTTTCTATATTGGAATGAAAATTCATGTTCATTCCACATTGCTAAACGTTGACAAATTGGAGGATATTTTTTCAAATTGAGATTATCTCAGTCACGAAACAACCTCGATAAATTCATCGATTTTCGATAAGAAACTGAGTATTTTGGATGCGAATAGTTTCGTTCGATGTTCCAATTAGCCACAAGTCGAGTTGACGCAATTTATTTTGAAAAATGACGAAATCTTCGATCTGAATGAAAACTTTGACGATACGTGATACTAAAACGAACTTGACTCGATTTTCTTTACTCCCTGTACCGCAATGGACGATCGATTTGAATAGGAGAACTTGTACACGAAAAAAATGCTATAAATTCAAAAAATTGCAAAAATCGTCGTGTTTTCGTTGTCATTCAATGACGATAACATTTTTTTCCGTATCCTTCGACACGCGCTCCGATTTCATATTTCCTCGCTATGTCGTATCGCAAAATACGAGTATTATCAGACTTTTCTCGCCACTTATCGTTGGCCAAACGAGACACGTATATAAAAGCTCAATAATTCGATCAGTAGCCACTGTGCGAGAGTGCGTAATCTCCCAGACAAGGTGAACGCACTAAAGGTGTATATATAATACACAGAGAGATGACGGAACGCGGAAACGCATGGCGAGAACGATCTGTACACACTAGAGACAAAAATGATGGTCCAAACGCTGCACCGCCGCAATTTGGAGTTTTTTCCATCTCCGTCTTTCCATTTTCCTCTCGCGACAATCGTCCACCGCTTCTACCATCGCCTGATCGATCTTTTCTCTCGTGACTATTTTCCTCGCAGCATCCGCGGGATTTCCCCGATTCGTCGATCGATCAAACGAATACCTTCGAACAAACGATTTGTCTTTCGTTATCTTCACTCCGCTCAATCGAAATTGAGTGTTTTCTTCGCAAAAATAATTCGAATATGTTACTCGAATGACGATGATTTCGAGATAACTCTCGATTGCGAGAATACAAAGTGGTATCGATCTATTTTCATGCGAATTCTCGATCGAAGATCGAAAAAATCGAAGATACATTATGAGCAGATGCTGTGGGCTCGCAGAGCGCGCGAGTCAGCCTCGCAGGACGAGAGAGCGAACCGAGGAAAAGGTGTGCGAGAAAAGATGTCTCTCCCGAGAGAGAGAGTGACCAGAGGAGACTTTACGTTGTAGAGAGGAAAAGAGCGGAGGGGGGAGAAGATGGTCCATGGCCAAGAAGCAGGTACAGATCGCGATGCCGTAGTAAGGAGAAGTGGGGATTTCTGTCGCTCTCTCTCTCTCTCTCTCTTCCTCGTTTTTTTCTTATTTCTCTGTCGAGGAAGTCAACGTCCGAAGATTACGGCAATGACATTCACTTTTTCTCCACTTCTCTCGTCTTCCTTTGCGATCCTCACCTTTCTTCCATAAACTTACCTTATTCCCATCTCTCTCTCTCTCTATCGCCTTGCTCAAAATCTTGCCTCTTCAACGAGAACTCGCCGTTTCGATTCCGCGTTGATTTTTCAACGAAATATATTTCGACAATCTTCCAATATTTTTGCGAAAATCACAGTGTCCCGGAGATGATCGCGTTTTCGAAAATTATCGAAAAATTCACTAAAACTTTCGTTTTCTTCATACATTTTGGTTAAATTCCAATTTTTACATCGAAAAGATGTCGACGAAATATTTTTCGAAATATCGAATTTCACGTCGATTCTTTCGTCAATATTTCCGTCGCAAAATATCGATTGTCTCCTCGTATTCTCCCCTCAAATTACAATTAGCTTGCTCAAGTACCTCCAGGAGGTAATTCGATTCAACGTTGATTTCGTCGTATTTTTTTGAATTTTCGAAAAATTGCGCCAAGGATGAGAAATTTCGTTCAAAATTTATCCAAGCTAGTTTCCAACAGTCGAGAACGACGATCGAGCGCATCTCTTCTCCGGAATTTGATACGATCGCGAGCGCCAAAATTCGAAACATCCTCGGAACTTTGCAAAACTTTCGCGTCAAGTTCGCCTCTTATAGTTTGTCTTTCATTTTTGTTTTTCTTTCTTTTTCTCTCGTTACTCCGTCACAGCGATGGAACGGACGTGTCAGCGGATCGCAGGACCACCAGCGAAAATTCCATTACGATTATTCGCGATATCGAGCTTTAGTGACAAAACGACGAACGACCTCACGAGAAAAAAAAAAGTCAATGTTCGCCCGAGGTGCTGAACGAAAAACGGTGTGAAATCGCGATAGATCGCAGCTCGCGAAAACAAACGGCGCAAAAGAGCGCGTGGGCGAAAGTGTGGCTGATTTTCATTCCTCATTTATTCTCCTTTTTTATTTCGTACTCGCGTCTTGATTCCCTCGCGAGAATTTCTTCAACCGCGACGAGACAAAATGGGTTGAGACCGAAAAATTCGTCCCTGCTGACATCGCGGTGCCCCCATCGGTTTTTCTTCGAACGAACCTACGAATATTTGCGCGATGCGTCGGTTTTTCGTGCGGATGAAAATTCGATGATCGACGAAAGATCGATCGAAAGGAGGTGAGACGCATCGATGAACGTCGCGGTCGAAAAACGCGAGAAAAATTCGGGGAGAAAAAAAGGGACGAAGGGAGGAGGGTCTGAAAAGTTTCCACCGACAAAAGTTCGTGAAGTTCGTGAATTTCGTTGAGACAAGCGGGGATTTCGTTGAGGAGAGAAAAAGCGCGAGGAAAAAGACGCGAATGGTGACCTCGGAAAAACGTGCGACAAACGTGAACATCCGCGATCGCGTGAAAATATATTTATCATGGATGTTTTTAAAATCGATCAGTCGCTTAGCGCGGGTCTAGGTAACGCACCGGCGCCGGACACTCTCACTCCGGAAGTGTCATTCGACGCAGGAAGTGAATTCAATCTGAGCTTCTTCGACGGACCGGAAGAGAACAGCGCTCAGGGTTTCAGCGATGCTGGTTCGGTGGGTAGCGCGAGTGCATCGCCACCCCCGGGAACACCCGGAAGTCTGCCGGGAATAAATCCGAGCAACGCGACTTTACCGCTCGTCCAGGTACCTTCCGGCATCGTCATTAAGCAAGGTTCGTTTTTATTTTCTCATTTTATTTTTTCCTTCCATCCTGTTTCCTCTTCGAATTTCATACTCGCGATTTCGAGCGTTCTCCTCGATCCCTCCACGTCTTTCGCGTCTTTTTTATCCGCGGTTATCGGAAAACGAAAAAAAACGCGTTAACGCCTTATTTCTCCGTTGCAAATTTCGAAAAATTCATCAAAAATCTCCGACGACGGATACCCTGAGAAATCTGAAAGACCCATTGGTAGAATTTTGAGCAAAATTGAAAAAAAAACATCAAATAACACCAAAACACACTTTGACCCGTGAATCTCGCTTCAAAATCATCAACATCGAGTTTTGCGCGTGCATAATCTCGTACGTGAGAGCACACACGACGAGCTTCTCTCGATGCGGAAAAATATCAACGAAACGAGCAAAGTATAGGCATCGTCCTGACGAAAGAGTACGTACACGACGCCGGGAACGAACCGCCAAGACGTTGCGGACGGGGGCTTGGGGAAGACAGAGTGGCGGGGGGGGGGGGGGGGGCTATTAAACCAAGAGGAAATATTCCGTGCGCAGCGGCAAAAAAGTAACGCGGTATTCCATTATCCTTCACTGAGGTCTCTCGATGCAAAACCGGTCGAAATGATTGGATTTTTATCTCTCATCTTTGCCCTTTTCTCTCGTCTCGCTTTTACCTTCTCCCGCCTTAATCCCCGCGCCTTCTTTCTCGACTTTTCCTCTCCTTTGCTCCTTTATCTCACGCGGCGGTCCTTCCGTTCGCTCATTCTCTCAACTTATTTTATTTTCCCTGCTCCACTGTGTATATTCTTCCTGCATAATTTGCACGACCTATTACGACTGTATACATGTATATACATATATTATATATTATATACCAAAGTTATTACGTGTACTCGCGTAATAAGTAAGCATTACAATGATACAATTCATCCGACGTGTTATTTTCGATCTCTACGAGCGAGAAGAAACGACTTTGTGTTTACACATTGAATTTTGAAAAGAGCCTCACGATTTGAGAGAGAGGGTCCTTTTTTTACGTGCAAAAAACACGTTTTCGAAAGTACGAAAATGTACAGAGGTCGCCAGACCCGTTATTGCATTTTTTTTTTTCAATTTTCCGCAGCATCTTTCGCTATCTTATCGCAGTTGCACTTTTTCCGGTCTTTCTTTTTTTTTTTCACCGCTGACGTTCGATCGATCGATCTGTAGGTTGAGAAAAAATGAGTTTGAAGTTTGCATCGTTGGTATCAAACGGAATATACAATAAACTTTGTTCTTTAGCATCGATATTCTACGATTTGCCAAATATTTTAAAGCAATTTTTCCAAATTATGACTATCGGAAAAAAGATGGAAAATATCATGAAAATTTCGGAAAATTAAAGATGAAAATCGAGACAATTCGAATTTTCGTTGAGCTCCAACGATGCAAACTTCAAGATCATGAGAAAAAACAGTTGCATGCTTTTTTTTTGTTTTTTTTTTTTTTTGGAGTAATCAAAAGTCCAGCGTAATCCGCCTGATCGACAAAATCGCAAATCTCTTTTCACGTCGACGTCGCTGATCATCAATGCTGAAACGATTGCGGTATAAAGCCCTCGCCCTCTCCTCCTCCGCCGAACCAACGAACGCGTGTATATGCGTTTAGCGTGTGACTCATCCAGGTACGTTGCACCCGATGTACTGTACGCGTCCACTGTGTGCTTGTGTGTGTGTGTGTGTGTGTGTGTGTGTATCTAGAGATTCCATGGCTCGACCAACGAGAGAAAGAGACAGCGAGAGATGAAGAAGGAAAGAGGAAGCGAAATAAGAATGACAGAGAAAATGAAGGAGGAAGGGAGATAGAATTTGAAAAAAAAGAAATACGGTGAGCGGAGAGAGATGCAAAGCTCGCTCCCACTCGGCGGTGAAAACTATAGACCATAAAATTTATCCAGGGAATCCATACAGTTGGTCGTATTCGACGAGATTTTTTCGTCTGTTTTTTTTTTGTTTCGTTTTTTTTCCTTTTTCCCTCTTTCACGTATTTCCCCCGCTTACGCTCGCCGATGGAGCACTCGAGCGTGTGCTTCTCCACTCTTTTTTTCGAGGGTAAAAATCGATGGTGAAAATTTTCGTGAACGCCGCGACCAACGCTTCGAGTTAACGAGAAAGCGATATACAGCCGCGGTCCCGGGGAAAACGGCGATGGAAAAAAAATTCTAAAGTCCTCAAAGTCCCACCGCAGCTTCCGTTCGTTATCCGGAGGGTGCTCTTTGTAGACGCGAAATTTCGAACGCAGCATCGCGCAAATGTGATCGATCGACGATCGAAGAACGAGATGTCGAAAAATTGATTTCCAAGGTTGAAATGAAAATTGCGCTGTCCCTTTCCTCGCTGTGATTTTAACGCGGAAAAACTCGCTCGGATTCCATCGAAAGCCGCTGAAATTTAATGCGGAAAATGAGAAATTTGAAAAATTCAATAAACGGCGAAATAATCGTGAATATTTTAGAATTCGATCGACAGCAGCCGTGTCGCAGGTTCGAGGGTCACATTTTTCGTTATCTTCATCGTTCGAATCGATCTTTCGATCGATTTCTGCTCGACTATCGAATGGGGAAGAGTCAAATAGGCGGTATAGAGAGGCAGAGCGCGAAGAGAGTCGAAAGAATTCGCGCAACCGGGCCAAGAGCCAGAAAAGGAGACACGTGTGAATTATTAAGGGTCGTTAAAGCGGGCCGTAATAGCATGTACGTAATATAGATATGTACGTATATACATCAGCCGAGCCCGTCATCGCGCGATTATCGTCGCGTTCTCGTCACTCTTCCGCGAGAGAGAAAGAGGAAAAAGCAACAAAAAAAAGAAAAAAGAGACGCCAGTCGAGCTTCTTCGAAGTATTTTCTGGCATCGGTACCTCCTCACGATCTTTCTCTCCTCTCCGTCCCTCTCGCGTCGTTGTGGTCCAACTACACACGGCTATCATACGATATATACATTAATACCATGTACATATATATATATATATATATATATACGTATGTATGTATGTATGTATGTACATCGAGAGACAACGACTCTGTCTCTCCCACTCTCCATCGTTATTTCTCCCTCCCACCTTTAAGAGCAATGAACTCTTCGTAGCGTATATCATCAAGCGAGTGATGCTACCAATGTACGAACACTCGCGTATTCGTGCTCGCGCATATACCATCGACTACGTTTATGTACCCGATGTATATGTACATTGAATAACCAACACGTTTAATTTACAATTGATACAGCCGTTTTGGGTAATTTGTAATCGTGACTGAACGGGCGTGAAAAATGAAAATTGAAAATTCTGTATGGAATGAAAAGATGCGGTAAAATCGTAGATCCGTTGTGAATTAATTCAAATTTAATTCACAATTGAAATTGATAGAGTCGTTTTGGGGAATTTGTAATCGTGACTGAACGGGCGTGAAAAATGAAAATTGAAAATTCTGTATGGAATGAAAAGATGCGGTAAAATCGTAGATCCGTTGTGAATTAATTCAAATTTAATTCACAATTGAAATTGATAGAGTCGTTTTGGGGAATTTGTAATCGTGACTGAACGGGCGTGAAAAATGAAAATTGAAAATTATGTATGGAATGAAAAGATGCGGGAAAATCGTAGATCCGTTGTGAATTAATTCAAATTTAATTCACAATTGAAATTGATAGAGTCGTTTTGGGGAATTTGTTATCGTGACTGAACGGGCGTGAAAAATGAAAATTGAAAATTCTGTATGGAATGAAAAGATGCGGTAAAATCGTAGATCCGTTGTGAATTAATTCAAATTTAATTCACAATTGAAATTGATAGAGTCGTTTTGGGGAATTTGTAATTGTGACTGAATGGGCGTGAAAAATGAAAATTGAAAATTATGTATGGAATGAAAAGATGCGGTAAAATCGTAGATCTGTTGTGAATTAATTCAAATTTAATTCACAATTGAAATTGATACAGTCTTTTTGGGTAATTTGTAATCGTGACTGAACGGGCGTGAAAAATGAAAATTGAAAATTCTGTATGGAATGAAAAGATGCGGTAAAATCGTAGATCTGTTGTGAATTAATTCAAATTTAATTCACAATTGAAATTGATACAGTCTTTTTGGGTAATTTGTAATCGTGACTGAACGGGCGTGAAAAATGAAAATTGAAAATTATGTATGGAATGAAAAGATGCGGTAAAATCGTAGATCTGTTGTGAATTAATTCAAATTTAATTCACAATTGAAATTGATACAGTCTTTTTGGGTAATTTGTAATCGTGACTGAACGGGCGTGAAAAATGAAAATTGAAAATTATGTATGAAATGAAAAGATGCAGTAAAATCGTAGAGTTGTGAAATTTCGATTGGAAAAGTACTTGATTATTTTTTTCTTCGATTTTAACAACCGCAGGGTTGTTGAATATCGAGGATGGACCAATCGGAGGCTGCGCGCGCGAGTCATTTGTTAATCAAAAATTCCCCCGAGTTTCGCGTGATCCGAAAATCGTTGAATAATTGACCACGCAGATTTTCATCCCGAATTTAAGTAGTTTCGTTATCGATGACGAGTTTTCGCGGGACACCCCGTATACGAACACGTACACGCGTCCGGAGCAAGCTCACGTGCGTTTTACGGAGCATGAAATGATTTATCAGTCGACGTTTGACAGAACGTATATATTCGCCGCTAAATTCGAAAATATGCTCTCGATTTTTCGGTAGACATTAATCGATAATGTCACACCGGCGACTTTTTTAGAGCTATCGCGCGAAAAGCTGTCTTTTTGACGAGAAATATTGAAAAATTTTGGAAATTACGATTTCTTCGAAGAATGTCCATCGAATCTTTGGATTTTTCCGGGTTTTTGTGATACAGATTTTTCCACAAGGCAGGCGTGTATGTGTGTTTATTTTATGCTAAGGTGTTGCAGATGCGTACGAGAATAATTTGAAAACCAAGAGTGCATTTTACACTCGCTATATATTTGCATGAATATACCGTATTTTATACGAGCCGAGAGTAGCGTGTTGCATAAGTATTCAATAGAGAGAAAAAGTTGCAGTCTCCTTCTCCCGTGCCTATATGTATATGGGACATTCGCACAGTGTCTCGAGCCTCTGAAAGATGTAATTAATCGCGAAGAAAAAACTTGATCGCAAGAGCAAGGATTTTGCTCTTGTTCCATTGAGGATGAAGCGGCAGGTTTTCAAGTTTTTTTTTTCTGCATTCACGAGTCGAGAAGACGCAATTATTATCATCCCCAATGACGATACGAACGTGCTATTTTTCATTGCGAATAAATGAAAACGAATATTCGTTGTTTTCCATCGATAATTCATCCGAAATTTTGAATTTCACCGCTCTCGCGATTCTTTCGCTTAACGAACGAAGAAACACGGCTATTTTTCGAAAAAAATATCTCACCAAAGTTGCCTATTTTTCACTGCGAGTCCAGCGTGTGATTTCGCATGGAACGCCCCATTCGCATGCATCGTTGATGCATTTGTGCGCGCCAAGACGGAGCAGGAAGCTTATGATTTTTTCATGCAACAGAGTGAAATGGTTCTTTTTTTTTCACTCCCGGAAGTCAGAGAGAGGTTGCGGTTGATTTTATATACGAGATTGCGAAGCTCGTGCTTCTCGCATTTTTTTTTTCTGCGCATATTAAAACTTTTTCCTCTTACACATCGTTGCTTTATTGCGTGCGACAACGTTCGATGTATACAGTGATAAATAATCGAAAAATCGAGAGAGAAACTTCGATCTCACGCGTCACCGCTCGTCTATTTATTTTTCAAACGAAATCTGCCTTATAAAAACGCGCTTTTTCAACCTCGTTGAGGTTGCTCGAAATAGGGCATATTTTCATCGTGGAAAAACTCGTTTCACCATTTTTTTCACCCCCCCCCCCCCCCTCTCCTTTGAAAGTTTAAACTTTTTTCACGTTAAATTCATAGCTTTGATGAAAAAAGCTTTCGATGCATCGACGTTTCCGACAATCAGTCGAGGAAAGTCATTAAATTCCATTGACTTTGATTAAAACCAATATAATCCACGAATTTCATCGTGGTGATCGAAGCTTTTTTTTTCGTCACTCGGTAATGAAATTCCGTGCTGGATAAAATCGTAGGAAAAGCCATTTTTGTTCGATCGTCAAGAGCAACAATTGTTTTTCGTAAATATCTCTGTTGAATTTCGTTTTTACGATTCAAGCGGAATATTGCATGTTGAATCGACGATTTGGATAGTTTTTTTATCATTTTTCTGCTGCAATTGTTTCGTACATTTAATTTTCGGTGGATTTCCGATGGATTTTCGTAGATGGCACGCTTGCGGTCCGCACACGCGTGAGGAGCAAGATTTATACGTGCCCCTCGATGGTAGACACATTTCTGTATATATACACAGAGCTCTTGGCATTCCGCTTGTTTGCGGTGCCCACGCGGGCAGTCGGGTTGCTCCTCTCCTCGAGAATTCGCGAAAAAAAGCAAAGTTGCAGCGCGCACCCTGCCAAGTTGATGATACTTTTTAAGGTATGAAGGTGTGCAACGAGAGATTGAAAGGGTGAGAGAAGAACACTCGTCATTCCTCTTTCCCATTCGCGTCTTCCATCTCGACGAAACGCGCAACGTCTCTCCTGCGTCACGATTATAAACGATGCTGCATCTATGGGGCATTCCAGGTTGAACAAAGTGGGTCGTTTCGAACGATTAATTCTTCACCCTGATTTTTTCAACAACCAACGACCAGCCGTCTCGCGACTCCAAAGTTCGCGTCGCTGAAATCCAACGGAAAAATAAAAAAAAAAAAGAAAAAAATGAAAATTCGGGAAAATTCAACGCCAAAAATCGTGAAAATTAGGATTCTCCTTGCGGTCCACCGATGCAAACTTCAGGAGCATAGAAATTTCAGAGAAAAATCAAGAGCATGTGATGCATTTTCAATGTTTTTCGGAAAAAATTAAAATACGCTGGTTCGAAAATTGGTTCGCTTTTGGCGCACGATTTTTTTGTTTTTTTTTTTGCAAATCTGGCTCGTAGCGTGTACATGCATCTTTCGTATGGGAAAAGCTCGCAACTACTCGTTGTTTCATCCCGGCCGTTGAACACGAGCTGAACATTCTGAAGATTGCTAAAAATGATCGCTCGCTGCGAGACAGATAACATACGTGCGCGAGTGAAAAGTCACGGGATTCCACGAGCATTTTGAAACCGAGTTTCACTGTGCTCGTAGCTCGATTCGTATCGTACGAAATACAGAGTATACACGGCGTACATATACATATTTATCTAACGTGTATAATTCCGCACGCGGAGGCGTAGAATGACGTTCTAAAACTCGTCGGCGAGAGGGCTCTCCCTCTCGCGAAAGAGAAAGAGCTCGCGCGTTCGCGTCATGCAACGTTGAATAAAAGGAAAAGGATTAAGATCGGAAACTCGCGCGCGTGGTTGCTTTCTCGTATCTCTTTATGCGGCGCGCACACACACACACACATACACGCAGGCATATTGATAATAAACGACGTTGCAAAAAAAATAGCAACAAATTATACGCGACAAACATCATTGATACGAATTTTGCAAAAATGATCGATGAAAAGTTCGCCAACGCGAATATTTCTTTTCGTTAAAAATTGACGAAACATTTTTGAAATTAGCGCACATCGATAAATCTCCGAAAATCATTCCTCTTACGTTCCAACGATGACGATATGACAATCCTCGGTATTTTCAGCTGAAAAAACATGCCTGTTTCGGTCATAAAATATTTATCTATGAACGACGTCGGTTACGGGGTTATTATATTCCGTTTCCACGTTGCCTATCCTCTCGCCTACCTCCACGTGCATTTTGCGCAAAAAGTCGCGTCCGCGGAAGAGGCTCGTTGAATATTTTCATGCATTTTTTCATCCGCGTACAACGCGCAGATTGGATTTTTTTCAAACGCGTATTTCGCGATCCTGAGATGAATTTTCATCTTCGAGTCGAGAGTACGAGCGCGCGCGAAAGTGGTCCGCGTGAATATGGAACTTGTATCTCGCGAAAACGAAAAAAAAAGAAAGAACAAAGAGTGATATCCCCTTTTTCATATACAGGTTTGCTCATTAAAGTCCGAGGGATATTCGACTCTTTCCTCGCACTCGCGAGTGAAACAAACGCTAATAATATTCCATCTCGCGGGACTCTAAATCACTCACTTATGAAACGCTTTGCATTGCCCCCCCCTTTATCCCATCGCAATCTGCTCCCTGTTTCAGCTCCGAGAGTCAAATACGCGTATTATCCTCGCAGGATCCGTGTGTTTTTTGCGATCGACGTTTTATCCTCTCCATTTCCCATATTCGTTGAAAAAATAAAAAATTTTCTTGCCAATCGCGAGAAACATCGAACAAAAAAGCGTCCACACCCTGACCCAATTTGATCTTTGCGTGAAACGACTGGTGATTCAAACGGAGCTGTGAAAAGATCGTTGAAATACGACGGATGAGGATAAAGTTCGAGGGAAATGCCCGAGCATGCGAGGAGAAACGAGCGGGTTCGAGAGACTAAAATGGTGAGCAAAACTGCTGGCCGGTCGACGCTGTGTTAGATCGTCCCCCGCGTTCAAGTCTCCGCATAATACGCGAGACTTCTTGCCACACTGGTGGCGAGAGCGCGCGGCTGAGATTGTGCACGGCGCGAGAGGGCCTTGACCATGAAGAGACGAGGTGGCTCACAGGATTGCATAAGTATATAGTTAAGTGCTTTTCGCGGTAGTAGTGGCAGCAGCAGCAGCAGCAGCAGCACACGATTCCAACTATACCATTGCCTCGTGCGAAAGACCGAGAGGAATAGATATACAAGAGGCTTTATGCGGTAAGAAGGTCTTTAACTTCCCTCGAGTGTTGTGTATATTGCATTTTCAAAGACTCTTTTAAACAAACGACATTTGTGGTACATAAAGAAGCCGTTGAGTTGACTCATGCGAATCTAATGACGAACGAAAATTCCGAATTGTTTGCGGATCCACCGCGTGTAATTATTGAAAAAAGACATTTCTGACGCGCGCGACCTGGTAACGATTTTATTTTTTGCAAGATTTTTTCGACCTTGAGTAACCAAAAATGAATATTTGAGAGTGGAATTTGGACAGCATTAACCAGGAATGGTGACACGGACGGGACGAAAAGTTCCTTCACTAATTTACGATTGGACGACGCGAATTTTTTTCTCGGTTTTTGTCCCTCTCGAAATTCTCGCGATATTTGTTGATTTTCAATTTTTCGTCGTTTTCCCTCTCGGCCTCCTATTATCGGCCGGAAATTCAGCGTTCATGAAAGGAGAGGAAAAAAAATAGGAGGACTCTAATGAAGGGAAGAGAAAAATAGAGAATCGCGATAAATTCGCATAGATCGGTAAATTCTTTCTTCCCCCTCTCTCTCTCTCTCTCTCTCTCTGTGCATTCCCTCCTCATTACGAACGGGAAGTTATTAAATGATTAAATTTTTTTGAATATCTATATTTTTTGGTTCACAAGCAAGGGTGAAACTCGCCTCTTGAACGAACGTTCGAACGATACTTTCGTTATCGAACGCTCGATGAGAAAACTGGCTGAAAAAAAAAGCGATCGAGACGAGCAGCGACATTGGCCATTTATTTTTATACACGCGTAATGTGTATAAATGTCGTCTCTGTAAAACGATAAAGCGTGTTTAAAGAGTTATATAAATATACTCTCTAACGAGGAAACAAGTTTTCACATAAGTTGCAAAAACTGATTCAGCATCCATTACGATACCGCGGGAATAGGACGGAAAATATTTATTACTCCGTTTAATTATCACTCTCAAGATGATGTCAAACAAGCCATCATTCATCTTTCGCAACGTTCGTCGTTTAAACATTTTCGTAAAAGCGTTAAAGCTTAAATACCATTTTCTCGTCTGACTCATCGTGTTTCAGGAAAGGAATACAATGATGAAAAAAATGTGCAATATGATTTTCGAAATTTCGCAAAAATTCGGAGCGGGCGTTAACGTTAAACGTCTCCACTCGGTGAGAAGTAACGCGAAATCTTCGGTGCATGAAGTATGTTCACGGTTGACCGATTTTCACATATTTTTTACTCGAGCGAAAGGGTCTCCAGAAATTTTCAACATTTTTTTCATGCTTCGCCTACCGCATTTGCATACGAATTCTCGTCAATCTCGAGTTAAACGCGCAGTTTTGTTCGTCCCGCGAGTAGCGTATCTCGACGTTTTTTTTTTTTTCATCATCTGCCGAATTCCGCGATGATTTTACGCAAAGTTTAAAACAAAAAACAGCAAACGCTCTTAAAAGTGTGGGGAAAAAAAACGTGTGAGTTAAATCGGATGTATCACGAATTAATCCGGAAAAAACGATCGTTTTTGTGGAAGATACACGCGAAGGGTTAATCATGTTTTTCAGAGACGTCGCGCGAGAATCTTTCGAGCGTGCAAATAATGAGCTTGAAAATCGAGCGTTGAATAAATGCTTCTGCTATCTTTATCGCTGCTTCGACGCTTAAAACACACGAAATAAAAGTGATCGAATAAAAAAGCTGGAGAAACGCCAGCGGAAAAACAGGATATACTGGACTTTCCGGACGGTCACATCGACGATTAAGGCGCACGCTTGATCTTCTTCCTCAACTCGAGCGGAAAAATATTTCGCACTTTTCAGCACGGTAGATACAAATGGAAAGTGGATTTCGCCATTTATGAAATATTCCGAAAAGGAACGATTTTTCGCGCGAATAATTTATAACATTCAAAAGCGCAAATCCCGGCGGAAAAATGAGCAACAGAAGCGATCTTCGTTAAGCCGGGCACGAGTCCGTAATTTGCCTCAAAAAATGGAGTTTGAAAAGGAAATTTTTTTTTTTTTTCAACAAAAAAAAATCCCGCGGCAGTCAAAATTGGGAATGCGAGTAAATCATGCGCCTGTTCGTTGCGTTTCTGTCGAAGAAGTTATACCTGTGTGAAGAAAGAGATAGAGAGAGAGAGAGGGAAAGAGAAGTTGAGAGAAAAGGACGAGGATGAGGAAAAAGGTGCGCTCGTTGGCGACGTTGCTCGGAGGGGAAAGAGATGCTCATCAACGAGGCATTGAACCCGGGATTCCCCGCGTGTTACTGTGACGAGAGAAACGAACGAAGAGAGCAAAGACAGCCAAAGAATATCGAGAAAACGAAAGAATACATGCATTTTTGCCCATCAAGAGGAGAAAAATTCAGACTACACAAAGCCTTCGTAAAAACGTAATTCTCATAGGAAACTCGGCGAAGAACGTCGTAATTAGCCTCATCGAGAGTCAACAATGTTCAATTTTCATAAACCAATCATGCCTCTGAATAATTTATGTCATTGAAATTGGTAACGCGAATAAAAAGTAATCTAGGGATTCCAATGATTGAAAATATTCATTCGTTGAGTAAATACCCTTGAATGGCAATTTTTCATTCGTCGTTGTTTTTTTTTTTTTCGTAAAATCGTTTGTGTATCGTTCGAGACGATAATGAGGGACGAATCTCGCTATCGCGTATGATGAAAACGTTTAAAATCGATCGCAGGAATATGTACACTCTTGCTTAGTACCACGAGTGAAAGTATGTATATATATATATATATATATAGATACGTTCGTTTCCCTGACAAACAGGTACTCTCTCGCGTTACCACCTCGTACGATAGATTAGTTAATATCCATACCCACACGAATAAAGTATGGAGTGGGCAGTACAAATATTGGCGATACTCTCGCAGCTTACGGTCCGTGCTAAACTCTCAGCCGGAGATATCGGAAGAGCATACTGCAAATCCGTCGATGAATTCAAAGTCGAATTATTTTCGCCTCTTTCGCTTCCTTTTTTTCCCAGCAGAGCACTCACGTGTCGCGAAGCAGCAAAAACAATCGTTACTCGTAATCGAAACTACACTTCGATCGACGGAAACACGACTCGTCAACCACTTTAAAAAATGACGAATCAATTCGGATACTTTATTTCAATTATTCTTCCCCTCCCTCTGTCATAATTACATAATTAAGATCGAATAACGAATATTTTCAAATTTTATTTGTTTATATTCCTGCGGACATGGCATCGAACGATTTTCGACAGTCGTCACGAGGATTTTTTCGAGAAACATATATTTTCGTTCGTGAAAAACGCCGCTCTGTATGAACGAATTTACAAAAGAAAACACGGTGATTAAAGGGCCAATTTTTATTCGCGATTATTCGATCCTCGATTCGAGGATTGGTGAAAAAAAATGCTGAGAAAATGTAGCCTCGGTGCGATACTTTTCTCAAAGGCCGACAGTGTGCGAAAAACAGGAGATGAGATCTTTGATGGATGGACCGAAATGTTGGGATCACTCGCTATGGAATGGCCCATAGATAGTACGTACATCGACAAAGATTTCAAACGAGCCGGGGCTCGACAGACTGTCGCGCGGAGATTCAGATGTGTGCGGTGGTTATTCAGCTTCCAGTACCGATACGATCTATATACTTTATGCGTCCACTCGACATTAGATACGATGAGATACCGAGAGCCTCAACAAGATCCTCGTCGTTTTTACCTTAGTGTCATGCGATCGTTAACGCTTACGTGTACACGCGAACGAAAATTCTCTCCTCTCTCTCTCTCCATAGTACATACACAACATTATATACAGAATCTGACAGCAGAAATGAAACTTTCCATTACTTTCTCGTAAAAAATGATTATTCACTTGATTTTGATATTTTTTCCTATTTTTTTCTGTAAATAAATATGAATTAAATGAATTTGTGTACATACGCGGTACATACGCGAACGAAAATTCTCCCCTCTCTCTCTACATAGTACATACCCAACATTATATACACGATCTGACAGCAGAAATGAAACCTTCCATTACTTTCGGGTAAAAAATGATTATTCACTTGATTTTGATATTTTTTCCTATTTTTTTCTGTAAATAAATACGAGTTTATATGAATTTGTGTACATACGCGGATTGAAAGCAAAGTTGCAATCATCCCCTGGCGGGTATACAGCGTTCGCACGCGGCTACAAAATGTTTCACCCGTTTTATTATTTGAGATAAATAAAATAAATAAAAGGGTAAAGAAACTCGAGAAGCTCGGCTAAAACTCGACGAATCATAATTCACCAAGTTACAAGTTCCCCAAGGAAATTCATCGATAGCGTAAAAACATCCAACGGCATATCCTCTCGCTGTTTTTTTATTCTTCAAAAATCGATTTTTTAATTTTTTTCGTCAAGTGTAACCAGTTTTTCTAATCACCGCATTATCTCGTAAAAGTTGTAACAACACGAGACCGCGTGTGCGTGTGTTTTTAGAGTGTATAATCGTCGTGCGTTGCGCAACGCAGCAGGAAAGCCACAGCAAAAGTCGATGAACGACTTTTGATAGAAGAGCTAAAAATCCAGAGCGAGAAGGAGACTCTTTAGCGAGGCTGTATACGTATATAGACATAAATAAATTTTCACATACATAAATTTTCACGCGAACAAACACTCCGTGTACTCTCCGTAGATTCAACGCATGTATGCATCGCAATATGCATGTTTCGGAGCATACACGCGTGGCTCATAAATGCTCGCGTGCCGCTAAGAGAGTCGCGACAAATGCCGCGAAAATGCAGCTATAAGTAGTTTAAGCCATGAACGCGGAAGAATCTTCGAGTCTGGTCCGCTACTGTACATTACTACTCGCTAGTGGTACAAGCTCGAACACGACCAAAGATCTGCGGAGCGCGTGTTAATACGTAACGTTGCGCCGGCCAGACGGATTTTAATGCAGTATACACGGTACGGAAAAAATCCGCGACGATTGAAGCGTTACGGCGTTCTTTTTTTTTCGCTAGTTGAAACGAAACTTTTCACAGATTTTCAAGACGAAAAAAAAGTTCCTCTCACGTTCTTCCACCTAAACGAAAGACGGTTTAAATTGCATATTTTTCTATAAATAAATACGAATTTAATTCTTCGCTGTTTATACCACTCGAAAATGACGATAAATTGCAATTTTTTTTATAATTCTTTGTATTTTTTATCCGGTTTGTTTTTATATGTATTAACGTGTATACGCGTATATTACAGCGGTGGACTGTAAGATATTATACGAAAGAACGATAATGACTCGCGATATAGCCGGAGAAAGCTGCGTGGAAAATCGATCGGTGCGCATTGTAATAACGTAATTTTTCAGTCCTCGAGAACTTTCACGTTTCTATGAATCACCATTATCGATTATATCGCCAAGGAAAGAATATACGTAGGCTCTTCGGTGTTTTGCACTTACAAATTGTTACGAGAACTAACGCGGAAATACGTAACGATAACGACTGGGGATAGAAAAATCGTTCGAAGGATTCGAGAATAAACTGGGAGCGCGCGGAGCGCTTTGTTTAAATTGCAGCGGATTTAAACGGGATGAACAATGAGATGGAATGAAACTAACGATACGTTTACTTTTTTAAAAATTAGTTTCCACGCTTTAAAAAAGATTCTAAACAAGGGAGAGGGAGAAAAACACTCTACTCTACCGCTACTGTCGAGAAAATAAATGCGAAAAAAATGCTTTTTCATTTTTCAAAATCAAAATTCCATTAAATCATCGTTTCCACAGATGCAAAACGTTGAACGTGCGGCAATTTTCTCTGAAACTGTGTGTGCGCGTGTGTGTGTACAGGAAAACGTGACTCGGAATAGCTCGTTCCGCATTACATTATTAGACGGTTATTTTCGAGAAGATTTAGTGCGCCAAGAGCGAAAGAGAAGATGAGCTTGGAGCGAAGCCCCTCGGGGTATTAACTGACCAGGAGAACGACGATGATTCGTGCGATTAAGATGAATTCAAACTTTCGTCATGCTTTATAGTTTTGTTTGAAACAAAAAAAAACGATGAGACAATAGTAGACTTTTTTTTAAATCGACGCAAAAGCAGCGGATGAATAAATTGAGAAAAAAATGAAGCCAAGAGGAAACGTTAAACATACTCGAAGGTATTTACACGGAGAACCACAGAGTTCTCACGATTCCAATCGATTCGCGAGTGTATGGTCGACTTTTGGTTTTTTTTTTGCTGCTCCTGTTAGTTTCCAGAGAGAAAGAAGCCATGTTACGTTCGCCATATATTTTCCATGTGTCTTTTTCGTTCGCTCTCGCGATCCAAACGAGCCGACAAAGCTTCTCTTCCTGCTCACGTTGTAAGGGCTCTCCTCTTCCAGTCGTGTGGTCGTTGTCGTCCAAGTGCCCGCAGAGAGACATACGCGAATCTATACGTATACAGGTAACACTAGATGACGCGAAAGATCGAAGCTGCTGCACGCCGAGAAAGAGATGGAAAGATGAAGATGCTGCGGAGACTCGTTCGAGAAAACTTCTTCGTCCGCTGTAAAACTATATATGCAGTCGCGAAGCTTGTCTGTTGAGGATTATAACGAGGATGTGAGACGAAATGGGGTAGAGAGAAAGAGGATTGAATATGGGTGTGGCTACGAGAGTAAATCTATGGGAAATGGCAAAGGTGAGAGCAGTGATGCAGTTCTTCTGCAACGAGTCTCTCGCTCCCTTTCTCTCTCTCTTTGTCTCCTTATCACTGTCTCCCTTTCACTGTTCTATAGCGAGATGACCCTTCCTAGACTCTCCCATGTCTCATCTCTCTCGTATTCTCCCAACACGATGAGGACCACACGAGAAGAAGGGAGAGTGGATGCTGCGGGCGCTTATGTCGATCGCATGGGCCTCGGATTCAAAACTATACAGAACTATTTAACGTTGAATTTGAATTTCTCTTTTTTTCACGATTTCGTCACACGCCAAGAATTTTCCCAATAATCGTCAGATATTCGGGACCCCATCAACTTTTTATCAGAAGGATGTCAAAGAATCATCAAAATGTTGTTTTTGCTGCTTGTGAGTTGAAACGAATCAGTGTGTTTTGAAATATTGAAAATTTGGGTGAAAATGGTGTTTGATTCTTTGAGCCTGCTGAGAAGGAGGACGTATACCGTTTTAGATCCTTCTTCTTCTCCTCCTTCGAGTTTCAACGTGCTTGCACAAGCTCTCCGATTAGTCACACGATCAGACGTAATATAAACTCTCGGAGATGAGGTTTTTTGCTTTTCTCCATATTTGCTTCAACCACAGACTCGGCGCACCCGTGGAATTTCTTTGGCACACGCCGAAAGCATCGCCTTTTCACGCGCCGTGAGATGTGCACCAATTACCGCATTGGATGCTGCGTCCATGCATCGAGAATGTAACGAGCGAGATCTCGCGCTCCCGTGACCCCGTGTGTCGTCGTGTATACTCCCGAAGCACCTTTCTCCGCAGCAAAGACCCCTTGAAATCGTGTACTCGCTGCGAGTTCCATTACTCGAACTTTCCAGAATTTTATTAAAACGATATTCTCCATTTTCATTTTGCTCCCATTTTAAAAACGCGCGTGCTTGGAACATTTCTGAATAAATTGATTCGTTTCTCTCGAATCGACGAAATTACGCAAAATAACCGGAATTTTATCGATATTTTAACGATATTTTCGTTTTACTCGCTTTTATCGATTTTTCGCTATCATAGATTGAAAAACGAACGTAATTTCGTCGCGTTTTTTAGCGAAGCGACTTTCAATGCAACGAAAACATTCCGAACCCGCTTTGAATTTCAGACGTCGAATTTCGGACATTTTTTCTTTCTCAAAGGGGTGAAAAATGGCTGTTTTTTTTGGATATTCTACGTTTTAATTGACATTTAAAACGTGGATCATCGAGCTCTGTGCTGTGATTCTCATTCATCCAGCGAAATCCGAATAAATTTTATTTCTTTCACGCTCGGAGCGACGATTTTTCCTCTCTCTCTCTCTCTCTCTCTCTCTCTCCCTCTCTCATATTATATATACATTGCTCATCGAGTCGGCCAATGGCCTGACGTCGTACCAGACGTAATAACGTGGGCGATTCCTCGAGTGCGCTTTCGAGCAAAGCCGGTCTCGTGCCGCCCGATCAAGATCTATTCCGTCCATCGATCCCAGATCTATATACTTCTCTCCCATCGCAGCCTCTTTTTCTTCTACCTCGACGTGATAAACGTGTAATTAACTAGAGATATTAACCGACGATACAACACTCGCCTGAAAGGCTTTATGATACACTTTGGCTCCTTTTTCCCTCCACATCCACAGCCATTCTTCGATCAAATTAATTGGACCGACCAATTTTGAAGCAAAAAATACATCTATCTCGTTATACGTACTTTTACACGCGGATTTGGGACAGTAGACGATGTGGAACTTCAAAGAAAAAGTTTGGCAAAACTTCACCGATTAATCATCTCGGTGTTTCATCGATTATCAAAATAAGAATAAATACATTATTTAGAAAAAAAAAACTTTGAATAATCAATCAAACGGTGCAGCCCACGAAAAATGTGTGTGACTAAAATGATTGTCGCGATAAATCGGGAAGTTTTTTTTTTTTATCGAAGTAAATTTACGTAAACTCTCAAACGTATTTATAATCGATGCCACGAGGGGTCTATGCACTTTTACTCTCCGTTTACCGAAAACCGAAATACTCTCCGTGATTGCAGACTTTATTGTAAATAATTAAGGGCGTTTTCTGAGAATCTGTATAGAAACGCTGTTACACCTTGTGCGAACCGAAATAACCTCGAGAAAAAGCTCGTGATACCATCTTGGGTCTTTTCACAGCTTTACCATTAATTTGTGAAAAATTCTGACAATTTAATCCCTGTAATCACGAATTTATAAATTTCGACTTTTCTTACGACTTAACCGATGACTTCCATATTTAATCATCCCGAAATTCATCCCCGCGACAAAATCTGTGAATGGTCATGACTTCTTCATTCGCGTCTGTATAATTATTCAACGAGATAAATCTGGCGGTTTGCCATTTGATGAATCAGACACACACACATGCCACAAAGTGCAGGAAAGCTTGGCACTGATGACAAATTCGACGTTGACAAATCTTAATTCCAGCCTGTGCGATATCCAACCAGCCTCCGTCCTCTGCAATCGGAGTGGAAATTCCGACACCAAATTTTCCTGTCGGACGAAAAATCGACTGGACGTATAAATATGACTTTAAAAAAATTTCGTGACACTCTATTCGACAATTTTCTTTGCCAGAAGTAACGTCGATATAAGCGAAACTAATAATCGATTCCCTTTTGGTGGCTTCGTTGCAGAACGCTGCAGCAATAAACAGAAATTAATCGTTCATTCGTTGAATTCCGACAACAAATTTTTCTCTCGGACGAAAAATCGACTGGACGTATAAATATGACTTTAAAAAAATTTCGTGACACTCTATTCGACAATTTTCTTTGCCAGAGGTAACGTCGATATAAGCGAAACTAATAATCGATTCCCTTTTGGTGGCTTCGTTGCAGAACGCTACAGCAATAAACAGAAATTAATCGTTCATTCGTTAAATTCCGAAAAAAAAATTTCTCTCGGACGAAAAATCGACTGGACATATAAATATGACTTTAAAAAAATGTCGTGACACTCTATTCGACAATTTTCTTTGCCAGAAGTAACGTCGATATAAGCGAAACTAATAATCGATTCCCTTTTGGTGGATTCGTTGCAGAACGCTGCAGCAATAAACAGAAATTAATCGTTCATTCGTTAAATTCCGAAAAAAAAATTTCTCTCGGACGAAAAATCGACTGGACGTATAAATATGACTTTAAAAAAATTTCGTGACACTCTATTCGACAATTTTCTTTGCCAGAGGTAACGTCGATATAAGCGAAACTAATAATCGATTCCCTTTTGGTGGATTCGTTGCAGAACGCTGCAGCAATAAACAGAAATTAATCGTTCATTCGTTAAATTCCGAAAAAAAAATTTCTCTCGGACGAAAAATCGACTGGACGTATAAATATGACTTTAAAAAAATTTCGTGACACTCTATTCGACAATTTCCTTTGCCAGAAGTAACGTCGATATAAGCGAAACTAATAATCGATTCCCTTTTGGTGGCTTCGTTGCAGAACGCTACAGCAATAAACAGAAATTAATCGTTCATTCGTTAAATTCCGAAAAAAAAATTTCTCTCGGACGAAAAATCGACTGGACGTATAAATGTGACTTTAAAAAAATTTCGTGACACTCTATTCGACAATTTTCTTTGCCAGAAGTAACGTCGATATAAGCGAAACTAATAATCGATTCCCTTTTGGTGGCTTCGTTGCAGAACGCTGCAGCAATAAACAGAAATTAATCGTTCATTCGTTAAATTCCGAAAAAAAATTTTCTCTCGGACGAAAAATCGACTGGACGTATAAATATGACTTTAAAAAAATGTCGTGACACTCTATTCGACAATTTCCTTTGCCAGAAGTAACGTCGATATAAGCGAAACTAATAATCGATTCCCTTTTGATGGCTTCATTGCAGAACACTACAGCAATAAACAGAAATTAATCGTTCATTCGTTAAATTCCGAAAAAAAATTTTCTCTCGGACGAAAAATCGACTGGACATATAAATATGACTTTAAAAAAAATTCGTGACACTCTATTCGACAATTTTCTTTGCCAGAGGTAACGTCGATATAAGCGAAACTAATAATCGATTCCCTTTTGGTGGATTCGTTGCAGAACGCTACAGCAATAAACAGAAATTAATTTTAAAAAATTTCATGACACTCCATTCGACAATTTCCTTTGCCAGAAGTAACGTCGATATAAGCGAAATTAATAATCGAATCCCTTTTGGTGGCTTCGTTGCAGAACGCTACAGCAAGAAAAAGAAATGAATCGTTCATTCGTTAAATTCCGACGATGCTGAATGTAATGATGTACATTCAACTAGAACGGACGATAAAACAGGAGAATTCCTACGTACAAATCATTTTATTCCACCAAAGCCTCGCTTTCGTTTCTTTTTCACTGCGAGTACCATTCGCATTGTGCGCATTGCATTTTTAATGCACGCGTGTGTGTGTGTGTGTGTGCACCTCGGTGGATTTCGCTAGGCTGAATTTCCGCGGTACGTGCGTGCGTGTGTGTGTGAAATAACGCGCAGCAGAGCTCACGGCGAAGTTATATATTCCTTTGGGATATCGATAAGAGAGGAAGATATACCGAGACGGGAGGAATATTTGTGGTCACGTGTGTGTGTGTGTGTGTGCATGTGTACGTATAAAGTGCACTGCACATGGACACACGCCGAGGATCATAAATGTACCCGTTAACGTTCACACAAATGGACCGGATTGGGATCTATGGGTTCATAAATGAAGCTTTACATATGGCTGTTTCGAGCAAGGTCCTCGCTATGCGGTAGCCACGCTGAATCAGGAAAGAGCATCTCTTCCTTGCCCTCTTCCTTCTCTCCGTTCCTCATGCGCGGTGAATCAAGATTTCTCGATCTCTCGTGATGCTGCGCAGCCTCCGGTTATAATTCGCGTCTTTGACGCTTTTCCCTTCGGCATAACGATATTTCGCGATGTTTTCGGCCTTTTGACGTGATAACAGAGTCTATGGAAGACGAAGAAGCCAATAAAAATTTCGGCCGGAAATTCAATTGAAATATTCGTCATCCCTGCGTTAATTACTCCAAAGTGAGGAAACAACGTTAAAGAGCTGAAATTGGCGCAATTTTTAAGGTCGTGCCGGTAGTTTCAGTGGAATATCGTAAGGCGTTTTATCATTGTATAGTGTATTACGTGTCCATGTTTAAAGTAAACCACAGCTACTAAAACCTCAGCTACCTCAGTTCGTATGTAAATGTGATGGATATATTTTGCATTATTGCTGTTTCCTTCATTCCCTTCTGCGATAGTTCTCCTCACAGTGAATAGTAGATTGCGCGGTATAGTATGCGTTATAAACGCATACATGTGCGATGCATAAATATGTGTACGCGTGTACGTGTACTCCGGCGAGGTGCCTGGAAGGCCTTGAGGTTTACCACAGCATCGACCCAATGGCAAGGTGCTTTTCAAGCCGCACCAATTCGTCGTTTCTCCAACTGTACAACTTTAGCACTGCAAGGACCTTGAGATACTCGGTACATGTAACTGAACGTAAATTTCACGACCATGCGGATGAATGACTCGTCCGTGCGGAGGGAAAAGTTGCGTCGGGTCGTATCCTTACGAAATAACGTATTTTCAGCGTGAATCTTCATTTTTTCGCGAATTTTTATTGCCGAGATCTCACGCCAAAGTACACGTCTTTTTTCCGAGTCAATTTTTCTCGTATTTTTTTTTCAATTTCTCGAAAATCGTTTTAATTCTCGCGCCGAAAATAATGCAAATATAAGATGCGCGGCGGTTTTCCCTGCGAGATCGTTAATTTTATTATCGACGCGTCAAGCCGCGGGTATAATTTCTGTAACGAATTGCTTTGGGCGATCTTTTGGTACATCGTTTTTTTTTTTTCTATACGCGTTTTCGCACCGATTTTTAGCTTCTTTGGCGAAGAACGCAGGTTGTTATATACGTAATACCGCTTGGACTATAAATAGAAAACGAGCATCTCGAGTTTTACGAGCCTCGCAATTTTTGCAAACATCGATTGAACCGTTCCTCACATGCGAATGGATCGAGGTGCGCGCAGGTGGAGGGTGGAAAACAGGACGAAACCAACTGCATTTTTACGACCTTGACTCTCGCTCTTACGTATGCGCTTTGTGCACTTTAGCATCCATCGCGGTTCTGCCTCGTCGTGCTGTTTGCCGAGTGTACAAGAGTGAAAGGGGAAGACGAAAAGAAGAAGACGAAAAGCGCGGGGAAATAGAGAGCACGCGATCGGGGGTTGGAGTCGAGGGAAACGCGCGAGCTTTTGTATACTCCCTCGAAATTAAGGGCGAACGAAAAATCGGCCTGAACGCCGCCTATGCGGATGTCCGTTTTGACATTCGTGCATATTTTTGTTTCGTGATTGCGCGATTGCATGTCGACGAAGCAATCTTTTTTTTCAGCCATTACCGATAATACGGAAATTACGAAGGGATCGCAAAATTCTACACCGTCTGTGTACTTTAATTTCAAATGTCCGTTTTTGATTATCGGCTTTGTTTTCGAGTCTGTGAAAATTGACCCGAGTCGACGCCACTCGTCCGTGTACGGGCACGCGTATTTCCGGTTGCGTTTCCATGTTTTATTGTACAATTTTTATTCGTGTTTATATATGTACATATATAGTGTGCTGTATGTATAAATAAATATGTGTTTAAGCGCGCGCGCGGGTTCGTTCAAGTTTCTCATGAGTGTGTAAAAAGTGTACCGTCTACGTGTATATAGCTGTATATAAAAGTAAAACAGGCATGTATACGTCGGTGATTCGCGAATCGTCCGAGCATTCACCTTCGATTTCCCGTTATTCGCGTCCTGAGCTCGGGCTTCCTCGGCGAACGGCAGCAGCGCATGGCAGAGCTCCCTCGTCCGCATGCTTTTTTACACATATTCGATAAATTCGTTTCCATACATATATACACATCTGCGAGCTCTTTTACGGTAGATTTCAAGACCGAAAAACAAATTTTCAAAATATTCTACGATTCCGTCGGGAATCACACGTTCAAAACGAAAAATCGAATAAAGTATAAAGAACCTGAATTTTTTCGAATAAAATAATTTTTTTCGAGAATTCGAACGAACTTCCGACGGTCCACACTTTGACGTTCGTGCATAAACGAAACAACGACTCTTCGTTCTAATTAAAAGCCAGAAAAGCCGTCGGTCGAGTGCGTCCAAAATTCTCCGCGCCATTGAAATTTTCATAAATTCAGATGCAACTTTGGGTATCAAATTTTCAAATTTGAGTATATTTCAAGGCTGTGTTAAACGCCTCGGCATTTTCGACCGATCGCGTGAATTATCGCGTAGATACGCGCATGTACATCGATAATGAATGAATCCGGTAATGGCGAGACTCTCGCGACATGTCCGCGTATACATTATCCGAAGATAACGCGAGAGACTCCGCATCTCCCACGATCGGCCGGTAAAAAACCGTATATGCGCGTGAAACGAGGCATATTTTACTAACCACTTTCCCATTCCACGTACAATCCCCCCCCCCTACCTTAATTCTCCTACACAGTTTTGCCTTTTGGTGAACAAACGTCCAACGCGCATAGCGGTATAGGATTACTCTCTTTATAAGCGATTCAATTCGATATACACGATTCGAAAGCGCAGCGAGTTCTATCTTTGCTCTCTTCTCTCTCTTATCCTTTTTCTGCACGTATTAAACCTACATATGTATATATAAAGGTATACATGTATATATACTATATATACCTATATGTACATGCCTATATATACTATATATACCTATATGTACATGCCTATATATACTATATATACCTATATGTACATGCCTATATATACTATATACTATATGTGCATGCCTATATATACTATATATACATGTATATAGATAACTTTTGTCCGTGATATTTCCCTCAGCACTCCTGCGGCGACTCGTGACCCGTTCATAGATCCTCGCATTATCAACTATCTCTCTTCCTTTTCGCCTTATCCCGTGCCTTTGATATAAGGCTCTTTCATTGTCTCTCTTTCGCTCCCTCTCTCTCTCTCTCTCTTGATTTTTTTTAACCGTAGACCGTAGAGAAAACTGTTCACCGCGTCTTTCATCGTCCTCGATCTCCTCGAGGAGACTTTAATTGGAAAAAGTTTGACAATCGAGACACACGACTTTCAGACGATAGATATATTTATTGTAGGTATATAATGTATGTATTGTATGTATATAAATAACCGACGGTGAACCATCGCTTTTTCGTTGATGGCCGGGGCAAAAACAGCGTTCCCATATTCCCGCGGGTGGCTGCTCTGTTCATCAGGACCGCGGGTGTTTTTTCGAAAGAAAATCGACGACCCGATTTTTGGAAATTTTTTTTTTCTTTTTCTTGAGGAATTGTCCATGTTTATTGTGCTCCGGGATGATTTTGTTCAATACTTGAATGAAAAAAACTGAATTCATCAGTCCGAGCGATATGTCGTTCGAAAAAAAGGGGTGGAATTGTTCGCGACCCTCTCACGTACTTTTTTGATCCGCCAAGTTTTTCCATCAAGCTGGATAATTAGCTCAAAGGTCGTTGCACCCACGCGCGCAACATATGCAGTCATTCTGCGGCGTTTAATCACGCTGCGGTAACACCAGAGTGCCCCCGCCGCGTCCCGCGATATTCCTCGCGTCACACGAAGCTCCGCTAATAATTTATCTTTACAGCTGGATGAACTATTTCGGGCATGAGATTGAGAAAAGTAATAACATCAGAACTGGGTCAAATTCCGAAAGAAATTTCAACATTTTTATCAGCGTATTCAACAGCCCCCACGTTCAGGTGACTGCGAAGCGAATATGGGGAATTTCCAAAAAAACGCGATGCGTAAAACAACGTCGAGTCGAGAACGGAAACAATTTTATCAAAGTGCGTAAAAACAAAAGAATTTTTTTCGAAAAAAAAGGCAGGATGCAGCAAAGTATGCGAGGCTTCCAGCGCGAGAGGGAAAAAAAGATTCGCGAAATGCCGATCGTTGGCGAAGACACGCGGATATTCCTCGTGCGATATCGAGCAAAATAACACTCATTTTAATTGTTATCACCATATAAGAACGCGGTACACATATCCATGGGCATGTTACCAGAAATCTCGTAATTGCCCTCGAGATGCAATTAGCCAATTAATTAAGGCAATTAAAAAGAGTTGCATAACCATTAACGCATCCCAGGTGGATCGCGCGATGGCGTTCGTGGCAATGAACTTGCCTCTGCTGCTTTTGCCTGTTCCTCGGACCAGGTAAAACCTTCACGTGTATTATACCTGGCCAACCAACTTTTCTCACGCTAGTGGAATCAAAGAGAGTACACGTTGTGTGTGTGTTGTATATTCGTGTTTGTGTTTTATCAAGTAACGTTAGTGAGTAAGATGGAGAGAGCGGAAGGGAGAGATGTGATGGTGCGCTCGCAAGAAAAGATGGAAAACAGATGCAGTTCTTGCACGCAGCTTGAGCGGACGTAAGAGTCGCTCTCTCGGCTTTTTTTCTCTCCTTTGGATGTGTATAATATCCTTCGTGCGTCCACGGTACTTGGACGCCGATAAGAAACATTCGACGGGATCATCATCTCGTTAGCGGTACTTCCATACTAATTGGCCATCTTTGCTCTTACATCGAAATTTATAAATCGAGATAATGAAGGATGTACGTTTTTTACGATGAATGATGCACTCGAATCATGGCAACAATTCCTTTTCCCAATTCTGTCCATACGGGAGACTTTATTCCTTTTATTTTTTCTTTTTGCAAAAAAGAAACGATCGTTCGTGCTCCGAAAATGTGGAGAAAAAAATTCATCTCTCGCTCCTTCGGGCTTCCGATGAATCGACTACTGCGACGAAGTAGTAAATTCCGTTATGGTCGGACAAACGTTTGTCGATAAAAAAAAAATTCGAAAGTAAAAAAAAATCGTTCTCGACTCGAAATTACTCGACGAAAGGTTTTGTTTATTTCGCGATTGTACCAGACAAATGTTTGAAACACAATTAATTTTTGTTTGCACCCTTTGTTGATTTAAACTATTTTTTCCGCGTGTTTTTATCGTCATCACGATAACACGTACCGTTAATTTTGTATGAAATATTCTATGCAGCCCGGTCACAACAAAGGCAGTTTTGTTGCAAAAATCGATGGCTTTAGACACCAAGATCAATAAAGTGTGCCCTCCCTCGGTATCGAAACTAACGCATGTGTACAGCGATAAATTTTTCGAAAGCCTCCGTTCAATGACCCCGTTATTAAATATGAAAGACAGATTGTCGGAGGGAGCGAGTATAGGTACAAGGAAATAAGAAAGATGTAACAAGGGTGTATGAGGAAGCGCGAAAAGAGCGCAGGGGAAGAAATGAGACGGGGAGGAAGAAGAGGAGGTCGACGACTCCGCGAGCGAGCGAGAGTATACACGCAGGATGAAAGGAAAAACGTCGGCGGGTTTTTTCTTCGCGCGCGGTGTGTTCTTTCATCCCACACGATTTCTTCCGCTCATCGTCATTTTCCCTCGTCCCCCTTCCTTTCATCCGCCGATTGCGTGGTTGATTTTCGACGGCGTTGCTGTATTCCGCGCGGCGGAAACCAGCGGAACATCCTTGCGCTTCAACGTCGCTCCGTCACGAGATCGAAGAGTAAAAACTGCGGTTTTAGACTTTTGACGTATCGCAAAAAACATGAAAAACAAACCAAACGATTATCGCTGAAGATCACCGGAAGAGATCGATTCTCTTGCGCATTAAGCGGAGAGAAAAATCAAGCTCTCAAACTCGGTGTCTTTGATGTCGTTCATTCTCGTATTTCTTTTCTTTTTTCTCTTCTTTTATTCGAAATACTCGGGTAACGAGAGAGTTGGATGAAGATTGAAGAAAAAAATCTAGCACGAATTATCGTTCGAACGGTGAGAGGTGAAGGGAGCCTGCGGTTAAAATTTTGCGACCCTCGCAATCTTCTTTCTCGGGACATTTGTTATTAATCTTTTTCTTCGATAGTCACGCTGCATCTTCGCTGTTGACTCGTAAATCTCAGAGCGTTACGACCTTTACACCGATAGGCTTTTGCGTTTGCGAAAAAGTTTCTACTTTGTGTATACTCGGGGGGGGGGGGGGGAGAAACAAGCGTGTACAATGTACCGAGATGCGAGGCTCGTACGTGCGAGCAATACTCGGATCGTTTTTCATTTTCATTACTCTCCTCTGGACAAACGTGCGCGCAGCCTCCAGAAATCTTCGCCTCATCCGTTTCGCCACTTACTTCGCGTTAATCCCACCTTAATTCGCGTCCTCGTTTTTCCTTACGTTTCTCTCGGAGAAACAGGACGCTTTTAGCCTCGATTTCTTACGAGCACGAAGCTCGGCGCAACTTTTCCTCTTCACCACGTTTCCGCCGCTCCTCCTCATCGTCACGTCCCGCAAAAGTCAGAATCGAACTTTACGTCTTTTCGTTCGTTTTTCATCAATCTTTTCCACGCGAAAAAACACATCGCGGAAAGAGGAAAAACATTTTTATTATCCAGACAACGACGATTTTTACGACACGCTTTTGCGTAACAATTTTCCTCGCTATCTCCCCGGTACTTAAAAACGAGAATAATTACGTCATCCGCAACTTTTCATCTTGCATATAAATTGAACAAAGTAGCCGACAGTTTCGTCATCGTCGATTCTCTCAAGATTTAAAATTAGCCAATTAACAATCGCGGCGTTCCCTCAGCCTCGATGTTACGTCAAGTATATCAGATTTTCCGTATCGATTATCGCGACTTTTCGTTTATTAATTGTCGCTCCCGTTCGGAAGCATTTAAACGATGCATACGCGACAAAAATCTTGTTATCGTCAATGATAACGCTATTTATGATAAATCCTTTCGCGTAACGGAGTTTTCTCGTTAACGATGCACAAGCCTTTTCCAGCATGGAGAAGAAAATTCTGTAACGAGTTGATGGCTTTACCTCATTTATGCGCTTGGAATTTTCTAATTTTTTTCATTACATGCTTTACAGTAAGGATACGACGTGTAACGTTTAATCTCCATGCATCAAGTATACACATAATCTCTACGTAATCTAAGCGTGTATCTTCAAGTCAGATTACCTCCACCTCCACGTGGGTGCAAGTAATATTACCACGGCGATATATAACTATACATAAATCCCGCGAACGCGGAACTCTCTCGTATCCACTGTCCCCTGCAGGCTTTTAACGCGGCGTGCACTAACACAGCACGTAAACGATATGTGCCGGCACCGCACTTGTATCACTTTTAAATACGGTTTAATACACACACACACACACACATCGTTTCACGTACGATAACGAGAACAATTCCTTCCTTGGGAAAAAAAAGAAAAATTCAAACTCGCGTTTTTATCGATCCCCGAGTGCTCGGGTACCTTCAACAGGGAAGAAAACTCGTACGTCAACATCGTACGGGGCGTTCCTTGTCGACGTTTCTTTTTTCAATCTCGCGGATCAGCGTGCATTTTTTCCTCGGTTTTTTCGACATCGCAAAGGGGCGGAAGTAACGTAACTTTGATCGTGTATATTATGTTCTGTTCGAGAAATAAAAAATCTCGGACCGGAGGTGTTCGGAAAACATGTTTTCGACAGTTTTGAAGGTAAAACGGAAAAGTGCATGCTGCCTCGGGGATTTTTCTCAGTTCGCGAATGTTTCACTCAAAAAATTACTTTCTCCTTCCATTAATTCGTCAATAAAACTTATCTCGAGAATTCTCGCAACGGATAACAACTGCTTCCTGAATCCTCGCAGGACAAACTCGACTCTGCGCGAGGCTCTCCTGTTATCTCCGGAGAATTCCACCAGTGAGCAGGAATTTTATTTATCGTTTCCGTTCCGCGTTCTCGTTCGACTCAAAAATATCCCGGCCTCATTTCGACAATCTCTCGAAACTTTTCTCAACAAACACGCGCGAGGAAGAGACCGAAAAACTCTTCGCAAAATCCCAGAGCAAACACGCGCGAAAAAGTTCGTCACCGTGGCTGTATAATTTTCGTCGATTCGCGAAAACCCGGAAGTCCAAAGTTTGACGCGAATTTAGCAGCATGTGGAACGGAAAATATACGTACGAAATTATACCGCGGTCGCGTCGAATTCGTCGTCGTCTTTTTGCTCCGCTTTGAATCTCCAACGCGAGACACGGATAGGGGTGTTCATCTCATCAGAGAGTCTCGCAGCATCGCTTTCTTGCGGTCCAGGAGATCTCGGCTCGTTTGGTAAGCACACACAACCCAAGGAAATCACAAGTGCGACCGTTTCCACGGATACGTGACATAATTCTACGAGTATATTTCTGTACCTTTGGAGAGAGAGTGGAGGAGGAAAGTATGTACCACGTATACATCTATATAAATATATAGATACATAGATATATATGTATATGTATATATAATCGTAAAGGGAAAACGCCAGGCCGCTTGAATTAACCAGACGAGGCTTTATCCCGTGCGTCTTGGGTAGAACTCTCTCGCGGCGCAAAATCAAGCAGTCGAAACACTTCCGCGTTTTCATTGCACAACACCTGTTCGATGTTCGTAATTCTCTTCTCTCACTGTAGCCAGCACACGCAGGGACTATATATCTTCCCTCTGTCTCTTGTTTAATACATGCAGCATGTTTTTTTTATTTTTTGTTCGTCGGTATAGTATATACCATACGTTACAGGTACTAAACACACTCGTGTATGTTGTGTACCTACTTTTACACACATGTATATATATTCATGCCTAATCCGTGTTCCTCGAACCGTTACAAACGCATCGTTATCCGTACGCGCTCGTACGCTCCAAGATTTGCACATACACGTGCTTTTTTCTCACCATTTCGAGAGGTGTGTGCTACGGACTTCAAAAGCGACGTTCGTATGCAGGGTACTGACGTCCGTGCCCTGGAGCTTGCGAGAGTAAATTTCGCCAAAGGATTTTTTCCTCCAATGAAAGTATATCCATGTTCATCTCGATGTAACGGTATCGTTTTCCCGCTTTTCCGCCGATCGCTTTTCGCTTTTAACGATTTCAATCTTGATCGCGCTCCCGCACTCGGATTCGAAAAATATTTTCCTCGCGAAATCAATCCTTCTGATAAAAAGTCGACGGGGTGCGGAAGGGTGATCCTCGATCGAAAAGATATCGCGCGATTGTTGTCGTTTTGTTCGTTCGGTCGGTTGAGAAAGAATGAATTTCCTGGCAAAATTCCGTTTCCTCTCTGACGCCCGTGCAAAAATCTTGCATTTGAGTTTCCCCACCGTCTATTTTATTTCTGAAAAATATTTTTTAGAAAAATCGTCCGAAAATAACGATGCCTTTCTCCGTGATCGGACGGCAACATCGCTGTCGTACAGAGTATCGTCGCTCGGACTCTCTCCAACTACGGAGATTGAGAGTAAAATTTCTCGCAATGGGCAATGTTCACACGGCGTTCGCGAGCGCTCGCGAACGCCCCGAGATGTGTTCCACGACGATCGTATATCTCTCGCGAGTGCTCTCTCGGCTTTTACGCTTATAGCGAGTAGTTCAAGTCCCTCCCTGCTCTATACATATATATGCGTATATGTATCAAGTACCGAGGATAATATAGGATTGCGCAACTCTCGGTACTTTGGTGCTCGAAAACGACGCGTTTATATATAATACATTCGAGATCGGTACGTCAGCGAGAGAGGAGTTGGTCGCTGCTGTACGGTCATTCCCTTTTTTTTCCTCTCCCGGTGCCAGTATATCGAGAGGCTTTGCACGACGAGCTGCAACTGCGCCCAGCATCCCAGAGATCGGTCGTAGAAAGTGCATTGAGAAAGCGCAACCGGGCGAATAAATGTGGACATAAATTATCGTCCCGCGCACTATATATCCTGTATGCATTCACCTTGCGCCATTAGAAAAGAGAGGAGAAAAAAAATGGAAAATTAGATAGAGAGAGAGGATGCTGTAGGAGAAACGAGAGACGGTGCGAGGAGCGAGATGGAGTAGCTTGAGAAGAAAGAGACGAAAGGAGGAAGAGAGAACGATCTTTGTGAACGTACGGTTTACGTGTTTTACATAGCGTATCAAGTATATATATTCTACATATTTTCCATGTTTTTCAAGTCAACGAAAGCTACATTTATACTCCCGCTATTTAAATTCATCGGTATCAATTTATTTACCTGCTGAAAACAATTTCAGTAAAATAATATCGGTTGCGTATCGATTTATTTGATATATACATATATATATATATATGTATATATCAAATATACATAGATACATCAAATATAGATATATATATATATATATATACATATGTATATATACTCACGAGTAAGTAATTCGCGTTACAGGATTCCTGTTACACGATTTTCATCAAAATGCGATCACATTTTGTCTATTATCTTCAGGAAAAAAAGTCGAGTTTGGTCGAGAATTGGATTTTTTTTAGCATCTCAATAATGCTTCATCTTTTTTTCGCGAATCCTCGATTTGTTCAAACCAAGCCAGATTAATTCGTCGAATGATCGGAGTAAGCTATATTCGATCGTGTCAGTGAACACAACAGCGCAATAGTGTGGGAATAACGATCCATCGTTCTAGAATTATGTTTGTCAATGCACACACAAACGCAAACATGTAAAAAAAAATCAAACAAATGTTGTCCCCCTCGATGTATTAATTATATGTGTCCAAACGCCCGTAGAATGGAAATTCATCATGATTCAGCATTTTTCTTCTCCGCTGAATCTGTCCTCGATGGACCTCGACGGAGATTGATCGATTGATCGAATAAACGAATCTGTATATTTTTTTGATTCCGCATGCCTTTGGGCAAATTGGGATTATTCAACGGTTCGCGATGCGGGTAAAACATTGCATGAAAAGATAATGGCAAAAGACATATGGGCACAAGAAAATATACCGGCACAGAGGGAAAAGAGAGAGAGAGAGAGAGAGTTTTGTGCATTTTTCTTCTATTTTATCGTACGAATGTACGTAATAATAGATCACCATCTATCCATCTTACGTGTGTCTCTGCGATCGATTTTTACACGCCGTGCTATCTATGCGTATATATATATATGTATATGGTTAATATATACATGATACATGTACACATATATGTACATGCACGTGACACACACAGCCACGGGTTCCTGTTCATGCAACCGCCGGTACGTTTACCTCACTCTCTCGCATCGCGAGTGCCCGTCCCCGCGAGATCCATTCCCGCGTCGACAGAGCCGAGGGACCGAGGGGCCATCGCGGACAGGGAGTCGATGCAATGAATAACTAATGCTCTTTCCGCCTCCCTGTGTTGTGTCACCAGTGACGTATACAACTATAAAGAGAGAGCTCGGGAATCGGGAGAATCAAGGGGTAATGGGGGTCACTCTATTTCGACCCCTGGAAAATTGACAAATGTCGAAAGTCTTATATTCAATTTTCCTGTACACTTTTATCGAATCGGGACTTTTTTTCATCTCAAAATCATTCTCTCGATATGCGAGTTTTGGCAAAATAGCGTCCGACTTTTGTCGTTTGACTATTCCAACGGACATTTCACTGCTTCGGGAATCTTAACCCTTACTTGCCACACTGGGGTAATAAAATACCCCAGGCTTTTGTTTCTTAATTTGAAGTACCTGATCGTTAGGTAAGGGGTCTATAGTGACATCTGTCAATTGTTGGGGAGTGTGACTAACTTTTAGGCCCAATAGCATTACGTTAAAGCAGTTAGTATGTCTTAAGCAGGCGTCTAAAGTCGCGTGGGGTAGAAGACCACCCCAGTGTGACAACTTTTTCTGAAAAACCTTTTGCTACACAATTTTTTTTCCTGTACCAACACATTAGACGAATATTCAGTTAAATTTTTAGCCAATTCTATCACGGAAAAAAAAAGTTACAAATTTTTTTGTAAAAATTGCCATTTTCCAACTTTTTTCAACTCTGACATTTTTTTAAATATATTTCAATGAAATATTCGGCTTTATACCCTATATCATCTTTCAGAGTAAGCTTTTCATATGTTCTAAAAAGATTTTCAAGGAAAAATAATCGAAAGTTTATATTTTATAACAGTTTTTGTCGCTGGGGTAGAATCTTACCCCAATGTGGCAAGTGCGTGATTTTACAGAAGCGTGGCAAGTAAGGGTTAAAATCGTAGCCAAAGTTGTCATGCAAGATACGTTACACCGTTACTGTGATTGTGCTCCAGTTTTTGGCACTCCATTTTTGTTGTTTCCTGTCAACTCGATTAACGAGACCGAAATGAGCATCTTGAATTATTACGTGGCTTTCCAACCTGACGATTCATTTTTTACGATGGGATTATTTTCTCCGCGTTGTTACTTTTGAAGAATTTTTCTCAACTGACCCGCATTGCCCTGAAACGATGCTTGGTGCCTCGCAGTTGCGTGTACACATATACATGTCTGATGGCAAAACTTCTGGAGATGCCAACGCGTACCGAACTCGCGCACAGTGCGCTCCATGCGACGTCGAGGACGCGCCGCGTTTCTTCCCCAGAGGAAATGCAACGCGGGCACTTTTCCCTCTTCGCGTATAACTTCATATCCCGCGAATGTTTTATACACAACCATCGGTGGCTTTATGCATTTTTCTATCCTTCCCCATATCCAAGACCTATATATAAAGTTGCGTGACATTCGGCAAAAAATTTCGACGAATCCAAACGGTAAATTCTCCGAAACTCCCGAGAAAACACTTTTGGCGAGTGTACCACCTTAAATTCGGATTCACCGCTCAGATTTTTTGTCCACCCCCCTCTGAGAATGATTGTATTCGTATTTTTTCTTAACTGATCCGCATTACCCCCATCCTTTGTTGAAACGCCGCTCGGTAGCTCTCAGTGGCATATATATACCGCCAATGGCGAAACATCTCGAGATGCCAACGCGTATCGACACTGGAGGCACACTCGCACAGTGCACTCTATGCGACGTTGAGGACGCGCTGCGTTTCTGCGCCAGAGAAAATGCAACACCCGTGGATCGTCCTTCTCCCTTTCCGCCTACGACTATCCGCGTCTGTCTATACTTTTATGTGCATATACCTGTATATACACGGTCGTATCTATCGTAACGCGTATCGCGTATGCGTCCACGACGCGAGGCGCGTCTCCTCTTCGCGGCGTTAGACCGAAGGACCGACGAGCAGCATCGATGCAGATGCGGAATACGAATAAGCTCGGTGACCTCACAAGAGCGTGGCGCGAATATAATATTCAGCGCGCGATATTTCCTTGTAAACAAGGGATGCGCGACGTCGAAGAGCCAGCGGCTGTCGGCCGTCAAAGTGCACGCTCTCGACATCGATTATTGAGGTCACGGACGATTTTACGAACGTCGTCGACGAAAAAGCTCTCATCTTACTGCCCGAGCGGCAGGAGGACGGATAAAGTACCAAAATGCCGGCTTTAGATCGACTGGGATGTTACCTTTTTTTTCTTAGATTCGCCCGCAACTGGCGAACGAGTTTATTCTCGCTGAAACGCGAATTTCGTCCTCGTCGCTAAATTTACATGTCCGCAATCGACCGATGTCTCGTTTCCCCAATGTGATAATTCCAATCGATTTTTCTTCAGTCTCCGCCGCGTGAGAGTAACGCGATACGCGTTAACGCCGCGCACGTATGAATATAAATTTGGGGCTTGGGAGAGAGAGAGAGAGAATGGACTGAGAAAGGAAAACGTGAATAAATTTATATGTATCGTGCCTGTATATTAATACAATGCACAGCGGTAACGTATAGTCACGCGAACGTCTAAATACCTTTTTTCAACCTCCTTTTATGTTTTTTCCTTCTCTTTGATATCCTTATCTTTGGCAATAATTGCATGTTACGCATGCTGTTTCTCGATGAAAAATTCTCACTGCTATCGCTACGACTTTTCTTCGTCAAAATAAAATCGGACGTAATATAGCTCCTTTGGACTATTACACGCGTCCTTGGAACAGTGGTTTCCGCTCGGAAATTTCCGCACTGATCTCACGCGGTACACGAATTTTTCTTCGTCACTCTTTAAAGCTACGAAAAAATCGATGAAAAAGACAATAATTCTTCAACGTAATAATTGAAAAAAATCCGCCATTTTTTCGTTTTTAATCATCGAGCGAATTTGCCGCGTGCCAAGAATTATCTTCACCGCTCGATCGATATACCCTTTTCAATTTTTTTTTGTTCTGGTTTTGTATTTGCATAAAAAAGGTTGCTTTTTTTTCACGGATACCAGCGGACGTTAAAGATACAAAATATTACCGTCTTACAGGCATTCCGGTCATTTTTCCTTTGGGGCTAATGGAAAATCGGGGAATTCGCGTGACCGCCGTAGAAACTTCCGAAAATTTCCGCACGGATTTCACGCGGCACACGAATTTTTCTTCGTCACTCTTTAAAGCTACGACAAAATCGATCAAAAAGACAATAATTCTTCAACGTAATAATTGAAAAAAATCCGGCATTTTTTCGTTTTTAATCATCGAGCGAATTTGCCACGTGCCAAGAATTATCTTCACCGCTCGATTGGTACCCTTTTCAATTTTTTTTTGTTCTGGTTTTGTATTTGCATAAAAAAGGTTGCTTTTGTTTTCACGGATACTGCGGACGTTAAAGATACAAAATATTACCGTCTTACAGGCATTCCGGTCATTTTTCCTTTGGGGCTAATGGAAAATCGGGGAATTCGCGTGACCGCCGTAGAAACTTCCCGGTCGCTTTATTCCTGAATCTTTCTATTATCTCGCACACGATTTTCGTGTTACGGCCAAATGACGGTGTTCCTATACCATACATGTAATACCGTACGATATAAAAGCTATATACGTATAGAGTGTACATAAAAACGTGTAGACACATCGGTCATGGAAAATCCACGTGCGTGTGTTACGCACAACTTCGGTTATAATCATTGTAGTCGCGTGTTTGCAGGTAATATTGCGTTGGCGTCTCTCGTAATTTACGTTGGAATAATGTTGTAATAAATGGTCGGAGAGTCTCGAGCCATATTTTATATTAGAAAGGGATCGTTGTTCGATCATTCTCGTGCACATACCGCGCACCAACACTCAAAGAACAACGCTCTCAATGAAAAAGAAAAAGAAACAAAATCAGTACGAGAATCAGGACGACTTTTCTCAATTTCCCATGGTTTCTTTATGAAAAAATCCAAATTTCGATATTAGCTTTTTTTAAACCCACGATGAGGTGAAAAATGCGAAAATTACGTGCATCTTTGACGAAAAGAAGCAGCACTCTGGTGACGAGAATTTTTTTCCTCGACCGCTGTGTCAAGACTGTTTTTACACGTCACAAAGTCGTGTGTTGATAATGTGGTTCTGTGACAGCACAAAAACCATTTCCTCGACGAGAAACTCTGCCTCGAGCTCTCTCGAATGTTCACCAGGATACAACGAGTACTCAAGGATCTTCCCCATGGGAGGCTGTCAGTTTCATGAATATCATCTTCATCCTTCGCGATGACACCGCATTTTTTTCCATCCCCAAAGTGTCCCTCGAACAATAATTAAAACCTTTTCTATACGATCTTGGTTTATCATCACAATCCCTTTTTTACAACGATTGAGATAAAGCTCCATCCATGTAAATGACAGATATAAAATAAAAAGCATCTCATCTATATTCCATCGTCAGTATTATAAACATCGAGTAAATAAACAACATTTTATTCACCGTATTATAAGCCGTCAACACGTTCGAAAAGGGTACGCAACGATATGCATTCGATAAATATTTACCGATTCGTCGTTAATTTCCGCATCGATGCATTCGAACGAACGAGAAAATGCGTCAATGTTCAATTGGGATAAACGTCAACTAACAAAGTCACATCGATATGTATCCATATATATATATGGTATACAATATAGTACGGTAAATATACATAGATAGTGATCAACGTTTTTTTCCACCCTCTGAAAGGGTGGTACCGTATCGGTAATTGATTTTGAAATCATACATGAGGAGTGCAACTAACGAGGCTTTTCAGAATCGGGTAGGAGCACACGAATGTGTAAATGTGCTCGCAGACCATCGTCTGTATGATGAAATTGATATCGATCAGTTAGCTGCTGGTCCATCATCGGTAATCTGCTCGCTGCTGTACCAAAGCCCTCGTCCCACATAGACCGCACGGGGCCATACACTTTGCTTGTTTGTACTTGTAAAAGCGAAAGAAGGGGGGAGGGGGAGGAAGCCATTATCAACGTTTTGTACGACGTACAATGGCTCTCGGTTTCGATATACCCCGTTACGTCCTGCATGCTCGCGATTGCCTTTCGTTTCATTAAACACACGCGGGGGGTAAAGAAAATACGAAAAGGAAGTTATAATATTGATGCGAAACATTTTTGAGATCTCGAATAAGAGTATAGTTTTTTTTTTTTTTTTTTTTTTTCAAATTATCGTGAATTTATTAAAACTCCATCAGCCGGAGATCTCGTCGACGACAAACACCGATGCTCTGGTAACTCGAACTCGAAAATAACGCGGCAACTCGCCGAGGGTATTTATCTAATTTCCCTTTCGCCAGCGTTATCATACGCGGGCAGAAATTTAATTGAATTACAAATTGGTTTTACGTGGATGCACAATTCAACGTGCACACATGCTGGAACACTGCACTGCAAGTATTAGGGATACATATTATATGATATGATATCTGTAGTGATGCTGATGGAAATTGTAGATGCGGAGCACACTGAAATTGCTGTCAAAGTCTTCCCCGTCATTCCGAGAGTGCATCTGGGCTGCTCTCTTTGGGATCTTATGCTTGTTTGCACAAACGGATAGAGAATATATCATTTAAAACCAGGGGAAAATACAGAAACGTTCCAACGTAAGCGAAGAATAATTAATTTGTGTAATGCAGCCAACGTCACGTACTCTGTGAATATAAATTATACGGATATCGTGCAAATGGAACTGTACATTGTACCGTGAGGAAAGAGTACTTTCGTATGGAATGGAAAATCGATATTTTTCGCAGCTGATAAAGCTGAGGGCGAAAAAAATAATTTTATCGGGATGTAACTTCGATAAAATGGAATAAAACGTGAAATGCATTTAATTCGATGTCAATATTCGCGTGAATTCAAAAATTAATTTTCCCGTGTCACACGATGAGTCATAGGATGCTTTGAAGTTATTTCTAAAATATGTGTAACCGTGAGGAAAAAATACATTCGTATGGAATGGAAAATCGATATTTTTCGCAGCTGATAAAGCTGAGGGCGAAAAAAATAATTTTATCGGGATGTAACTTCGATAAAATGGAATAAAACGTGAAATGCATTTAATTCGATGTCAATATTCGCGTGAATTCAAAAATTAATTTTCCCGTGTCACACGATGAGTCATAGGATGCTTTGAAGTTATTTCTAAAATATGTGTAACCGTGAGGAAAAAATACATTCGTATGGAATGGAAAATCGATATTTTTCGCAGCTGATAAAGCTGAGGGCGAAAAAAATAATTTTATCGGGATGTAACTTCGATAAAATGGAATAAAACGTGAAATGCATTTAATTCGATGTCAATATTCACGGGAATTCAAAAATTAATTTTCCCGTGTCACACGATGAGTCATAGGATGCTTTGAAGTTATTTTTAAAATATGTGTAACCGTGAGGAAAAAATACATTCGTATGGAATGGAAAATCGATATTTTTCGCAGCTGATAAAGCTGAGGGCGAAAAAAATAATTTTATCGGGATGTAACTTCGATAAAATGGAATAAAACGTGAAATGCATTTAATTCGATGTCAATATTCGCGTGAATTCAAAAATTAATTTTCCCGTGTCACACGATGAGTCATAGGATGCTTTGAAGTTATTTCTAAAATATGTGTAACCGTGAGGAAAAAATACATTCGTATGGAATGGAAAATCGATATTTTTCGCAGCTGATAAAGCTGAGGGCGAAAAAAATAATTTTATCGGGATGTAACTTCGATAAAATGGAATAAAACGTGAAATGCATTTAATTCGATGTCAATATTCGCGTGAATTCAAAAATTAATTTTCCCGTGTCACACGATGAGTCATAGGATGCTTTGAAGTTATTTTTAAAATATGTGTAACCGTGAGGAAAAAATACATTCGTATGGAATGGAAAATCGATATTTTTCGCAGCTGATAAAGCTGAGGGCGAAAAAAATAATTTTATCGGGATGTAACTTCGATAAAATGGAATAAAACGTGAAATGCATTTAATTCGATGTCAATATTCACGGGAATTCAAAAATTAATTTTCCCGTGTCACACGATGAGTCATAGGATGCTTTGAAGTTATTTTTAAAATATGTGTAACCGTGAGGAAAAAATACATTCGTATGGAATGGAAAATCGATATTTTTCGCAGCTGATAAAGCTGAGGGCGAAAAAAATAATTTTATCGGGATGTAACTTCGATAAAATGGAATAAAACGTGAAATGCATTTAATTCGATGTCAATATTCACGGGAATTCAAAAATTAATTTTCCCGTGTCACACGATGAGTCATAGGATGCTTTGAAGTTATTTTTAAAATATGTGTAACCGTGAGGAAAAAATACATTCGTATGGAATGGAAAATCGATATTTTTCGCAGCTGATAAAGCTGAGGGCGAAAAAAATAATTTTATCGGGATGTAACTTCGATAAAATGGAATAAAACGTGAAATGCATTTAATTCGATGTCAATATTCGCGTGAATTCAAAAATTAATTTTCCCGTGTCACACGATGAGTCATAGGATGCTTTGAAGTTATTTCTAAAATATGTGTAACCGTGAGGAAAAAATACATTCGTATGGAATGGAAAATCGATATTTTTCGCAGCTGATAAAGCTGAGGGCGAAAAAAATAATTTTATCGGGATGTAACTTCGATAAAATGGAATAAAACGTGAAATGCATTTAATTCGATGTCAATATTCGCGTGAATTCAAAAATTAATTTTCCCGTGTCACACGATGAGTCATAGGATGCTTTGAAGTTATTTCTAAAATATGTGTAACCGTGAGGAAAAAATACATTCGTATGGAATGGAAAATCGATATTTTTCGCAGCTGATAAAGCTGAGGGCGAAAAAAATAATTTTATCGGGATGTAACTTCGATAAAATGGAATAAAACGTGAAATGCATTTAATTCGATGTCAATATTCGCGTGAATTCAAAAATTAATTTTCCCGTGTCACACGATGAGTCATACGATGCTTTGAAGTTATTTCTAAAATATGTGTAACCGCGATAATGCTCTTGACTGCAACGCGCAGAATTATTATTCGTTAAAAATCTTTTTACGTGAAAATAGTGTAGGAATAATGCATGTCCGACTACTCTCGTTCATTTTGACGCGAATTTATCTTCTTTTCCATCCACCAAATATCCACATCCAGCGGAAGCGAATGCCATGTGATTCCGCACAGAAATTAACACTCTCGGCTCCCATCAACCAACACGAACGAACGAGATAACTCCCATCGCGTCATTCATGTTTTTCGTGATGAAAATTTGCGCCTCTCGCGCTGTGCCGGGTCACGGTCTCGTTTCCTCGCCATTTTCAGTGTTTGCACACGACGTTGTATACATAAATTGTCGTAATAAACGGATGATAAGGTTTTTGCCACTACTGATAATGGCTGAAACGGTCCATGGCTGAAATTCCCATATCACGATTAAATGCCTTGTTTTTCGAACGGGAAAAATGCTTCGCGACGGAATTTCACCGGGAAAATTCACGCCCCAGCATCATTCCGTAAAAATTTTTCAACCTTCGATCTATGCTAAATTTTTCATCGTTAAAAAATGACATAAGCACATAAGAATGAGATCTGCGTAAAATCAATTATAAACAACAATCCATGATTTTCCAACGACGTAATTTTCAGTTAACAACGATCTTCGTTTTTTTTTTCCATGAAAATTTCGTTTTTTTATTTTCGAAAAAATACAGGAGAAATACACAAAGTTACCGAAGATAGAGCTCCCACCGTGGGCCCTACTCGTTGTGGAAAAGCATCAAAAGCTTCCTGAGCGATTCCCGATGCACGTACAGAATTTGCACCCCTTTAAAACGTATGTGCGTAGTGCATACATTTGTGTGAATGGACGAAGCAATGCGCGTGAGTAATGTACATAGTCTCACTACGATAACATCGACTATGCATTAAAACGAGTGGATAACGCGAACGAGATGAAGTAGGAGGGATGTTTTTGGTGGTTCAAGTTTTGTGGGGGCTTTTCTCCCTCATTCTCACCCTCTCTCTCTCTCTCTCTCTCTCTCTCTCTCTCTCTCTCTCTCTCTCTCTCTCTCTGGGACGCTCGTTCTCTCTTTCTTCAATGCAACTACATATCCGTCCGTCTTCCTCTCTCGTTGATATCGGGGTGTATAGAGCCATTTGTTCCGGCTTTTGCGAGGCTCAACGATGGTACGGGAGCATGGGAAAACAGCCGCGATCGGTTTGTGAAATACGCGGCAGAGGGAACGCTCCAGGGAAATGGATCTAGAGCCGCGTGCCGAACGCGAGGGTCGGAGCAAATATAATAGTCGAGGGAGGATAAAAAAAAAGTCGAATTCGGGCGCAACGAAGGCACGATGGAGGAGGGAGGGTGGAAACCCCGTGGGCTCTAAATTAATCATTCTCCATTTTCACGGCGATAAATAAAGCTTCTCAACCTCTGATGTACATTCTTTAATATTCTTTTCCAACATATACGGTGAACATTTTTTTTTTCTCCACGGTGGGATTCTTTTTTTTACGTACTTTTTCCTGGGTCTTTTTTTTAACCTTCCGTATGGCTCCAAAATTCACTCCGAATTTGACAAAATTATCTCTTCACGCGTGAATCTTGATATTTCCACGTTACGAAAATCCGTAAACGTATAAAAGCTTGAAAATTATTCATTATCGACGTTTTACATGTGGGACAACAATTTCGAGACTCTTTCAGATATTTCCTCGTGGAAAATCCTTCGTCGATTGAAATTGAGTCTATTTCATTTTTCCTTCGTGTGTAAAACGCGTATCCATGTATATCGGACACGTGCCTCTGACACGTCTCACTGGCTCTGACGTTTGTGCTCCGCGATGATTAGAAAAATTAATGCATCCACCTGGCATATCAGAGCTTGCCCTCGTTTTTTCCTCTTGATCGAAAATGCGGAATATCGGACGCGTTCCCGCCTCCTACTTTCTATACGTGTGTATAATCGCGCGGTAATCCGAGTGAACTTTGAGCTTTCACGAGAGTCGAATAGGAAAAATGTGATCAAGAGGAGAATACGATTGCGCGTGGTATTGATTTTCGGTCGAAAAAATGTTAAAACTGAATTCGAAAATGTCCATTTTCGCAAACACGCGTTATTAATTATCACGAGTGTATTTAATCACGATTATTATTCTTTCATCATACACGCGCATTCGAAAATTCACGAGACCCCTCTGTAACCACCTTTTGCTTCCGGTCGTACAATTATCGTGTTTCCCGTCTCCGAGTCCGTGCAAGCACAAAGCTCGCACGGTGCTCATGTGTGGAGCGAATGTACGCACGTGTGTGTATGTAATACTGCATGTATATTCACTGCAAAGGGATTGCACAGGCTGAGAAGGATACACCAATGAGAGAAATTGTATTTAACCGATGCCAACTCACGGTCCTGCGCAAACAGAAACTCCAAATTGGAGCGAGAGGGAGATGGGTTTGGGTCGTGGACGATGAGGGTAGGAGAGAAGTTGCGACGCACGCGGGATGGTGGTTTGTACAATTATGACCCAGTTTGCACCGAGAATAAGGGAGAGTAACGAGAGGAAGCCGAAACATATTTGAGAGGATGAAGACCGGGGGGATAAATGTCCAGCTTACGAATGGAAACGCGGGATTACAACTAATTTATCCACAAAGCTGAGGCAGCTGAAGTATATTTGACGTACTAATCGATATATCGTTATTCGTTCAAATGTCAATTCCAATACTCGCGTCGAAATACTTCTATAAAGTTCGTACTATCGTGTATGTAGTTTATACGTAGTTTTGAGATATATAAATTAAAAAGTATACTTTACGAATAATTCAAACGAAAAATATGCGCGTGATTCGGAGGAAAAGAAAATTTTGGCAAAAATAACGAGGTTCTGCGATTTTGCGGATTATTCACGGCGAAATACTTCTAGGACTAGAGTTCGTACTATCTTGTATGTAGTTTTTACATAGTTTTGAGAGATATAAAATTAAAAAGTATACTTTACGAATAATTCAAACGAAAAATATGCGCGTAATTCGGAGGAAAAGAAAATTTTGGCAAAAATAACGAGGTTCTGCGATTTTGCGGTTATTCACGACGAAATACTTCTAGGACCTAAGTTCGTACTATGATCTATGTAGTTTATACATAGTTTTGAGAGAAATAAAATAAAAAGTATACTTAACAAATAATTATAACGAGTAACATGCGCGTAATTCAGAAGAAAAGAAAATTGGAGTAATTTATCGAACGTTTTGGCAAAAATAACGAGATTCTCCGATTTTGCGGATTAATGATCAACTTTTCATTGGAAGGATATGATGATCGAAGAATTACACGGATATATAAAAACTTGTCTGATGCAAAAATGTTATAAAAGTTATAAACATTGATGCAGTACAAATCGTTCCATACTCTCGTATGAAACAGAGTCGACGCGACAAAAGAAAATTCATTCACAGAGAGAGAAACATTCCCTCGCGTGTCCAGAAAAACACGAGTCTTTGCGAGTCTTTTTTTACTCTTACAGTTCGCTTCATGGCGCAGTTTATCGATGACAACCGACCGAGGTGCGTAGGTAGAAAAATTGATAGAGAATTCCCAAGAGAGCAAAGTTTTAATGCCAAATACACGCGGAAAGAGCTGAGGTTTCGATAAGCGAAATTCCAAAGTTTCGAAATATGATCAGAGAGAGGGAGAGAGAAATAAAACGTTGAAGGACTTTGCGACCGTATCTCGTCTGCTTAAGGATTTTCTTCGTCTAGGAATCCCGCCGGAATAACGGATCTTTCGGTTTTTTTTCATCTCGCCTTCCCGTCTTCGAGTTCTGCACGCGTGCGCGTGTCTGTTTTCCGTCTGTCAGTTCTCGCATCCGTTCTTATACAACACATACGCGCGTCTCTTCTCTCGTCTGGCATTTATAGACGTACACGTACGATACGTTATACCGTAAAACGCGCGTATTATTGCTCGCATCGAAAAATACCAACGCCTGAAAAGAAAATTCTCTTTGGATGCTGCGACGTCTTTCAATATACGGCGTTCAAGCTAGAAAAAGAGAGAAACTTTCCACAGGAACATATTGCCACTCGGAGTGATATATTCCTCGCGATAAGATGAGAATGGAAGGCGAGAGACAGCAGAAAAAAGATAAAAGAGAGAAGGAAACGTCGATGCGTTAATGCACGAGTGTCAATCACGTTTCCGCGCCTCCATTTTCGGTTGTCGTAAAAAGCATCCTCGCGAACACTTTTCCGAGTTCGAGTTGAGATGAAACGACACGTTCGATTTCTCGTCCGACGTGTTTTTTAGCGTGCGAACTGCGAAATATCCGACGAAACGTATCGATTTTGATTTTGAAATGATTTTGAAATGATTTTGATTCAAAAATCGGTTTACGCGATGACGGAAGTTACTCCGACGGGTTTTGGCTGAAAATCCACCATCTTGCCATTCTCAGTTCCACTTGAATGTCCTCTCAGCGGGAAAGACGTAATTTCTCGATGTTTTTACGATACATTTCCTCGTACGCGATTATTGTGAGATGCAAGATCGCCCCTTTTTTCCTCTTCTGCGCAAAGTAGCTTCCGAGTTCTCGGTCTCGCGATGAGCATATATATAAAATAACGGGGTAAAAGTCGCGAGCGTTCGAGAGAGGAGGAGGAGGAGGAGAATGTACCAAACGAGGAGAGAAACAAGAGTACCGTAAGATTTTTCTCCCATCTCTTCTCATCTCTAGCCTTTTACGAAAGAAAGCAACGACAAACGAGAAAAGACGCGAAAGCTTCCTCGTTTATCGCGTCAACCGGTGGACAACCTCGTGAAATCACGTGGCTAAATAGTCGCAACTTTTTACGTCCAGCCTCGCGTTTTCTTGCTCTCCGAGTCGCGAGTGTCAACTTGTTTATTCCACACGATGACGAGCAGCGAAGAAGCGACGCGGCAGGCTCTCCTCATCGTAATCAACGAGTGTCTTTCGATGCAAAGATCGTACGTGTCTGCTCGGTATATTTCCTCGGGCTTTTTTCGCGTGTCCGGCGGCAAACGCGATGATCTCGTGTGATCCTCGTGTATCACACGAGTATTCCACGGTTGTGCGCGCGTTTCCGTTTTTTTTACACCCTTCAACGTTCGTTTTTTTCTCATCCCTGTATAACGGTGAGACGGGCGGAGGTTTTCCCGTTACACCATCTCTCTTCGACTTCCATGCATCACTTTTATTCCATACACACACGTATGGACATGCAATGTGTGTTTGTAGCGAATATAAGCATGCTATTCGCGTGTTTTCCTCGCTTGCATTATGGATTTGCCGAGTCGAGCCCCTCTCGAAAGAATATACGAAGGATATGTAACCGAGCGAGTTTTGCTCCAGCCTAGTGATATACGCCGACGGTAAAACCCGAACAGCAGTCTCAATAACCCTGGAAATGGCGTATTTCGTTGCTGGATAAGGGATGAGTATCCGCGATACACAAGCGGCGTCAAAATGATCTCATACGATTCCCCACACTTTCAAGACGTTCGAGCGTGTGCGGAGAAAAAAATAGAAAAGCGACGCAACGACCGGAGGCGCCCTCTTTCCGACATGAAATTTCAATGTCCGACGGACGAATGTTTTATTCTTCATAGTTCCCCTTTTCGAGCCTTGTATTTCAACCCTCGGGTGGCGAAATAAAACGAGTAAAATCGCGTCAAATTAAGATTGAGAACAAAACTGTTAATCCTTCGATCGTTTGTCAGTTTGATTTTTTTTCGACTCGCGAGACAATGGGTGGTTTCCGTGGGGTTCGGTGGCATTTATTTAAATTCAAAACGTGGGTTTTCCACCGTGTAACGCGGCGAGTTTTATTTCTAAACGCGAGAGAGATCGATTGACGGCTCCAACTACTTTTTCAAGTCGGGTCTCGTCATTAGCGGTGAGGTTCAATAATGTATAAGGGCAAAGCAGCAAGAGGGACAAAGAGGCGCGCAGCTCCCTATTGCGAAACGTCAGTTATATGTGACAGGCGAGAGCTGACCAAGACGGGTACGAAACACACGTTTACCCCTTAGCCCTTGTGACAGTGAAGCATTTATTTCCTCGTGACATCCATGACCTCGATCCGGATTGTTAATGGGCTTCTCCTTCGGTCTCTTGACGCTTCCGCTCTCTATAAAAGCCCTACGTAGGCTCCATTAAGGGTCGAAGATGCGCCGCGTACTCTGTTCTATTTATCAGCAGCGTGCATCGCCGGTGTGTTAAAGATCGTTTACCGTGAGAAGGATCGCGAAATTTTCAAGACAACATACACGCGTGTCATCAAAATTCTTCGCAAACGCGATGAATCATCAAATTGCCTTGGAAAACAAAGAAGTCAGGAGCGTTTTACGAGTATTTCTTCGAAATTCTTTGTTTTCAAAATTTCTATCGGAAATATCGTATGATTCTGTGCTTCCATACTTCGAGGAGGAAAAAATCTCATGAGATATCTCGTTTGTCGGTCTTATCTCAGCCTCAATCTTCTCCGGCACGGATAAAAGGTGTCAAAAGAGGATCCAGCGAGAAGCATGACGATTTTTAATCAAATTTATCATATTCTTCATCCCCGCGCGATATAAGAAAGTCCCTGGTCCATTTCTAAAGATGCGAGGATGGAACCGAAGGGCTTGAAAGCTCTCTGCATCCTCGCACGTATTTCGATATCCTTTTCAACTTTTGCTGCGTTTTTTATCTCTGTTCTTCACAATTCTGATCCTGTTACACGTCTTTGACATTCGTTTCGTGTTTTTCATTTATAGAGCAACACTACGCTGCTGCAGACTCGAACAGCTCAACGCCCGCAAAGAGCTTCGTCCCGTGCAAAGTTTGCGGGGACAAGGCTAGTGGTTATCACTACGGAGTCACCAGTTGCGAGGGTTGCAAGGTAAGCCGTAACATCTCGAGATAACGAGAAAAAAAACACACATTTCAAGATCAGAAGATTAAACAAATTGAATTTTTCATTACTCCGTTACGTTACTTTCGTTCGTTGAGATTGCATTTTTTTTTCGTTTCCAACATCGACCTCGCAATCACGAGGAAAAATCGTGATAGAATTTTTCAAGTTACATCGCGATTTGTCACTTTTAACAATGACAAAATGACAAATTTATATTCCTCCGTCGCAGCATCCCCTTTTTTCTCACGAACGTTTCCCACTCGCTCTGCTCAAAATTTTCCAACTTTATCGTCGCGTAATTATCGTGATCCATACCTTGTCGAACTTTCCGTTGGAATCAGCCGTAAATAACGCTCGGTTTGTTACGTCGTACTCCAAAAAAGTGAAAACTCGAAATCTCGCGCTTTCTCCGCGAGGAAGATATTTCCGGGGTTTTATTGTCGATTTATTTTTCACGAATGATCTTTTTCCTCCCTCCTGCGCGTTTCCGCCTCGGGCTTTACCGTTTAATCGAACGCACGAGCGGAAACTGACGCGTCAGCTGTACCAACACAGCGGCATACACAAACGGAATGAGAAAAACCCCTTAAAGCCGGCGGAGATTGACGATAAATTTGCAAACAAGCCCTCGTTCCATGACTGCGGAAAAAATGCAGAAAACGTGGGAGAAAATCGTAATTATATCGAGATAGCGGGTATGTGCGTCGCAGCTTTTGTTGGAAAAGCTGCGAGCACGTTTTCAATATCGCAGATTCGAGGGTGCATTCTCGAACGTTACGGAAGATAAATTTTTTCCTCGCGGAATGAAAAAGAGGGAGAAAATTCGAATTCTCGTGTGGCATCGCGAATTCCGTCGCGCAAGCTTGCATATTTCTTATCATTTTTTCCTTCTCGATATTCGAATCTCGAGATTTTCGAGGAGCGGAGCTTTCGGCTTTCGCGATTTAAAAAAAAAACAAATTCTTTCCTTTTTCGAGCGCCAGCTTTCGAACCCTGACTCGTGCGTTACCGCAAAATCTGAACGCGCGTGAATTTATGGCATGGAAATATACGACGAAGGACGAAAAAAAAACGTTCGTTTTTCACCGAGGGCGGAGGGGAAACGCTGTGAAACGGCAAAGCCACGAAAGCTTTGTATGAAAAGAGCGAAGCAATAAAACAAAAGATCGATCGCGCTACCCCCGAGTGTCAGCTGATACAGGATGATTTAAAAGAGGTGGTGAATCACCATAATTCGCCCTCAAAGCTGCGGAACAAGGGTGAAATCGAGAATCACTTTGAAATTATTGTTTCAATCCTCGATGTATTTTTTAATAAACAGCGCGAATAAAATTTGACAATTTCGACGATTTTTTTTTCTCAAGGCATTACGGTAAGAGTCCGAGTATTTAATTAACGATGCCACGAAAATCTCGATAAATCGATAATATTCGGTGTTTTCATTTTCGTACGAAATACGTAAATGACCTAATTTCATTTTTCGTTATTATCGTCCGCAGCGAAATCCGACAAGAGAAAACGGGGCCTTAATTCGAACGAAAAAAAAAACAGATCTGCAGATCGCCGTTTTCATTTTCGTACGAAATACATAAATGACATCATGTCATTTTTCGTTATCATCGTCCGCAGCGAAATCCGACAAGAGAAAACGGGGTCTTAATTCGGACGAACATGCATATTTGAACTTCCACGTCCGCTGTGAATTTAATTAAAAGCGTATAATTTCGTAAAAGTTCCCTGAGATCGATTTTCACTCAGAACCGAGAGGAAACTTGGCTTTTTTCGTATTATAAAAGTACGTATGGGACGAAGCTGGATATCGAATTTTAAATACGAATTTCAGGCTCGAAATGTTCCATTGAGGAAGTCGAACGTTCAATTGAAGACTGATCGTGTTGGAGCTATAAATGCTTCCGAATAATTGATCGTGAAATTTTTTAGCCCAGACATTTTTGCTCAATCACCCTGTACACGTGCGAATATCCAGCAATAACACGAATATGACGACGAGAGAGAAAGAGGAGTTTGAAGCAACACACATGTCATGCACCCAACGTACCTCTGTTGTACCTCGGCTCTTTGTCCTAGACATATAACCTCTCCGTCTGTCTGTCTGTCTGTCTTTTTTTCTCTCTTTTTTTTCGCTACGTACGAGGACAAATGTGTAAGTAAAGCACTCTAGTCAGTGGTTCACACTGAGAAACACGAGTATGACCCAGTTTCCGACAATAATTTTTCGCCAGCAACGAAACGTACGACTGTCGAAGCTTTGGATCATTTTTGTTGCCATTTTCTTTCAAAATTCGTACAGATCGCCAGAGCTCGATGAAGCAATTTAATAAGCGAAGCGAAAATACATTTATTCCTCATCGTTCGAATTTTCCAAGTTAGACTGGAGTGAAAGGAAAAAAATATATGTATACTTTCTCAGGCGCCAAATTTATCCGATAGTCACGATAGCGAAAAGAAATCACCCACAAATCCTGTGTTTTTATGGCTGTTTTTTTTCGGCTATCGGCGAAATGGATTTTTCGAGACACGAAAAATATATCGCTCCGAAAATAATTTACCGCTGTTGTTGCTTCGGAAAAAAAAAGCTTCCATACCCTGGATTTTTCGACAATTTACGATCGAGCTTCTTCAGATTTTTACAGTCTGTTTTTTAAGGGCCAGAATGGCGTTTTTTTTCAAGATAACGCGGGATCGAATAGCCGTTACATCTCTGATACATTATTGCGTCTAGCCGATAGCCATAATGTGTGGATGCTATATCGCGTGTTTCGTCCGACCGGCGAGGTTGCGTCTGACCAAACACTGTCTTTTCCACTCGCCGGGGCGCGGCAAAGTGGCGCAGGCGAGGTTTAAATCAGTGTGACCGTTCGGCGATATGAGAATTTACTTTTTTTGCGGAAAAATATTTCGCTTTCATAATTGCACGTTTCATTGTTGATTTTTTCATTTCGTGTGAAATATTTTTGAATAACAGTAAAATGCTGCGAGAAACATTGTTCCGATCGCATCGAGTCTAAAGTATATGAAAAATTTCAATTGATCATAGCAACGAAAAAAAAAAACAGTATTCGAAAATGATCAATATCAGGGGAGGAATTTACACGACGTTTCCTTTTTTCCACAAGATTTTCCGAGACTGTTTCTTCGTCACCGTCACTCTTGCGTAACTTGGCACTCTTTTTCTTTATAATTATGGAAAGTGAGGATGAGTTGGGGCATTTTTACGTCGGAATTACGATTTGAAAAAAAAAACCTCGGGAGCACATCGAACTTGTCTTTGAAATTTTTGAGGGAATCTTAATGTTTTTCGGTGCCTATGGAATATTTGTTGTAAAATAATAATGGGCGGTTTGCCGAGCACCGTTTAACGAAATCTTCCACTTCCAGTGGACTTTACCTGCTCAAAGCGACATCTCGACTGTCCCCGTTGACTGCATTGCTATATCGCGTTACTGCAATCGATTGCCGACTCCCTCGCGTTTCATACGTCCAACAAATTTGTCCGCGCGCTGGGGAAATAATATGCCACGAAGCGAGTCTCCGCGAGCACTTGTCGTTCGGAGACCGAACATTCTGTCGGGCCAATTAATGGATATCGACCGGGAAGTTAATGGAAAACACGGCGATCCGTCGAAGCGCCTGTCCACATGTGTTATCGCATGTGGAAAACAAAACTTCGGCCAAATTATTATTATCAGGCTCAAAATATCAATTTCCGAGTCCGAGCCGATATCGAATTGATATTTCCTTGTTTTTCACGTTCTTTTTCTCGCGTAGAAAACAAATTTTCTTCATCCATTTTTAACAACTTTCCGGCGGCGCTCGTTACTTTCCCGAGGCCCGGCAAAACCACTCGAATCTTTTCTTTCTTCTCGCGTAACGCTGCAGCATGCCCCCGAGGGCAAAATTGACAATCGAAGAGCACGAATAAAGATGCTGGAAAATTGTTGTAAAATATGAAAAAAAAAATATCGCGTGTTGATCGGAGACAAATCTTATTTCGACGCTAAAAACTTATCCTAGATTCTATGATGAATGGAACAATGAATTAATTAAAGGAGTAAGGGAAGACAAAAAAGGTGGACACGAGAATTTGTGTTCAATTTTGGTGGATTTGGACGTCAACAGGGAGGCTCAAAATTATATTGGATTTCATGGCATATATTATTCGTTATGACGATGTACAGAGTGATGCGACGCGTTTAATCTCTCCACATCTCTTCTCTCGCATCTATCTATACTCACATCGTGTCATTTGCGACATATTCGAAAGGATAATTAATGGAAACGTCGATGACCGTCGCGCTGTCTTTTTCGGTGAATTTATACGAGAATCAATTACTCCACCAGTGATTGTTCGAGCGAAATTCGCATCAGGAATAGAAACATCGATCCGCTCCAAAAAACGGATTTTTTTTTACCAAAAAAATGATCACGAAAAGTCTCAAAGCCACGTCACTCTTACACTCGTTTATTTTCCAATTTCCATTTTTGTTTAATACCCGAGTAAGAATTTTTCGCGAGAAAATGGCTCATCCTTTTATCGTGCGATTATGCTGCGCGAAAAATGCTGTCATTAAGTAAATTAACATTTTTCGAAGGTAACGAAAATACGCGTGTGTATCTTTCCAAATTCATTATCGCGTTTTTTAACGTCGCTGACATTAGTTCGCTTTCGCAAGGACGAAAAAACTTTATTATTATTCATTTGCGAATCTCGTTACTCGTCGCAAATCCGGCCTAATTTAAAAAGCACAAAGTCACAAATCTCGTCTGTATACTATATATGTCATGAATTAGCGAAATTTTACGTCGAGTCTGCGACAGAAAGTACGAATTAATCCTTCTGCATTTCCGTCTGTTATCCATTCTTCATTAATCTTCTCCCAAGGCTCTTCCTCTCCTGTTATTATTACATTTTACAACTGCTCCCTCGAACCTGGAACGAGTGTAACATTTTACGAATCTCGTCTTGAACTTTGCCAATGAAATTACAAAGTGCCGAAAGCTTGCGGATGAATTAGAAGAATATATGCTCTCCCGAGAGGACAAAACCAGCATCATCCTGACGACATCCCATTTTGCACCCTTTCCTCCCTCCTTGTACGAAGATGAGGCGAAGAATAAAGCAGGGCAGGGGGAAGCGAGAGCGGCAAAGTAAAAGAGGAAAAGCTGTACAGAGCGAAACCCCCCGGGGGTTGCAAACTTGTTCATAGAAATGTACGAGTTCTGACCTCCATTGCTCGCGAGTTTGAGGGATCGAGATCCCTTTGCCTGTGGTTTACACGAACATTGACGAAACTTTCCCTGCTTCGCGTTGGACGATCCACCACCGGAGACAAAATGAATTAATCACGATATATACGTTGCTTCATAAGCACTGAAAACATATTGTTGTCGGAAAAAAAATGGAGAAGAATGCACAAGCACGGGAGAAGGAGCATCAAAAGTACCCGTAACCAGGTCAAAACTGAAGAATTATATACCACACCCCCCCCCCCCTCTCCGTCTCACGACAAACAGTACATATGTTAGGGTGTAAAAAAACCAAATTTCTTTTTCTGAACAAGTCCGGAAGCTTCGGTTACATGAAAAAAAGACAAAAATTCAAATTTCAGCTCCTCAAAATCAACGTCACAACGCTGCTCATCACACTTTTCCGATGGCCAGGAAAATAAAGCAAAAAGATCTTTGGATGAATGTTGTTCTTATGAAAAAAGATGAAAGTTTCACGAGGATCTTAATTGTAATATTGAGAGCTGAAATTTGCTGAAAGTCGGTTGTTCTTTGTGTGACGGAAGCTTTTGGATTTGTTTGGGATGAAAAGAATGATTTTTTTCTTTTTTCGAAACACCCTAATGTATACGTACAATGTATACATAACGTTATAAAAAATTGTCCATGGCAGCTGTCTCGCTGATCTTTGCAGAAAAGCGTTGTGAAAAGCATCCCCAGGCTCGTCCATTTATTTATCTTTTTTCTGCTAATTTCATATCGTCCGCGTTGTTTTTTTTTTCTCTTATTTCCATGCCATTGTAACGTTCCCCTTTGTTTCCCGTAAATCTTTTATCAAGCTGGGAGGGAACGTGCCGTGGTGTAATCTAATTTTCGTATTTAAAAATTCCTTCATCGTGCTCCGTTTAAGATGCACGAGGAAGGCTAATTGACGAACAAAAAGAATTTGTGTGTATATATAATGCAAAACGTTAATCGGAGAAAAAAAAAATTCGTGCACGTCGAGACTCGCCGGATTAGCAACGCGGGATTATTTCGAGACTACATCGTGTCTCTCTTCGAGCCAGTCGCGTTCTTAATTAATAATTCATTTCAACCACGATTAATCGTTGATGGAACAAAATCGCGAGGTTTTATTGAAAATAAATGATTTAAAACGACCAAGAGTAATTTTAAGGTAGTTCTATCGTTTTATCGTTTTCTTAAGATTTTGTTGAAAATTTGAATACGTATTCTTTGATGTCATATATACGTGTGTAATAAATTTTGGAAGGTTTTACCACGTGGAAGTTGAGATATTTATTGGTAAAAATCACAATTTTCGGTAGTCTCTCGTAAGAGCGCGTGTTAAAAGTTGCATTTTCATCAATGAATATCTTGGCTTCTACGTGGTGAAGCCTTCTAAAACTTTTCATACATTTTTATGCAACATCAAAGAAGATTTCTTGAGTTTTCCAAAAAAATCTTAAGAAAATTTTTTTCGCAATTTTTGTAATTATACAGCAAGCACATATCACCTGGGATGACCGTGAATTTGGAGTATGCTGTTCTTTAGTCGATTTGCAACAACTTTTCTTATTTAACCGAAGCCCGCGAACCATTTTGTATGTGAGAAAAACTGCAAAACAATTTCTCGAGTTGAATCTAACGATAGAACTACCTTAAGGTAAAGATATAGTGAAATTCTAATAATACGAATATTTACAGCCTTTTTAATAATAATTATTTACGAAAATCGCACCCTAAAACGGAAAAACATCGTTTTCGCATATTTCCATTTTTACTCGTAACGCGTAAAAATTCGACAGCTTTAACAAATCCATATTTTCTCTCTCGTTCTTCGCGTTCTCGTACATTATCGTTAGCATACATAAATATGCAGGAGAGAAACGCTACATTGATTTTTTTCCCCATTGAAACAAACTTTATTCCCTGGAGTTCTGAATCATCGTTTGCCACCCAAGCTGTGCCGGGGCTCACGAGAAATCGTGGGTGCAATATATCGTCATATCTTTGCATTAGATACATCGGATAATACACGCACGGTGTATTATCCGACGTAGTGTCTGTGCGATGAGAGCGAGTGAAAACAGGTAATGCGGATAAGAGGAGGTGGTGGGGAATTTCTTTCGTTTTTTCTTTTTTTTTTTTTCGTTTAATTTTTCTATTTGTACGTATGCGCGAGTGAAACGCGAGGGAAGAGAAAAGCTATTTATCCGTGAGCAAATCGAAAGTACGATGGACCACCTGGCGCACCTACAGCCAGCCTTGTAGCGCAGGAAACATGTGCGAGAACGGCCATATGCTTCCTAGACAACAAACGATTCAACGTTCGTGCAGAATCTTGGAGAAATAAGACAGAAAAGTCGAAGCCGCCGGGGAATATTGAAAGAGAAATTGAAGATAGAACGAAGCTGCTTCCGTCCTTTTTTCTTCTCTCTTATTTCTTCTGCCACTTTCAAGCGTACGCAGGGCGTTTCAAAACTCGATGCTGATTATTCGGTGCTAGATTCAGGATGAAATTTCGAGCATTCATTTCCATCGCCGTCATTTTTTTTACGTCGCGCGCCTCCCATTGGTCGAACCGTGTTAATCAATAATTCAGCCGAGTTTCATCCCCGATGTAGCGTTAAATAATCAGCTAATAATCAGCGCTTTTGCGCCACCCTGTATACGCTCTCGCACACAAACGGACTTTCCAGTGTTTTATTTCGATTACCAACACACGGAGACTTCTCTGTGCGGTCGATGGTTTGAAATTTACTTGTATTTCTTTTTTTGTAACGAAACGTCAAGTCTGAAAATCGCTGTTTAATATTACAGGGTTTCTTCAGGAGAAGCATACAAAAGCAAATCGAGTACCGGTGTCTGAGGGACGGCAAGTGTCTCGTGATAAGATTGAACAGAAACCGCTGTCAATATTGCAGATTCAAAAAGTGTCTCGCTGTGGGAATGTCCAGGGATTGTGAGTACAGTGTACTTTTTTCCATATCCAATTTTCCTCTCCGATCAAAGTAATCCGATCGATGGTAATCTCCCTCAACGATCTTTTCATCATTTTTTCTCGCTCCCAATGACACTCGCACCTTTTTCCTCGTACAAAAATGGACTTGACCGTACGATAACAGCAAAAAATGTTGTATATCTCGTGGTTTGCAATTTTTAACACGATCGTTTTCCAGAAAAACACGCTCCGCTTTTCCGAGGATGATTTTCCACTCGTTGGAAAGATTTCAAGCGTCTTACACTGTGAAAAACTCTGTCAAAATGCGTTCAAGTATTTCGCGAAATATGTTGAATGTCAAAGTAGCGAGACTCGGCGAGCTTGTTGCAGAGCGTTCGAACCATCCGGGAATTGTTAATAAAGCCTCGTCCTGTTCACATACACATCGCAGCATCTGAGATCCCATTGGAACTCACTGTGATACATCACTATACGACTTGTGCTCCTGTTACTGACGAAGCTCCCCAAACAGGAGCATATATTATACATCCACGTACATACATACATACACATACACATACATACTGACATGTACGGGCTTGTTTCTGTATGCCTATATTTAGATGGTAAAACCGCGAGCGAAACCACCGAGGAAGGAAGAGAGAGAGAGAGAGAAAGCTTCCAGTTTCTCGTGTCAGTCGCGGTGGTGGTTACTCGAGTAAGAGTGCCCATGGACCCAGTACATTTTCGTCTTGCCTAGACACGTATAAATACCCACACACACACACATACACACATACATGTACATACCTTACGAGGGCAAAGTAAACCGGAGCGAACTTGCGTGCATAATTAAACGTCAGAGTCGGAACGTTGAGCTACAACCCTTTTGCCAACAATGTACATATATATATATATATATATATACACAGGCCTAACCCTTTTCACGTATACGATCTCGAGAGTTATCTCTCCCTCTCTCTCTCTCTCTGGCTGACTTTGTCCTGTCTCTTTCCTTCCTCTTTCTCTACTTCCGGTAGAATTTTCGGCATGATGACGACAAAACCACGCACGAAGTCTCTTTTTCGAAGTCTCTCTTTCTTCTCTTCCGGTGACGAGAGAAGAAAAAAAAAAGACAAACGGAATCATTGCCGTCCGAGGGTTTATTTCTCACAAGGTCTGCAAACAGAGTGTTCGAGAATTCGTGTTGGAGCAAACGAATTTTCCCTGAAAGGCAGTAAAATCGATAGAACATTGAGTTTCTTCAGCATTTATTTTTACACGCCATCTTCCCAACTTCTCCCATTGTCGTTTCTCGAATCATCGAGACGCGAAACTCGATGAAAAAAAGAGGAAGGAAAAATCGTCTAACGCACTGATCATTTTAATCAGCGGTGCGATACGGCCGTGTGCCAAAGCGCTCGAGAGAACGAGGCCCCGAGGACAACGTCGCGTCAACGACGACCACCGTAGGCGGCGGGGGTGTGCAACAGCTCGCATCACCTACCAATAATAACAACACCAGTACGAATAACAACAACAATAACGTCAACAACAACAACAACAATAACAATAGCAACGCTAATAACAATAACAATAATAACAACAATAATAGCCAAGGACAAAACGTGATACCCCGAGTTCCGCCGGCTGCCGTCGTCGAGGCCGATCAATCCGACGCTGATGGCAAACAGTTGGCCGTTTATGACGTCATACTGCAAGTCTCGCAGGCCCATCACGCTCACTGCGGCTTCACGGAGGAATCGACGAGGGGAATCGTTCGTAAACCAATGATAATACCGGTAAGTCGCTTTTTCTCGCTCGTCGAACGATCTCGGGTTGGAAAAAAAACGTCGAAAAACCGGAAACTCGATTTTTCAATGACCGTTCGCTAGACCAGCGGTTTTACCGCGAAATTTTCAAAGTCTCGAAGCTACCTTGTCCGTGTTCTATCGTCGAAGAAGTTTCAAAGTACGCGATGTTACGATTCCGCAGCCCGCGAGTCCCGAGGATCCGGAAGCGGCGTCATCGACCGCCGAGACCGTCGAGTCACAGAGAATCTGGCTGTGGCAACAATTCGCAACGAGGGTGACGCCCTCTGTTCAGAGGGTCGTCGAGTTTGCCAAGAGGGTACCGGGCTTCTGCGAGCTTACCCAGGACGATCAGCTGATACTCATCAAAGTCGGTTTCTTCGAGGTATGGCTGACGCACATTGCCAAAATGACGACCGACAGTTCGATGACTTTCGAGGATGGAACGTACATCACGAGACAGCAGATCGAGCTTATGTACGAGGTGAGAATAACGCTGGCTTGTTTGTAAACCGTTGGACGGTTTTTTTTATCATCCCTAGAAAGTCAAGGTCACGTAGCACTCGCTGCGACAGTCGGAAATCTGTTTTTGTCAAAACTATGCCGGTTGGACCGATGTCGGATGACGAGAGGATTATTTTCAAGGTCATAATCATCATTTTCGTTTCAGCCGGACTTTGTCACTGGACTGATGCAATTCACCGGTGCTCTGAACGCTCATCAACTGTCGGACGCCGAATTGGGACTGTTTTCCGGCGCTGTTTTACTCAGCGAAAGACCCGGCCTGAACGATGTCAAAGCCGTCCAGAGACTTCAGGATCGCTTGCTCGAAGCTCTGCGTATTCAAGCTGGACGAAATCTCGGCTCGGTAAACGATCCCAATTCACCGGGTATATCGCCGGGTGTCGTCGGCGTTGCGCAGAGAATACCGGAATTACGGGCGCTCGGTACGAGACACGCGAATCTCCTCGAATGGTTCCGAAGAAATTGGACAAAGCTCAAATTACCACCTCTTTTTGCTGAAATTTTCGACATTCCCAAGTGCGAGGAAGATCTTCAGTGAAACGGTATGTTTTGCTTCATCCATTGCTTGGAAAATAAAGTTCAGGACGAAAGCGACACAAGGTTGAAGCAGCGCTAGAAATATATTCGGGAAGAACATCAACGAATCGTGTTTTTCCGCAGCATTTCGATAAAATCAAGAACGCAAATTTCGAGTCAAATACTCGGAACGTTTATTGATAATTTTCTTCACAATTTCAGCTTCAGAAATCGTCTAATCGATAACAAACGAAAGAGAAAGAAAACGATCGTTGGAAACGCTCAAAGCGACGAAATGGTCGCTGCTTTGCTCGGAGGATGGTTATTCCGGTGGTTATTGGAACACGGATATTCGACCATCCGGACAAATATCCGTTCATCTCCCTCCATCCCGCCCCTCGAAAGTATCCGAACGTGCGAAACGACAAACGAAATCAATATCGCCAACAATGGACTCGCGGAGAGAGGATAACCAATGAAACAGATAAAAAAAAACACTAATAATCTTTAGCGGCGTTTCGACGCGGTTCTTTTTTCACTCTTTCGCGGCTCATTTCGGCTCACGTGAAATCTCTGTTTCTTCAAACGTCGATTATAGAATTTCCTCTCATACTCGCGCGTGCGATGAAAAGTTCGTGATATCCACAGAGATTTCCGTATCTCGGGTCTGACAAGCGACAATCACGAGTCGAGACAGCCGAGAGTGAAAAAAGAATCGCGTCGAAGAAGGACGAAACGAAGGTACGATCGGCGATCTCCGTCTTGTCTTTCTCTCTGCACATCGGTATATTTTTCTCCCCTCCGAGCGAAAAGTCGATAAAATCCTGTCGTACCGTCTTCGATATCGTCCTCGAGAGCGAGAGAAGCTCGCTCGGCAATATTCGTTACTCTATTGCTCGATTAATGTTAGCGAAGAAAAATGAAGGGAGGAAAATATAATTGAGTAAGTTCATCGAAAAAAAAGGTATGAAATACAGATGTTATATTTAAAAAATAATAATAATAATAATAGTAGCAATAAAGTTCGCTCGTCCTGTGCGATTCATTTTTACAATCGCAAAGCACAATGATGTGGAAACTCAAAGTTAGCTCTCGCCTCCACATCAATAAAAAAAATCAACTCTGCACACTACACACACACACACACACACACACACTAAACAGTGTTTCACTGTCCTACTCCGAGTTCTAAAATAATTTTAGAGCTCAAATAAACAAGTGAGAACGATATTTGAGGGACGGAGGGATGGCTGATTTAAATTGAAGGAGAAAAAACGTGAAAGAGATAAATAACGACCGTACGGCTCGGGATTGAAAAAGAAAGAGTACGGTACCTATGAGTAATCCTACGGGGAAAAAACACATATATATATATATCGCAAACGTACTTACGCGTGGTCGTTTTGGAAGCAATGATTTTTTCGTTTCGTTTCACGGATGAGAATATATGAAAGAACGCGGGTGAGAACGAGTGACGAGAACGCGTCGTTACGACGAAAAGAAAACAAAAACACTACGAAAGGAATGAATTAAAAAATGAAGAAGTAAAGAATCTTCTTATAGCGTATCTCCTTAGGTGCATGCGCTGAGAATCTCAATCTACGCAATCTATTTTTATTACTCGACGTAGAATAGTTGAATTACTCTAGAAACTGCCGATCCGCGTACAGGATTGTTCGTCGCATAATCGATGTTCGAGCGAGAAGGATATCTCGACTAAAAAAAAAAGAAGTAAAATTACAAGAATCGAGTTGCGAACTTTGGCGATAACCGCGAGATCGTCGTTGATCGGAACTCGTGCGTAAATTCGACATATCCACTCAGAGAATCCAACATATCGGATACCTTGGTGCGTCCGGAACATGAAATCATTTTTCTTTTTTTTCGCCAAGGTGTATCCTTCTTTTGTTTTTCTTCATGATATTCGTTACGGAGTAAATCAAAGGCTGCTGATAAATCTATATGAACAGAGAATGTCCCGGAACTCGGTGTCGATGATTCAACGTTACATTCGTAACGAGAAATCTCCGAGGCGAAAAGTACTTGTCCGGCGCACTCGCGCGCTCCATTACGCAATTAATAACTCGGCCGAGACGGGTCGGATCGAAAAGCGTCCAAAGACTTTTCTGCTATGAATTTCATCCCTTGTCTAGGTGTAAATTAGTGACGTTCGATTCTGGGACAGCCTGTATATGTATATACATATAGACGATGGTGAGAAATTCGGCGTGTACGTCACTCTTGTACGGCTCAATTCGTCGAAAGAGATATCAGCTGATTTATAGGATAATTATCGAATAAGGCGCGGACACATCTATTAAACTCTCTGACAATGACTAGAAAATAATGCCTATGTTATATACATATATCTATATATTATTCACAATGGAATTATCATTATTCGAGATTTAGAGAGATTAATGTTGCATAGTGTTGTACTTAATTAACAATAGCATATATATATATATAAAAAATATGGTGTATATATTATATACACTCATATATATATCATATATATATACATCTTCGCAATATTTGAAAGATAAGAAACTTTCAATTTTAAGCGCTCACATCAAGTTGTGAATAAACATATCATACCTAACTAATATATTGAACGAGAGGGAAAAGGATATTGAACATTAATATAATATTAATATATTAACATTGAGACAAAAAAGCAAAAAATTGACTATGTGCATTTCTATTCGTGACGAAAGTAAAAAAATATATACACACACGCATATTATATATATATACAGGTATATATAACCGTATGTATTTGTAACAGTGGTATTCATTTGAAGATTAAGCGTCGATGATTCAGAATCGAACAAAAATGGCTAGTTTCGTCATTTTTTCAACCGCAGATGAAATCGAACGGCGCAAGTCGCGGGTAGAAAATTTCCACGACGAACCTCGTGGAAACTACTCGCTGTAATATCCAAATTTTGGATGAGCTTTATGGCCACTTTGCAAATTGAATCAACGATGGAATACCACTGAATACAAGTGGACAGGGTGATTCGAGACTGTGACAATTTTGTAGCCGAGTCAAAAGAGACGAATTCATTTTTTCTTTTATTCAGCATCGAGTTTTCGAAAGGCAGCGATTAGCAAGTTGTCTGTTATTGATGGAATTGAATCGACATGAATTGAGCGAGGGTTGAATGAGATTCGAGTCCAAGTCGAGTGCAACTCGAGTACGGGTGGCGCGTGAATCGAGTCAAAATCAACGTAATTGGAACTTGGTTTCGAATCTCCTACAACCCAAGTACGTTAAAAATTGCAAGCAAACGAACGAAACTCGCCAACAAATTTTCGTGAATTTATGCATAAATTGAGTGACATGTGAGTCTGTGAATTATACAAGTGGGAATGACGCACAAATCCGAGTGTTTGTGTTTTTTTTTTTTTTTTTCAAGAAAAAAGTAAAGCACTCTGGCAGCATGCTGTGAGTTTGGTCCATTTGAACGTTTCGAAACAATTCGTCTCAATCCTACAAGGCTGAGTACAAGAAAAAAAGCGAATTACCGTTTTTATTCACATCGACGAGAGTTTGCTCGGACTTTGATATTCGATAATGGAATCACCCCGCACATACGTACGTTATATATACACGAATATATAAATATGTTTCGACGATATCGCGCACGATTTATTGATATTAGACGTCAACGTCAGTGACACACGTGTGACAAGTAATTCAAAATTTCTAGTCCTGATTATTATTATCATTATCATCGTTTTCACCTTTTTTCTTTCGACGAGCTATCAGAAGTCACGTTACGCGTATTTGAAAGTGTTGTTGAAAAAATTCGTTGAAACGGCCAAATAATTCATTAGCGGTAGTGGTATTAATGACTCGTTGAGTGCTTCGAGAAATTAAGGGGGGAAAAAAGGACAAAAACAAGTTGAAACGTCGCAAAATCCATTCTTCGAGCGATGAACGAATTACGAAATATCGTTCCGCAAAACCTCGTCTCGCCTTTTGCAGTTTCACCATTTTTCGTTATAATTTTTTTGCCTCGAGATCACGATGACGGTGCTATAACCATAGCTATCTGAGAATTTTTTCGTTATTTCATTAATCATCATGTATACATGCATACAGCTTATTCATCGATTTGTTTGATTATTTGTTTTCAAATAACTTCAATCATGTGCGTACGTTTTTAAAACACACACACACATACACACACACACACACAGATACACACAATTTACCCTTTACTTGCAACAAAGACGCAATTGAGATTTTAATGAGAAAGAAAAACGCAAATGCGAGAGCTGTACAGGAAACGGGCGATAGCCAAACAGGGGTGAATTGTTTTTAACAATTAAAAAAGGTATATATACATATATATATATATATGTATGAAAAAAAAGATATATATATATATATATGCATATTCTATAAATACATATATCGACAATGATAAAAAGAAAATATATAACTACAAACGACTGCTCTATACTGCTAAAGTACAAATGTTTCGTTTAATTAGTTTATAAGCGAACTGTTCGTTAGTGTAATTATATGATTAAACATCTTTTCGTATATGAATACGTATACAATTATATTTATTTGTACTGTTAACGGTTCGCGCGATTAAACAAAAAAGAGGAATCAAATTTTCATTTCCACGTTTCATGGAAGACACAAGCACGTGCGATTAACGAAGCTTGTACGTTCTTCGTGCATTTGAATATTTGCAAACGAGAGAGAGAGAAGAATCCTGGCCTTTCTCGCAATCGCGATTTTTTTCGAAAAATCATGTCCGTGCTTTCCGTTTCGTAACTTTGTTCTTCTTTCACTTTGGATGCTTTCACTAATCTCGCTGTTTCTGAACTTTGATGGGAAACATAATCAGGACCTCGCAACGAAAATCGGGAACCGGTCGTTCGATGCATAATTTTTTTAGTGATAATAGGGAAAAAGAGGAAGATGAAAAAGATGGCAATGTGGTGTACTAATGCGACAATCAATCGAACGATGTTATGAACGAAGGACGCGCTAAATTTCTTTATCGGTTGACTGTACATTTAAATAGGCTTATATCGAACGCTGATGACGAATTATACAAGTACGATGAAAGAAAAAAAAATGAAAGAGGTAAAAATATACATATATATATATATATATATACATATATATATAAATATATACCGAAATCCTGATCGTGTTGTCTCGAACGGCGTTTAAAGTTCGATTTGGAAAGTTCTCTATTCTTACAGTCGTACTGCAATCGCATTTCTCGAGCGAGGCTAAACGGAATTTTCTCCCTGTTTTTTTAGATACATGTTGATCGAGTCTCAACGATTCTTCTGTAAAATCTGTATACACATATATTGAGTAATCGTAGGAGCGTATATTACTGAAGAAAAAAACATATCGAGTGATTGTAAAAAAAGATATATATATATACGTATTCTCCTCTTTTTTTTTTTAACTACAACCCTTCCGGGATCCGAATGTAATAATAATCTCTATAATCACCGTTATCTTTGCGTTCAAATGATAAATCTATCTGCGTACCTTCCATACTAACTGGTTAAGCATAGAAAGATGAAGAAAGAAAAAAATATTACAATAACGACGAAGAGACAGAGGAGGAAAGGTCCACGTCTGTTTCAGCCTGTCCGATTGAATACAATAAGGCGGATGGAAAAATGTACTTTGCACAAAACTCGTTTCTGGGATAAAGTATTAGATCTATAAAATCGAATTATTTTCGCCATTTTGTATATTTATTTATTTTTATCCGGATGAGGAAAAAAACATCGACGACTATCGCGTTTCGCGCTCTTGCTCATGTAAATGTGTAACTCACGTTAGAAAAAAAACAAAAAAAAATGAAAAATGGAAGAAACTCGTATTCCCTAAACGCGCGTAAAAATTCATCGTCTCGCGTTATTATTTTTTCCCTTCGGCGAGTCATTTTTCAACATCGCCATTCGCTTCGTAAGAATATAAACAATCATGATGGAATTAACGAATGAAAAATGTCGCGAGAGCGTAATTATACGTGTAAATCGAAACGTACTTGGTGCCAATTATAACTAGCGTTTAAACTATGTAATACGATGAGACAAAAGACCATGAGGTAATGAATGACGCGAAGGCGGGAATGAGAAAAAACTTTATTTAGGAATTGTACATTTTAACGTTTGATCCTGCGGGTGATCTAAAAAAATCCGAGACAGCAATTGTACTTAAAATATCGTTGCCTCCGAGAGGATTGTGTAGCACGGCAATAAGAGGAATAAGAGGATAAAAACGATGATGAAGAGCGAACGAAAAATGAAGGCAAGAATGCGTTCTCGTAATGATAAGCGATCTCTTTTTACGAGGCCTCTCCTGTAATCCGTCTGCGGAATTTTCATTTGTTCATTTTTTCTTTCATTTTTACGATGATGATATTATTCGACGTATCGTTTCAGAAGTATAATAGCCCTGTAGGATACCGTAAAGAAATTGTCGATATTTGTTGTACGACGTCGAATATTTTTCTGCCTCTACGATTCAAAAACGTTTATTTACTCGAATATTAAATACATTGCTGATAATAATGTAATTTGTTCGATGTCACGTCTCGAGGCCGAACTCGTCCAATGGTCGGTTCCTTTTTTTTTTATACATGATATATCGTTGTTGGGAGAAAAAAAGACGAAAAATTCAAAGCCAAGAAACCGAAAGTACCGTCGTCTTGGCTCTCGAGGATCTCGTTCCTTCTTCGTTCCGTTTTGCAGTAATGATGGAATTGAATCCTAGACTGTTGATACATTGAACTGAGATTAAATTCGGCCTCGATATTCGTTGCACATCGTAGACACAAATGCTGTAACAAGTACATAGACGAATAGACGATCGACTTAACGAGATAATTAGTTTATAATTAACGAGATCTTGAATGATTATTGTATTGACAATGCTGACGAGGATAAAAGCTACGAAGGAGGAATGAAATTATGTATATGTACACACACAAACACATACACACACACACACACACGTCATATACACGTTAATTACACAGGCAACACGACACACGGATGTTTCTGTTTTTTTATTCTCTTTTCTTTTTTTTATCGATGCTCTGTGTGCAGCATCCGAGATATTTTCATTGTTATATGATTTTAGGAGTAAGAAGCAATTACGAAGCCGTATATCTATCATTAAGTTTATTACATTTAAATAATATATTGTACGCTCATTAATCTGTTTTGGATTAAACCCAAAATCTTTATCCTGCATCCAATTTTTTTTCCACCCCTCCGTTTTCGTTCCCATCCATTTATCTCATATTCCTCTCGAGAAATGGTATTGTACTTTTTCATATAAAAGGCATAGCCGAAATAAATAATGGGGTTGGAAGACTTGACGAATTTAATGAAAGTCTTTTTTTTTTTTCTTTCATAATCATTCATCCCACCGTCGTAATGTTTATTTTAACATTGTTTGCGACACGTTCCTCCAGTTGAATTCACGTACGACACGTAAAGTCATTGAAGAAAAACGGAAAATTTCATCGAAAAATAATGGATCTTTCGATTTCGTGTTATTTTCAGAAAATTCAACAGCAAATGACTCATGTCGGTCAAGGATGGGTGGCAGGTTTTTTTTTTAAAAAAAGTTTATCCGTTCATGTTTCTTCGATACATCGGAGAATTTTCAATAAATGTTCGTTTTGGGGGTTTTTCAATTTTTCACATTTTTTTTATCTCGGAGATTCTCACGCTACGTTTCTCCACGCTAGTTGGTCTTTTGGGTTCAATGGGGAAATAAACGTTGAAAATTAATCAGTCGTTCAATTTCAATTCATTTTATTTTCATTTTTTCAGAAAGTTTATTATAAAATATATTATAAGTCGATAATTAAGTACATATCCAACACTACGTACGTAAACTATGTTGCAATAACAGCTAAAGGTCGTGCTATCGAATTGCAGTTCGAGCCTTACAGCGGCGCATCAATCTCGACGCCTTGCATTTTAACGCGCAAAAGAATCGAGCCTCCTGTTTTCCTCACTCGACGGTGACAAAACGGACGAAAAAGTGAATAAAAAAAAAAAGAAATGCGACACGAATTATCGCATTTGCTAAACGTTATTTACATCACAACCACGAACGTAAAAATTAAGTCATACGCAGTGCCATTTACCGATCGATTCAGCGGCTATTTCCGATGCATTGAAAATTCGTGACGTCAAATTATCATTAACTTAAAACGTATATCCCAAACGAACAAACCAAACGGCGAAGCTCCTCGAGCTCAAACGCCAATTTATTTTTTTTTAATTTATGAAAAAAAATACACGAATCGAAAATACCTAACGTTTTTTGCTGTTGTCGAAAATACTTCGATGTTTATGCATTACTGAGAGGCGCGACAAAAAAATTTGAGGATTTTCCAATAATAATGATTCCTCCAGCAATTTTCTCAACATTTTCTCGATTTTTTATACCATTTTACTCTGGAGCGAAAACTGAACACGAACGAAAAAAAAAATTCTTTCTCAAACTACGCACTTTTTCCCTGATTGTTTTTTTCTCTTTCATCTCTTCGCTCATCGTCGAACATGAATTCAGTCATTCGTCGATCGAGCTCGCGAAACACCGTTTTTTCCCTTCGTTGTTTTTACGCAAAAAATTGCGAAACAATTTTGAATTTTCATACTTATTTTTCATCTGTTTGCTTGTTTCGTTTTCTTCAATTTTTCTTTTTTCAATGGCCCCAACGTTTCAGTCTTACTGTTCAAAAGTTTTGTTCATTGTTACATTAAAGAGTAATTGAGCGTGACTCTTCAAAGTCTGGAATACTTACAGAACGCGATTGCGTACTCTCGAAACCCTCGCAAGAGCGCAAGATTCATTCTCTTTTTCTTTATTTTTTCCTAAAACGAAAAAAAAAGTCAGTTCTCAATAGTCGGAGTATTCTACCGCGTCGTGATTACGAACAAAAAAAAACAAAGTTGCCCCTTTGGGGAGCGCAAGTCTACCACGTCGATATCGCTATTTTGTATGCGTGAGATAAATGCTAATTATTTACAGAGCCGACAATCTCATGGAAGAGCTCAACCGAGTCGCAGCATCCTCCGGGAGATCAGCGATTCGAATTTTTTCAAATTATTTCGGAAAATCCAAAAGACGCGACTTTTTCAGCTCTCATTTTCTCAACGGATGACGACAGTTCTCTCGCGACGATATGAAACACGATTTGCTCCAAGATCAACCGCGAGATTGCTCACGAAGTAAATAATCATCGTAATAAATCAACGATTCTTCTCCCTATTATTATTTTTTTTTTCATTCTCTCTTTTCGCTAACGAAATTACGTTCGAATTATCGCACGAGGGAAACTTAATCATTCTCGTGCTCTCCGAATCTCGCGTGAAATTATGCTCTCGTTACTTTGAAAATAATCGTTTTCTTCGTTTTTCGAAAAAAAAAATGGTCGATTATTCATTTTGCGCAATTAATTCGATCGTTATTGCGTTCGAACGCTGTACGTCGAACAATTTTCCTCCCAATGTGGAAGGAAAAACTGTGACCGGGGCAAAGAACAGCGAAAAAAAGTGGCAATTCGAAAATTGTGTGTGTTTTTTTCATTAAAAGGGTAGAGAAAAGTCGGTGCGAAATACACGACGATTGTTCAAAGAAATAAATAAACGTCATTATGATTATTATTTGTCTCGTAACGAGAGCTCGAATCTCCGATTTGCGAGATCAACCGAGTCCATCTTGCGGCTAGCACGGCTATCGTGATTCTCGCGTAAAATTCGTTAGCGTCTAGACTGTCCGTATTCCCATAGGAGCCAGCCTATAACAACATTTCTGAATAATGACGAACGAGGAAAAATGAGAAATAAAAACGTTGCATCGGCGCGACTAAGAAACTTTAACCACTCGCGCGATTTTTCTCCCGAATGAAAAAGAGAAGAGAGGATACGAGCGATGAGAAAAAAATGGCGATAAAAAAAAGGAGGAGAGAATTTCGCAGCTACGCAACGACGACTCGGCGCTTTTTCGCGTAAACGGCCTTGACGCAATTCGTCGTCTCGAGGATGAGCGTGTCGAGTATCGCTACGGTGAGCTCGTTCTTGACGGCCAATTCGTCGTGATGAAATTTCGTCCATTCGTCCTCCTCGGCTTGAGCCTCCCTCGCCAATAACTCGTCGACCCGATCTCGGCGTTTTCGACTCCAACGCATTACCATATTTTCGCGCTGTAGCTTCGTCTTAAAACCGAATAACGTTGCAATTTCCTTGCTTACGTAATCGTTGAGCTCGTCGATAGTTTTTGGAATTTTCATCGCCGGTTTTGTCTTGACGTTCGGCTTTGTCCAACTCGGACCGGGTTTCTCGTACTCGGAGCGATAAAGTTCCGCGATCGTTTCTTTGCAGAGATCGAACAGAAACGTGTTGTAAATTCGTCTGTCTTGTTTGGCGGCCTCGTTGACGTCTCTGCCGAGCTGGAAAATTTCCGGCGGCGGCTGAAGATTCATTATGTCCATGCCGGAATTTTTAGCGTTGAATATCAGTATCGTGGCTTTCTCCGTGAAGGCTGTCAGTTCTTCGACGTTCGAGGGCACAACCGCCGACGGCAGAGTCGGCGATACTTGCGGGCTCGTAAGGATACTGCCACCCGGCGGGGTATAAGGCGGCGGTGGCTTGTTTGGTATTTCTCTCATGTAATACGATACTTCTTCGGCTTCGAGTTTTTTTATCTAAAATTATCGTTTTTTTTTCATTTTAATGCTGCTGTTCTTGTTTTGGAAATGTACGTTTCACAATTTTGTTTCAATGCATAATATTCGACTGACAAAACTGAGGAATTTGGAAAAGCTACTTTTCAACGAAATATACTTATTGAAAATTGTAATTTGATCAAATTCAAGATTTACCTCTAGCTCAATTTGCAGCTGTTCTATACGGAGTAATTTCGCCTCGAGTTCAGCGACCTCCAATCCGGGCTGTTCCAGCGAGGCTGAATGTGAATGAAACATTCATAAGTTATCGCAATCTTATGGACAATTTTACGTCATATTTACCAAAATAGCAAAACGCTCGGTTACGTTACTCTTCAGGGTCTATGGAGGGGAGAATTAAGAAATTTCTAGTGGTCTTCTCACAATTGAGGATGAGAAAATCGATTTCACGTATTCATGGGATTATTTTTCAAGGCACGGAGGAAGTTACGCAATACCGCCGTGGGTCAATGAAATTCCCAAAGGGATTCAGTGGCGATTCGTCATTTTCGCAAAATTTTAATGAAATAATAATAATAAATGCCGAAAAGTGTATTATAACATTAGGATATTTCAAAGTTGGGCAGGATCGATCGAAAAATGTCAATTTCTTTGTTTTAAAAAATCGTATTCCGCGACTGACGCAAGCTTGTTTCCATTTAGTTTCAGCGTTCGAAATTTCTGCAATCTGGGATAAATCGTAACGTTTATTATGTAATTGAACGAAATTTTGGAAATTACGATTGCCCAACTTTTCGATATCCGCGGGGTTTCTCGCAAGTGCACAGAATAAAAGGAAAAAAACAATATAGTCATGTATGTTTGGCGATAGGCATTCGTGATTCGAGCATTCATGCGACATTCAATCGAATAACGTGAATAATAGAACGGTTCTCATTCCAAGTTTGTCGTGTTTGAAAAAATTACCTTTAGGGTAAATATTATCTCGACTTTGCTATTCTGAAAATAAACAATATATATTGCTATACCAGGCAATGCTTTGGCGTTGAAAAAAAAAAACAGCCAATCGTAAGATTCAAAAAAGAATAAAAATCATGTGTCATGTTGGCATTTCGGGTATGAATTTTTTTTCGTTTCTAACGTCGTCAATAATACAAGTATACGATTATATTTATCACAGCCAACGACAATATCGCACCGCGGTGCTCCAGCGAAAATTAACAATCGACGAATATACGACGATATTGCACACGAATTTTTCTTCGATTAAAAAATTGAGCGATGCGAATTGCATAAGTTAGTAGGGGCAGGGAGGAAGGAGGGAAGGAAACAGATGTAAATAAACCGTCTGCGCTATTTACAACTCTCGAAAAAAATTTTACGAAAAAATTTCTTTAAACCGTCTCCAATCTCTTCGTCAGAATTTCCAAATGGAATATTCAAGTAATTTGGTTCTTAATTTTCATTCGATGGCATCAAGCCTGCCACTACGTGCAGAAACATCGCGATCTTTCGGAATAATCTTGTCGCTGCCTGCTTCATAATTTCGAAAATTCTTTTCTCCAAAATTCACATCGACCAATTTTTTCTTTCTACCGAAATAGCATTCGCGCGACTTTTTGCCATTCGAAACAAAAGGATTCAGAGCCTTATCTCCGTTACATAGAAAAGCCATCAATGTAATTTACAAGACGACAACATCATTATTACCGCCTATCCATTGCCCATAATCACGCAACTGATAATAAACACGCGAAGGATGAGAAAGAGTTGTGAATTTGTCGATTCATTGAGGGAAGAAGGAAAATGATGTAATTACCTTTTAATTTATCGATCATGCTTTCGATGTCCTTTTCCGAGCTAACGACCGTCGTCGTTGTTGCCGGAAAATCGATTTTCGGGTCGTTCGATTGTTTAGCTTCGTCGATGCTGAGCAAATCATCGTCCAGAGCATCGATATCGAGCCTCGATTCATTAGGATCTCTCGGAGAGTCCATTTCGATTTCCGACACTCCTCTCGGTGTGTCGGCGCCCTCGCTCGATTCCGACGAAGCATCGATTTCCGGTTTTCTCACAGCTCCCTCCATCGGCTCCTCAGATTCGAGCAAATGTTTGTCCTCGTGATCCTCGTTAAAACTCTCGCTTTCTCTCCCATCTTTTCGATCCTTCGACGAGACTATTTCGATCTCCACCGATTTAACGTCGTCCCGAACACTCGCGACCATTTGTCCCCTCAGTTCCGCCTCGCTCTCGAGCTTTTTATTCGCATCCCCCGGTGAAATACTGCCGAAAACTTGAACGGAAATGTGCACATCGTGAATGTGTTTATCGTCATTCGCCTCCGTGCGCGGATACGATTTCTGCGATATTTCATCGAGTATCCTCAAAACGTCCTCGGACTTTTGTTTAATCTCGTACTTTTCGGGTATCTTTTTCAGTCTCGACGAACTTGCCGATCTCTGCGACTCCGATCTGTCCAGAATTTCCGAAACTTCGAGACTCTCCTCCGAGATGTCCTCGTACTCGGGATCTCTCAGTATATCGAAAGTTTTTTCAGCTAATCTCACTGCGTTGTTCTCACTCGCATCCTCGGTCGTGAGAGATTTTTCATCTCCGATAAAATCGACGATCTCCGATCTTTCTTCACGAGGACTCTTCGCTTTTTCACGAGTCTCTCCGAACTCGATCTCGTTTGTCAAACGGCACGTTTGACTCTCATTATCAACGCTCGTGAAAATAATTTCGGGAGCAAGCGTCTCGAGATTCGATGCCGCTTCCGCCGATTCTTCCACGTTCGAAAGTTTCTCAACGATCTCGTCTTTCGCCGGATCTGCTGCGAACATTCTTTTCGTCTCAACGATATCGCTGTTTTCGTCATTTCCTTTTTTTCTTCGCAGAGCGATATTTCGTTCGACGCCTTGCAGAATCTCCGTGAGTTTCTGCAACACCGGCTCGACCTCCGCGGTGAGATTCAAATCGCTCGGACGTGGAATTATTCTATCGTCGTTGGGAATTTTCCTTTCGGCACGATCGACTCTTTCATCAGCCGTGACGATTACTTTCGGGACACGCGACGCTTCCTCATTTTCCTCGCTGTCTCTCGCAATTATGTCCAATATATCGTCGAGTTCGTCGATCTGCGCAGCATCCCGTTTCTCCGATTCAAGCAGCGTGTCGTCGAATCTGTAACCGATCGTCGTGGATTCGCCTCTCGGCAGAAACATCGAGACTTCGTTAATGTCGCACGTGAAATTTGGCATTTCCCCGCTTTCCGGACTCCCGGAACATTCCTCCTCGCTCAAATTCGTCACCGACAGCTCCGAGGGTATAGCGGAAATGCTGGTCTCTCGTTTGAACGATTTTTCACAATCGTCGACGAAATCGTTGGATCTCTCGGGAATTTGAAAAGAATCCGAAATCGTCCAATCGTTTTCCATCGTACTTTTACCGTTGGAAAATTCCTCATTCTCTCGCACATCCTCGTTCCTCTCATTGACGGAATTTTCCAACGAAGACTCGTTCGTTCGACTGTTTTTCGTGCGTTCGTCATTCTCGCGCGATATTTCACCGGATTTGTGCGATAATATCGATGTTTCTTTGTCCGAGCTATCCTCGCGTCGAGATGCGGCAATTTCCTCCTCTATGCTGGCGATTTCTTCTCGATCGTCGAGGCGAAGCGATTTTTCGTCGCAAATCGACGGGCTACGAGCAACCTCCTCGACTTTTTCGTCGTTTATTCCCTCCGATCTCGACGACGTTTTCCTTTCCGATGCCTCGTGCTGAGATTCATTGTCGTTCGTCGATATCGGCTCGCTCGAAACTTCAATCGCAACGTCCTCGACGCGCTCGTCTTCCATCTTTTCGGCGAACTCTCCGTTGTCCAGCGGAATTTCTCTCTCGCTCTCGAGTGGCAAAAACGGCGATGCACTTTCCAGTGATTCATCGATCATCTCGGACTTGTACGAATATTCCAAAGGGTCATCGACGATTTCGAAATGTTCACGAGCTTCGGAAATTTCGGAAATTATCTTTGAAAGTGATTTAACCTCGTCTTCGACAGACTCGACGTTGTTCGAAGATTCATCATTCTCACGCTGAACGGCGGCAGAAATTTGGTCTTCTCGCGTCACGTCACTCGTGAACGAATTTTTTTCCAGCGAATCAACGTGCTCGGAAATTATCGATTTTTCGATAACGCTGAGAATTTCTTTGCTGCGAGCTTCGAAATCGATCGTTGCGTTCGTCCGCGGAATCGTTGACTCGTCGTCATCGGGTATCGCGGAGGATATAAGCTGCGAAACTTTTTCGTTGAATTCGTCCCGACACGTGGAAACGTTAGTTTCCGGTTTTTCCGGGATCGTCGAATTTTCAGCGTTCACGTCATTGGATCGCGAAGAAATCGGTGTCTCCGAGTCTTCAGCCACGCTCGATATTTCCTCGTTCACTTCCGTACGAATCGATCTCGACAATTGTTCGGATATATCGCGAGAGGTACTTTTCACGCTGCTGTCGACGACGCTCGCAATTTCATCTCGCTCGATGGACCGATGCAACGTGTCCGATTTGAGTTTACCGTCGGATTTTTTGCTAAATTGCGACATCATTTCCGACAGTGCCTTGAGATCGTTTTCCAACGTACTGATGTCGTCGTTCAAGTTTTTATTCGTCAATTGAAGAGATTCCATTTTTTCCGAGAACAATTCCGAGTTTTCTCGCGTTCCGGAGTTTGGCAGATCTTCCGAAATTTCCGACGACTCTTTGGCTACTGTCGTTGTTGTTTCTCCGGCGATCGTTTCCGGACCGTCGATCCTCGATATTTCGCGATATCGATTTTTCGAAACATCCTCGGACGCCGCGCTCTCTCGAGATCGATTATCCTTCGAATCGACGTGTTTTTCCGTTCTGGCGGAGGTGAATTTCTTTGCTTCCTCCAAGACAGACTCGGCGCTGTGATTCGTTCTCGATTCTCGCGCGTCGGTGGTGATCTTGGACGAGCGCGAAATTTTGTTATCGTGCAAACTCGATGATCTGTAGATACTCTCGTTTTCAAGATTATCCGTCGTGCTGTAATTTTCGTTCGAACACGCACGATGATTCTTTGACAAAATGAGATCAGATTCCGATCTCGATCTTAAAAGATCGTTGCTCCTGTATAACTCTCTTATACGTTTCAAGGGAATTTCCGGTACTTTGAAATCGGCGACTGATCTCGATTCTATGGCAAGCTTGTCGCTGTCTTTCATCGCTCCTTTCTGCGTTTCTAACTTCAGTTGCATCTCGTTGATCGTCGCGTCGTATTTCTGCATCGAAACAGCGTTTTTCAAACAATCGTTTTATCGCATACTTTTAATCCAACAATCTTCTTTCCAAAAGAAACAATTCGAGAAATTCGAGAATGAGGTTCGAATGAGATATTTAAAAAACGTGTGGGATACTTTTCCACTTACTTTTTTTTCTTAATTTCCAACAAAACTTGAGAAACACAAAGCAATTTTCTTTCCAAAAGAAACATTTCGAGAAATTCGAGAATGAGATATTTAAAAAACGTGTGGGATACTTTTCCATCTATTTTTTTCTTCTTAATTTTCAACAAAACTTGAGAAACACAATTATAAAGCTTGTAAAGCTCAAACTTACCTTGATTTGATTGAGCAAATTCAGTTCTAGCGCTTTTAATCTTCGCTTAGCTTGTTTTCTTGTTTCTCTTCTCAATCGAGCCATCTCGACGCGTCTTTCGGCCAATTTTTCAGCCAACAGTTCGACTCTTCCCTCCACGTCGCTCGTGTCCGATGACATGGTTGTATCTACGGTAAAAAAAACAACAACAACGACAATTGCACGGAAATTTTCAGAATGTAATATTGTTTTGTTTGTCAGTGTGATTAAAAATAATCGGTGATCAAAGAGAATTTTTTTACCATTGTAGGAGAGGGCATTTGCGGCTGTGCTAACGAGTTTAAATGCAGCTTGTTCCATGCGTGCTACGCGACACTCTTCGGCCTTAAGTTTGGTGTGCCAAGCGATCCAGTCCTCGACGCAATTTCTGCGAGCCACGAGTGCAGCTTCCCGGGCATTAAGAGCTCTGTACCGGGTGAAATTCACTTTATCACGTTTGCCGAAAATTTCTTCAAATTCGAAACGACGACGAGTACGGTGAAAAAAATTTGTTACAACGGTTTGGAGAAAATTGTGGTAATTATTCGATACCGCGAATCAGTCGGTGCACTCGGCAAAAACCGTGACCGACCTGCGTGTAATGCAGACAAACCATACCGCTCAGCATCTATTTTTACAATCGTATACGCTCGATCAAGAATACGAGATTTTACAGTTTATTATTAGAATCAACTTGGGGCCGACGCGGGAATAATTTCGCCTACGACAAATATTCTCAGTTTTTCCATTAAATTTTCCGCGAATATGTAAAACCGAATAATCGATATTTCTATTCGATCGATATTTGATATTTCGTTCTCATGACAAACGAGTTGGATTTTTTTGCGAGTACTCGAGAATGTTCGTACTTTGTTTTTCCGTTCATCCGTGTTTTACATAAAAATACATCGAGATGGAATATTTTTTAATCAAATGGACGAATAAAAGAGTTTTTGAGACGCGAAGATTGCAGTTTGTGGAGAGTAATCGCGACTAGAAAAAAAAAAAAAAGAAATCGTACGTACTCTTCAAGTTTCTTTGACGTTTTGAAACGATGATCCTGCGCTCTGATAACGACGGAGCGAGAAAAACTTTTTTCGCTGTCGCCAGAACTGTGTCGTGATATCGTAAACGTGCTGACTTGCGATCTCGTCGATATGTTTCCCAAATTTTGTAAATCAAGATCGTCCCTGCGCGAGTCATTATCACGATTATCCGAGCTTCTGTCCATTAAATTTCCTGAGGCGATATTTTCTTTAGTCTCGCGCTGTTCGTTGGCGATATCGCGTAGAAGCTTGTAATTTTTATCCTTCACGGCTCTCGAGTGTTTGACCAACGCTTGCAAAGAATTTTGACTCTCGTTCAGATCAATCTCTTCGAGTATCGAGCTCTGATAATGATCATCCGTAAGTTCTTTTTCCATTTTTGTTCTCTTGTTACTCGCCGGTTTAATCATATCTTCGTTGGACTTTGTTCTTAAAATATTTTCACTCAACACGCTCGACGTTGTTTTCGGTCTCAGGCCCTTCCCGCCTTTTCGCTTACTCGTCGATTTAGCCTCGTGGGAATGCTGCAACTTTTTCGAACCGTCTCTGTCGACCGCGCAACTTTTCTCGCTTTTTTTCGATGATTTGTAGGCTTGCAATAGCGCCTCCTCGTTAACTTGTAGAGCTTTTGTTCTTCGTGAATTTGACGAATCGTTCTCCTGTTGAAGATTATCGTGAATACCGAGATCCTTCGAGACTTCGGGATTTTCGTGATTCAGCGATTTGGACTTTTTCGAAAACTCCTCGACGAGCGTATCCGATTCCGATTTCGCATTCTCAATGTTTTCCACGTTCTTCGAAGCCGCTCGTGACTCTTCCTGGTCCTCGATTATCTGTCCGCGATTCAAGAGATGCTTCTGCCTCAGGAGATAATTCGTCCTCGAATTTGGCATTTTTTCTTCGAACTTTCGTGTTTTCTCAAACTTTGGCGGTGACGCAACGAAATTACGTTCGAAATCGTTGATTTTTTTGAGTTCATTGAGATCCGCGGGCTCGATCACACCGAGATATAATCGTTCGTTCGAAGCATCGAGTTTTTCCGGCGCTGAATTATCTTGATCAGATTTTATCGACTTTCCTTCGATTCTGTACGAACTATCCGACAGCAGTATTTTCATATCAATTTGGGCGCGATCGATTTGCGCTTTTTCCGATTCCAAGAGCGAGCTCATCGAACTGTTGCTTCTGATGTCGTAACCTTTCATGGGTCCCGATAATCTTCTCGGCGATTGACAGTCGGCGCTTCTCTTCAATTTCGTTAATATATTTTTCGTCGACATTTGCGGATTGAACATGTTTCTCTGTTTCTGCAGCATTAATTTCCTCTCCTGGCTCGCTATTTTGTGAAGTTCTTTGAGACGATTCATCTCGTCCTTTTCCTGCTGAAGTTTCAACAGCAGCGCCCTCTGCTTCTTCTTTACGCTGCTGATCCGGCTGTCCTGTCCGGTATCGCGGAGAGCACGCTTTTGCTCCTCCAATTTTACCAACTTTCTCGTACGATCGTTCAGAGTTTTTTCACGCGACTTGAACAGCATCTCGATCTTGTCGTACATCAATTTTTCGTCCTTGATCAATTGCGCCATCTCGTGATCGAGATATTTGTTGAAGGAACACGTGACGTCTCTCGTCGTCATGCTGATTTCCGTTCCGGTCTCCGTTTTTATCGATGACGTCGTTTCGTGCAAACTTATCTCCGACATTGCCCGCATTTTACCCGGCAAAGAGACATCCTCCGTGTGATCGATATCGTCGAATTGCTCGAGTGAGCCCAACGACAGTTCAGGCACATCGGATTTCAGAAAATCACCGCGTTCGTAAGTTATGCCGGGATATTGTTTCGCCCGATCGACCAGCGTATGACGGCTCAATCGCGTTTCCGTTTGCGTCGCCATGTCGTTCGGCGTTTGAGTCTCCGCTACTCTAACTTCCGGCCTAATCTCTCTAACATCCGTCTGTTCTTGTCTGCTCGTTCTCGCGTCAACTTCCGTTTCTCTGACCGAGGATTTCGCCGCTTCGTTCGTTCCCGGAGGTTTTTCGTCGTCTCTCGCGCGCGAGTCATCACCGGAAATCGTCGAGGCAAGAGGATCCGCGCAATCCCGCTCGGCCTGCATCGCCGACAAATGTTTCCTCATGTGATCGTTGAACGAACGCTGCTTCTCCAAGAGTTCTTTGCCCCTCTCGTTCTTCGCGTTGTAAAGACACTTTTCAACGCCCTCCATTTGCCGAAGCGACTCGTTGTACGAATCGAACAGATGAAGTTCAGCCTGAAACTGCATGTGCAACGCGCTCGGATGAACGAACGACGATTCCGAGCTCTTGGATTCGGCGTCGGATATTCTCGCTCTGGGCTTCGCTGCCTTCGCCTCGCTTTCCGTATCGTTCTCGGTTATCCTCTGCTTACGCCTCCTCGATCTCACGTTCAAGTTCATTTCCGGCGTCACCAGATCGCAAAATTCGTCCTGCTGCGAATAGCTGTCCTCGCGCAGTGATATTTTCACCGGATCGAGATATACCTCTTCCGGCGTCGTCTCGTTCGAACTCTGCCCGACGATGTTTGAATTTTTGTTGCTGTTAGCGTCCGAGAGATCATTGATTTCCTCGGTAATCTCGCTGGCGCTGCTTATTCCGCGAATTTGCGATTTGCTCGTTGATGCTTTCGCTCTGTCCTGAGTTCTCTTGTGCTGCTGCTGCTGCTGCTGTTCTTTCGCCGAGGAATCGATGATTTTCTGTTGTATCGATTGCGAAGACGACGAAGATCTTCCCGAGATCTTTGCTGACTTAACCTCGCCGATGACTTTTTGCTTCTGTTCCTCGATTTGCCTGAGCGCGTGTAAAATTTCATAATCATCGTTGTACTTTGTTCCGTCGGAATCCGTGACGCGAGACTGATCTCGCGACGTTGTTCTTTCGTGAATTTTCGCGCATCGATCGGGCAGCGATTCGCTGCTGAAAGTACGACCGCGAGACTCGAGGGACCTCTCGCGCGTACTTTTGGTCACGTGTATTCCACCGCTCGAGCGCAATCTTCTCTCGTCGTCCTTTCTCGTGGTCGACGTTGCAAAATTTTTGCTCTTTGGCTTCTTCGACGTTATTTCCGCGTCTCTCGACGAGTGCATCGACGAACGTTCCGTTTTCGTACGCTTCGATTCCGTCGGATCTTTTCTCGCTTGATGCTTCGGGTTTTTCACTCTTTTCGTTGACTCCTGCGATACTTCGTCCATTTTCGTTAACGCCGACTCGTCCTTTTTTATTCTCTTTATTCGATTTTCCTTCTCCCGGCTATTATCGCGAGCGTGTTCCTTCTGCTTCGTCGAGCTGGGCGATATCGCGAGATCCGGCGCTCTGAGAGGCTCAACGTCGTCGCTCGATACGAAAGAATGGCCGTCCGATAATGAAAAATCCAACTTTCTGTGCACTCTCTCGGTACTTTTCGACGTTTTTTCGCTCTTCTGCGACGTTCCTGTCATCGAAATTTTCAAACCCGAAGAATCTCTCGGATTCAGACTCTCCTTTGGCGGGTAATCCAATGTTTTCGGCGAAATCTTCACGTCCGGAACCTTCAGAGGCTTTATAAAATCCATCTTTTTTATCGCTTCTGTCAAGCTCTCCTGCGACGCTGCGTCAATTTTACACGATCGAATATTCAACGGCTCTATCGCTTTTGCTATTGTCGAATTGTACGTCCTCTTTGACGACTCGTTGTAAGCGGATAGCGCCAATTTTCGTTTCACCGCCGTTATAAACGTGAAGGGATGCGATTGCACGGCTGCCTCGTTGGACAAGAGGGATTCGACATTTTTTTTATTGGCTCTCGTGGACGCATCAATCTTCTCGTCCGATGCTCCTTGACGCGTGCATCGCTCTTCCTGCTGTTTTAACTGCGGGATACGTTGATTCCGTTGGATCTGAAGTGTTTTGTTCAAAAAACATTTCGATTCAAGATTTTCAATCGTCAACTAGCGTCATTATTTTAGAAATTTCAATTTTAACAACAAATTAGCTTCCAACGATTCCATAATAAATAAAAAGTTTCTCTCCATACAAACACAAGTGGGAATCGTTCTGTTACCTTTGAATTTTATTTTCTAGTTTCAAACGTGAGGCTCAAGGTTTGACGAGATAATGCCTTAAAAGGCACAATCCAGCAACGACTATAGTTTTCGTGACTCAAACGGTTTCGTAAAACAGAAATTTCTGGTAACGAAATCGGTGTCGCAGTTTGAAATTCATAATTACAAAAAAAAACTTTTGTAATACAGTAATTATAAATAAAAACTATAAAATAATTATGATAACGGCAGCCGAAAATATAGGAAACAAGATGAACATTGCAAAAACTTAGAAACGACGGTATCGTTCAAACGACGCAGTACATGTATTGAATAACTTTTGGCGGTGCCGTTCTCAAATAATTATTGTACAGTGATATATGTGCAATGTCAAAAAAAAAAGTTAATTTTCCGCGATCTTATGTCGTGTACGACTGTCGTACTTTGGATACCATTGATAATTCAAAAACATAATTATAATTATTTCATAACCTCGAAATATCGCAATTAATTACTTTTTCTCAAAACTTACCGCACGCGATTCTTCAGTGCCCTCGGAGTTTGTCTCAAGATCGGATGAAAAGTCATAATTCTGCTTGATCTGGCCCTTTTCGCCTCCGCAATTGCCCTTCATATTAACATTTTGCGCGTTTCTAATTCACTTTGCCAGAGACTGGCGAAATCACATCGCGAGTACTCTAGAAATCGTACATCGCGATTAGATATGAGAAAAGATAGACGATGGAATACACACCGAAAAAGCATTTATACGATATATTTATAGGACGCTCGTATAATTGCGAAGAGCAAAGTTCAAGAGTCTTTCGAAATTCGCTCGAGCGTCATTGATATTAAAGGTATTTTCTTCAATCGCGGAACCGTCGTCATGATGAAAAAAGGATGAGCTTGAAAAAACGTTCATCACCGTATGTTTCCACGTCGGTAGAAAATAAACACGTAAATGTCGGAATCGCTACGTATATACGCAGACGTAGTATTCGCGAGGGTACGAAAGAAAGAACGGTTTTGAGAATGAAACAAACGGTTTTTTTTTTTAACGGATAACCTGCGTTGCGACAAAAAACATTTCGTGAAAATACCGAACAATTTTTGTTCGTTCAACGTGCTGAAAGTATTTACATTATTTACGATTCATTGGAATTATTGATAACCGAACACTTCCACGTATGTACTATACTATAATGTGACACTTCACCAAAAGTTCGTTCGATTTACGACACTACATCAGCAAATGTGTTTTGTAATAACCATGAAGACTGGATACTGGATATATTGGAGGAGTCTCGAATTCTCGAACATAACTACACGCTTCGCAATGGAGGGATTTGAAAAAAGTGGTAACACAACAAAAACACGGGGAAAATGTAGAGGGCGCAGCGATCGTTTCAGCCCTGAGAAGTAAGCTGCGCTTGACAGAGATCTGAAAAGTTACAGCTGCGTGCACACTTTCACTCTACTACAATGCACAAAGACAGCGCGAATTTAAAGAATTAAAATCTTTTATTATAAATTCATCAATTTCATGTCTTCTATCGAGAAACGTATGCTTATTCACTGGAAGAATGCACTAAAAGGCCGAAAAGAATGAATAACGCGACACTCACAAGATACTTTAGTAATTGAAATTGCCGCCGCTTGAATGCCGGAAAATCAATTTTGTATCATCATTATCACTATATATACACTCGATATACTCGTTCGGTACCACTTTGAAAATAGCGGTCGATGAGTATTATTTTGATAGAGACAATTTCGATAATTTTAATTACAAAATGAAGCTTTTAACACACAACATGTTGACATCGAAATGCCTAAAAGGCGTCACAGTCGGTTATCCACTCGGAATCGTGGTAAGACAACGCTACAAAAATCTCAACACTCAAACACTTTTTGCTAGGTTATGATTGCTTTTGTAAAAGTATCATCGAAAAACGCACGTGCGTCGCGGAAAGTTTCACGATTTCCCGACAGCTTCGTTTCACTATTTACACCCGACGATTCTTCCACAGGCAAAAGACATTAAAGTCTCCGAAGTGGATTTCAATTCCGAACTCATCGTCAGGATAATTCCAAAGTTGGATTGGTCAACCCTGTGGAAAGCCGCGGAAAGTGTACGTACATCATGTTTTTCGAACTACAAAAATTTCAAAAATTAAACAGCGCCCTCATCAAAGAGTAAACGCCGGATGCGTCGAAGAATTAAACATTTATGAAAAAAAATGTTACTACAGATCGGACACGTCGGCGAATTGCCGCAATCGTTGATTCAAGATTTCGAGACGAACGAAGATTTTCTGAAAAAAGTTCATCACGTTCTGCTGGAAGTGGAAGTCATAAACGGCGATTTGTTGTGCCCGGAATCGGGCAGAAAATTTCCTATAAACGACGGTATTCCAAACATGTTACTGAACGAAGACGAAGTTTGAACTCTTCGGTACGAATTTGTAAACTAAGATATTGTTTCCATTTTATCGAGCGTCTCATCTCGATTCCTCATCTTACGACGAAATACAGCACAAATGCTTCACAGAAACTTTGAAAATGGTTCAACATTATTTTTCGAGATTCACATCCGTACAACTTTCATTGCGAGTCGTATTTTGTTGAAACGGCGAAATCTCGTACTATGTTGCCTCGGCGCTTTTTTACCTTCTGTATTCCTGCACGAATCAGACAACTGTTGCATAAGAAGCGATACCGACGATAGAGACGATGAAGCAGGTTTATTATAGCAATGAAATTGTGATAGCAGCGAGAATTGCATCATTTAATAAAACATCATTGTACGTTGAGAGATAGAAGAATGGTAATTGTTGCAAGTAAAGATCTAACGACGAAACTTGCACAAGATCGAGATCTGCTTGAATTGTACGTTCAAGTTGAAGTCAAAGTTGAAAAAATCGAGAAAAATGTAGAATTTTTTGGAAAAGTAGGACAACTGTAGTGAATACAGTGTAAAACAACAAGCACCTTGATTTTAATTAAATGATCATTGTTACGTAATTACTCGTACAACTTTTTTTCTCTTCTGATATTTTAACGGATTGAGATGAGAATATTGTTGAGTTTCAATAAAGTTGGGTGAATAAAAACCAGAGATTCGCACGAATCATAATTTCCATTACATTTCTTACGGTTTTCAGTTTGTACGTCGTGAAAAATCGATTCATCGCAAAGGTATTTCCCGTAAATTCGATACAGACCATTATATCGATAATCGGGTGATCTCTGACCCAGAGATTTCTTGTAACGCTCAATGTAGAAATTTGGATTTCACAAATCTCTGATTGAAATGTGCTGCAGAAAAAATGACGATTTGAGGCTACATATGTCTTTATTGCACAGATATGTATGGGTAAACCGGAGTACATTGTTTTCAGTTTGAATACTTAGCATTTACACGATCACGCAATTTTTTAAAAACATTTTCTTATTTTTGTCGCTCTTTTTCCCGTTTACACAGATAATAGCTACCATTTGACATAAATGGTTTCTCACTGAATTTTCACGTCCTATTTCTCGGAGCTGCCTAAACTGCGAAGCACTTTTTTCCCCCTGGGAAATGAAATTCTTCCGCTTGTTTCCGTCCCTTGGACGTAGTAAAGTTTTTTGTAGGATGGATACATTTGGAAGGACGTGATTATTGACTGTTCTAAAAATTAGCAATAGCTTGGCAAATATATATCGTATCTGGATCTTCGATAATTACTAGCAAACACGCTAGATCCTGTTAAAAATAATTTCATTTCTATTATTCACGACGATTACATTGCACAGAGTGTTTAGATTGCACTGAGTTCTTACTATTATGTTTTTAAAATATTTCTCCTATGCTTTTCGTTTTTTCCTTTTACTGACAAATATACGAACATTAAATTTGCGAGTTTGTAGCACTGGACGAAACAGCTTTGATATCAACAACAACGTAAACGGCTCGTTTGATGTTTGAACAATGAAGCTTATAAAGGATAAGAATCAAACGTACACGAATAATACAAGAATCGATGACGAACATTTAGTGCACGCAAAAATTGTCACGTTAATTCATTTTTTCTCTTCCTTTATCGATTACGACGGATGAGAGTACCTCTCGAGATACGAGCGTCCTACGAACCTTCATTTGGCAAATCATTTCGTTATCTCCATTCTTCGCACTTATTATTTTTCTTATTATTTTTGGCAAATAATTGCTTTTAGCGTAACATTAAATGGTGGAAGCATATTTTGGTATTTGGGAAATTGTACATACAAGGCTGCTTCGCTACAGCTAGGACAGTTTAAAACGGTGTATCCCAAGGAGATATTGGCTATTGGCGATTTAAATATCTCCACAGAAATCTTAATGCTATTATCGTATTTGTATCGCTATCATTTGCTTTTTCAACGATTAATTCGTTGCGCTATTTACGCTCGATCAATTTTTCATGTTGGGGAAAAAAAACACAAATCACCGGAAGTTACGTTTTACGCGATATGACGGTTAAAAATCCGGAAATAAAAAAATCGAATGATTTGCAATTGAATCGTGAGTTAAATTTGAAGTGAATTCAGATTCTGTTATCTTCATCTTCATCGAATTTCATAATTATCGCGTGAAAAGTAACTTTCGATCAGTGGCCGCACAAGGCTGTATTCATCGGTTCGAATCTCGGCTTTAAACGAAAATTGGGATTTTTCAAAATCATTTTTCCTATCTTCGTATTTTGTTTCATGCACGCTCGGCGGCGATACGTAAAATATAGTGAAAATAGATTATTTCATCCACCTTTAGTATCTCCAAGAGTCAAAAAGCTATAAAAATAGCTCCCAACTAACTTCTCAGCCACAGCCGGTCTTTTTTTTTTTGTTTCTTTATTACTTCTGTATTCACATATTAGGTTTCTTTTTTCTTAAAGGCAGGATTATTATTTCATTATTTCTTTTGTCTCTTCTCTTTCGTTTCCCTTCTCTTTGGATGAAACTATGAAAATACCTTTTGTATATCAATTTAATTATGGCACATTTAAGTACTAGTATATATAAGTGTGTATATATACATATAGTCTTAGTTTTGCCACCGAAGAATTTTTCCTCTACGTTTTATCGAATCGATCCTTCGCGTTTCATCTCACCGGAAACGTTACGCGAGTTAATACTTTTATGTTTCTCATTCGTACACGGGACCCTAAAGTGTTCCAAATATTGTTTAATTTTCATCGAAAAATGAACAAAGTGCTTGCTACCAGACGAGCCACTGTTCAAAAACTAAATGTTAAAACTTCTTTTCTCATTAATACTGATGCTTGCAATGGCTCCAAAATGCCATTGGTCCGATCGACTTGTGGAAATTTCCCTTTGTGAAAATCTATCGACGGCTCATTTCCACATAGTTGCGACTCGGTTTTTTTTTCAACCCAAGGATCATGGCTGTACGATTTTTTTATTCCTCAGTTACCCCAATTTTTGGACGAATTTTGCATTTTTTTTTCATATAATTGAGCGATGAAAGATTATGAGTGCATTTTTTTTGTACACTAAGATCCTTCCCAACACCGACGGTACACCGAACTTGGTAATAGAAATCCCCCCCCCCCCTCCCCCTTCTACGAGACAATTTAATTATTCACACAGACGATATTATAATTGAACTAATATCAACACGAACGTCGCGAGCGACATATGAATGACTTCAACATTTGTCTCATTCGGGATATGTCCAAACGTATTAAGATGTAAGAATTTTTCATTTGACACATTTTCAGATCGGTTTGTCGGCCCAAAACGCCTCATTGTTGCTTTTCAATATTTTTCTTTCGTCACGAATCACGTTTGTCCGATCCAACGTTCCAAATACGTTACACGATCCGACAAAATAAAATCACATCTTTTTCGTAATCGTATACTTTTTTCAAAATCCGATGATATAGACTTTATACCTTCGCTGTGAGACGATCATATTTTAGATTCTTCAAGACGTTTTTTCTTACGGTTTAGCATTACGTTTGCGCGAAATGTCATCCGCATGCAATGAAAATTCTCGCCCGCGCAAACTGACACATGGAACATCGAATTTTGTAGATATGTCGTAGACAAAAACATTTAACAACATAGGACAGAGTCGCGTCTCGTATTGTACTGGAATGCATTGTCAAATATGTCTCATCCTAAAGTACAATAAAAATGTAACGTAAAATCAAACAACTCAATCCCTGCTGGAGTTTTTCATTTGAAATTGGTATGAAAAAAGTAAAAAAAAAAAAACACACGAAAACATGAATAAATAAAACTTTGAACTTTAACAGACACGAACGTGCAGCAGGTAACGGTAGTCAACGATTAAATAGCCGTGTATAACGATAAACGCAATCGTAAAACGAAAAAATAAAGATTCAAAAAAAACTGCCATCCTGATGAAAAGAAATTCATCGTTGTCTCATTCCCAACGCACTCACTTGGTCTCGGAGCTTCTTACTACTTTTTTTTCTAGAAGAAACAATTGCACATGTCTCATTTGCCACGACTCTCGGTGTTGGCTGCGTTTCTCTGGGAATATATCGAGCCTTGAGCCAAGCCTCTCAACGGTCCCTTGCGTAATTCCAAATTTGGGCCCTGGGCGAGACTGTGACCAGTGGTAATCAGCGACGTATTATTCCCGAGCGCCAGGGACTTTGGATAAGGCTTGGACGTCAGTAGAGTCGGGTCCGGCCCGGTCCAAGGTGCATAATCGGGCCTGTTGAATGTCGAAACATTTTGTTTCATGTTTTTTTAAGCGGGACATCCGATTGTACGATATATTCCGGCAAAAGTCTTCATTCGTCGATTTTTTAAATCCCGAAGTGATAAATTTTTGCAGACAAAATACTCACAGCAACAAATCATTATTCGGCCCCAGTGGCAACTCGGAATTTGCACCGACTGCTTTAGCGAGATGGGATGACTTGTATTTATTGTCTTCGGTGGTGCTGGTTCCGCGTGAAACTCTGTTTAACGAGTAGATCGGGGGATTACCAACGCCTTGTTCATCGATAAAATTGAAAGAGCCGAAAAATGATCGACGGACGATGATTCACGATGATTTTTTACTTACTTGGGCGCCTCATTCTTGTTCTTCGATCTTTTTGATTTATCCGTATCGGCGTCCTTGACGATCTTTTTTATCGGCGAAGCCGTAAGCTTTATAGCCTCTGTGACTGGCGGGCTGTCTTTGTAATCGTCGTTTTTGCTGCTGAAAATATCGTATATATTTATCGTCAACTCTTTTGGGGGTTCGACTTTTTCTTTCTCAACGATGAAAATACCTTTGGCTGCTGGACGTTCGAGTCGGCTGAATAGCATCTTCGGCAACCATTATGTTCAATATGTGAATCGCTCGCTCCTCATCGTAATCGACGCTGTCCATCGCCAATGAAATTACTCTTTCCGGTACGGTTTGGAACTTCTCCATCAAACGAGTTTTCACTGAAATGACACAGGCGCAAACACAATCACATCGACGCTCGCTGAATCTTTCGAAATTTCGTCAGAAACGTGCAAAAAATGGAAAAATACAGCGTAGAAAATGAACTCGAATGAAGCAAAAAAAACATTCCATCAAAAGATATCTACTCTTGTTTTTTTCTTCCAAACTCTTCATTCGAGGCGGCGGGGTCGGTGCGACTGGTGCCGTCTGGGCCTGGAATCAAAAGTTTCGTTTTAAAGCGATTATTGAACGATTCTTTTCCCAATACCGGAAATGTACATCGATTTGTTCCATTTTCGATAAAACTGTGCGCAAATTAGTCATGAGTAATGAACAATTCGATGTTTCGCGATTATTAGAGATTTTTCGTGCGAGAATTTCGGGAAACGAATGATTTTTTACCAGCGCTTCTTCCTTAACGCGAGCCACCGATTTGCTGGGTCCTGTTGGGTTGCGTTTCTCATAGCCGCGTTCAATGAGCGTTTCCGACGCTTTGTGAACATTATTGTCGCTCTGCTCCAAAACATCGAGCAACAGTGTTTCGTCAACTTTTGGAAACACGTTCTTCAGGTACCTGAGTTCAAACACGTCAAAGAGAAAGAGAAATTGCATTAAAGCCGAGCGTTTTGCGGACTCTGCTCGAAAAACATTGAAAGGGTGCATATGCCATGACAAATAGACGAGACTATCGCTACTTCGATTTCAAGGACAAACAAAAATAACAACAAAAAACGTTCTAATATACGATAATTACGATTCTATGACATAATCGTCAACGTCGTTTCTTGCGCTTCTTTGATAAACATTTGCGACAAGGAAAACACCCTTTTCTGTTTCGTCAGCAGGCGATCAAAAATGCAATTTGATTACTGGATTGTGTAGGTGTGACGGTGAAACGAAAGATTGTATTTTCGACATTAATTATGTTATTCCCATTTCCCAAAGTAATGGATATCATCGAATCAGTTTCGAATCGAATCTCGTACGATTTTTTTTCATCGTACGACAAATTTGTGCCGTTGTGGTCGCCCCTGTACACGGCAATCGATATTTTGCGTCAACGAGCATTCATTTTTCCACTTTACTTTGGTACGTTACAAATGCAATGTTTAACACAACTCGGGATTATTGTTAGTGTCCGATGCACATGCACATCAACAATCATGCTACGTGTAAATCATCATCCCTGGTAAAAAAAGAAAATAAAGAAAAATTCGATCAACCTCGGACCTGTTCAAAAAAACAAAATCCTAACGGAATGAGAAACGAAACAATTATAGTTAAATGAAAAAACTAACCTCTCGACATTTCGAGCAACTTTATTATTACCCGAATTAACGTCACGGAAAATTGATGACAAAACTGAAAAAAAAGAACATAAATTGAAAATAATAGAGGTGTGAAACGAGAAAAGAGAGGATAAGAACGCGAATCGTCGCCTCTACAGGAGCATGGTTGCCGAAAATCCAAAGTAATCTGTAAAGCCGAAATTTTCTTTTTCTTTTTTTGATTTTTTTCGACCGAATAACGCTCCGTTTCCTGAGACATTTGCAAAACGAATCGTATTCGATATTTCGTGGGGAAAAAAAGAAAAGTGAAAAAAAGTGTCGTTTAAATCTAATCGCAGTACGATCAGAGGAGAATCCTTGGTTCTACAGAGACGTAATTGGGAAAATTCATGAACATTCATCATTTTCAACAAATTTAGGGAAGAGAATCTCGACCCATCTACACAGCGCTGAAAAAGACTCTGTACATTTTGAATAATGACAAAGTGCACGGTAAAAAATCATTTGGTCAAAATTCGTCGTGCAGTACTGGCAAAATATTTTATAATTACATCATTATGAAATCGATTTTTTTCCATTTTAACTCGAAAATGGTTGTCATTCCAAGCGTAATTTGAGATCGAAGAAATTCTTCGTATTTTTTTTCAAAGCTACGGCAAAAACGTGTGTAACACATCGTGTCCACAATAATGTAACATACAAATTTATAAACATTTACCAAATGATTTTTCGGCGTTTTATTACGAGATGCGATACTGACAGGCTAACGATGGGAACGTGAGACTTTATGACGCGACAAAATATCCCAAAAATTATCACGCGTATTTCAGGGGCAAAAGCATACAAGGTTGCGGTAAAAAATAAAAAAATGTTTTAATATTATTCCCGTAAAATCCAAAATCACGACCAATAATTTTTCCAAAAGGAAAACGTTAATGAGTATCGATATTTCATCCGACAAAATTAACTTGTTGAGTAAATAACGAATAAAATAATTGGATCAAAGAAAATACGTTTCACCGATTTAACAAAGCTGTATGGCGTGACACGAGCGTGAATAAACGTGACCGACAACATTTGTCGAAGAGATATATTTGACACGCATAGTTTGGGATATTTTTTTATCAACCCACGGCAATATACTTGTTTCTTTTTGTTCAATCAGGCCAATTTTCGTAATAAACAAAATGATGAAAAGTCTACTGCACAAATTTTAATCTATCTTTACGACAAAATACGTTCTTATCGTTATATCTAGATATATATACAGGTATATAGATTTCGATATCAACATCTAGCATCCAGGATTGTGGTGTGACTGAAAAAAACAATGAAATATGCATAAACCTAAGTTTCATTTTTGGGGAGTTTGGGGTCGGTCTCGCCCCACGCGGTGGACTCAGAGTGAGTGCTGCATGTATAGCGTGAACCGGAAGCCGCCATCTCGGAACAGAGTAGTTTGAATGCACTCCAATTGGAGTGCAGGGTCCGGGCTCGCAGAGTGGATTCTTCTCAACTTGAAGAGCACTAACGACCAGAGCTGGACGATTATGGTATCTGAAATACATCGGCTAGAAACTTAACCTCTAAATCCTGGAATTTTTTCACATAAATATTCGTTTTGCGTTCCTTCGTAAAAAATGGTTCAACGATTCAATCGGAATTACAGTCTTGTGAGAGAAGAAGGAAGAATGAAAAATCGAGAGTTAATTCAAGCCGATTAAGCCAATCTGGGTCAGAAAATAGCGATTAGAACAAAAAATTGAACGAACAAGCCTGCCCAAAAGTTGCAAATATTTCGATAAAATCCGTATTCTTAATGCCAATGTCAAGTTTCGTGTTTTTCCAACTATACCACCGAACAATCCACATTTTAACACGAAGCTTCGAAAGAGCGGATTAGTACGTTAGAGACGTGATTGGCAAGATTTTTGTGATTTTTCCAAGCGAGAGAAAGCGAATGTTTCCCGGTCCCGAAGAAAAACGAGAGAACCTTCCCTATGAAAGTAGCCAAATGCCAATTTGTAACTGTTTAATCTCACTTTTTCAGTAACAGACGAATATGAGTGTCAGAGACGGTCGGAAACATCGCGTTGATTTTCGCAACCTGTATTTCCGTATCGCCGTTCTGTGTCAAGCTCGTTTCCATATTTTTAACGGGCGTCGGTGATCCTATAGTCATCTCGCCGAATCGATTTGTCATACCGCTGATCGAACGTGTTGACATCGGAGTTTTTAGATCCTACGCAGGTACGAGACATTTTTTAAAATTCTTTCACTATCCCATTCCATCATTTGCATTTGCATTCTCAGGCTTTCAAGGATCACGTATTGAGAGTTTCAAATAATTGTCAATCCTTCGCAGTCACACTTCCATAGGATTTCATTAAGGACAAATTGAGTGAACTTCGCCAATAATTTACGAACCATACTTCGATCGTTGTGTGAGAAATCAAACGAGAACAAAAATGTCCTCTCTGAAAAACGCGACTTTTGTCATTCCCAAAATTTTTGAACAAATCTCGCAAACTTTAAGATGAATCTGAGCCTGCGAATCAAAAAATAAACAAACTCTTTCGGTCGCTACAGAACAAAAATGTTAAAACGACTTTCGTCATATTCGATGCACTATCCACACACCGTAATACTTCAAGTCAATATTCGAAAAATGCAGGTGTCAATTAAAAAATGAAAAAACAGCTGGAATATTAAAAAGACAAAGTACATTTTTTTTTTCGCCAAAAGAATCCCGTAAATATTTTGAATTTTCATTCGTTATATTCGGTATTTACCCAACTGATTATTTTCGATTTTTGATTAGTCTATTCACCTTACATCGGACGATGCGGTGATTTGAGACAAAAAAAATCATTCCTGAATCTATATCCCGTGTTCCCTACACCTCCGAAGCTCTTTGACGCAAGAATTCACGTGTGATGACGAAGGATCATTGAAAAATAATCTAGGACTAAACACGTCGGTAAAATTAATTACAATTAACGTCCATTACACGTATCTCCGACTTCCAAACAACCTACCTGAATGCTCGGCGGTAAAAATGCAAATTGCGGATTGCTATAAGGCAACGGCGTCGGATATACTTGCAGAGCTCTATGCCCGCCCGTATAAACGAAACTACCGCCGCTTCCGCTCTTCTTTGTAGAATCGGTCATTTCAAATAAAGACAAAACCAAATAACAAAAAGTCCATGTGCAGCGTGCATAGATAAATAGTTAAATTGAACGGTCGTTAGTCAAACGGCGAATGAATATGGTGCCAAAAGTGATAAAACTAAAACATCGATAGATATTCGAACGGAACAACGTCCCTCAATGTGCAAAGGTCAAATCTGTACGAGAGACGATGTTCACGTCGCGCAAAGACATTTTGGCAAGTTATCGTATACGAGATCAAGGGAGAGATTAAAAAGCTCATTTTTGTTCATTGATTCTTCATTGAAGGAGAATAAAAATTTCAAACGACAAATAGTCGAAATACTTGTAACGCGACGACTCTGCAAACTCTGTGAACCGCAGTGAGAAAAGAGTATTTTTTTGTTGACAGTTTTCTCGATTTTGCATCGACCGTCGGTGTTCGATCCTTGCCAAATTTTCGTCCTTTTTTTTCGATTTTTTTTTCGTGTTTAGACGAAATTTTGTTGAAACTGACCTGCAAGGGTATAAATTCCGGTGGATTCATGCTCGAGGAAGAACTTGTCGGGATTCGAGAACTCTGGGCCTGCACGTATTGAGCGTACTGCCAATATCTCACTCTTGGATCTTCCCACGTCGTCGTTCTGCTAAAATGATTGATAAAGTACCTGAAAGAAAAACAAAAACAACGAAGGTAACAGAACGTACATTATCACCGATTTACACTTGTTTTTTAGCACTTGTTCGTTGTTTTTCGTTTTGTTTACGCGAGAGGTTTGTCGGAAGCTCGTAGAGCCACGAAATTATAATCGAAGGAACAGAATTACGACATTTTGTGGGGAAACGTACGCGAAAAACTGGTAGAAATCAAGCTTCGTTAAAACGCAAGTTTCGATCGTTTTTTATTAACGAGGAGGAAGTAATACGAATTTCTCAATGTTCTTTAACGTACGTGCGGCCGCTGCACATGTCGTATCTGCATTCCCAACCGGGGGGCAATTGTATTCTGTCGTCTTGGTCCGCCATTTTTTTTTGCGTGTTTGACGTTTGTTCGGGAAAAATTTCAACACCCCCGCGGATAAGAATTTTACGAAACACTGCGAACAAGAAGCGTATACGAAAGAGGGTAGACTGCTTTTCTCTCTTGATATATCGAGATCCGCGCTGCGGTGGCGGCTGGATGAAGTTCTTCTAGAGGGCGTGACGGATTACTCCTACTCTGTCGGTATAAAAGGTAATTATGAAAACTTAATTTGCCTCTTCCGCACGAAATTCGAATTTTCGTAAATAACACAATATACAGCATATACTTGGGGAGGTAGAATAAAAGATTTGAAAAAATCAATTTTATATAAAATATTGAGGCTAGTTTACCCAAATGCTCCATGGAAATTGCTTTCCATAAACGTTCCTATAATTGTTGAAAAATAAAACACAATCCTCTCGAGACTATCATTATGTTGAAAATAATTTATTTATCCTCAATACTGTATCCAATATTGCCGCAAATACATGAAGATTGCAAAACTTTATCACCTCAGCAAAATAAACTTTCATTTTCAGCTGAATGTCGTGCTGCGAAAAACATTTTAATTTCCGTTAATTTTTTTAACGTCAAAGCACACGACTGAATATCAATTAGTTAATAAGAATATCAATTAATCCACCCCGAAATATTCGCATAGCTTCCACGCATCATTGCCACCAAGAATTATTATACGCTTGGCTTTTTTTTCTCCTTTCATGAACAGATCGTCAAAAAAACCGAACGTTAATTAAACAATAGATACTAAAAAAAGGTATATCATACATAGCGCCTGACGTTTCGAATAAGACTTCTAATTGCATATATACATACATACAATTATTCAAAGACCAGCTTTGTTTATCGACGTAACATAAATATAGATGATATAATTCACGGAATATCGAGAGTGGCATGAGTCTTATGGAATCTTCGATTAAAAAACTGCATGGTTGTCGCTTTGGAGGATTCGTGAAATAATTCCTTGGCTAGATGGAGGTGATGGACATTATCCTTACATCAGATAACGCTGTCGTCCGAAAATCCTTAATAACTTAATTCTTAAAATTTAATTTTTAATTTTAACGTTTCTATGTGAAGTCGCGGTTTGGAGATGAACTTAATGATCCAGGGGTTTCAACGAGACAGGTTTCTTCTTTGAATAATATTGGTTGATCATGTTGTAAACCATGCCGACACTGAGAGTTCCTATAACGACGGATTGTGCTGTTACACGAAGCTGAATGAAAAAGAGCGACATCGGAGAACCCGGTGGCCTCTTCTTGAATCTGTAGGCTCCGATACCAAGAGTCGTGAGAAATCCGAGTACGCCTTTAAACACAACATCAAAAGGATAACATATTTTTATCGAGACAAAATTAGCCATCAGAGTTTATCGTTGCGTTAAACTCACCAATCGTGAGAAAGGGATTTCGCTGTGCCTTGCCGGTAATTCGGCTTGCGAATCCTTGGTCCTCAAGATCCAAGGTACTCGTTTCCACAGCCATTTTTATTGAATAAATAGACGAATAGTTATCCGCTCACCTGAAATTTGAAAAAATCATTCATACATTCTACGTTATCCATTTTTTTTTATTCTCATGTGTCTGAAGAAACATTTTGCAAAATCATGTTTTTTGGCCATGAAACTATTGCAATTGACGAATTTCACAAAAGTCCTAAGAAGTTAATTGAAAATTGATAAAGTTGAGTTTGAAATCGTTAGGCATTCTCTTTTAAATTTTGAAATACGTTTTAAGAAGGAAATAATTAATCCGGATAAAGAACAATCGATGAGTGCCTGACTACGGATTATTTAAAAAAAAGATCGGAGATTGTGTTTTCGACTATCTTATCGGCTCGCAAAATTCTTTAAAAGAGAGCAGAACAAATGGTTGGATTGTTCTCGATTTTTTTACAGCATCCGGCTTGCATCTTTCTTTTTTTTTGCATTACGAAATCACATCGATTGACGTACGATCGCGTTAGGGATGTTTTGATTTAGGAAGGATATATGACGACCTCAAGGTGTTTCCTGATGTTAAACAGAAAATCTCTCGACATCACAGATTTTTCTCGGGGAAATAATAACGATATTTACGAGTTTTTCATGAATAATTTCACGACTGCTTATAGAGATATTCTAACGTATAATTCGGAATTTTTAAATTTCAATTTATATTTAATTATGAGCGTCAAAAATGGATTGAAATTCGATCATTTCGATATAATATGCCTAGTAGTATCGTTATTTTGTTTGAATAATTAAAAACAATGTACTGTTTCTGCAAAAAACGCTAAATTGCCGAGAACGCTCTGCAGATTCTTTCGAAAAATCGCGATATTTCGCCGCAGCTCGATTCTCAACACAGCGACTTTCACGACTATGCATATACATATACGTGTATATTTACATCCAACTAGCTGTTACCCCCCCCGACTTCGTCCACGTGAAATTGGTATTTTTCGTTATTTCATCAGCTCGCATTCAGGTTGCATACATAAAAAAAAGACGAAAAAAATTAATACAAAAAAGAATTATCGCAAGAATTATTATGAAAATGCGTAATAATTTTGGAAAATTTTACGCTCAACATATCGATGAAAAAAAGAATTCACACAAGGCGGTTTTGATCCTTTCTCGAGATACACGTTATCACTCCGCCAAATTTTATCAACATCCGTTCGACGGCTAATTGAGCCGTGAAAAGGTGTAACAAAAGGGCAACGATACTTTTGCATTTATATGTATATGGATTGTACAATACTGCTGACAATGAGACGCGCGTCATTCATAGGCGATACAGCACACGCACCCGTGCAACTCAAGGTCAGCGGTATGAAGTCTTTGAGATTCAAAAATTATTTTTATATCTTCCCAATCCAAGGAAGGTTGGGCACACGAGTGACGTATATTGTGGTAAAAATATAAGAATTTTCATAAATATTGTTATTTTTATATAATAATTTTGTAGGACGATAGAGAAGGAATTTTCTTGTTGGTATCAATGTACGTAACCCAGTTACAGATGATATATGTATATGCGTCATTCGCGTGGTCATCTCAAAGCGACATGACATTATATTTAGCGATATACATTTATATTATGCATTTTCGTTAGAGCGGTTTTGAATCTCTCTGTTATAGTACACGTTGCATATTCGTGGCGAATTATGATGAAATCTTTGGTAACAAAATCATCAACGTACTTGCTGTGTGATTAACCATAATCGCCGGAGAAAGCAAAATTCGAAGAATATTGTGCAAATAACACGTGAAAGAATGTTACGGTTTCCCTATCTTTCAATTTTTCTACTGTCTCGAGTCTTATGTTACTCTCGTGGACAAATACGAAAGTATTGATTCATTTTGTCTTTTAATATTTATGGTCCGCCCCCAATAAACTAAATGCACACACTCACCACAATTTTTCGAGCAGAATCGCGAAATTCACGTCGCGCGAGCCAAAGTGTGTAGTTAATGATTAATGAAAAACGCTATAAACGCTTGGACAGGAATAAATCAATCACGCGCTAAGAACGGGTTGCACACAAAATCTTATGACAGAGAAGTTTACTCTCCAACGGCACTACTTGTTCTGGTACAAAACTTGTGAATGCGCGGTCATTATACGAACGTTGGAAAAACGACTGGCTTATACGTATATATGTATATATCCTTGTGACTAGTGCTTCTTGAAACTGCCGAATAGGCAGCACCAGTCGCTTTCTCTTTCTAATGTTTGTGTTATGTTCGCGACTTCGATTAGAACACATGCATGCGTGTGTATATCTATGCTTACTTGTGCAATAGCTTTATCTGGGAAAAGGATTTCTGCTTAAGGAAACTGCCGCAAGACGGCAGCACCAAGCAAACGTCGCATTATACATATATCGTACATGTAATAGCTTTCTCACTTGTTATTTATCATCAGTACATGAAAAAGATATTTGTTTTCATTTTTTTTTGTTTTTCTCTATCCTTTACATTCCATCTTTTTATCATACCTCCTACCACATCACCTTGCACCTTATTCTCTTCGTCTGATTTCCGTCTTTTCCTTCTTCCTCTTTGCATTTTTTCCAGATGTATCTTCAATGTATCGAATACAATTGCCCATTCATTTTCAGACAGCATAATGTCCTCACACTTTGTAACCTCTTTGATCTTTTATTCGAGATTGTCACAATAATAACAATACTTTATCTGGCTTCGATTTCTAAGAAATTCCAGACTCCTATTGTAATTCATTCTGAATTGGTTCTTCGATTATTGCGATTCACTTCGTATTGAAAGGACATAAAAATATTCAAATAAATGGATTATTTCAGTGGAAGAAGTATAAGGATCGGTGGTTGGTATGTGTATGCACGAACGCAATACTGCGTACGTGCTGTTTCGCTCGTATTACAAACATTATATTATTCAAAGAATAGGTATCTTCGTACGGGTATCTCTCACGAAAAGTTTCTCTCACAACTCCGTGGCTAGAAGTGCGCTGACCTTACTGATGTAACGTTTGAACGGGAGAATTTGGGACATCCTCAAAATATATATATTTATGCTACCTTGAATATTTTCTCAGCAGCAGCTGCATTGAAAAAAAAAGAAATAAATAGAGTAGGCTCAACAAGTGATTTACACTTACTATAGAACCACAATGAAATATCAAAAATATAAAGTTTCATAATTTATCGGTTTTCAAAATGTTTTTATTCAAATATAAAATTGAATACGCATTAGGCATGGAAAACCTAATTAGTTATTTCGATTGACAATCAGTGGAATAACGTAGTCATTCGCGCTTTTAAATTTCATAAATATCCGTCATTATAATATATGTTACCGTGACTAGCAATATCGCGATATACAAAACCAATAATTTTTGTAATCAGTTTTTACCATTTTCTTCAATTATATTATTCCCTCGCGGAGAGCTTGACAAACTCGACGCACGACAGTGGCGCCGCTCATAATCCAAAATGCCGGCTGTCGTTCGTAAAATTGCGACAAACTAAGCCATGTTGCACCTATATTGTAGAATTTTATTATGTTATTACATGCTGTCTTACGTTCACAAAAGCACGCTGCAGTTAAAAATAGTATAAATATATAAAAAATCTAAATACCAAACAAAGACGTAAAAACTCATAACCAAGGTTCTGTATCGTCCCGTTAACGAAAATAAACAAGCGCGATTTTAATTTGTCTCAGTGTAAAAAATTTGCCCAGAAAAACGTGAAAATGCCTCGTCGTAAGAATCAAAAAGATGTCGCAATCGGCGAGGATACGAGAATCGCCGTAAATTTGACGATCAAAAAAATGTTGGCCACGGGACAAAGAGAGCTGGAATTTCCGTCGTCCTATACCGCGGAGGAGAGAGCTTATATACATAAACTCGCTGTTAAACTCGGCCTCAAATCGAAAAGTCGCGGGTCAGTTATTTGCGAATGCTCGAAACTTGTTCTCGCTAAAAATATATTTCTCACTTTTATGCCCAGCGCGTGATGAATTTTTGCATTTACAGGAAAGGCGCTAATCGTTTTCTGACGGTTTACAAGCGGGAAGGTTCGACTATTATTCAATCGGACGCTACGGTGAAGCTTCAAAAGTCGTCCAAACAAGCTATTTACAATTTGGTCCAAAAGTTTCCATTGAACAACAAGGAACGGCAGGAATTATTACCGCTTACCGAAAGAGACAGATCTTTCGACAACGATAGCATGACCGCAGGTCGTTTATTCATTTTTTCAAAATAATTAAATAGATATCACGTAATAAAGTATAGAGGGCTCTGATTCTCAAATGGCTGCTCGCTTTTGCACAGTATTCTACAAAAGTACAATAAAAAAAGATATATTGCCCTCATTGAGACAGAAATGGCTGTAAAAAAAGAAACATCCACTTGAAAATCGTCACCCAGCGGTAACGTTTTTGAGCCTGAACAAATTCGGTAAAAAGTAGTCGAGAATTCAAAAATTAAATCTGCAATGCGAATGACGTGTTATCCTCAATTTCGGTAGAAAAAAATGGATGAAAGCCTTTTCCCGGCGTCGTATCTATCGTTCGAACGCTCGTTCATTTTTTCCAGTGTTCTTCTCAGAGTGAGAACCGTTTTCGCTAATGTTTCCAGGTGCGGCAAACACGAAAGCCATGGGTAGATTGAATTACAGCATAGCGCAGATACCGCAATTGAAGATCAATCCGGATGTGGTGAATTTTCGTAAATCCTTAACGATAAACAGCGCTCGCAGTAAAGTCTTAAACGCCCTGTCGACGAATCAGATAATCGTTATAACTGGTGAAACCGGTTGCGGCAAAACGACCCAAGTGCCTCAATTCATTTTAGAAAATTGTCAACAGAAGAAGCAACCGTGTAAAATAGTTTGTACGCAACCGAGGCGTTTGTCGGCGGTTTCGATAGCGGAGAGAGTGGCGTTCGAGAGAGGTGAAAAAATTGGTCAGACATTCGGCTATCAGATAAGATTGGAGAGTAGAGTGGCGCCAAAGACATTATTGACTTACTGTACAAACGGTGTTTTGCTGAGAACGCTAATGGGGGGTGATTCGGCATTGGAAACAATAACGCATATCATCGTCGACGAGGTGCACGAGCGCGACCGATTTTGCGATTTCCTTCTGATAGCGCTGAAGGACGCGCTCGCGAAATTCCGCGATCTCAAAGTCGTGCTGATGAGCGCGACGATGGATGCCGACATATTCGTGAAATATTTCAACAATTGCACGGTCATCAACGTCTACGGACGTTCGTACGACGTTGACACGTATTTCCTCGAGGATGTTTTGAGAATAACCGGTTATACGACCAAGGAAATGCTGGCCAAGAGGAAAGAGATGACGAAGAAGGAGGATCAGCAAAAAGCGTTGGAATCGTGGACCCGTTACAAGCCCCGCGAGCACAACGCCGCTGGTAAAGCCTGCAAGGAAAACCCCGTGCCGACGCCGATACTCGGACAACAAGCGGAAAAACCGGTGATAGCGGAAAAAGTCGATCTCGAGCCGTGGCTGATCGAAGACATGAACAAGAGCATAACCGAGGCGTGGTTGTGCGGTGGAGATGACAATTTTGCCCAGCTGTTGCATTTGATACTGTCGGAAAACGTATCCGTCGATTATCAGCATACGCAGACGTCGGTAACACCTCTGATGGTAGCCGCCGGTAGAGGCTGCTTGAACACGACCGAGCAGCTGTTGAGCCTCGGCGCGAACTTGACGATACGGGCGAGCAACAACTGGACCGCGTTGGATTGGGCGAAAAAAATGAATCAAACCGAATGTGCCGAGCTGATTGAGGCTTACATGAGAAACTACGATCTCGCCGTGCAAGATATCGCCTCCATGTCGATCAACAATGACGTTTCCCTCACGGAGGAGAACAAATTATCGCTCGATGTTTATCAATCGACTTTCAACGACGACAACGTCGATTACGATCTTCTCACGTGTCTCGTTCATCACATTCACACGAGCAGTCCTCCCGGTGGTATACTCATCTTTTTACCGGGCTACGATGATATCGTGTCCATGAGAGATCGCATTAACGCGATCGAGGAGACGATGAATCAGGCGATGAGATATCAGCTCTACGTTCTTCATTCGAACATGCAAACGTGCGATCAGAAGAGAGTCTTTAAGGCGAGTCCTCACGGTACGAGAAAAATCATACTGTCGACCAACATCGCCGAGACGAGTATCACCGTTGACGACGTCGTTTACGTCATCGACTCGGGAAAAGTCAAGGAGAAATCCTTCGACGCCGTTGCCGGTGTATGCATGCTACACTCCAATTGGATATCGCAGGCCTGCGCGAAACAGCGCAAAGGACGAGCGGGTAGATGCCAAAAGGGCGTGTGTTATCGTTTATTCTCGTCGGTGCGTTACAACAGCATGCAGCCTTATCAGACACCGGAAATCCTACGTGTATCGCTGCAAGAACTGTGCCTGTACACGAAACATCTCGCACCCGTTAATACTCCGATCGCCGAGTATCTCGAGAGAGCCATCGAACCACCGTCCATCATTGTTACGAGAAACGCTGTGCAACTGCTGAAAACCATCGATGCCCTCGACACGTGGGAAAGTCTCACGGAACTGGGAACTCATCTGTTGGATTTACCGGTCGAGCCGCGTCTCGGGAAAATGCTGCTCTACGCCGTTGTTCTCAAATGCCTCGATCCCATACTCACTATAGTATGCAGTCTCGCTTACAGGTATTGAAAAAACCTTCATTTCGAGTATTTCGAGTATCGTCCTATATTACACTCTTTTAACAACTCTTTTTTTTAACAAATATTTTACGAACTTCTTTTTGGATTATTATTGTACACTTTTATGCGCGAGAAGAATCGTGGGAATTTCATTTTTGAACTCTTCGAGCGTTTACCTTTTTTCGTGTCTAGTTTTCAAAGTTTCTACTTCGAGTATTTTTCAAAATTACGAAAGTCTCAACGGGTCTTGAAAAATTCAACGCGAGGTCATGCGGGAGACAGCTTTTTATACTTTGAGAAAATAATTTCGAGCATAGATGGCAAAAACAGTCGGCTAAATATTCACTGAACAATTCTTTTTTTTACTAAATATTTTACGAACTTCTTTTTGGATTATTATTGTACACTTTTATGCGCGAGAAGAATCGTGGGAATTTCATTTTTGAACTCTTCGAGCGTTCACCGTTTTTCGTGTCTAGTTTTCAAAATGAAGAGCCGGAAGGTAACTAACATTGTATTTCGTTCGAAAAGAGATCCGTTCGTGCTTCCCGCTCAACCGTCTCAGAAGCGCGCCGCAGCCGTGGTGCGAAAGCAATTCGCCGCGGACTCTTATTCCGATCACATGGTCGTACTCAGAGCTTTCCACGGCTGGCAGCAGGCGAGAGCGAACGGCTGGGAGCGCCAGTTTTGCGAAAAAAATTTCATATCAGCAGCCGTAATGGAAATGGTCGTCGGAATGAGGACTCAGCTGTTGGGACAGCTGCGGGCTTCGGGATTCGTTCGGGCTCGTGGTTCCGGCGATATCAGAGATTTGAACATAAATTCGGAGAATTGGGCCGTCGTTAAGGCCGCCCTCACCGCCGGACTTTATCCAAATTTGATCCGCGTCGATCGCGAATATTCTCAACTGCGCACGAGGTAAGGTTCGCATCGATTTTTCAAATGTTTTCTTCCAGCTCTGATGAAAAAAAAGAACGATAAAGAGAAGCATATTTTTCGTGAATTTTTGCGCAACAAGACGAGAAAAAAATTGATCGATTTTTCCATTTTCCTCATCTTTCATCGTAAGCGAAATTTGCCCACAAAAGTATCCAAGTCGGCGTTATCCTCCGACGATTTTTTTTAGAAACGAAACGAAGGTTTTCTTTCAACAATCTTCGACGTTGAAGGACATTTCGGCATCCGCGAGAACGACGAGCGCGCAATGTCACGCTTCCAACGTCGATGGTTTCCCCTCGGATTGGCTGGTTTACGAGGAGATGAGTCGAGTCGGACGTTTCTGTCACGTTAAAACCGTAACCCTCGTGAATCCGATAACCGTCGCGCTCTTCTGCGGTCCAGCGAAATTACCGATGGAGATAATCTACGAAGCAGAGTGTGAGTCGAATCGTCGAAAAACGACGAATTATCGTTGATTCATCCTCGACGTCAACGACGAGGTTTATTTTCCTTTGTGCGCAGATACACCCGAAAGCGAGTCGGATTCGGAGGCTGAAGAATCGCACGATGGTACGACGATACTCAAGCTCGACGATTGGGTGGTTTTTAAACTCGATCGCGAGGTCGCCCGTCTCATACTTCATCTGAGGCAAAAGTGGAACGCCCTCTTTCTCCGACGTATGAAATATCCGAGCAGAGCGATGTCGCACTTTGACGAGCACGTCGTCAAGACTCTCGTGAGCGTTATAACGAACGAGGAGCAAGCTTGCGGCCTCCAGCAACCTTCGGGAATCGGCCAGAGGCCGAGACCGCTCATCGTCGATTATTATCCGGCAAATGCGAGGAGAACCGATGATTCCGATGACGTGAGTGTCGAAAACAAAAGCACGTAACTGCATGATTCCGTATTTCCGGTGACTACGATCATTGTATAAAATTTCGCGAAAAAAAGCAGTAATTTCGAAGCTGCGGATTTTATTTTAATTAATCTTTCGAAAAAAAACCTGTCTCGGATAAATCGTCGTTGATTAACGCGAACGTTGTGTTATTTTTTTTTCCAGAAACATCTTTAAATTCATCAAAAAAATCGAGAACCTGCGCAGCTGTATAAAATATCATATATTCTCGTCATCCTGTAAAAAGTCATTGAAAAAAAAATGCGAAAGATACGAAAGAAGCACAAAATTGCTTCGCGATCGTGAAAAACACGATTGAGCATGGATGATTCTTGAATTTTCCATGTATTTATTATTTCTTTTCTGAATTTCGTGCATGAATGCGTACCCGCGTTGGGTAAGATTGCTATTCAGAGATCACCCGCGAAACGGATGAGAGTGATATTTTCCGATAGTTCAAATAATTGCATAATGTTCAACTTGTCGTTAATCGCGTATAAGTAACATTATCACGGGATCCGTTATTGATTCCTCCGTCATTCATAATCTCGCATTACTTCACGCATACTGCCGGATCGTACGAAAAACGCGTAACAAGTACAAACTACGTTACGATCTTTCTTTCTCTTCACTATTCTTATTTTTCATTGGATTGATCTCCATCTGTGATGATTTTTTGTTGCACCGCTATCGTTTTGACGAACGATTTAAATTCTTCTCATCGTCGAAACGTCAAAATGTGTATCATTTCTGCAGTCGCAATAATGGAAAAACGAAAGGATCAAGGACTGTGTTAGAAAGTTATGAAATATTCATTTGTAAGAATTATTTTCGCTTTATTAGTTCAAGTGCTGCGATATTCATGCTTGATATCGAAAAAAGCGTGTTTTTTTGGGAAACCAAAGAAGATTATTAAAAGTTTCAAGCAAATATATTACTAGGAAAATACAACGAAATTGATAATAGTAATTCACGGGGCAGGTACTTAAAATATCGTAAGGAAATTCTGGTACATTCGCTCTGTCGACAATCGTCAGAATTTAGATGCTACTCTTTTTGTCGCTCTAAGAGATAAACGATTTGAAAGCCTCTTTTCGTGATTTTCCAGCAGAGACTAGGTCCGGTTGGAAAAACGAAACCTTCGGAAATGCAGGCACGACGCTTTGAGGATGTATACATTTATTTTTTTTTCATTTTTAATGCAACTTTCAACGATAAAAAAAATACACGATACCGATCGAAGCGGTCATCGACCAAACGTTCGGAAATCATTTTTTCTTCGATTCTTTTCTTTCGACAAGTTTTTTATTCCGCTGTGTTCCTTCCCCCTTCTCCTCCCGGCTTGCGGACTTTGAACCTTCCGCACGTGGTGATGCAATAATCAGCTGTTCTGTGATGACACTATGAGCTTATACATGCTGCGATATTTCAAAGCCCAAAGTGCGTTTAAAATTTTTACACTCCGCATAGTGTTACATGGTCGGAGTTATAAAGGATAAAGCAGATTTTTCTTTGGCTGATGGCGTTTCTGAAAAAATTGTACAGTTATTATGTCGTGTTTCGTTCGACCGAGCTTTTTATCGGCGTGCAGTTTTTGAGGTTAGAAACACCCGTCGTTGTTTCGTGATTTTGATCATCTTTTGAAAATAATACAATGTTTGTCAATTCAATCGTGCCACGACGATTGTCGACTGCTGCACGAGTATTGAATCGATCCAGATTTATTGATTATCGCTTTCAGTCTTTCGTACGATGTAAATCCGGTGAGTTTCTTTTTTGCTTTTTGCATGCGAAGAGAACGGTTCGTCGATCGACGGAAGCTTCATATACACGGTGATTCAAAAATGATTTACTGCGGGAAGTGCCGTTTAAATGTGTGAAATAATGACACGAGCAAAATAAAAAAGGACAGTTGTCCATAATTGTTGATTTTTTTAAATTTCATCGAGACTAACATTTTTCAATTTTATTTAAATTAAATTAAAAAAAAAATTCTTTTTTGTCTTCAGATATAATGTATTTTATTTTATTATTGTTTAAAAGCAATGTACTCGGTAGCTTGGCATATAATGGGTATTTTTTCGATTTTTATAGCCTTGCTAAAAACTTGAAATTAATTTGAAACAAAAATGTGGACTTTAGAGAACTTTCTCGATATTTATTTGTGTAATAAAAAAACATCGAAGGTCATGTACGTGCGACGGTAAATTCTTTGATTTTTGCAATTACGCATTATCTCGTACAGAAGACATTTTTTCGATCAAACCAATTGTCAAAATTTTTAATTCCATGGACGATTTATCCCAGATGACGTGGTCGTGACGATCAATGATGTGTCAAAAAAAATCAAACCAGCGAAACATCCCGAATTTGTGCCACGAAAATACCGTAAGTTTGAAATTCATTCGATTATTGAATTCTTATTAGTCTACAACTCAATTCTATGTAACGTTGCTCGAAACAGTTATGTAAAACGTATGAAAATCTTGGGAAAATCCCAACTTTACGATTCTATCGATTTCTATTAAAAAAAAAGAAAAAAATGCGATGACACATATCGAATATTCATCTTCTCGGTTAATAATCGAAATAAAATCAACTCAAACTCTTGAAAATAACTTTGGAGAATAATATACAAAATCGTAAACCGGGTAAGCCAGTTCCGGTTTTAATCGTAAATTTGCATCGATATACCTGATTAAAATGATTGAATCGAAAAATTACATTATAAAGTGTTGAAAAATCCGAGTCAGGAGACTCTGCGGCATCTCCGATGGATGCTTCAAAAAGACATCCTCGGCCAGGACATTTTCCTCGTGGGTTCACCGGGTCCTGGACGACGAGATCTCGCCATGTCGTACCTCGAGCTCACGGGACGAGAGGTCGAATTTATAGCCCTCTCTCGCGACACGACCGAAGCTGATCTCAAACAGAGACGTGAAATTGAAAACGGAACTGCAAATTATCACGATCAGAGCGCTGTCAGAGCCGCCAAAAACGGTCGTGTTCTCATTCTCGAAGGTGTCGAAAAAGCCGAGAGAAACGTGCTGCCGGTCTTGAACAATCTCTTGGAAAATCGTGAGATGCATCTCGAGGACGGACGTTTTCTCATACCCTCAACTCGATACGACAAACTGCTGCAAGTGAGAAAACAAAATCAGGCTATTAACACTGCATTGAATGAATGATGAGACAAAAATTATAGTATTATAAACAGAATGCGAATTTGAGGTGCTCCGTGACGATATCAGTAAGAAAATGCAAAAAAAACATTCAAATTCAAGCAAAAAACAAACTACACCCGCGCATCAGAAAGCAACTGGAATTTTGCCACGAAATTCGTTCTTTTTTCACCGATCAATCAGGGGACGAATAAAACGACAACAATCGCGCGATATTTTTTCGATAAAGGATCAACTTCGGGACCCCGTCAAATTTTTATTAGAAGGATATTATTATTTACCATTGTCATTATCATACTATCTATCGTAGCTACAAAAATAACCAGCCAATATTGCAGAAATAAAAAAAAAAATCCGTAATGCATTCATTCATATTTCGCAGAGCCGGCAGGACAACATCTGCAGAAGATTAAGTTTTAAGAAAAAAAATCTTTCTCCTCTGAGCGAATTGTGTAAATTTCGTTTCGTTATTGATTTTGTTCGATATTGATATTCGTCGAAGGACACATTATTTTCCAATAATATCGATTAGATGCGTGAATGATTGTTATTATCACGTGTTTAAGGAGCACAGTCAAGCTGACCTGGACTCGTGGGGTCTCGTTCGAGTGAACGAAGAATTTCGCGTAATTGCACTGGGGCTTCCGTCATCGCGTTATCCCGGCAATCCACTGGATCCCCCATTGCGATCACGATTTCAAGCTCGACACGTGCCAGCACCGACTTACCAAGTAAGTCCCTCCATCGTTTTTCAACCTCGTTTTTGCACCATCTTTCTCAAACACACTCAAAAGTGCTGCCTCAACGATAACATCGAATACCTCGAGAGATCAACGTCATAAATCGTCAGATAAGCGAAACAACTTTTCAAATTATGCGGAATCTCGGAATTTCATTAAAAGTTCTTTCAGTTGCTGCATTTGTCGTCATAGCGCGTGCGTTTGTCTCATTGCCGGAGAGAAAGGACAAAACGTTGGAATTGAAAAAGTCGCTATTAATTTCATCGGATAATTAAATCGCGGCTAATCTCGAAGCCCGATTATTCGCGCAATAATATTTCACCGATAGCGTGACGGGAAGATGATTATTTTGCGAGGAGCAGCGACGAATCGCGTGGATAAAAATTCCTCGACAGATTCGTGGTAGCGAAAACGAGTGAAATATTTTCAGTCAATTTTGGGGGGCAAAAACGTTGAAATTGAGACGAATTATCATTTTTGTTGAAACGCGAAGAGACGGGAGAAGGAAGATTGGAATTTAGCGATTTTCATGACGGTATGCGATAAGGATAAAATAAACCCAAAGGACTTAGGGGGAGAAAAAGGACAAAACGTTGGAATCGAAAAAGTCGCTATTAATTTCATCGGATAATTACAATCAACCGGGCAAATTGCGGCTAATCTCGAAGCCCGATTATATTTTCAGTGAATTTTGGGGGGCAAAAACGTTGAAATTGAGACGAATTATCATTTTTGTTGAAACGCGAAGAGACGGGAGAAGGAAGATTGGAATTTAGCGATTTTCATGACGGTATGCGATAAGGATAAAATAAACCCAAAGGACTATAGGGGAAATTCCTTTGTACGATATCATCCCCCCTTCGTGGTCGCAAATGTCGAGTCTTTCGCTGTACATAAACTCGATTCCGTAGCTGCGCGATGGTCACAGACATCGCAGTTTGGATCGCGTGTCCCAAACGGTGCGGATACCTTAAGCTCTATTTTTCTCCCCATCCTTCTCGTGTCTCTGTCCTTTCTCCACGTTCTGTCATTTACCCGTCCGAGTCGGAGTCGATAGTCTGCGAATTTTTCACCGATGAGCCAGAAAACGGCACGCAGCGAAATATGGAGAAGAAAAAAAAAGGAAAAACAAACATGATTGTATCAATAATTAACAATCGAGATGAAAATTGGACACGCGAAAAAGAGTCAACCGCGAAACAACGGAGATTTTTGTGAATTTTCATTTACTTTTCTTTCATATTTTTATTTTCAAGAGAAAGAATTCGATTCGTATTTTTGATCGTCTCACGGTGCCGGCGACGTCGATGAAACTTTGTGATTGGAAAGAACGACCACGTGGTACTCAAATGTGTTTTTTAATGGAAGAAACGTGCTTATTTTGACTGTGGCTGAACGATTAAGTGTCTATAATGAGAAATATACGTTCGAGGGAATTTCAGCGTAAGAGAAAAACGCGGATTTAAGGGGCTCTTCGTGCCTCGACCAGTGAGGGAAGAAAATCATGCCAGTAAAAAAAAGATCGTTCGAGAGATATTTTCTAAAAAGAAAATCCGGCAATTTCGTAATTTCCCGATATCACAGCGATCGTGGCAAACATCAAACAAACGTGAAGAATCATCGACAAATTGAGGGAAACAAAAGAGTTCGGAAGCAATTTCGGGAACTCACTTTCCTCTCGTGGCAGGTAAATTTCATCGCTTCTCCAAACGCCCCTGAGCCACTTTAAAATTCTTTCATGAATTTTCCAAAATATACAGAAAAAATGTCGAGTCTGTGAAAAATTTCGGATAAATTTACGTGCGTTCGGCAAAATCGAATTTCATATGACATAAGAAAGTTGAGCGAATTGTGCCGAATTTGCCGCAAAGGAAAATCTTCCGTGAAAAAAACAGATTAAAGACTATTTTGCGAAAATTCTCTTTTTTTTCTCTGCGAGGTGCAAAACCGTTAGAAAAATAACAACTGAAGTACACCTGTGTTTACGTTCCTTTCTGGCCAGGATCAAAGACTCGTAACCGGAAGGAAATGTCCGCGATATGGTCGTCGTCGGAGAGACCTATAAGCGTCCGTACGGTCTGGGTGGATGGTGCACGTCACGCCATTCTGAGCACCGACGATCCGGCGGTAAATTCGCGTTCGAGAGTTCGAAGACATTCGGCGAAAACGTCGGCAACGACAAAGTCATATCCGCGAATGAATTTGCGCTGTCGCCTCGACACGTTGAACGCCGCGGACTCGGACGAGGGCTTGGACGGTTGTTTCGTGAATCTTCGAGTGGTCGTCAACGAACGCGGAGAAAAATCACAAGAGAGACGAATTTTACGTCGCCAGTCGGCACCGTCGAATCGCAATCGTCGGGACCTTCTCGAAGCGCAATCTCGCAATTATCTCGAGCTGCGACTCGGTGGCTTGTTAAATTACACGGAGAATTTTAAGAACAACGGCGAGCAAGATTCGTCCCGCGAATTCGAGAGAAATTCGACACATCGAACGATCGATTTATCGCGAAATAATTCAACCTCATCGGACGATGACTCGCCGAAAAAGAGGGTGAATCATTGCGACGCCGATTGTCGTGGGAATAACGACGAGATAAGGAGAAAATCGAAAATACACTCGGAGTTACTCTCGGAACGTGTTTTACAGTGGATGGATCTCGCCGGGAGATCGAGAGATTTTTCTTACGACGAGGAGAAACGAGAGATGATTAAAACGAATTGCTCAAAGGTCAGAGGTACCGAACGAAAATGCAGCGGAGCATCGACGAAGGAGGAAATTGTCGTGAAAAATTATAAGATGGAAACTCCGGGGGATCCGGAGGAATTTAATCGTCGGGGAATGAGAGTTCGGAGAAACGCTTCCGAGGATCGATTTAGCAGAGGAATTGGGAATCGTTCGGAAAAAAAAGAAAGTGCAAATGCCGAGATCGACTGCAAAGATACGGAATCGAGCTCGACGGAGGATTTTCCGTGTAAAGATCCGACGAAAAATAAGGATTTTGCAACGTCGTTTATCGGCCGGCCGCAGCTTCACATTTTCATGCCCGATTTAAACTCCAGCAGCGATGACGCATCTTCCGAAGAATCTTTCGCGAAAGATTAATTCAATTTGATTCGTAGATACATGTTTTTTTTTCACATTGATTCAATTTCACACGCGCTTTAGCAGTTTTCACGAAGAGAAGTGCAAAGGAGAAGGTCGAAAAGTGGCAAAAAAGATACGAAAATGTTCGATACGAAATTTCGTATTGGGGAATTGTGGAATTTCACCTCGAAATCGATAGGAACTGATATTCGCACCGAACATACGACGAAAAGAAAAAAATACGTAAAACCGTGAGTGAATACCACGAAAAGATTTTGGTAGATTATTCATTTTTTTCACCATTTTCATCATCAAATTTTCGGTTACCATTCGGTAAAAATGAGAAACATTTCTTTTCATAATAAAAAAAAATGGTTTTTTATTAATTTCCAGGTGATTATTTGTGGATAAAATGATATTGTTACTAAATGTTGTTGGAAACGAGAAAGCAGCTTATTCAGTAATTCGATATTTATTTTGCATAATTAAATTTACGTAATTAAATCTTTTATGCATAAAAGATTGTACGAAATGTACTTTTCTGCTGAAAAGTACATTTCGATGTCAATAACCTCGCAAAGCCGCGTGTATTTATTCTCGAAGGAAAAAGATACGTTGATGTATTTCCTGTGTTGTTACAAGCTCGTTACCAGCATTTTTACCATATAACTTACACGTGGGATATTATTCCATGATGTTACGAGACTTTGAAAAGGTTTCTGAAGAACACGAAGAATTTCCTACAAGCGTTTTTATCGCTGAGAAGTAGGCGATTCGTTAAAAAGAAATTGTTATTAGCGCCCGCAGCTCGTAAATTTTCATGTGAATTCTGGTTAAGGATAATCTGGTTGTATACAAGCGTAACAAAAACAGAGCAAAGTGAGAATTTCGAGTAATTGAAGAATAAATTATCAACGAATTGATTCAAAACAATAATTACTCGATGATTGGAAACAATTTTTTTCCTCTACGTATGAATCGAATTCATGCGCATTTTCGAGTAGTATGTGAATTTTTTCCCAAAATGTCTCGTTATTCTGAATTTTTTTCGTTTAAAAAATTCACAAAAAAATTATTATTCGCCAGATGGAAAATTATTTTGATATTTTGTCTTTCTTAAATTCAATTGCGTCAATTTCTCGAATGCCCTTTGTATTTTTCATTTTTCTATTGCAATATTTGAATTGTCAAAGTACCAAAATTGCCATTGGAACAAATTTTTGGCCTTGTTTGTACGGAAAATCGACTGTATTTAATGAGATGCTCTTCGTGCTCGAAAAAATCGACGAAAGTCACTAAAGGTGCAAACATTTTCCTGTCGGTAAATCTCGCACAACGAAATCCGAGTAATCTCGCAGTTTGCAAGGGTGTAAGCGTTCTTTTTTCGCCTAGCGTGCGCTCTATAACTAAAAGGGAAAATTACGTACGAGTGAAATCGCGTGTTTCTCGTACGATTCGTACGAGCGTGTAGAACGACGAGAACTGTTTGACGATTATTAAATGATATATCCAGTAAAATAGCTGTGACATTTGCGTACTCCATTCTCGAAATGAAACTTTTGAAACTCGATGAAAATAAAGAAAAATGTAATATAAACTTGCGATGTAAAAATGAGCAGTTTCCAGCTTCAAAATGCATCCAATTTGTAAAAAAAATTAGTACATCAATTATGAAAATTTCTATCAACTATGCTACGAATTGGAGCGGATTCTTCGTCCTTTTTCAACACTCAACAGTATTACGTTTTTGGAGCCAAAAAAAACGAAAAGTTCTTCTGCAAATCTCATTACGATTCCATTCAAAGTCTCGAATCACGAGCTTGCGAGATGTTCATCTAATAGTAAAACCCATAAATGTTGAATCGTATGATTATCCTTGATCGAGCACTCAAGATTGCGGTCCTATTCAATTCGAACTTTCCGATGAGAATCCAGGCTGTGCAATTTTCGAGGATTTCGTGCTGCTCGGCACTTAGTCGGGACTTTCGTAATATATTTATATATATATATGTATACATATACACGTAAAATGTACTTACATCGAAACTGCGAGAAAGCTTCAACGCCTCTATGCGTTAATCACTTCGTAGAGCCGCGAGTTATCTCGTCAATTTGGTGAAATATTCAGAGTATTCACCGCCGTACTCGTAAAACGGTCGCCTTCTTCGCAGGAGTATTTCCGGTATCTCGTTCGAATTTCAAACGACTATAAAATTTATGGAAAGGAAAGAGATTTCGAAATAGGCCATGAAAAAAAAAATAACCATTTATAATTTGTTTTTTTTCGTGACAAATATCGAATTATCAAAGTCTGTCCCATAAAGATGTTTTACTATCTTTTTTTCTCCATTTTCAGGACCAATTGGAAACTCTGAAGAGCTTGGCACCGAACGTCGAAGCTGCAAAGTTGTCGCAATTAGTTTCATGCTGTTACGCACTTGTCTCGCCCGAAGCTATCGATCTCGGACTTCCTGATTTTCCTCTGGACAATCTTTCAACCGGAGCTCTGCTCATGGTAGGAATAAAAGAAATGCCATGCTGAACGATTTGTCGAAACTGTTTTGAACGAAACAGTTTATTTCCCATCTTGTATGCAATCGATCCTCGCGTAATACGTTTTTTTTTGTACAAAATTAAAAAATGCTAAATTGAACTTTATTCGTACAGGAAAAGTTTCCCAATCTACCAGTCTTCGATATTTTTTATCGATTTTATCCGTACAAATTGTTCCTGGGTAAAGAAGGAAGAGATGCGGTTGAAAGCATACTCGCAACTTTTAACGTTACAAAGGATTCACGAGGTGAGAACGAAGCTTCCGGCAAGCTATTAAGCATCGAGAGAACGGAAAACTCGAGCACGGTCACGTTGCATCGAGACGGCGAGCGCATCACCTTCGGTGTGAGTAACTCGATGTTCGAGACGTATTTCTGTACAAAAAAAAAAGAAAATTTAATTGAAGTTTTTCAATCTACAGACTTTGTGGATTTTTTTTTTCGGCAAAAACTGTTGGCAATATTTTTCGCACAATGTTTCAAACAGGTCCCAGCTGGTGGCGAGATTTCGTCGAACGCTGAAAATGGCAAATACGTTGAGACGAATTATCAAGACAGCCTTTTGGCAGATTTGATGATTTCACATTCTTCAACGGATTTTTGCATAGTCGGGCCGAAAGGTTGCGGGAAAACGACGCTCGTCGTGAAATTGGCAGATTTATTGAAATACAAAATCGAACCGATTGTCCTTTATCAGGTGAGATTTTCCTATTTCGAATTTCGTTGAGAAAATTTTCGAACGACGAGTAATTGATGAGTTTAATCTTTTTCTTTCAGGATATGACGTCACGAGATTTAATTCAGCAAAGAACAACACTGCCAACCGGGGACACAGTTTGGAAAGATTCGCCCCTCGTTGACGCGGCTGTCAATGGAAAAATGGCGGTTTTGGATGGAATTCACAGATTGCATCCGAGCACCCTAGCTGTCATATACAGGCAAGTAACTCGACGATTAAAGAGCACTCGCGATCGTTTAAAAATTTGCGATTTTCCGGGGTGAAAAAAGAGAAATTTTACGTTTCGATCTTTTCAATTTTGCAATAATTTTCGGCGAAAAATTCTCTCGCTATGTAACAAAAATTTTCAACGCGATTCAGAGCAGTTTCCAAAGCAGTTAACGGTCCGACGACGGTTGTCAAAAGTGAAAATGTGCTCTGAAATCGTGAATAATCCCGGTCGAATTTTCGAAAAGTTTCATTTCGTCAGTTTTCTCCGAAGATTATCGCACATCCGGGGAATTTCAAAGTCGCGACGTTCATTCGATCCTCCATTCGACAGATTGGTCCAAGATCGCGAATTGCAGCTGCACGATGGCAAAAGAATAATGCGACACGATCGTTACGACGAGATAAAAAAAGCGTGCGAAAAATCGGACAAGGAGATGAAAGATTCAGGATTATTGCGAATGCATCCGTCGTTCAGGCTCGTCGGTCTCGCTGAACCTCCGATTGTAAACAGCTCCACCGGCCAGTGGCTCAATTCCGAGCTTCTGAGTTTGTTCAATTTTCACGCAATGCGACCGTTGGGAAAATCCGAAGAAGTCCACATCGTGCGGTCCAAAGTACGTGATAACGCAATTTTCTCCATTCTTGCTTCGTCATCGGCGAGACGTTACAGAAAACAGAAAAAAGAAGGTCTCCGATAATTCGCAAAGTTTCTAATAATTCCCGTTCGATCAAATTTATCGAGATCAAATTTCTCGCTCGTAGCTCCAATTCCGAGTGCTTTTTATTCGTTCCAGACGTTGAAAAAGTATGTTTTCCTTCGCTCCCCTTTCAGTACGGAGAACCGAGGGAAGAAGTCTCGAAGATAATCGACTTTGCCCATAAACTGAGATCATCGGCGGACCCGACTCTTCGGTCCCTCGCTGGATTTTTCAGCACGCGACAATTGTTGAGAATCGCCGCGCGCATGAGCAAGTTTTCGAGCGACGACTCGTACGAGGCTGTACAGAGAGCGTGTTTGGGAAGATTTTTGCCACCACTGCGGAAGAAACTACTGGACGATAGTCTCAAAAATTTCGGCATTACGCCTCCGTCGAAGGGAGAAACGCTCGGAAAAATTCAATGTCTCGTCGATGAAAAAAACGTGACTATCGGAAGTACAACGATCGAACGTTACGAGACTCGAGCTTTGTCCAAAGTACCGGATATCCTGTTTTACGACGTTCCGCAGCATTTGGCACTGTTGGAAATTCTCGCGCAAGACTTCGTACTCGGTCAGAATATCCTCCTCGTTGGCAATCAGGGAGTCGGGAAAAACAAGATCGTCGATCGGCTTTTGCAGCTCCTGAATCGCCCGAGAGAATACATTCAACTGCACAGAGACACGACGGTTCAAACGTTGACTCTTCAACCGATGGTGCGAGACGGTGTCGTCGTTTACGAAGATTCTCCCCTCGTCCAGGCTGTACGTCAAGGTCACGTTCTCGTCATCGACGAAGCTGACAAAGCGCCGACTCACGTCACCTGCATATTAAAAGTAATTTTCAATGTTTACAGTTCGAAAAAATGGCTCAAGTATTTTTGACTTTCAGACCTGAGAATCGATCTTACATCCGTGATGAAATGTCGAATTTCGTTTTCCAAAGTATCTCTGTATCTGACCTGTAAAAGAGAACGAAAAAAAATGATCAAGTTCCATAAAAACGATCGATAGAATTTAAATTGGCGATTATAAAATTCGAATAGAGTCCGATGCCAAGTGTGATGATTCTGTCACTTTAGACTCTAGCGGAAAGCGGTGAGATGATCCTCTCGGATGGCCGTCGCATAATTCCCACGAGTAGCGACGAAAACAACGAATCGACGATATCGATACATCCGGATTTTCGTATGATCATTTTGGCCAATAGACCGGGATTCCCATTCTTGGGTAACGACTTTTTCGGTGCTCTCGGTGATTTATTCAGCACTCATTCCGTTGATAATCCCAGCTTCGAAGGCGAGATGGAACTTTTGAAGCGATACGGTCCCAACGTTGACGTCGACGTGGTCAATAAATTGGTCAAGGCTTTCGGTGAACTGAGAAGCATGGCTGACCAGGGATTAGTTTCTTATCCGTACTCTACGCGCGAAGTCGTCAACATAGTCAAGCATTTGCAGGTAAATTAAGAGAAAAGTGAATTTCCGGCAAAAACACTGTTTATCGCAGAAATAATTATAATCAATTTCGTTCAAAAGAATCATTTTCATGCACGATTTAAAGAACAACTCCGTTTCGGACTTTCTCTGAAAATTTTTCTCAACGGTGTGCTTAATTTAACAGATTCATGGTGTTCTCACCATGAATTTGTTAAATTTCGCGTGTTATCACACTTTTTTTTTTATTTTCAGAAATTCCCCGAAGAGCCATTGGCCAGGGTCGTTCGCAACGTCTTCGACTTTGACAGATATTCCCCGGAGATTTTTGAGACCCTCGTGACGGTGCTTCGCAAACACGGGATACCAATTGGCACAACAGAGAGAAACATTGCCCTGACGAAAGAGTGAGATACCGCAAAATACCCCATAAAATTCGACAACGTTGTGAAAATACATGTTTTTAAGTTTCTAATAAAAAAAAAGCATACAAATGCTTTGGCCAAAGTTGCGCCTCGGAGAATTTATTATCCTCTTCCATCGCAGGTTTCCGCTGCCGAAAGTCCGTCTGGCGGGAACGTGGAACGTTTCTTCGGGAGGAACCACGATACCCGTGCAAGAGAGATTTATCAAATTAACGTCACCGATTAATCAACCTCGAACGAGTCACGCGATCGACAAGATCGAAGCGAGATCGGCTTTGTTTACGGAATTGCTGAATTATTGGCACGTCCCGATGGGAGATACGTCGAGCATCGGTGGAATCACCGTGTCCAAGGGAACGAGAAACGACGGAACCGACGATAAAATTCGCGTTCTCGTGAAAAACCCAACGAGCATTTTTAGCGCCACCCCCGAGTCAGAGGAGATCCAAGAAGTGTCGATTCACGGACTCGCAGCATCCGCGCGTGGAATGCAGCCGAAATATACAATGGCTACCGACAATTCTGGTAATCTTTTGGTGCACGAAGAAACGGTGAGACTTTATTCAAAGAATATTTTCGAAAAACTTTTCTCATGGGTAACACCCTCGCAAATGACTTGAATCAAGCGTTTTTCTTTGAGATTTTTTTGGAATTGAAGAAATAGGGATGGAATAACAATATTCGAGAAAGTTTTTCAAGATATTTTGAAGTTTCCGATTTTGAATCTGGAGGAAAGGAAAAATTCATTCAATCCCCATACTTTTAGCTGGTAAAACATGCATAGAATTTTCGGCGAGTTCGTTCAAACGCACACAGAGAATGAATACACACTAAAATGCGATAATCGTTTATGAAATAATTCCTACTGTTCAGTCGAATGGACTTTTGATCCTGAATTTGGAGAAAGGCACGGCTCGGAGGATTCAAAATTCGTCTCTGCTGTCGTCAGCCGGTGAGAAGCTGTCACAGGCATTTGGCAACAAGACGTCATCGTGGAGGATGTCCGGCGACCTTTTGTCGTCGGAAAATTTGGCGGTTTTTTATACGCCCAACGGGGACAAGGTCGAGATAATAAATGTGGAAAGTATGAGCGCGTATACGATGACTCTGCCGTGTCAGATCGACACGATCTTACCGTCGTCCGCCGGAAGATGGCTGGTCCAAGACACGGAGAAGAATCTTCACGTCCTTCAAAAATCATCGGCGAACGCTCGCTGTCCGAATGTTCTGCGAAAAGTCGACGTGACTTCCGGGAATATCGCGAACGTGGGTAGCCTCGCTGGAAGTTCCGGAGACAACTTGACGGATTCTCTGCTCAGCGAAGCTCTGAGCGAAAAAATCAGTTCGCCCAACAGAGTGTTCGCCAGTGACTCGACATACGCGAGTCTGGCCGTTGGTTTTCCCGAGCTCGATGGAGCCAACGAAATTTATATCTGGCCGAGAAACGAGAGACTTCGAACTTTATCTCCTCCGATCATCACGAAACACGGGGAAATCATAAGAACTCTGCCGTCGAGCAAAGTTCCGCGTGAAGCCATTTCCGGTCACAGCAAGGATATGAGACTCTCGGGATTTTTGGAAATCGTTGATCCGGCGAGCGGTACCGTTCGATATTTGACGATACCTGAGTGAGTACCGTAGTTCGCTGGCATGATTTTTATTAACGGTCACAAAAGCGGTATGCTCGTTTAGAGTTATTTTCAACGATAAGATCATGATTGAGAAAAGATATTGTCAAAAGGAGGATTTTTCGTGGTGAAAATTGTTGACTTTTTTCTTCACTTTTCGAATCCTACTTTTGATAATCGTAATTGCATAGGCCAGCGAATATACCTCCTACGAGTCAATGGATGTATGCGAAAGAGCTTCCGGTTTATGTTGCCGCGACTTCCAACGAGAATCTCGTGACGGTAGACGCTGGTGGTTGCGTACGTACGTGGGAAACCTCGTCCATCAGCATCGGAGAGTCTCTGAAAGCTTGGCGCAAAATGGTCGATAAAGATGGTGAATATCTTCAATTAACGAAGAAAAGAGACTCGGGTCTCGACGTTAGTGGCCCGAAACACGGAAAGGTCGACGAGAAAAATGAGCCACACGTCGGTGGGAACACCTGGGCCGGCGGAACTGGAGGTAAGCCAATATTCTCGTTCTTTTTCGTGAACATTTTTTAGGATATTAATATTCTTGGTGAATCGGTAATTTTGCTAAATATAGTACGACAAACATTGCTTTTTTATTCGTATAAATGATTGTCGGAACATTTCGAAAAATAGAAACTGCTCTGTAAAGTTATCAAAGTGTTTAACGCGTTTTAACGTGTTTTAGGAAGAGACACGGCTGGTCTCGGTGGAAAAGGTGGTCCTTATCGTCTGGATGCTGGCCATACCGTTCATCAATTGAGCGACGAGGAAAAAAATGCCGTGCCCGAGCACGTTAAAAAAGCTGCTCGAGAAATGGGAAAACGAGCATTCGCGCAAAGATTAAAGGACATACGGATGAGCGAGTACGATCACAAAGTGTACAGCCAATTTCGAGATGCCGTTGCCAAACAAATACAATCCTTGCGAGTGATTTTAGGTGAGGGAAAAAAGACCATTTTCTACAGAAAATTTTTCGATGCCGTTGCGCTGATTTATAGGAGTTACTTGATATCCAATTAAATCTCTCCAATTAAAAAAAAACGTTCATTAACGAAATTTGTCCTTTTTTTTCGTCATTTTCAACGACACAGGCAGTCTTCAGGCAAAAAGAAACGAACGTCAATGGCTGAGGCATCAGACTTCCGGTGAGCTCGACGATACGAAATTGATCGAGGGTCTGACGGGCGAGAAAACGATTTTCCGACGCAGAGCGGAAAAAGAGCCGGAAGTTGGTGCACCGCAATTGAAAGCGAAGAGATTGAAGCTCGTCGTTGATGTTTCCGGAAGTATGTACAGATTTAACGGATACGACGGTCGCTTGGATCGCGAGATGGAGGCTTGCGTCATGGTGATGGAAGCTTTCGCCGGTTACGAGACCAAGTTTCGGTACGACATTGTCGGACACTCTGGCGATGATTATCACATCCCATTCGTCGATCATTCACGACCACCTGCTGATAATAAACAACGACTCGAAGTTATCAGAGTAATTATCATCGATGCTGTTTGAACGAGAAAAATCGATTATCTAATCGAATTTCACTGATTATCTTGTTGGTTTTTTTTTCTTCATTTTTTTCAGACTATGCACGCTCATTCCCAGTACTGCATATCCGGTGATAATACTCTGGAAGCGACGCAACACGCGATTTCGAGCCTCGCCAAAGAGGATACCGACGAATCGATCGTCGTCGTTCTGTCGGACGCTAATCTCGAACGTTACGGAATTCCACCGGCGAAATTCGCACAAATTTTGGCTTCAAACACGGACGTTAACGCTTACGCGATATTTATCGGATCTCTCGGCGATCAAGCTGTCAGGTGATGGATAAACAAATATTTTCCAGACCTTCCCCGACGCATGGATACTATCGCTTTGAAAAAAAAATAAAACAAAATTGTTTTTTTTTACTTTTACTTTTTGATTTGTGGGATGCGAGGAAAATGAAATTCATTTTGTACATTTGTTATATTTTGTTTTTGGCTTTTTTTCAGACTCATGAAAAAGATGCCTGCTGGTCGAGCGTTTCTTTGCATGGACCTGAAAGACATTCCACGAATATTGCAACAGATATTCGTTTCGTCGGTGTTGAACACGAGATCTAGTTGATTGCACATCATGATGTGATGTGAAATACATGCGAGCTCAATCGTTTATTTCTTTAATTGTATGATTGTAAATAATAACATGAATATAACTGCAACTCTGGTTTTTCAATCATCCTGTACATTTTAGGCTTCAGTTACAAACATTTCTGAATAAAATTAGTTTTACCATTGCTTTTATAAATTTTTAAAATTATTTTTCATTTATCAAATCATTTTCATTATCAGTTTTTTCGATATTCCATTTTTTTCTACTCAAATTTTATTAATAAATTTTCAATATTTATAGAATTCCGATAGCATTAATTAAAGTAGACTTTTCAAAAATGATTAGCCAATCGTTTAAACTTTCCGTCTGTAGAATTAATTCGTTTAGTTTTCAACATTCTTTCAATTCGTAAAGAAAATTCAAAAGAGAAATTGAATCTCTCGCCCCGAATCGAATATCTTGTGATTGCACCGTTTCACGTTGTGGCGCGTCGGTCGGGGTACCTTTTCCGAATGGTTTGGCGGTTCTATCGTTCCGATCGTTCCTGTAGGAAGTACACTCCGCGAGCGGAAATCGCCGGTCCACGCGCGTCTTTCGTGCTTCGAAACATCGGAGAATGCAGTGGGATACATATTGGTTCGCATAATTTTTCTTTAAAACTTGAATAAACTTCACTTTGTACATGCTAAATCAGATTTTTATCCGCTTGATCGAAATATATATCGTCCGCGTACATTGTTCATAAGACTCGCGCAGATCGCGTGCTTCCATGTATTTATAAAACATGCATTAATCCTACACTTGAACCGATTTACTAAATGCCACAAATACGAAAATTTGCCATGTTCAATTAATCAGTTTTTGTTGATATCTTGTCGGAAAACTTTGAGAAGGATAGAATGAGAAAAGTGAGAAAACAAATTGTACAAAAAAAATCGACGATAGTTGTAGATTTTCGTAACAACGCAGAGTTTTGGCCAACAATTTTAAAGCTTTTGTCGTTCTTGCACTAGCGAAATAGTGATATATTTATGTAATGCAAAATTCCAGTGTTTTGGAATGTGCTAGGAAAGAGTGAGGTTGACGGTGAAAAAAATCATGCTCGTAATTTCGATCGTATTGTTCGAAAACGATGCTACGACTATTCTTCCATGTTTGATACCGCTAGTTCCCAAATTTCCCGCATGCGTCAGTGGCGCGCAAACTCTCGACGGTTTACCGGGGTAACGATCAGTACCGGCGCGACTTTTTTTCAGGAATCGTCGAATACCGATTCAATTATTTGTTTCTTTTACGTCCATCTTCCACATTCTATGCATGTTAGTTCATAAAATGTTCACACGCGTCGCAGCAATATTTATCCTATTCATGACGGGAACACATGCTGAATACGCGAGTCTCATGCAACAAAACATGCATTTTTTCCCGCTGGTTTTTCAAACGTGGTGCTTTGTTATATCGTACAGCTACGACATTCATATTCGCACAAAGAATCGTTGTGATTTATCGATCCTAAACGCAGCAAGGAACTTTGCTGCATAAACGGTTGTCGTACAGACGTAAATGAGAGCATAAACTTTAGCGATTACTTTGATCTCGAGACGTTTGTTTTACAACGATACTCGGGAAATATTCGGGTGGCGATGGCAGCGCCACGGCCCCCGCCGACGTTGAGCGCTGTAGTCTCGCGCGTGCGACCCTTCGCGGCGCTGGTAGCGGAGTGGGGATAGACGCGCGCCGTAGCGCGCGTCGGCTAGCGGAGTGGGGGGAAGGAGAGCGCGTCGAACGTCAGTGACACGCCGGTCGTTGAATGGAGCGGGTGTGGAAGCGTGTTCAGAGCGCGGGGCGCCGCGGCGTTACCGGACGTTGCGGTTGTCCAACGCAACCCTGTCAGCTGCACGTGGATCAACGCGCAAAACGAGGTGCGGGCGGTACGAGAAAATCTCGTGGTCCGCAGACAATCGTATGCGCGTGTCAAGTTCAACCGTGTCCCGTGCATCCTGTACTCATTAGAGTTCGACGTACGAGGCCTCAGAACAGCTGCGATTGTCCGGTAGAGTCTCAACCTTGTTCGCACACAGCGGCCTCCCGGTCCTCCCCGTCTCGTAGAATCAGAAGGTAAACAATTGCCCGTGTTCTGCGTTTAGAAATTAGATTCTCTTTTATAGAACCGATAAAATAAACAGAATTGTCCCTATCCCACGCGGTAATCACGCGACGATTATTGGTCACGATTCTTGGAGGCAAATGACTTTTTCGACTAAATCTCGCCACAATAATGACCCGTTCGACAATATCCTCTTTCGGGAGAATCCCTCCTCCTCGTGTTGCAGAGTTTTGCCGAGTTTTCGCTTTAATTTCGCGAATTAACACACTCGTGTTTCAAATACAATTTTATGCATCAAACTTTTGTCTAATTTTTGAATTCTTTATTTCCTCAAATTCCTCTCTCACCGTTCTTCGTACTTATCCTTTGCCTTTGTAATCAACAACGCGCGTAAATCTTTTCAAAAAAACACGAGCTTTTTTTCGTTGAGATTGAGGTTCTGTGTCGCTCGAGATGAAACGTCAGAGCGATCGGGACGCTCGAGAAGCTACCCTCCAAAGTAGAGGGTGGAAGTTTGAGAAAAAACTGGAACTTGTCGTCTCTAGGAACGGACAATTCATAAATATACATGCACCGTCTAAGCACTTCGTAATTTCGCTGCCATTCTTTTTTCAAATCCATTTAAGCTCAATTTCGAACAGAATCGACCGAAACCCCGGCCTGCCATGCTTCTCGAAGTGCGAAACGTAATCCATCAATTCGCTCCCCTGTTTTCTTCAAGGCCAAATTTTGTTGCGCGGGTTCGTCGTTTTCTTTTCATTTCCCCCGACATTTTCCCCTCCTCTCCGAAACCTGCATATCGTAAAAAAGCTCCACAACGCAAAATGCAAAACCAAAATAGTACTATTTCCCTACAAGGACGTTAGCTCCTGATGAAACCGTTGAATCATGAAATTCAACGATTTTCGAGCGAATTCCGCACAAAATACGAAAGAAACTTTGAAAAAACAAAGAAAAACGAGGAAAAAATGTTTCTAGATGCGATTGCGCTGAACGACCTTGCCGTCACAGCTCCTCGGGCGTCGTTTCCCGTCGACGTCCTCAGGGTTCTTTCTCCCTACCGTCGTCCTCGACGTTCGCCACGTCCCTGAGCGCGATAACGTCTTTTCAACGTCAAAAAAATGGCGGCGACCGATCAAAGAACGGTTGCGAGTGCAACGCGGGCGCTTCCGGCTGTCCTCATCCGCTTCCGGAAGTTCCCTGCGATTGCGACGCTAAACCGTGCGCTCACACGATCAAATCTTCGCGACGCTCTCGCCGACAGTGCGAATGCACCGCGCAGCCGTGTTTGCACGCTAAAAACAACGATGGGCGCATTAAACGCGTGAAATATCGCGTGAGACGGGCCGGATGTGCGATGGCACGTTGTACCGCCGAATTGGCCATGTTGAAGCTGCACTGGGAGTTGGCGACCGAGTGTGCGCCATGCAAGCCCCGTGCGTTCACCAGACGTTTGTGCCGACGACAGCAGAGTGACAACGAACTGTATCGGAGCAACAGCTTCAAGTTCGAGAGATTCGAGAGAACGAAGGACGACTCGTCGAGTCCGATCCGCAAACCGGTGAGTCGCCATTTTGAAAAAAATACAAAAAACTGACTCTTCTCGCCTCTGAATCTGCTTGTTCGCGAGGAAAATCATCGCGCAGCCTTGAATCGGAATGAACCGTGAATATGCGGTGAACAAAGTCGTATGCGGGCATTATTTTTATACGTTATCGTTAGTATCGATTGACTCGGGAGCATATTATCGTAATACATGCTTTTACACGCGAAAAAAACCAACAGTGCGAACACGATGTCACAAGGTTACCGATAATTACAACCCTTGTTCGTCAAATCGATAAAAAGGGTATTTCCGGATAGAACGAAATGAAACTTTTGATTTTTTTTGCCACATACATATAGGAGCTTGTGCGGAGAATTTTTCTTTCAGGAACGTTTTTTTTCTTCTGTAATCTCGATGATTTAACGAAAAAATTCCAGGGTTTTAACGTTTTATCATTTTTCGTTCGACGATGCGTTTCCTCGTCCTTTCTCCCGAGGATTTACCCTACAATTTGTCAATAACTTGGCGCAAGCGACAATTACAACCCTTGTTCGTCAAATCGATAAAAAGGGTATTTCCGGATAGAACGAAATAAAACTTTTGATTTTTTTTGCCACATACATATAGGAGCTTGTGAGGAGAATTTTTCTTTCAGGAACGTTTTTTTTTCTTCTGTAATCTCGATGATTTAACGAAAAATTTCCAGGGTTTTAGCGTTTTATCATTTTTCGTTCGACGAATCTTTCGATGTGGGACGATGCGTTTCCTCGTCCTTTCTCCCGAGGATTTACCCTACAATTTGTCAATAACTTGGCGCAAGCGACAATTACAACCCTTGTTCGTCAAATTGATAAAAAGGGTATTTCCGGATAGAACGAAATGAAACTTTTGATTTTTTTGCCACATACATATAGGAGCTTGTGCGGAGAATTTTTCTTTCAGGAACGTTTTTTTTCTTCTGTAATCTCGATGATTTAACGAAAAAATTCCAGGGTTTTAGCGTTTTATCATTTTTCGTTCGACGAATCTTTCGATGTGGGACGATGCGTTTCCTCGTCCTTTCTCCCGAGGATTTACCCTACAATTTGTCAATAACTTGGCGCAAGCGCCACGTTATCCGGCTCGCGGATATCCTTTTTCGAACTTATATTAGTCGACCCGCTCTGGCATTTTCTTCCCATCACGCCTTTTTCCTCTCATCGATATCGTCTCTCGGCTTTATCGTCGATCGATGATCAAAATAACCGAGGAATATAGAAAAATAGCGATGAAACAGGCATTCTCCTATCGGTCGAGGAGTCTTGTTGCGTCGAGAGAAATTCTCTTGATATTTTCTCCAATCTCAAAGAAATTCATTAATTTCTCCGAGCACCCGGGAATTCCTCCCGAATTTTTTCGTCATTTTCGAATTTATATTACATTTGAAATATAACAGCGATATATTATTACATTATAAATATTATCAGTTATATTTGCATATATCAAATCGCCAAATCAGTGGTTTATAGGCTAAAAATAATGTCGGAATGAACTTTTTCATCCATTTTGAAAAGATTCAAATTTATTTTCGCTACATTTTCAAATAAATAATATATATACGTATTCTTGCGATATATAGTGTTTTTTTTATTGAAATAAAGAATTTAAGATACGTTCGATTCATTAATTTCTCCGAGCACGCGGGAATTCCTCCCGAATTTTTTCGTCATTTTCGAGTTTATATATACATTCGAAATATAACAGCAATATATTATTACATTATAAATATTATCAGTTATATTTGCCTATATCAGGCTGTTCGTTATTTCCCAAGTTGACTTTTTCCGCTCGGCTGTGCGCGAAATCAGTGGTTTGTAGCCTAAAAATGATCTCGGAATGAACTTTTTCATCCATTTTGAAAAGATTCAAATTTATTTTTGCCACATTTTCAAATAAATCATATACATATAGTGTTTTTTTTAAATGAAATAAAGAATTTAAGATACGTTCGATTCATTAATTTCTCCGAGCACGCGGGAATTCCTCCCGAATTTTTTCGTCATTTGCGAATTTATATTTACATTCAAAATATAACAGCAAAATATTATTACATGATAAATATTATCAGTTATATTTGCATATATCAGGCTGTTCGTTATTTCCCAAGTTGACTTTTTCCGCTCGGCTGTGCGCGAAATCAGTGGTTTGTAGCCTAAAAATGATCTCGGAATGAACTTTTCATCCATTTTGAAAAGATTCAAATTTATTTTTGCCACATTTTCAAATAAATCATATACATATAGTATTTTTTTTAATTAAATAAAGAATTTAAGATACGTTCGGTTCATTAATTTCTCCGAGCACGCGGGAATTCCTCCCGAATTTTTTCGTCATTTTCGAGTTTATATATACATTCAAAATATAACAGCAATATATTATTACATTATAAATATTATCAGTTATATTTGCATATATCAGGCTGTTCGTTATTTCCCAAGTTGACTTTTTCCGCTCGGCTGTGCGCCGAATCAGTGGTTTGTAGCCTAAAAATGATCTCGGAATGAACTTTTTCATCCATTTTGAAAAGATTCAAATTTATTTTTGCCACATTTTCAAATAAATCATATACATATAGTATTTTTTTTTAATTAAATAAAGAATTTAAGATACGTTCGATTCATTAATTTCTCCGAGCACGCGGGAATTCCTCCCGAATTTTTTCGTCATTTTCGAGTTTATATATACATTCGAAATATAACAGCAATACATTATTACATTATAAATATTATCAGTTATATTTGCATATATCAGGCTGTTCGTTATTTCCCAAGTTGACTTTTTCCGCTCGGCTGTGCGCCGAATCAGTGGTTTGTAGCCTAAAAATGATCTCGGAATGAACTTTTTCATCCATTTTGAAAAGATTCAAATTTATTTTTGCCACATTTTCAAATAAATCATATACATATAGTATTTTTTTTTAATTAAATAAAGAATTTAAGATACGTTCGGTTCATTAATTTCTCCGAGCACGCGGGAATTCCTCCCGAATTTTTACGTCATTTTCGAGTTTATATATACATTCAAAATATAACAGCAATACATTATTACATTATAAATATTATCAGTTATATTTGCATATATCAGGCTGTTCGTTATTTCCCAAGTTGACTTTTTCCGCTCGGCTGTGCGCCGAATCAGTGGTTTGTAGCCTAAAAATGATCTCGGAATGAACTTTTCATCCATTTTGAAAAGATTCAAATTTATTTTTGCCACATTTTCAAATAAATCATATACATATAGTGTTTTTTTTAAATGAAATAAAGAATTTAAGATACGTTCGATTCATTAATTTCTCCGAGCACGCGGGAATTCCTCCCGAATTTTTTCGTCATTTTCGAGTTTATATATACATTCGAAATATAACAGCAATACATTATTACATTATAAATATTATCAGTTATATTTGCATATATCAGGCTGTTCGTTATTTCCCAAGTTGACTTTTTCCGCTCGGCTGTGCGCCGAATCAGTGGTTTGTAGCCTAAAAATGATCTCGGAATGAACTTTTTCATCCATTTTGAAAAGATTCAAATTTATTTTTGCCACATTTTCAAATAAATCATATACATATAGTATTTTTTTTTAATTAAATAAAGAATTTAAGATACGTTCGGTTCATTAATTTCTCCGAGCACGCGGGAATTCCTCCCGAATTTTTTCGTCATTTTCGAGTTTATATATACATTCAAAATATAACAGCAATATATTATTACATTATAAATATTATCAGTTATATTTGCATATATCAGGCTGTTCGTTATTTCCCAAGTTGACTTTTTCCGCTCGGCTGTGCGCCGAATCAGTGGTTTGTAGCCTAAAAATGATCTCGGAATGAACTTTTTCATCCATTTTGAAAAGATTCAAATTTATTTTTGCCACATTTTCAAATAAATCATATATCGATACATTATTGCAATATAAAATGTTTTTTTTTAAATGAAATACCGAGTTTAAGATACGTTCGTGAGGAAATAACGAAAATTTGAAAAATACCAAAACTTTCCTCTCAAACTCATCCCCAAACAGACGCACATACCCCGTAAACACTCCCAATATGCGTATTCGTACTTATTCGTACATGCAATTATCAGACTCTCGACGAAAACATTGACCAAGACTCGAGGCACTAAAAAGTTGACCCACTTTTTGGATGACGAGAAAGCTCTTCCGGATTCATTATCGTAGGGAAAAGCAGCGGGTATATACGAGGGCGAGAATGAAATCTCCGCGGGGAATCGTTGTCGGATCTCTCACGGAAACAGGAAGAGGGAGAGAGAGAGAGACGGGCGTTTGCTTTATCCTCGTTTTGTCGGGCGAACACAGTCGTTTTGTTCGTATAATTCTCCGAGTGACGGGATAAAATGCCTCAGTCGGTCTCGTCAAACGCATACGTACAGAACGCGGCGTTTCAGTCGCTCTCTTCCTCCAACAGCATCCACTTTGAAGTTCGCTGCGTTTGAAACCGAACAAACACGTACATTCTTCCCTTTATCGTTTATTCCCGTCGCGATTTAATTGTCATCGTCCGTGCAAAGACTCTCTACGCGACGCGAAACATCTCTTTCGTCGCTGAAAAGATAATCCTTAAGGGGTCATGGAATTACATGGTCGCGTATAGTCGCGACGGTCTCCCCCGCATCTGCCATCAAAATAGCCGAAAAAACAAGACGCGAAAGACCGGAAACTGCTCCGTTCGTTTCATCTCCGTGTCTCCTCTTGTGTCATCTCCGTAACGTCCGATGTGCGCGCTGTACACGGTGAGAATACGTCCGGTACGTTTCTGGTCCATGGTACTCGTGACAGACACGGAGAAGCGCTAACCTACCTCTACATTCGGTGCAGAGTGGCCCTACGGAATTATCGACCGCGTTCCTCTCCTCCCTGGTACACCGAGCACCGCGTATACATATACGCGTGTAGTACATATAGTCCCATGCAGCCCCGGGTCGTTTTAGGCCACCTTCCGCACCACTACCACCAACCGTTCCACGGTCCTTGACACCGGAAGTTATTTACCAGAATTCCTCTCCTTTCTTCACCCTCCTCTTCTCTCTCTCTCTCACCCCGTCTCTCTCGCTTCTCTTCTTATTATTTTATCACCTACGTCTCTCAACCGTGCTCGAGTCTTTCTTCGAGCGATATCCTTTTACTCCTGACGTCATTGACAATTTGACGATGACGATTTATATCACGAAAATCGATCGCACGTGAACGAAATTGCGACTCTACCTCGCGGTGTATTTTCAAATTATAAATTTATACATGTGGGGTAGGTTGCCGGAAAATAACTATACGAATTAATGAAATTTCGCAGAGCACGTTACTTCGGTCGTGTTCCTGTAGAATCTTTAAAAAAAAGTAAGAAATGAAAAAAGCGTTTTAAAATCGATCGGTAAGCTCCGCTGATAATCTACAACCGTGATTCCGTACGAGATTTCCGTTGGATAACGTTGATCTCAATCGTATAATTCACATAATCCTTTCGTGGTTGTACAGCGTGTGCTTATAAAGTGTCTATATATGCGCAAGCACGTTTGTATCTTCGTGCGACCGCAGAGAGGTTCATTATCCGCTTATCTTCGGAGTGACCGTAACAGTTGCGGTTGCATCGTCCCTCCGCACTTTCGTGATTAATCATAATTCTCCCTCTCGGTCTCTCTCGCATTTTCTCTCCCTCTTGCCCCGCCATTACGCGCGAGAAACGCACGATTCTTACTTGATTTTCGAGCTTTGTTCTCAACGAGAAAAAAAATTGATAAAAATTCCAAAAACCACCGGCAATCGAAAGAAACGCCCTCGAAAATAGTGGAATAGGTGGTTTTGGAGTTTTTATCCATTTTTTTTTCTTGTTGAGAATAAAGCTCGAAAATCAAGTAAGAATTTCTCGCACGTAGCGGCTTCAACCGCAAGTGATGAATCGATCGATTTCCAAATTTCTTGCTCCTTTGGTCGTCCAAAATAAATTGCGAATGAATCATTTTTATCAGTCGCCTTGGAGTCGCTCGTGCCGAACTTCAAAAATGAAGAGAGAGCGATCGAAAAACGCGTGCAAAGATATGATAAAAAATGCCCCCAAAGATTACCTCGAGAGCGCTGAGACTCGGGGGAGAAAAAGTGCAAATTGTTGCGCTTTTTTTCCCTTTTTTCCAGTCTCACCTCCATAGTCGTCGTCAGGACGAATGTCCTGACGACGGGGAGGTTTTTCGGGTTTGTTGCTGTCTCTCTCTCTCTCTCTCGGCATCCCGATAGGCGTAATGTTTCCGCACGGTGGTTTCGGCGATGGAGCGCGCGACGAGCATTTTATCCAGCTTTTTCCAGCAGTTTTCGTCCTGCTAAAAGCTTTTTGCCCGCAAAATTGGGTCGGGGAACACTCTAGACTTCCGGGCTCTGACGAGACCTTATCTCCGCTGGGTGTGTGTGTGTGTGTGTGCGCGGGCGTCTGCGTACATAAACTTTGCCGTACACACGTGTGTGTAATATAATACATCCATCGACATATACATATTTAAACTAGGAAGCATAAAAGTCCCTAACCTACGAGGGCCATTCGCGCGAAGCAAAGTGGGTTAAGCTCTTTTTTTCGTTGCGAGACTTCGATGTACTGTACGATGCATTCGCTGAAGGCACTTGACAAGTCAAGTGTGTGTGTGTGTGTGTGTGTGTGTGTGTGTGTGTGTGTGATGGAGGAAAAACGAGGAAAAGAGGAGAGGGGGGAGAAGCACAACGTCGAGAGTGAGAGACTTTAACGTAGGCGTCGAGACGAGAGGGATGACCCGACGTGTCTACTCGCCAATGTCGATTCAAAAGCTCCGCTCGGAGCAACTTTTATAGTTTCACACCCAGGAAGACAAACTCTTTCGGCTTAGTGGCTTTTTAATGTAAACGAAGAATAACCAAGCTCAAACAATGAGAAATGCGCCTCGAGAGCCCTCGTCGGCGTCGAATGAAGGAGAAAAAAATGTCTGAAAATAATTTAGTCACACGCAGACGGTGTGCCGAGCACTTTGATCGAAGACGCAATATCAATGTTGAAAAGTTGTCAACAAACTGCTAAAAAAAAGCAAACTATTCGGAGCCCGAGTTCGAACGAATTTATTTCCTCGTGATTGTTTTTCGTCACGCGATACGCGATCTTTTCTTTGAATCACTTTCATCGTCGCGAATTATCCCTGTGCGTTTTGAAAAAAGTACGATTAAAGGTTCTTTGATTATCAATTATCAATCATTATTTCGTTTATATCATTTTATTCGAGCAAAATACTCCAACTCCGACACGCGTGTAGACGGTCTGGCCATCGGCGAATCATTACGCGCGCAAGCTCGGCGGCAGTGACGAGAAAAGTCGCTCAAAAGTATTCCGGCACGAGAGACAACTCGGTCAGACGGCATATGGCGGAAGAAAAAGTTACGAAAACGGTGTCTCGCGGTCGCGTATACTTCGGAAAAGAAAAAAAAAGAAAAAATTCTAACCAGCGCGCGGCTTTTATCCTCCACGTTGAATTTCCCTAAATGCCATTCCCTTTTTTTTTCGGTCTTAGCAAACGACTGCATAAGCTCGTTTTCATTCTCCCTCCGTCCAACGTTTCTCTGTCCATGCGATTTTTTTTTCCTCCCGTTTCTTTTTTTTTCAATACACCCGGCCCCTTGTTGGTTTATTTCTCAAGGATCAGGGGGTGAGAAGGGGCTCGACACCGGAGGAACGTCGACGAGCTCCGCGAAGGGATGAAACGAACGTTTGAACAAAGGTCCGCGTGTTTTTTTTTTTTTCGCGGGTCCATATATATATACATAGCGCAGGATCTTCCGATGATGCATCTACGGAAGACTTTTTTTTTATTGCACGAGTGTATACGTGTAAAATACACGCGAGTGTGTTTTCCTAGTGCAGAAAGGCGAGTGTCGGTAGGCGATGCTCGCTCGCAGACTACTCGGGTCCTTTAACACGGCCAACGAGCCGTATTTACGGCGTTGATGAAATTCCATTTCCACTTTTCCATTTATCAAAGTGGCTGCGCCACTACGGAGCGCCCGTTCCTCATTTTCATCTCTCGCCCACTCCGAGTTTTACTCTTCCCCAATTCCCAGGACGGCAGGTGATGAAAAAAAAACGTTTGCGCTCGTTTTTGTCATGTTCTTTCGGGCGAACGAAAGAGAGCAGGGATGCTGCGTTGAAACTTGAAACGGTCGCCGTTGAGTCGTCAACTTAATTACGGTATACAATAATACGATAATATGCCGGATTAGCTAAATAACGGTGTCTCTTCTCCTTCGGTTTTCCAACCGAAAACGGACTCGAGGATAAAAATGTGTCTTATACGCTTACGATAATCGTCTTGTTGATCGAGTTGTTCATCTTCATCGGAACACGAGCTCGCTGAATTTGGAAAAAAAAAACGGAATGTTTGGGACTTTTCGAGAGAGGAAATCTCGCGATGTTTGTGTTTCCGCTGTATGTCGTTTTCACGAATTTGCATCATCGTTTTGTTACTCCCCGTGAAAAAAAAAACAATAGGGTTGACACCGGCACAACATAGCGCCGACTTCCCTTCATAGGCGGCCATTCTCTGGCTTTAATGTCGGTGAATCAACATAACCTCCTCGGAATGATATCCTGGGCCCAACGTCGGTAACCAACGTTGGTGCGAAAATGGACGCCGATATTGGGCCGATGCTAGTGCCAACGTTGACTCAAGTTTCATCAACTGCCACGCCAACGTTGATTTGATAATCGATGCCGCACTTGAGCCAATGCTGCATCAAGATTCAGCGCCATTATCATGCCAGCGTTGCGTTGACGATCGACCTAGCTCGTACCGACATTGCGGCAAGAGAGTGCAAATTGTTTCAATTTTTCCCTCATCGAAGGTAATTCCTCGTACCGAACATTCACGTTATTATCAGCAGCGTTCGATTCGTTATCATCGTTGCTCTCATCGATGTGGCAGGTGAAACTTTCCGGTATTTCAGTTTCGCACCTTTCACTATTGTCATCGTTTCTATGATCAATCACTTCTATTACGTCATCACGATCCGATTGATTTAGATTTTTTCCAACAGACAATAAATCATTCGTCTGTTGACACTTATTTACAGGAAACTCGAGAGAACAGTATTCAGTCATAATTTTTTTCATTCTTCGTGCTTTCTTTAGTTTTTCGTATCGCTTATTTGCTTTATTCATTTTCAACCGATGTTACCGATACGAATGTCAAATTATAAGTACGTTCAAACAGACCGAATAATGAGAAGAGGACATTTATATTTGGGGTTAAGCATGGGTATCTACGATTATAGCAGTAAGTTCTAAGTCAATTGCCGAGGCTGGTCCGATGTTGGTGTATTACCGTATGCCTGTTTTAGATACGAACGTAGGGAAGTTAATGGCAGACAGTGTTGGGCCCGGGTCGGTGGCCCAAGTCTTCACCGAGACTCGGGTCTCAAACATTTGCCGAGGTTGGCCCAACACTGATATAATGTTGGATGCCATGATTCAATCGAGATGTAGGGAAATTAATGGTGGACAGTATTGGCCCAGGGTTGGTGGCCCAAGTCTTCACCGACACTCGGCACTCAAACAGTTGCTGAGGTTGGCCCGGCATTGATATAATGCTGGACACCAAGATTAGATTGGGACGTAGGGAAGTTAATGGCAGACGGTGTTGGCCCAATGTTATTTGTGATAGGTTTTGCCAATAGTCGGCTCTTAGACGTGAAACCGTACTGGTCCGACATAGGCGTAATGCTAGGTGCCGGGCTTTGAAACGAGTATCGGTTGAGTAATGGCAAAATCATTGGTTCAACATTGTGCCAACGTTGAAAGCCAACAATTGCTTAGCCTGTACTCGACCAAAGTTGGGCCGTGTTGTTTATGTTGGCAATTATTTCACGGGTCCATTTAGGAGATTTTTCCTACAAGCCAGAATTCGAAATTGTTCGATTGTTTTGGTTTTTCTCCAACGGTCTGCAAAACCCGTGAGTTTATATTCCCTTTAATACAGTGGAGTTTGTTTTTCAATAAAAAAATCGTCGAAATTTTTCCATCTGCTCGTTACGATGTTTTATGGAAGGAAACTCGGTGCGATCGTCGTGTGACAATTTCGCTTTGTCCCATTTTCACTCCCTCTCTTCCTTTCCTATTTTCAAACAGCAAACGTGCCGACAGGGGGGGGGGGGGGGTAGCACACTTCCGGTGAGCATACGAATATGAATATCGAAGCAATTGAGAAGGATTCTGCGGACAACGAGTGGCTGTACAGTGTGTACTGACCAAACGTTTGAATTATCCGGGATTTCCTGGGATATTGTATACTCGTTTGAATAAGCGAGACTGCAACTCCCGCACACTCGGTTCCCTTCATCTCGAAACTCGATACACCGGAATGAGCAAAGGCGCGTACTGACGATACGAATAATCGTACGCGTGTTGGGGCGTACATTTGTTCGGTTAATCGTCGAGCATATCCGCATTTGTATCGTGATTAAATTTAAGGGAATTACATTTAGTTCGATTTTCGACTGTTCCCCCATTTGTTTTTGCATCGTGATTACGCTGAATGGAATTTTTTCCTGAAAATTGTGCCAATTTCGGACTTTACACATCCTGATCCGAGATGTTCAAGATAGTTCGCGAGTCTCCGTGCACCTGTCTGACCAACGTCGACTTGTTCCACTTGCGGGCTTGATCCTGTGTCTCTGAGCGGCGCGCGGCGAAGCTCGGCGTGTTCAGTGTGTTCACTGATTGATTCTTAACGTTCGAAAGGCGCGTCATGAGGATATGAATAATCGAATGATCGAAAAAACTAGACTTACAAAAATTAGCAAAAAACGACGATAATCCCTGCGTACACAAGAGTACGATTGTTCGCTCGATTTTCGAACGTTCCCATTTGCTTTTGCATCGTGATTGCGTCGAATGGAATTTTATCCTGATTACGTTGCATGGAATTTTCAAAATTGTGCCAATTTCGGACTTTGAACATCCTGATGCGAGTCGTTCAAGATAGTTCGCGAGTCTCCGTGCACCTGTCTGACCAACGTCGACTTGTTCCACTTGCGGGCCTGATCCTGTGTCTCTGAGCGGCGCGCGGCGAAGCTCGGCGAGTTCCGGGGGTTCACTGATTGATTCTTAACGTTCGAAAGGCACGTCGTGACGATATGAATAATCGAATGATCGAAAAAACTAGACTTACAAAAATTAGCAAAAAACGACGATAAGCCCTGCGTACATAAGAGTACGATTGTTCGCTCGATTTTCGAAGGTTCCCATTTGCTTTGGCATCGTGATTGCGTCGAATGGAATTTTATCCTGATTACGTTGCATGGAATTTTCAAAATTGTGCCAATTTCGGACTTTGAACATCCTGATGCGAGTCGTTCAAGATAGTTCGCGAGTCTCCGTGCACCTGTCTGACCAACGTCGACTCGTTCCACTTGCGGGCCTGATTCTGTGTCTTTGAGCGGCGCGCGGCGAAGCTCGGCGAGTTCCGGGTGTTCACCGATTGATTCTTAACGTTCGAAAGACGCGTCATGAGGATATGAATAATCGAATGATCGAAAAAACTAGACTTACAAAAATTAGCAAAAAACGACGATAATCCCTGCGTACACAAGAGTACGATTGTTCGCTCGATTTTCGAACGTTCCCATTTGCTTTTGCATCGTGATTACGGTGAATGGAATTTTATCCTGATTACGTTGCATGGAATTTTCAAAATTGTGCCAATTTCGGACTTTGAACATCCTGATGCGAGTCGTTCAAGATAGTTCGCGAGTCTCCGTGCACCTGTCTGACCAACGTCGACTTGTTCCACTTGCGGGCTTGATCCTGTGTCTTTGAGCGGCGCGCGGCGAAGCTCGGCGAGTTCCGGGTGTTCTCTTATCGATTCTTAACGTTCGATGATGACGCTAGCCTCATCAGAAATCTCTCAATTTTCTCCCTCGAATGTCGACCGAATAACGATGATTTTTCGAAAATCAAATTCGACCTTTTTCGGAATTTTACGGAAAAGTTCAAAAATCAAGTCCAAGAAGTGTCAAGTTTTTCTCGGGATACCACGATTTCGCAGACGTGGGCAGCAGTTAATTCGTTCGCCAGAGTCGAAACGTCGAGCGATTCGGAAGATTCCGTTCGTCGTGTTTATTTATCTTTTCTCGTTTTATTTGGCAATATGATAAAATCCTCGTTATCCGAACGGTTCGTGTTTTTATCCTTCGGTAAAGATAGAGCATTCGCGAAAGAATGATGAGGGTCGAGAGCAACACGTGAGGGCAAAAGTACCAGCATCATAGAGAAACGCCAGAATCGCGAGAGAGTCCTCGACTCTCGTTTCCCACCCAGCGACGCGCCGAGAGAGTGTAGGCGGTGTTATTGATCTTGCCAAGCTGCCAGCTGACCTGCTATCCTAGCCAATAGCCGGGAGTATATATATATATATATATTCAAAACACAGACACACACTCAGTTATGAATTTTTCACATTCGAATTAATCGCGAATTATCCACGCTCAACAAAAAGTCCTTGTGTCCGTTCGTTTCGATGTTGGCGAAATAAAATACTTTTTTTTCACTCCATCTTTTTCGACTAGAAGATAAAATTCATTCCGATCCTTGCACACTTTTTGGTTTATCGTTTACCGAATTTCCACCCTTGAATTTATCGATCAAAGATGCATTACTCGATCGTTCCACTCGAGAGTATGATCGACCCCGTCTGCCACTCGAAATGTAGAAATATTTTCGGCCCAACGAACTCTCGACTTCCGCCGGTTGCGAACGTTGTCTCATCTCCCAATTTTTTCTTCAATTCGTACGCTACCCGTGAATACTCGAGTTACGAGTACCCTGCTCGCCTCGCAAGTGCGGCAGGTGTTGAGAAAAAAGTGGTCCACGATTAATTCATCCCATACCGGATCCGGAGGACCAAATTCGGACAAAACTTTTGTGCGCTCAGCTTCCTTAATCGCTTATCCGGTCCATCCGTGAAGGCTTCGTCCAACTCGGGAGATTCGGGATTTTGTTGATAAAAAAGCTCGGTGAGAAAAAATCGCTTTTACTCGTCGTCGGATATCAACGAAATTTCGTGCGCGAAATTTTTGAGGAATCGGGCAGCAGAGATAAAAGCCCCTTTTGGATGTTTTTTCTTATTCGAGCTCATTATGCTCATTATCGTGACGTTTTATTATTCGCGTGATTAAATATGATACAATGAGAGCGTTTCTAAAGATGCGTTTTTTTTCTTCTCTTTATTCTACCCCGCTCGTTATATTTATTCGTTCAAAGGCACCCGAGTGTCAGGTCGTTGCTCCATTGGAATTTCGTCTCGGCATCCTCGCGACTCTCCTTGCCTTTCGCTCTTTCTCCCTCGCTCTCCCGCAGCCCTCGGCATCATAAATATTCGCCTTCAATATCGATATCTCCCTCCGAACAAAAGTTCACAGCCCTGATGTCTCATGTACTCTTCTCCCATTCTCCCTCTCCGGTTGTTCGCGTCAGACGTTAATTAAATTTGTGTCGATTACAGCGTGAAATGCACAGCAGCATCGACGCGCGTGCGGGAATCAAAAGAAACGGAATGAAAATAGCATCGCGGGTATATTCGTTCGAACGCTTTTGAGCCAAGCGATTTTATCGGGTGTACCGTCGATGCAACGTTTTATCGTTTAACGTTTTCTTGTTTTATTTTAAAAACTAGAGATGGGTGCTCGCGCGATTGCGCTGCAGCGCCTCGATTTCTTACGAAACATTTACGAAACACAAATTAACGAAACATTTACGAAATCCAAATTAACGAAACATTTTTTTTTTTCAAATTTTCGATAGTTCGAAAATTCCAAAAAAAAGCAGTCAAAGCCTCGAATCGACATTTGTGAAAATTCTCAAAAATCGTCCATTCCGCGAGCTCTAGTTTCGAAAATTCTACTTGCGCCGTCCGCTTTTGTTTAGTGAATGAAAAGGGCTGAATGAATTTCCAATGACGGAAATCACGCGGCGATGTTTCGTCCGTCTGTCGGGCCAGCCACGACTGGGACGAATAAATAAAAAGTGACAAAGAGATCGATTTATTTGTCGTTGAACGCGTATCAATATTGGCAGAAAATAAAAATAACTAATAATAATAATAATAATAATAAACGAGGCCCACTTACGCTCGCCAGGAAAAAACGGTCGGGTTTTATATTTTCGCAACTTCAGCGGGTGTACATTTAAATAGAACGATGCCGCATCGCCATAAACTACCGGGTGCAGCCGTAGTTTGACAGAACTCTCAGAGAAATTCCAATAATCGATCGGAATGTTCATCAAAAGTTTTCGCGGCATGCGCGAGTGTTTATACACAATATCGATATTCGTTTGCGATATAACGATCAGATAAATGGTATTCGTCGAGTTTTCGCCGCAAAAGATTCGTCAATAGCACCCGCATATCGATGTATATTTATGTACGATCCATAGAACGTTCCTGTTGAGAAAGTAGGTTGCATTTGAATTAAAAAATCGTGGCTCTTTCTTTCACTGAGAAATTTCCGGATTTTCAGCCTGCGGTTGAATACGCGAATGAGAAATTATCGGTAATCACATATTTTCGTTCGTTGGTTGTTGGATAATAAATAAATCATCGGCGGAAATCATTATTATCGTTGCGATAATTGAATAACGAGCCGGCTGACGGGCTTCGCAGGCTGTATTGTAGCCGTTCGCCGCAGAGTCTATGTGCGACACTCGCACAAGCGAAACGCCGTGGAAACGGATGACAGAAACGTAATAAACGTTGAACCGATTCATTTTTATATATCCGAGAGTCGTCGGCTCCGACGGTGATATTTTTCATCGACGAAAATTCTCGCCAAGCTAGAAAATTCTCTCCTTAAATTCAATTTGGGCGAAAGGTCGGAATTTAAAAGCCTCTTGAGATCCCTCGTCACTCATCAATTCGATTGTACCGCAGTTTATTGCGGAAAATGATTGCACGTTGAAACTCGAATCGCAAGATTTTGCGACTTTTACACGATTGAATTTCGTAGACGGCAGAAACGTTCGTTCAAAGTTCCCACGCTGATTGAAACGAATGAAAATGACAGATCGAAAACAGTCGGCGATTCGAATTCGATTTTTTTCAACGCTGCGGGTAGACTCGTTCTCAGCGCCATCTCGGTTTTTGAGCTCGCGAATTTCGAGTCTCTCTGAATCGGCAAAGTCCAAGATGACTCGGCTTTGTATTGTTTTTTGTTTTATAAATATACGCGTATGCATTTTTCATACCGCCGTACGCAGAGGGAGCGACGTGGGATAAGAAAAAAAGCGCACGTATTCGAAAATTACACGTTTTTCGCAACACAGAGATTTATTGATCGCGAAGTTTGTTAGTTTCGATGGACGGCGTGAGAGGCGATTGTCCCTTCGATGATGGCGCTCCCAATTTGTCGAAAAATAAAAAGAGAGCTCCAGTAGCAGTCTCGTTGTTGGTTCAGACAGCGTGAGAGTTTATCCAATCGACGTATTCGGCGACTCTCGTGTATACCGTGGGATATTGGGTCGAAGCGCAGCCCAGAGCCCACGACACGATACCCGCGAGTTGCCCATCGACGGTCAATGGACCACCCGAGTCACCCTGTGATTCGCGTATGAATGGAAATAAGAGTAAATATCCAATCAAACGGAAGTTTCGCTCTTCTCAATCGGAAATTCGGAATTCGCGCGCGAATGATCGAAACGCTTCGGAAATTCCGATTGCGATAGGGGTAATTTTCATCTCCAGCGACAAACGTAAATTTCGAGTATGATAAATCGGTAAAGATGCTGGAGAAGTTGATGAAAAAACAAAAGAGCGGAAGCAAAGATTATCGAAGAATTTACGTTAAGGTCGTTCTATCGTTAGATTCAAATCGAGAAATTGTTTTGCAGTTTTTCTCACATACAAAATGGTTCGCGGGCTTCAGTTAAATAAGAAAAGTTGTTGCAAATCGACTAAAGAACAGCATATTCCAAATTCACGGTCATCCCAGGTGATATGTGCTTGCTCTATAATTACAAAAATTGCGAAAAAAATTTTCTTAAGATTTTTTTGGAAAACTCAAGAAATCTTCTTTGATGTTGCATAAAAATGTATGCAAAGTTTTAGAAGGCTTCACCACGTAGAAGCCAAGATATTCGTTGATGAAAATGCAACTTTTAACACGCGCTCTTACGAGAGACTACCGAAAATTGTGATTTTTACCAATAAATATCTCAACTTCCACGTGGTAAAACCTTCCAAAATTTATTACACACGTATATATGACATCAAAGAATACGTATTCAAATTTTCAACAAAATCTTAAGAAAACGATAAAACGATAGAACTACCTTAAAGCTGAGGGACAAACTGAGGGACAAACTGAGGGGAGATGAACTCACGTGGCAGGATCCGCTCTCGACGTCGCGATCGTGAGCGCAGATGTGAGTTTCGTAAATCGGCAAGCTCGTAGAGGTGGCGTACACTCGGTTGCAATAATCATGAGTCGTCACTGTGAGCTCGGCACGTTGAAGGATCTTGGGGGTCGCGCCGCCTTGCTGCAATTCGGAAAATTGACGAGTGACGAGTGGCATATTTAGCCTTGTTATTTTTTTCAACGATTCGAAAGTTTTGCCCATTTCTCGGACGGTTTTTTCGCGTATCGCTCGTTCTTAACTCACCCAGAGGCGTCCCCAGCCGGAAACTACGGCCACCGAATGATCGGGCACTTTGACGCCCATTTCCGGCATCGGCACCGATGCTATCCCTTGCGAGAAATGAAAGACCGAATCTACTTTGATAAGAGCGATATCGTTCACCCAAGAATCCGATGGATTGTATCCAGCGTGAACTTTTATCTCGGTCGCTTGATGAACGGACTTTGGACTTCTCAAGTCTATCGTACCGGCGATTACTTTAATGCTCCTCGCCGAGTTTCTGCAACGGATTCACATTGTTTATGGAGAATGATTTTTCGAAATTCTCTACGTGATCAATTTTCGTCAACCCACCCGTCGACGCAGTGGGCCGCGGTGATGACGTAGTTTTCGTTGAAAATCGAACCACCACAAAAGTGGAAGCCCGAAGGGGTCTGCAGAGAAACCTGCGGGCGAGTGGAAAAGGTTCGTTAGAGTCGGACGTGGCTGAGCTACGAAAAAATCACATTTTCGCTTTTTTCACATGCTGGAGGAAAATTAAATTAACTCTCTATCCTCTCCCCTTGAAACCGAAGAAAAAGGTCGTTCGCAAGAGCGTTCGATTTGAAAAAAAAAAAAAAACGTTGCCTCTAGTTGTTTTATCGAATTGGCAAATAATTTTCCCTCGATTATCCTATTTTTTCTTGTCGATTTTTGCATGTTCGCGAACACTCACTTGATACGGAATTTCGCCTTCCTTTGCATCTTCTCCGTTGACGATTCTGCCTTCGAATCCTCCTCTCATTGGAGTACCTTTGTATAGGATTGAAAATTTTTAATTACAAGGATAAATGTAGAATCTCAACGAGCGTAGGCGAAAAGTTCGACGACAAAGTGCGTCCTAATTGATAAGTAGCGCGAATGACGTTTATGTCACAAATTTCGTATAAAAATCTCACCCTCGGAGAGCGCCACGAGGGCCACGAATATGAAAGCCGATTTCATCATTGCTGAATCTGAACAGACGGGACTGCTACTGCGATGATGCTGGCAAAAACGTCGCGATTTATATACTCGCAAGCTCGTTGAATGAGCGCGAATAATCGTACACCGAGATCACAGTCGTATTACAAAAAAAAAGTACGATTCGTTATACTCGCGAAGATGTAGTTATCGAAGAGATGATCTTATCCGTTTTAGCTCGACGATAACATTAGCACTGAGATTCTTCTTCGATGCTCGACTTCCGACATTTGCTGGATCTCCAAAAAATTCCCGTATACTCGCTTTGCTGTTCCGACGTTTTGGCGCGCGATTTTCGCGAGTTTTCTCGGCATTTTCAATGACCGAGTGTCGGTCGATTGTTTTCCTCTTAACCCTTTTTCTTCTTCCTTCTTCTTTATTCTTATCAACGAGGGATGAAGCAATTCAGGTTGTGAGAAGGAGAGAGAGGAACAAGAGGCGGAGGGAGGGCGGAGGGAGCAGGAGTTTTTCGTTGAACAAAGCTTCGAGTACGTTTAAAGTGTACTTTTTATACTTTATAAAAAGTACTCGACCATTCGAGTGAAAGCTGTGAAGAACCTCACGAGTATTCGCAATGGTTGGTTTTGCCCTTTGCTGGAAAATTGTGGAAAATGTTTGCGGAGGAAAAGAAAGCCAATGCGTTGATTTCCAAGGTGTTGAAGTGGGAATCATTCATAAAACGTTCGCGCGGAGTGTACTCTGATATCACGATGGAAATTGTACGCGCGGATGATGCGGAATCCTCGAGATTTTACGCTTTTTCTGTCCCAATGGCGTGTGAAATTCAGACTTTAAACGTAGAGAAAATTTTAGACGTATAAATGAGGTCGCGAGGCGGACACTCGTGCTCGGGCTTATCTCAGGCTCGTGGACGATATTTCTCGGGCGATTTTTTTCAAAATATTACATATCTTATCGAGTGCGAGTGCGGTTGTAGCGAGGCTGCTTTGAAAAATCGTACCAATTATCGATATATAATTGTTCGTTCGAATAGTGCATTTTTCACAGCTTCCGCGATTATTTGCGCATTTCGTACGAGAACACGTTTTATATTTGTAGGAAAAAAATCAACGTTTGACGCAAAATTCTCGATGATGATGAAATTCAACGGAAGCCTGTGATATTTTTCGAAATTTCTCATCCCTATTTTCTCATTAAAAATCGTCGACCAAAGTGCACAATTGCGATCATCACATTTTGGGAATATTTGGCATATCACGTTCAATAATCGATATTGATTTAAAAATTGATAAAATTCTGCGACGATAAGATGGTCGTATTCCGCATTCATTCCTCCCGATCTTTATATAGAAAGGTGGATTGTTATCTCTCGTGTTTGGGTTTTTTCATTTATCATGTATCGAAAACGTTCCGCTGATCTTGTTATATTTTTCGGCAAGAGAAAAGAAACATTAAAAAGTATTGTTTTTCTTGAGACGATGGTTTTTTGCTGCGTTGTACCGCAAAAAAAATGACAAAAAATAATAAATTTACGTATTCATGAGTGAAGATCGAATTTCATAGTAAAACCGACAGATTCTCCCTGAAGAATTAGCTTATGAAGCCATTTTTTAGATCGATTTTTTATCTCCTTCCGACGATTTTAATAAGATACGAAAATTCTTCGGTATCGAAGGATTCCCGCTCTCCGTTCCCCGAGGTACGAAGCCTGGTTGATTTTGTACGGTGCACGATGAAGCAAATATTTGTGTAAAAGAGTTGTAGCACTCTGCGTCGAGTGCCCGTGAAGAACCATTTTTTTTCTCGGCAAATTGCTGGAATACGATCCAGCAAAAATGGAGCACGATTCAGCACGACTTTTATATATTTTTCATTTTACTCTGCACACATGCATGCGTCGACATAATTGTGCCTCGAGGAAAACTTGGAAAAATTGACCGTGGCCCGAAAAAAAGTTCACCTCTCCATAAAAATGTCGATTTTTTGCAGCCCGATACTGATATAGAGCGCAAAGTCGGGGGTATCTCGGCACGATATTTATTTTTCATACGAACATCCGCATGCGTGTGCATGAGATTAGTGTACAGTTTATGTCAGGAAAAGACCGACGAAAAATGATCGTGTCCATCGAAAACGTTAAGAATTTTTATTTTTTTTTCATTTTTGATTTACGATGCGGCGTAAGCATTATTTTTAGGTGTCTATTCCATCTCTAGGTTCTTCTGGGTTTCTGGGGAACAGGCTAGGTCCCTTCCATTTGGTCGTAATTAATTTCTCATCGGATTTATCGCGAACGAAAAGTTCAAATTGAAGAAAAAAAGACGCGGTCATCGGTTGGTCCAATTTTTCGGCTCGTTTCTTCGTCGAGCATAAAAAATGAGTGGATATATATTTTATGTGAAAAAAAAGCAAAGTTCTTCCAAAGCTCTCGTTGCTCCGTAATTTTTTTGCAAAACAATTTTTTAGCACAGCTTTTTTTCGGTTTTTCGTGCCTCGTTGAGTCCAACAACGAACGTTTCTCGCGGCTTATTGAATAAATCGGTGTATGTGTAATTACAGACTGGAATTTCAGACTCAATTATGTAATGCCACGATCTATAGAATAATTAACAAGGTAATTAATTGCATCGCAGAGCGATCCTCGTGCACTTTGCTTAATTGCCTTCGCTTTTGCTCTTTCTTATCTCGTTCTTGATTCGCGTCCGGACGTCTTTCCTCGTCGTTCCCGGGGGTACGTGCGAGTGGAATCCAGGCTGAAAATGTCAAATAAATCGCGAAATTTTCATTCGATTGAATTATTTTGAATATCGCAGTATTTGAACTGAATTGTCTCGTTGAAAATTAATTTTTTTTTCAAACGTGTCACAAGAATATATAATGTATATAAAAATCGAGCGAGGAAACATTGAAACATTGGTTACAAAAATAGATGAAATACGTAGAACGTCGTTTTTTGCGAATCGAAAGGTCGAGGACCTCTCGGGACGGTAGATTTTCACTGGGACGCGTTTACAATCCTTATATACACCGTCAATGTTCATTCCGCAAATAGATTTGTCCTTTATATATGCCACATTCGCAGCTATTGTGGTTCCCATTTCTCGTTCTCGTTGAAACCTTTTTCGCACTTTGTATGAAACGAAAGCTCTTCGTAAATCGATCGGTGATGGGACAAAAGGTAAACTATTGAGAACCGCTGTTTCGAGTTGGCCTGTGGGTTATCAGAGAGAAAGATAGAGAGAGAGAGAGAGAGACAGAGAATATTCACCTGCGGATGGTGACCTCCTCATCCTGCAACCATTTTCACAATTTCTCCGCCTGGCAACTCTCTAGCAAAGAATCGGACAGTAGTACACGTTTCTGCACAGCTTTTATTACACTCATATTCTTACTCGGAGATATTCGATCGATTGACGAATTGAAATTTGTTTGATTGAAAGTTTAACTTTGCTTCGATTAAATATATTATGCCTTTCCCACGAAATCATCGATGCCGGATGATTTTTTGTCTTGTTCGATATCGTTAAAAATCGCGGTAACGATTTTCGCGCGATCTGTCCACAAAAAATCGCCCTGCACTCCGGAATCTCCTGAAACCGGAACGGGAAAAACGAAACGCCCCAAACGTCGTAAACCCTCGGAACTTCCGCATTTCGCTGTCAAAGATATAAAAAAAAAGACCGGAGAAACGAGATTAAATCGGCTGATGGGGAGATTCGAGAGAAAAAAAAGCAAATGCGCGAGATGTCACGATGCGATAAAACGACACAAATGATTGCCGTATTTTGACGTTTCGATCGATATCTTTGGAAATTTTTTGAACTTTCTTTTGAGAGATTGTAATTTCGCGTTGTGTGTGACGAAAAAAAGAAACAAAAATGATTGCGATAAAAGCGGGTGGGATATTTGGAGACGGTAACTGATCGGCGGAAGTGATGGAGATTATTCAGAAACCAGTCGCTATCATCGGTTTCATCGCTGTGTCGGTATATTTGCTACGCAATCGCTCCTGCGATTGTCATTCTCAAGCCGAACGCATACAGAGATTGTCGGCAAATCCTCCTCGCGTTTGCGTACTCACGCTATTCTTTTCTTGATCATCTGAATTTATCTTCTCTCTCTCTTTCTCTCTCTTTCCTTCTCCCTCTCCGTAGCCCTTATCTTTTATCTTCCGTAATGGGTTTCGTATCGATTTACCAATAAATTCGTTCTAATTAAAACGTTTACAACCTTCGTTCTTCTCGATTTTTCTCAATCTCTCATTTCCAGCCAGCATCAGCTTTTCGCGAGTCGTTAACGCGAGACGTTCAACGCAATTCCTGATTATCCTCTGCGTCAAATTATTCTTACCCGATTCATAGGCGAAATGTCGTCTCAAATTTTCACGAATCGTTGGCGACCTATTTGCTGATTATTTTTGCCGATTAATACGATTCTGAATTTTATTCTTGGCTTGAATCGCATATTGCTTTTTACCATGCCAATGCGCGATCTCACACGTTTTTAAATGTCAACCCGGAACAAGCGGCAAATTAGTAATTAATTCAGCCAGAAATAATATTCCAATTTGTGCGATAATTCTTCGGAATAATTTCATTTTTCGCCATTATTTTCAGTCATTTCTGTCGAGTTTATTATTTACTTGAAATTGAGAAAAAATTAAATACGAAAAAATGATGTGGGGCTGGTGATTTGCATTATGAAACGCTGTGAAGAGTAAAAGATCGAGAAAACGCGAGTTTAACGAAAGGACGAGAGATACGAGCGGATATATGTTTCATCGTCTGAAAATAATGCGTTTCTCTCGGGAGCATTTTTTCGATTTACCTTCTCAATCCGGCACTTTTGTCGTCGCGAAAGCGTTCTCCTCCCGCTTTTCCATCGCTTCTCCCTTCTGCTGTCCATACACTCGGTGGCCTTATCAAAAATTTCCTCCACCAAGAAAACTAATTAAGACGACTTTGAGAAACGTGCAATCAAATTAACAAAGAGGCTCATCCGAATAATGAATAACGCGAAAAGATGCTCAAACGACCTCAAATATGTCGAGATTTACGGTAGGAGCTCCTTTTTCGTGCCCAATCTGAGATAATTTACGTTTGTCAAAGGGTCGCGCTATGAGAATGCCGGATTAACGCTCTTTGGTGGGGATTTTCGGATCAGGGAGTGAAAAAAGCCAATGGATTCTGTAATCGCGGTGGAGAATCGTGAAATTGAGTGAAAAAGCCAAAATTATAAATTCCTTTTCAAGAAATTGAGGTTTGTTGAACATCCACGACTGCGATAGAAAGCCCAGCAGCTGAATTTTCTCCATGTTGCGCGTATTTCTCCGCGAACGTATTTTCCCCAAGTTGCCTCAAGTTTGTATTGCATTTTAATGATCTTTCGATCTCGCCTCTCTCAGTTTCTCTATTTTTCATCTCTTCATATATTCCTCTCTCTCTCTCTCTCTCTCTCTCTGCTTTTCTTCGCCATCCTCAAAATCCCAAAGGTAAGCGATACTTTTCAGCACAAAACGCGCATCGTATTATTCATGCAACGAGAAATTGCCGTCGTTTCTTCTCCCGAAAAGATTGAGAGATCTTATACAGCTTAAAACTTTCGTTCCAGTCGAGGGGTAATTTATTCCCCGGATCGATTCTCACGAGAGAGAGCATAATAAGGTATTGGTTTGTGCGAAAGGGAAAGAACTCATTCTCCTGCCAACAGACTCAAAAATTACATGGAAAAAGACACAAATCACAGTTTTAGCTCTCAATATTTTAATATTCAGAGGCGCCTCATTTCTGCAGAGCGTTTTGCTTCTTTCAAAAATATGTTTTACATTTTTCCACCCAGAATCCGCGTTCTTGAATAATTCAATGATTTATCGGATGATAATTATTCATGGAAATTCGACCTAAATTTTGACGCAAAAGTTGACTTTCAACGTCCGAAATGTTTTCTCATTCTGAACCTTGCGATCCTGATATTATAAAAAAAAAATAGCGAGAGGAAAGACATAAAATGAGTTTGAAAACTAGAATTGAAAATTAGAATTTGCGTAAAAATCGTAACACGCAGCGGCAAACGCAAAGAGAAGAGAGAGTAGATGTAATATCTTGCGAAAAGTGTCATCTTTCGCGGAGGACTAATCATGAACGGTTGAATATTTCCCGAAACGTGAAATCTCTCCGCGAGCCTAAAGAGCCTCGTCGTTGAAGGATTATCGAACGCCACAGGCGTTCGCGATGTAGAAGAGAAAAGTCGAGCAC